>CM077080.1:134636686-135236686 GCA_039513925.1 Platanthera zijinensis | reverse complement strand
CTTGCCAGTTCCCGAGGAATTCACGTACTTCATGGATAGGCATGAATGCCACGCCTTTAAAATGTGCCAACGACACCCTTGTTTCTTTTCTTTTGTAGCCAGTTATGTTGGATTTCCATGTTTCTGTGATGTAGGACAAATAACTATTATTGCAGCTTATTCAAGGCTCCTACATATCGATCTAAATTGCACCGTCTTAGCCAAAAAGCGGTCGAGTACGCAAATAGTCACAGAGAAATGAGGTGGATGGCAAGAAAGTTTTTTTTTAACGTGGAAAACCCTGAAAAAGGATGAAAACCCACTTGGTCGGGACTTTGTAGACCAAACTTTCACTATCAGTTTTTGTACCAAGCTTTTTGAGAATGTGAGGGCGACTTATCGCTCCATGTTACAATTTGCTGGGAGAGAGAAAGAAGTGTGCTTGGAGGGTGATAGACGGTCCGCTCACAAAGCTAAGTAATTTTCTTTAACACGGTGTAGAGCATTGCACTCTGGGAGCTTAGAGGACTTTTGCTTGCGCTTGAAGACTGGAGCGACATTTTCTGCATTTCTTTGGGTGCAGTTTTCCATTTTCTATTCGTGGAGTTTGCAGCAGAGAGAGAGACCTTATCATTGACTTGAGGGTGTTGAATGTTGAGAGCCATGCACACAGATTGCTTGCTGTAGTGGGAAATGTGCACACTGAGTGGAGCATTCGCTGAAGCGCACGGAGATAGATAAAGATGGATGACAATCTTTGTATAGCGAAGGAGATTACCAGTGGACCTCTAAAATGCGTAAGTCGATAAGCGGGGAAGGAAAAAGATGGAAATGATGGAGAGACATGTGAAAGTCTTTTAAGGGTAGCTAAACACCTAGAAGAGGGTCAATAGGTTTCTTGTAAATATTTTAACCCCTTTTTAGAATTTTACTTGATGTGTTGTTATCAGGCTATTAGCTTTCAAGAACACAAAGAACACACAAGTAATTTATAGTGGTTCCCTTATCTAGGGTACATCCACTTTCACCCTTCATATATCTAGCAGTGAGCTAGATTCGACCAACTTCTCCAAAACTCAGATCAAAAGATATTACACCTTAGATCCTTCCCAGGATCTTACACCTTTGAGTGCTTCCACTCCTATAAGTCAGACTGCTCACAGTCTTACCTTAGAGATAACAACAAGTCTCCTACCTCATGCTCACATGCAATCCCTACCTCAGCCTTTATAATACAGGACTATCTCAGATTCTCTACAAGAATCCTACCTCAGACTTTGGAAAAAGTCCTACACTTAGCCTTTATAACTCAGGTCTACACTCAGATCTCAGTGAGATATTAGAATAGAGATTTAATGAGTATTGCAATGACTCGGGAATAGAAGTGCTTGAGTCTTCTTCTTTAGCTATTTCACCAAATGGCTTCTCTCCACCATAGGAACAGGAAATAATCTTCAGATTATGAACAGGCTGTGCTGTGCGAATACTTGTAGAGATATTATTCTTCCTCAAGATTTTTGAAAGATTATTTTGTTGATTATTAAGCTCGAAAATAATGAAAATTATTTCTCTCTCTGCTGGCGGTAACTTTTTGTGACTTAGGGTTTTCGAAAGTTTTTCATAAGTTCCTCAAAAAGTTCTTATAAAAGTTCCACGCATTTAGATTTTATATCTCAAAATTTGCAACGGCTATATCCTGTTTAAGTAAGCGACATGGCCGGATTTAATAGTTGAATCTTCCCAAGATTGTGTGTTAGATAAATACGGCGGATTCCGTCTTTTAACGCGCAATCTGTGTCGATTTGAATTTAATATAACGTCAGCTAAATAGATAAGACATCGCTTGATTTAGAATAATTTCAGATCTTCTGTACAGGCATTGAATGCTGGAAGAAACATGACTTAGTCAAATTCTAGAACTTAGATGAAGCGTTAAGAGACAGTACTTAACTCAACTCATTTGTACTTTGATAACTTTTCTCTTTCTGCTGAAGCATTGAGTGAAGTCTTTTTAAAGAGGCATCGAGTGACTACAGTTAACTCAGCGCATTCTGCTTGGGCATTGAGTCAAGTCTTATGTCTCAGTGCATTTGTACTTAGATAGTTTTTTCTGCATTACTGCTGAGGCGTTGAGTGAATGATCTTCACCGATGCATTTGAACTTGGAATGAAACTCAGCTCTTTTACTGAGGCGTTGAGTGAAAGACCTTCACTCAACGTAATTGAAATTGGTCTGAATTTCTACTCTTTTATTGAAGTGTTGAGAAAGAATCATTCAGTCAGCACATATGAGTCTTGAGCATCGAGTGTTGTGAGATGACTCGATGCATTAGAACTTATGCAAATTCTCTGCTTCTCTTCTAAGGTGATGATTGAATAACATTGAGTCAACACATATAGACCTTGAGTGTCGAGTGATGTGAGATGACTAGATGCATTTGTACTTAGCAGATTTTCTTCACTACTTGAATGTGTTGATTTACTCCCAAGCTATTAGTGAATCAAATATTGATAACCTGCACATATTGACTTAGAGAAATGTCAAATACATATTTATGTATATTATTGATTTATATAGCTTCTTCAAATCTAGGATATTGTGGTTAATGTTCCCAACAATCTCTCCCTATTTAAAGAAGTAAGATTCCTAATCAATGATATACACCACTTCAAAACAAATAATAAGGATCAAATCAAAGTAAGCAAACACTCAGACAAGTAATATAGAATATTTCAAATAGCTTAAATAATAAAAGATGAGTGAGTCTATAATAAACATTCCACATTCTACAATCCTTAGGATCCTAAAATTTATAACATTGCTTAGGATTAAGTTCCTAATTACAATGCCCGCCCAGATTTCTTTGCAGTCTTTTCCTTGGCCTTTTTATTTTTTTTGTCTTTGTCTCTCAAAGTAGCTACAGGGCTTTGGATGGTATCTGCAGGGTTCTAGGGCATCCACTGATACAGTTCCATCCAGCTTGTCCTTTCTGACATTTTTTCTCACTTCTTCTTGCTTTTCATACTTTGCCCATTCTATAGAGTTGTATAGCTTAGCTCCATCAGACTAGTTTTCTTTAATATGATTCCATGCAACCAATATGATTGTCCTGGAGGTTGGGCTCCTCTATACATAATCAGGCCTGGTTTCTAGTTCTTCTCTATGCATCTTTTTCTTAACCTCACTTCCTCTTCCTCATCAACAATTCCTTTTCCCTTGACCTTTGATATATTTTGAGAGGTGGGGCTAAATGCAAGTTTATCAGCAGGAACTACCGCTACAACATCAGTTTTTGCATCAGCTAATAAAGACGTTGACACGACCGCCATTGATCCCCGCTTGAGAGAGTTCGTCGATTGGGACGATCGCTGCCGCAAGCTCGAAGATGGGACCGACGTCTTCCGCCATTATATAAAAATATATAATTATAAATTAAATAATTATAATTATATATTTTTAGTAATTTTATTATTTTAGCAATTTTATTTTAAGTATTTATTTCATGTTTTAATTTTCATTTCATGTGTAATGATGGGTGCTTATAACCATCACGTGTTGTTTTAATTATTTCATTTCATGTGTAATGATGGGTGCCTATAACCATCTTATTTTCATTTTGAATTTTGAATTTTGATTGGAGGGAGATTGAGTGGTGTAGGCTATATATAGCCATGGTTATTAAGGAATAATTAGAGAATAAAAAAATTGAAACCTTAATTCAAAGATTGAATTTTCCCCCTCTTTCCCTCTTCCCCCTTAGGCAAATTTCGGCCTTCCTTCTCCTCTTCCTCCTCTCCCTCTTCAAAATTTGTCCAAGGCTAGTTTCCTCCTCTCCCAAGCCGCCAACCCTCCTTCTCCCTCTCAAAATCCGGCCACCACTCCACCTCCTCCTCCCTCCTCAAGGTTTCCACCACCTTTTCTATCTCCACTTTCCATATATATTGTCTTCAAGGCTTCTCCCTCTCCTAGGGTTATTGCAAAGGAAACGGCTAGCATCTTCATCGTCCGGTGCAGATCCGTGGTTTCACGTGGAGAATTGAAATCAACCACCGCCGTGAGCGATTCCTCCACTACATATTGTGGACGGACTTTCTTGGGATTGGGTAACGGTTCCTACACCTCCTGTGTGATTTCTTCTATATTATTTTGTGAGATTTTTGGTAGAATTAGAAGGCTAGTATTTTGTCCTAATTTATATTTAAATCGTGCTAATTTAAATCTAATCTTTAAGTGTTAATTATTCCGAATATTTTTCGTTAAACTTGGTTCGGGTAGATCTAGTGAACGCTAGAGAAAATCAGTTTCTTACCTTGATTTCTCCTTGAGTTCAAGAGATTTGGCAACCCTCTATTAATTAATTTTGGGATCGATTAGGACTTAATTTTAAATCACTTATTTAGTCTAGATATTCTTTTATTGGATGTGTGAACATTTCCGCAGAAGTTAATTTGAATTGCTAATTGTCCGGATCGGGTGTGTCCATTTCACTTGAGCAAACATTGGCATATAGCCCTTGTTCAATCTAAAATAAGGGGTAGCACCCCTTTGCGTTGATTGTTGTGGAATTTGTGCCTTTAAATGCTTGGTATTCGATAGTGCTAAGTAGAGAAACCGCACGCTAGATATTTAATTAAATTGTTGAACATAAGAATGCGTAGTTTAATCCATAGAAACCATGGGCCTGCATCAATTTGATATCAGAGGGAGGTTCACGTCAATTTCCTAATTAGCCCCCTCTCCCTTTTCTTTGTGCACCGACACACACTTTACACGTTTCATTGCACAACATATAAATCAATTTTAAATTTTTGGTCTGCATATAACGGCCTAAAATTTCCATATTTTCTCAAAATTCAAAAAACAATTTCTGGAATTTATCCATTATTTTCTTAGTAAGAAAACTAAAAAAAATTATTTTTCATTAAGTCATTATTTTTATTAAGTTGTTTTAAAATCTAATTGTTGGTCTGCAAATAACGGCCTATATTTTTATTTGTTTAGAAAAAAAATAAAAAAATTATTTATTAATTTTCATATTATTTCCTACAAGCAAATTAAAAAAAATCTTTTATCGCCATAGTTATTAAGTGGGAACAATTCCATCTTTGAAAATTAAATAGGGCCAGGTTCATTTCTCATTGCATGTGCACCAGTTCCGGGTAAGTTTCCTCTCTGGTTCTCACTAAAATGGCATATGACGTATATGCTGCCCGGTTAGACTATTCTTATGCTAAGGATATGACTAAACACACCCCTAGGGCACACCATATTTATCCTACTTATGACGGTTTAGGATGTCCCCAAATTTTTAGAGATTGGCTTAATGGATTAGAGTATTATTTTAATTGCAACTTATGGGATGACCACAAAAAGGTTAACTTTGCCCGAGAGCGATTAGTAGGTCAAGCCTAGTTGTTTTGATTAAACTAAGAGCATCGTGTTGGTAGCTATCGTAACGCTTGGACGCACATGCGTTGCCTACTCTCGGATCAATTTGATCCCACCTACCTTCGCCCTGCTAACACCAAGCCTATGAGTGAGTATAGTTTTGGCACTAGATCCATACCTGCCATTAGGAATGATTATAAACCAAACGCCCAGACCAAGTGACATATAACTAATGATTTGACTAACCTTAAATAAGGGAACAAGTCGGTCTCGGATTATATGCGTCTATTTAAAAATATGATGGTTATAAGTGGTGTGAAGGAGTTGTCAGAGATCACCCTCTCTAGATTTCGTAAGGGGTTAAATCCCTACATCCAGGGTAAATTACTGTGTTATTTTCACACCGATCTAGACACCACTTTTATTACGGCAGTAGAAATTGAGAAGCACTATATTCCTAGGAATAAAGCTCACTCGTGTCAGACCGGAAAGACCGTATTAGGACCACCACCACCCGTTGGGAAACCTCTCCTAATAGGTTTTTTGTTGTGGACTCGATAGATGTTACCACTAGGGTTACGCCTTGGTTAATCTCGACATCTAAGCCCCTAGAGATAGTGACTGATACCCCTGAGGATGCTGATGTTGATATACTATCTCTGGATTTTGAGGGTGACCCTATAGGTGAGAGTATTCTGACATGTTCATTAGTGCCCAACGATTCTGATGCGTCTGAGTCTGAGGGAATCCTTAGTGATCTAGAAGATGATGTTTGGTATGATGATGATAGTCCAAGCTGTGAGAGTATCTCTTTACCTATTACGTGCCCTACTAACGTTGTTTCTGTGCACCCTAGTATTGAGTGCCCTCTCCCGGATATGATCCCCATCGCGTTAGTGTTGGGTATTGCATCCACAATGTACCTGATTTGAAGAAGCCCCTGTGCAAGCCAAGGTAAATAGACAATGTATTTGATGAAATATTTCTAGTTGTACTTGCAGATATTCCATGCTAAGTACACACCAATGTCAGGGTGCAGTGGGTCAATATACGCGGATCTGTGCAACGTAATCCCTCGTTGAGCAGATCAGTGTGTTGGCCTACGTGTACTCTCTCTATTAGGGGTGTACTTAATTTCAAGTACAGGGCTATGGTAAAGCAAGAGCAGACAAGGAGCAAGGATGGGCCAAAGACCAGCTCAAGGGGAGAAAGAGGAGAAACAGCCTAAGTACAAATCGACGAGAATCACTAAGTGATTCTCGCCGATTCGGCGAGAATCACTAGTGATTCTCGCCGAGTCGTCGAGAATCACTAGCTGATTCTCGCCGGTTGAAGTCGGCAGCTTCGACACAGACAGGGAAATTTTCTAATGCAGAATTGTCGAGAATTACTTATGATTCTCGCCGATTCGTCGAGAATGACCTTGCATTCTCGACGATTCGGTGAGAATCAAAAGTGACTCCCGCCGATTCTCCCCGGCTTCTGTATCTGTGCAGTCAGATTTCGGCTAAGCAGAAGTCGGCGAGAATCGTAAGTGATTCTCGCCGATTCGGCGAGAATCACCTACGATTCTCACCGATTTTGACTTGGCAATTTTTCTGAAAGTTCTGGACCGGTCCAAGTTACCTGCAGCTGTTTGAACCGGACTTTGGTCCTTACTTTGGTGGGACCCACAACGGTCATCTTCTTGACCTAGGGTATAAATACGATACATTGTGAACAGTAAAACATACGGATATACGGTATTTCAAAAAAGAACGAGCGGCCGACGAAAAACCCTAATCTCGCGATCTTGCTCCGCCGGTCATCTCCGCCGCTCGCACGGTTGTCGCCGCTGCTGATCTCAGGGTCTTCCAGATCTCCGGCGACAGAAGCTTAGGCTAGCATAGCGTCTCACGCGTCTAACGAGAGATCCATTGTCTCTTGATTCGTTGATCGGGAAAATCTTTCCCCTTCCGAATCGATCGAGACGATCGATCATTGTGTGACCGTTGGTAGATCTTGCTCCCTTTGCTACGAAGTCTGAATCAAGTTGGCACTGCTGCTGCTCTTCGTCGCCGCTGCTGATTCCGAGAACGTTGCCGCCGCCTCAAGCCGCCGCCGGTCTCGGGAAAGATTCACTCCAAGTGAGATCTAGGGCTGTGCACTCTTCGTTGACTTCAAGAGCACGTCGTCAAACGAAGAGGGTCACCTTCTCTCCAAACGTTGTTTGTATTTCTTACAAGCTAGTTTTTAATTTCCTTGTAACGGACCGATTGGTCCCTAGTTGTAAAGGTTGGGTGCAACCCAGATTGTGGGAGTGTCGACTCCTACGTGTGGAAGGGTTCCTTCCGTGAGTGCAAGGATTGGATTTCAATCCTGTTGGTGAAGTGACCGAGTCGTCCCGTATTGGGAGATAGGTCGAAGGGGGAAAGTGGACGTACCCAAATCGGGGAACCACTATATATTGTCTGTGTTCCTTGTGTGCTTGGTTGTTTTGTTTTCTTATGCAGGTAAATCTTTAATTCCGCAATTACGCTGTAGAGTCACCTAATCCCCCCCCATAGGTGAAGATAGTTGACACTAGGTGAACTTTCAAGTGGTATCAGAGGGAGGTTACTCATCAAAAAGGTTCACACCTTGAGTAGAATCCTGCCCCCAGTGTCAAGAAGCAGACAGATATCCTCCATGGACGGACTCAAGCACTCCGGCAAAATCCCAGTATGCACCAGACTGAACTTTCCTATCTAGAAGGAAAGAATCAGATTCTACATGGAAGCGGTCGACCCTCGGCTCTTTATGATAGTGGAGGAGGGACCTTACATTCCCACTAAGGCCTCCACCATTGATCCTACCAGGAAAGTACCCAAGCAACTTTTGGAAATGGACAAGGACGAAATGGTGCTGTTCGGACTCGATAAGAAAGCTCAGAACATCCTGGTGAGCGCAGTTGACGACTCTATGATGCAGAACTTCAGCAATTGCAGGACAGCCAAGGATCTCTGGAGCTGTCTGATTGTCTTAATGGAGGGCACAGATGAAGTGAGGGACGATCGGAGATCCCTCCTCAATCAGAAATATGAGGCCTTCAGACAAGGGCCAAAGGAGGAGATCGGAGTCACCTTCGAAAACTTCCTCAAGATCGTCAATGCACTCAAAGGATATGGAAGAGTGTTCATTGACGGTGAACTCAATGATAAATTCCTTAGGTCTCTCACTAAGGAATGGGACACAAAGATCTGCGCCATCCGCGAGTTTGGCAGACTTGCGGAAACCGACCCTCAAATTCTGTTCGGGAAGCTCATGTCCTATGAGCTTCAGTTGAACACAAGGAAGGCTGAAGAGGAAGCAGAGAAAGCCGCGGCCAAGGAAAAGACGGTGGCCCTGAAAGCCATTCACTCCAGAAAGGGTAAGGGTGTCGCCTCCTCCCGGGCATGGAAGAGGGATGAAGAGGAAGACTCTGAGCCAAGCTCCTCCGGATCAGAGTTATCTGAGGAAGATTTATCCCTTATCACAAGGGAATTCAAGAAGTTCCTCAAGCTGAGGAATCAGAGAAAGAGAACCGGCTCCTCCTCAAGGGATCAGAAGAAGAACTATTCCTCTGACAGGTATGTTTCCAAACCAAATAAACACCGCTCTTCTGACATTATATGTTTTGGTTGCAACAAGCCAGGACACGTCGTGGCCGACTGCCATCAAGGCAAGAGGGAAAAGGGAAAGGGAGAGGAGCACAGGTTCTCAAGAGACAAGAAGAAGGAGAGGAGTTACATCGCAAAGAAGCCAAAGACGCTGAGTGAATCTGACACGTCAGACACCAGCGATGATGAGGAGGCCTACTTTGGGCTAATGGGTCGCTCTGACTCAGAAGGAGATTGCCCCCCATTTACGGGGAAGGTAAAAGATCACACCCCTCTCTCCGACTCTGACTCTGATCCTGAGTCTCAGGATGATGATGCTGAGGATAGCTCTTCTGCCCGTGAAGCTGAGCTTCTCGATAAGTATGAGCTTCTGCTCAATACTTTTCTGGAATGTCGAAAGAGAATGATGGCTGCGAAGAAGGAAGTAAAATCCCTTAAAAGTGAAAGTGTATCCCTGAGGGAAGAGATCACCAGTTTGATCTCTCTCCGATAGGAGCACTTGGAACTAACTTCAAAGCATTCAGAGTCTCTTAAGCTCCTTGATCTCAAGCAGGAAGAAGTCGACAAGTTGGAAGAACTACTTGCGGCAGAAAGGAAGATCGTCAAGAGCTTCTCTATGCCAAAAACTGTTCTCCCATTAGTTGATACCTTCTCTGCTCAGGCCAAAGGAGCTGGCTTGGGGCATGTAGGTGTGTCCAGTTCCTCGTCCAGGAGAAACAGGAACAGGAGAAAGAATAAGGCTGCCAAGAAAGCCTCTGCTGATGAGAAAGGAAAGGCCCCACTCAGTCCTGTTGAGTTCAGAAAGCCTAGCTTTCCCTGTAACCAACATGACTTTGAGTCAACATATGGGCATCACTTCAGGCCCTCGGTTGCAAAGCCGAAGAGCCGATATGATGGGTGGACCTTTCCCCGTAACTTCAGTGAGAGTGTCTTCAAGGCACCCTATGAGGAAATCCACTTGGGAAATTATGGTCAATTCTCTAGCGGCCATAATAGGAAGCTGGCACCTAAGGCCAAACATGTTACACTGAAAAGCCAAGAGGTGAAGAAGTCATGTGACTGTGGTCATCATGTTGCCTCCACCTCCAGGTCTTCGGCCCCAGTTGGACCCCACATTTCAAGGGTAAAGCAGGCGCCCAAGAGGAAGTATAATAGGTTTGACTGCTGGTGCTGTGGCAAAATTGGTCACTTTGCCATGGATTGTTGGTTTAATCCAAGGTATAACGAGACTCCTTATGTTAGCAATGCGAGGCCGACCACTCGTAGAGTTAACCAATCGAGGGGGAGTATGCTAACAAGGAATCTAGGACCCAAGTTTGATTGGGTTCCTAAGGCAAATTAATTCTGTTTTGCAGGGATGTCCAAAGGCCAACAAAACTCCTATTTGGTATTTGGACAGTGGATGCTCCCGTCATATGACTGGGACAAGAAGCCTGCTGCGGGAGTACACCCCAGTCGAGAATGGACCCAAAGTCATCTTTGGGGGATCTGATCGGGGAGTCACCAGAGGTTACGGTATGATTTCCAACGGTATACTCTCTATCTCTGACGTAGCTTATGTTGAAGGGTTAAATCATAACCTGATCAGTGTAAGCCAGTTATGTGATAAAGGGTATGACGTTAAGTTCTGCAAGGATAAATGCCTGATAATATCATGTGACTCTTCGGAGACCGTATTAACAGGCATTAGGAGCAGAAATATTTTCTGTTTAGACTTTCTTAGTTTAGACTCTTCTACCCCTGTATGCCTAGTAGCAAAAGGCAGTGCTTCTCTTTGCGAACAATGGCACAAGAGATTGGCACACATTAATTACAAGACAATTAATATGCTATTTTCAAAAGACTTAGTAAGGGATGCTCCCATTATTAAGTGCATTAAAGATAGTCCATGTCCTGCATGTCAAATGGGCAAGCAGACTCGGGCTACCTTTAAGAGCATCCCAGACAAAGATTCCTCCAGATGTCTTTACCTTCTGCACATGGACCTGTTTGGTCCTATGCAAGTTCATAGCTTTGGAGGGAAGTCGTATACGCTAGTGATTGTAGATGATCACTCTCGGTTTACGTGGGTGTTCTTCTTAAAACGCAAGTCGGATACGTTTGACATCTTCACTAATTTTGTCAAGCAGATACAGAACGAACTTAACTGCTCGGTGGTCAAAATCAGAAGTGACCACGGAACAGAGTTTGAGTCTAGGGCTATGACAGAGTTCTGTGAAGAACTTGGTATCTTTCACGAATTCTCCTCCCCTCGCACTCCTCAACAGAACGGAGTGGCGGAGAGGAGAAATAGAACACTCATTGAGGCAAGCACGACAATGTTGAATGACGCTTCTCTCCCAGAATACTTCTGGGCCGAGGCTGTCAATACGGCGTGTCATGTACAAAACCGGGCATTGATTAACAAAAACCATCGTAAGACTCCCTATGAGCTACTGAAAGGCAAGAAACCAACCATGTCCTACCTGAGGATCTTTGGCTGCAAATGTTATGTACTGAATAATGGGAAGTACCCGCGTACTAAGTTCGGTGAAAAATGCTTCGAAGGCATATTTATGGGTTATAGTAGCCGCAGCCGGGCTTATAGAGTTTTCAACAAGAAAACCCTAGTGGTAGAGGAGTCAATCAATGTTGTATTTGATGAAGGAAGTTTGCTTAATGGCAAGACTTCTAGTCTTCTTCCTGAAGATGCAGGTGACAGACTCGAAAGGTTGCAACTGGATGAGCCCGAGAAAGATGCACCTCCAACATACGTCAAGGTATCCACTTCTACGCAGATCGGAGAAGTTGAAAATCAAAATGGAGTAACTCCTTTAGAAGAAGGCGATGTCCAAGAAGTAGTCGACGCTCCTGACGCCAGACTTCTACAGCTCAGACACATGCGGGATCATCCCAGAGATCAGATCATCGGAGATCCTCGTGACGGAGTCAGAACTCGCCGAGGTACTATTAACGAGATTCTGCATCTTAGCTTCCTGTCACAGGTTGAGCCAAAGAAGTTCGACGAGGCAAACAAAGATGCTACATGGATTTTGGCCATGCAAGATGAATTGCATCAGTTCGAAAGATGCAACGTTTGGACGCTTGTGCCCAGACCTCACAAGCAAAATGTGATTGGCACCAAGTGGATCTTCAGGAACAAACTGGATGAACATGGTGTCATCATAAAGAACAAGGCCAGGCTAGTGGCTCAAGGTTACCGTCAGGAAGAGGGGATTGATTTTGACCAGACGTTTGCACCAGTAGCACGGCTCGAAGCTATCCGGCTATTCCTAGCTTATGCCTCCCACAAAGGATTCACAGTTTATCAGATGGACGTGAAATCAGCTTTCTTGAATGGAGAGTTGAAAGAGGAAGTATACGTCGCTCAACCTCCAGGTTTTGTCAATCCTACTTATCCTAGTCATGTATATTTTCTTAATAAAGCACTATATGGCTTAAAACAAGCTCCTCGAGCTTGGTATGAGACATTGTCTAGTTTTCTTCATGAGAACAAATTCTCTCGAGGAAAAATAGACAAGACATTGTTTCTCAGGGAAGTCAAAGGCAAGATTTTGCTAGTGCAAATCTATGTTGACGACATTATATTTGGCTCCACGGACAACAATCTTTGCAAAAAGTTTTCCAAACTCATGCAAGGAAAGTTTGAGATGAGCAGTATGGGGGAGCTGAAGTACTTCTTGGGACTTCAAGTGAAACAGTCTGAGGATGGAATCTTCATCTCTCAGACAAAGTTCACAAATGAACTCCTCAAGAAATTCGGAATGGAGAATGCAACCTCTATGAGGACTCCAATGGGATCCACTATGTCTCTGGATAAGGATGAGAAAGGTAAACCTTTCGATGAAACCAAATACAGAAGCATCATTGGATCCCTGCTCTACCTTACTGCCAGTAGACCAGATATCATGTTCTCCACATGTGTTTGTGCCAGATATCAGGTGAACACTAAGGAATCTCATTATGTCGCTGCAAAGCGAATTCTTAGATACCTTAAAGGTACTCCCAATCTTGGCTTGTGGTACCCGAGAAACAATGATGTCGAGCTAATAGGTTTTTCAGATGCTGATTTTGCAGGGAGTAGGGATGACAGGAAAAGCACTTCCGGGACGTGCCAATTCCTCGGAAGAAGGCTTATCTCCTGGAACAGCAAGAAGCAAAATTGTGTTGCAACCTCCACAACAGAGTCTGAGTACATCTCGGCAGGGAGCTGTTGCGCACAACTTCTATGGATAAGGAACCAGTTAGCAGACTATGATCTTCAGTTCAAGGAAGTACCCATGTACTGCGACTCCTTAAGTGCAATTGCCATCGCAAACAATCCAGTATCGCATAGCAGAACGAAGCATATTGAAGTGCGCTACCACTTCATTCGGGAGCACGTGGAGAACAAGGACATCTCTCTCTGCTATGTCCCCACGGACAAGCAGATTGCAGATATTTTCACAAAGCCCTTAGACGAGGCCAAGTTCAGTCTCTTCAAAACTGAATTGGGGATGCTCAACTATGAAGAATAAAGACTCCAAACGCTCCTGGCTCATGCCTCTAGAGGGAGCATCTGCCAGCATTTCAAGTGACAACATAAGTGCACGAACTGAGGGGGAGCATGGTGTCCGTTGCACCAGACCCAAATTTGCAGAAGCCGAAAAGGGGGAGATTACCCTCTCGGCTAAGGCTAAGGTAGCTCAATGCTCTAGTTTGCTCTCAAGTAACGGGTAATGCTTATCCCTATCACCTCACTTTTAAGTTTCGGTTTTTCATTCCTATATGCTCTATTCACCTTAGCGTGTAGGGTTTAGGCTTCTTCAAATAGGGGGAGATTGTTGGGTATTGCATCCACAATGTACCTGATTTGAAGAAGCCCCTGTGCAAGCCAAGGTAAATAGACAATGTATTTGATGAAATATTTCTAGTTGTACTTGCAGATATTCCATGCTAAGTACACACCAATGTCAGGGTGCAGTGGGTCAATATACGCGGATCTGTGCAACGTAATCCCTCGTTGAGCAGATCAGTGTGTTGGCCTACGTGTACTCTCTCTATTGGGGTGTACTTAATTTCAAGTACAGGGCTATGGTAAAGCAAGAGCAGACAAGGAGCAAGGATGGGCCAAAGACCAGCTCAAGGGGAGAAAGAGGAGAAACAACCTAAGTACAAATCGACGAGAATCACTAAGTGATTCTCGCCGATTCGGCGAGAATCACTAGTGATTCTCGCCGAGTCGTCGAGAATCACTAGCTGATTCTCGCCGGTTGAAGCCGGCAGCTTCGACACAGACAGGGAAATTTTCTAAGGCAGAATTGTCGAGAATTACTTATGATTCTCGCCGATTCGTCGAGAATGACCTTGCATTCTCGACGATTCGGTGAGAATCAAAAGTGACTCCCGCCGATTCTCCCCGGCTTCTGTATCTGTGCAGTCAGATTTCGGCTAAGCAGAAGTCGGCGAGAATCGTAAGTGATTCTCGCCGATTCGGCGAGAATCACCTACGATTCTCGCCGATTTTGACTTGGCAATTTTTCTGAAAGTTCTGGACCGGTCCAAGTTACCTGCAGCTGTTTGAACCGGACTTTGGTCCTTACTTTGGTGGGACCCACAACGGTCATCTTCTTGACCTAGGGTATAAATACGATACATTGTGAACAGTAAAACATACGGATATACGGTATTTCAAAAAAGAACGAGCGGCCGACGAAAAACCCTAATCTCGCGATCTTGCTCCGCCGGTCATCTCCGCCGCTCGCACGGTTGTCGCCGCTGCTGATCTCAGGGTCTTCCAGATCTCCGGCGACAGAAGCTTAGGCTAGCATAGCGTCTCACGCGTCTAACGAGAGATCCCTTGTCTCTTGATTCGTTGATCGGGAAAATCTTTCCCCTTCCGAATCGATCGAGACGATCGATCCTTGTGTGACCGTTAGTAGATCTTGCTCCCTTTGCTACGAAGTCTGAATCAAGTTGGCACTGCTGCTGCTCTTCGTCGCCGCTGCTGATTCCGAGAACGTTGCCGCCGCCTCAAGCCGCCGCCGGTCTCGGGAAAGATTCACTCCAAGTGAGATCTAGGGCTGTGCACTCTTCGTTGACTTCAAGAGCACGTCGTCAAACGAAGAGGGTCACCTTCTCTCCAAACGTTGTTTGTATTTCTTACAAGCTAGTTTTTAATTTCCTTATAACGGACCGATTGGTCCCTAGTTGTAAAGGTTGGGTGCAACCCGGATTGTGGGAGTGTCGACTCCTACGTGTGGAAGGGTTCCTTCCGTGAGTGCAAGGATTGGATTTCAATCCTGTTGGTGAAGTGACCGAGTCGTCCCGTGTTGGGAGATAGGTCGAAGGGGGAAAGTGGACGTACCCAAATCGGGGAACCACTATATATTGTCTGTGTTCCTTGTGTGCTTGGTTGTTTTGTTTTCTTATGCAGGTAAATCTTTAATTCCGCAATTACGCTGCAGAGTCACCTAATCCCCCCCCATAGGTGAAGATAGTTGACACTAGGTGAACTTTCAGTTAGATCCTACGATTATACCCACTGAGACTTTACCTGACTTTCTTGAGGAGCCTGTGAGTGAGGATTTTTCCATTGTCATTGACGACCCTGACTAAGTGGATGTTCCAACTGATTGGGAAGACTCACCTTATGTGAGAAGGTTATGTTTGGATGATTTTAGAGCTGCGGACCCAAACGATAGTTCTTTGTTGTTATCACCATTATCTGAAGATCAATCTGAATTAAAATTTCTGTCGGGTTCGATTTTGCCATTTTCTGAGACCTTTACTGATTCTGAATGGAACGACTTGTCTAGTGTGTTGGAAGAAATTGCAAGCGAGGAAGTGGTATTGTTGGGCGATTCTTTGGTTTTACCCCTGGATGAGAGTTCATTGATGTTATCACCGATAGGTGAAAATTATTCTGATTTGGATATTATCCCGGATTTGATTCTACCGACCCTTCCTCCTATGTTTGTGCCCACTTTAGTTGACGTTTTAGGATGTATAATCGGTAGCCCTAGACTGAGTTGTTGTGACATGCCCACTCTATTAGTTCCTACATTGGCGTTGTCCAATCGCTTAGATATTAGAACGTTAAGCGCGCTAGTATTTGGTCTGTTCACCACACCGCGTAGATCTGACTACGCGTCACATTTGATTATTCATTTCCCTGCATGTTTGGCTATGGGTCTACCCTCATATGTGTCTGATTCTTTGGCAATTGTGCCTCTGGTTGTGGTGTCCCCTAGATATAATTATATACCACACCCGGTCGCACGCATTTATCCTCCGCCATTTGATGACCCTCATTTCCCCATGTTAGTGACTATAGTTGGGTCTCTTGAGTTGTTTCACTCGCACATCCTTTCACACTCAGGAGAGTCCAACTCTGTTATTGATGATGAGCGGTTATCCTTGGCATATCTTAATGCCAATCGTGAAAATGACAAGTATAAAATTAGAACTGCGACTTTGGAGCCATTGAAAGTCATATTTGATGTTAAGGCTCTCGTGCCCCCTGACTTAACCCCTATAGCCTCCGTATTTGGGTCTAGTCATGTAGCACATGGTTTCTATCCTCATGTGTATTGGACGTTAGTATTTCTCCTTAAGTTATGTTGCACGCACTTCCACGCCTTTCCGAGACTGTCCGACGCTAGAGATAGTGATTTAGGGTTTAGTCTGGCCAGTCCCCGAGCAGATGCCTTCTGGCTCCATTGATAAATTAATACGTAGGAACACCGACCCATCCATGATTATGAAGAACGTCGGATTTTATGCTTTTATTTTAGATTTTTATATAGCACAGGGTGTTTCACTTTATTTCAAGTTTCCAGACTTTTTACTGTACGTCTCTGTTCCACCTGAGTGCCTTTCTCCGTCGTCTCTTCCTACCACTAAATATTCTCTTGGGATGGGGAGTGTTAGTACTATCATGTCAATTTTCCATGTTGACTCCTTGGTTCTTTAACCGGATTGTAAGATTCTTGTTTATTTTGTTTTGCTTGACACCCTTTCGAGCTTTCTCGAAAGTATTGTTGTTTGTGTGCCAGACAGGTTCTCAGTGCTGATTGATGTTCATGCTACTACGACACGGATTGCGGGACCAGATTTGCCCCATGTTGTTGCTCCTTCCGACTGTTCCCCCCTCACGGGCCACTCATCGGTGATGAGTAATTTTGAGTGGGGGAGGATTGATGGAGACATTGGTGACACGACCGTCATTGATCCCCGTCTGAGAGAGTTCGTCGATTGGGACAATCGCTGCTGCAAGCTCGAGGATTGGATCGACGTACGCCACCATTATATAAAAATATATAATTATAAATTAAATAATTATAATTATATATTTTTAGTAATTTTATTTTAAGTATTTATTTCATGTTTTAATTTTCATTTCATGTGTAGTGATGAGTGATTATAACCATCATATGTTGTTTTAATTATTTCATTTCATGTGTAATGATGGGTGCCTATAACCATCTTATTTTCATTTTAAATTTTGATTGGAGGGAGATTGAGTGGTGTAGACTATATATAGCCATGGTTATGAAGGAATAATTAGAGAATACAAAAAATTGAAACCTTAATTCAAAGATTGAATTTTCCCCCTCTTTCCCTCTTCCCCCTTAGGCAAATTTTGGCCTTCCTTCTCCTCTTCCTCCTCTCCCTCTTCAAAATTTGTCCAAGGCTAGTTTCCTCCTCTCCCAAGCCGCCAACCCTCCTTCTCCCTCTCAAAATCCGGCCACCACTCCACCTCCTCCTCCCTCCTCAAGGTTTCCACCACCTTTTCTATCTCCACTTTCCATATATATTGTCTTCAAGGCTTCTCCCTCTCCTAGGGTTATTGGAAAGGAAACGGCTAGCGTCTTCATCTTCCTGTACGGATCCGTGGTTTCACGTGGAGAATTGAAATCAACCACCGTCGTGAGCGATTCCTCCACTCAATATTGTGGACGGACTTTCTTGGGATTGGGTAACGGTTCCTACACCTCCTGTGTGATTCTTCTATATTATTTTGTGAGATTTTTTGTGGAATTAGAAGGCTGGTATTTTGTCCTGATTTATATTTAAATCGTGCTAATTTAAATCTTATCTTTAAGAGTTAATTATTCCGAATATTTTTTGTAAAACTTTGTTTGAGTAGATCTAGTGAACTCTAGAGGAAATCGATTTCTTACCTTGATTTCTTCTTGAGTTCAAGAGATTTGGCAACCCTCTATTAATTAATTTTGGGATCGATTAGGACTTAATTTTAAATCACTTATTTAGTCTGGATATTATTTTATTGGATGTGTGAACGTTTCCGCATAAGTTTATTTGAATTGCTAATTGTCCGGATCGGGTGTGTCCATTTCGCTTGAGCAAACATTGACATATAGCCCTTGTTCAATCTAAAATAAGGGGTAGTGCCCCTTTGCATTGATTGTTGTGGAATTTGTGCCTTTAAATGCTTGGTATTCGATAGTGCTAAGTAGAGAAACCACACGCTAGATATTTAATTAAATTGTCGAACATAAGAACGCGTAGTTTAATCCGTAGAAACCATGGGCCTGCATCATCAACTCCAACTCCATCTTCAGGAATAGTAGGCCCATCATAGTGGATTGGATCTAGGACCAGTGCTTCCCTGACTATATTGGAGGTCTAGATTGTATGGCCTCCACTTGCTCTTATCATTGACCTCTTCCCTTTTATGATTTATTCAGTAACTAGATTGCTCAGGTATCCATTATAGGAGGATATCTTGTAAGCCAAGTGATTGACACCAACTGGGACAGTATTCTTCGCTTTCAACATGTGATCATCAAGGATTTTGGGTACAGGAATCCATTCTCCTTTCAACAATTTTCCTATGCTCTTTCATGTTGGTTTTTATCATATTATGAATAATTTTCATATTTTCAGATGTAGCACAATGATTTTGGATGATATCACTCTGGCTTTGCTGGATTTGTTGAAGTTGAAGTGCAGTATAATCAAAATAGCTGGAGCAGCTCTCATGAAGAATTTGAATGTGTTCTTGCTTAGTTGGTTGACCTCAAATCTAATGGAAGTAATTTCAGCAGAGAGATCCTTCTTCAGAACTTTGACTGAATCATCTACACACATTCAATCTTCCTTCTTTGCTCATTAAGGAGTCCTCTGAGTTGTGATAGAAATAAGTAGGAATCTCCTCATTCAGCTGAGTAGTTGCTGGATAGTTAACTTCTTCATGTCTCTCCCTTACATCTCTTCCCATATCAGAATCAACTATCTCATATTCAGAGGAGTGGTCTGGAATATTAACAGTAGGGAAAGAATCCTCTTTCTCATGCTCCTCGGCAAGGGAAAAAACTTCATCTCCTTGGATTTATCTTACAGAAACTTCTACCTCAGCTTCATCAACTTGAGTAGGGAGCTCAGGGTGAGTTTCCCCCTCAACTGCAGTACTAACTGTGTTGATCTCCCCCTCAATAGCAGCACTTAGTATGAATTTCTCCCCCTCAACATGATCATCCTGTTCTAGGATCTCCCCCTCAGTATCAGTACAGATCCTTTCCAAAACAATTGTTTTTAGATATTCAACATTCTTCATGATTATGTCTCCTTCAACATCAGTAGGTGTCACTCTCCTGGGAACATCCTTGGCAGCAAGCTAAGATGAAATTGAAACTTGTGCACTCACATCCCTTCTCTCAAAATCACTTGAATTGGACAAGTGAGTATTGTGGGGTTCAGTACTCCTGCTATCTGAAGAGATACTGTTGGTGTTGTCTTCAACAACTGTTTCAACTACCTTTTTATTTTTCTTTTCAGCCTGCTGAGGGTGATTGATCTGCACCTTGTCCCATCTATCAAACATTCTGATGTCCATCCTTCTCATGTGATGGATTTTTGCACCTAGTCTTATATTCAGAATACTTAGAATAGTGTTGAGGAGATATAAAGATAGAATTCTTCCTATATTTGGCTCAGGGATGCACTCAATTATCTTGTCAAATATCACCTTGCCCCAATTCGATTTCTTTGAGAGAATTACTCTAGCCATTAGGTCAAACATCTTCCTTCAAATTTTTTCATGAGATCCAGTTTTGCATATTAAGGCTTTTCTAATGACATCTGTCAATAATTTACCCTTCAAATTCATGTCTTTCCTGAGTATAGATCCACTGGTATGTTTGGCCAAACCACACCATTTGAAGACAGACTTTATATCTGCCTGAATCAACTCATCTTCTTCCTCACTAGGGTTGAGCTTAGGGAGCTTTAGTGAATTGCAAATCTTACTAGCTGTGATTTTAAGCTTTTATCCATTGATGATTGTCTTGATCTTTGTGGAGAAAGAGTCCACCTTGGCATTAGCATACAGTTCTAATACTTTTCTTTTCCGGATAACACATAGCTCTAACAATAGAAATTTCAGTTCTACGATTGATAGGAGATTAATGAATGATAGAATTTCTTCTAGAGCGTCTCTAAATCAATTTTGCTCGAGTTCACATCCCTCAAACAACAAGTCTACACCCTTGGGAGGCATTATACCTAATTGATTGAGAAGTGAGGATAAGACAGTGCGAGAAATCTAGGGTACGGGACACATAAATTTGGAAGGACAATAGAATGATAGAGTTTATTTTAGACAAGATTTTTATATATACCATGTTGGGTATTGTATCCACAATTACCCTGATTTGAAGAAGTATCCCTTGAACTAAGATAAATTGAGATTGTATTTGATTGCGTGTTTTTAGTTATGTGCTTGCAAGACTTTATTGCTAAGTACAACCCAATGTCAGATTACAGTGGGTCATGAAACACAGGACTATACAATGTAATCCCTCATTGTGTAGGTCAATGTGTAGACCAAGGTGTAATCTCTCTATTGGAGTGTACTTATATCTCAAGTGCATTAGAAGATTCAAGGAAGGATGTGTTGCTGTATTCAGAAGGACACAATTTACTCTAAGGAAAATTCATCGAGTATCGTAGCGTAGACTCGTCGACTTCGTTGAGGTTATCTGTTGATATTCATCGAATTCATCGGGTATACCTACTGAGACTTGTCAAATTCGTAGGAATTAACCTTGCGAATCTTTCCTTCTTCCTTAAGAATTGGCCAAGTAGAATTTGTCATATATCACCTTACTTACCCGTCGAATTCATTGAAGTTATCAATCGATACTCGTCGAATTTGTCAGGTATGTTGGTCGATATTCGTCGAATTTGCCGAGTCTCTCTAGCAATGCACTGAGCTCTCAAATCGATCTGTCTGGATTCGTCTAAGTCCTTTTCGTCATATTTCAGAGTAGTTCAACAAGTATACTTTATATACTCGACGATACTCAACGAAAATAACTTAGGGTTTATTTTCGATTTTATGTTCTCATCCCGACTGCCATGTACAGTAACTCGCATTTTCTAGGTATGGAAGGAACTTCTAGCCATTAGACAAGGGGAGTTCCTATAAATACCTTGGATGATTTTTATTCAACCCTAATCGTGCTTTCACATTTTAAAATCGAGAAATTTCAGAAAACTCCCGTCGGCATACGCGAATACTGTCCTTCACGATTCTCTCGGCCGACAACTTGATGCATGATTCGTTTCTTCAACAAGAGTGTCGATTATATCTTTGATCTCTAAAAGTCCAAGTACTCCTCAAATCTTGTTGATCTCGTTTGTTCAGATCAAGACTTCAAGGATTTCAAGTTCTCTCTTCCCTCAAGGTTTTCAAGTTCTACATTTAATAGAAAAGAAAGACTGAAGATTTCAGATCTGAAGAAGAGTTTTCTTAATCTATTATTGTATAACTCTTTTTATACCATTGTAGGAGGTCTTGCCTCCGAGTTTTAGATCCTTGTTCATAGGATTGAGTTTGTAGGAGAGGTTGTTCTTCGAGTGGTAGGAGAGTTGTCTCTGAGTTTATAAGAGTTGAGGCTTTAAGTTGTAAGATTGTTTTAAATAGGAGATAAAGGTGAAGCAGCCGAATCTATCCCTTTATGGTAGATAGGCAAGGCGGGACAGTGGATGTACCTAACTCGGGGAACCACTATAAAATCTCTGTGTTTTTGTGTGCTTGTTTTGTGATAATTTTTTATTCCGCTAAAAGACGTAGAACTCACCTATTCACCCCCTTTAGGTAATTTAGG
Source organism: Platanthera zijinensis (assembly GCA_039513925.1). Lineage (NCBI taxonomy): Eukaryota > Viridiplantae > Streptophyta > Magnoliopsida > Asparagales > Orchidaceae > Platanthera > Platanthera zijinensis. The sequence continues at coordinate 135,214,586 of CM077080.1, read as the reverse complement.
TTGACAACTAGAAATTTTCAATTGGTATCATATGGGTGTTGTTCGATATAAGGTTAACACCTTGAACAAGATCTCTAATCTACTTGTTAAGAGATACCGCTAAGCAGAGATGGACATACGCAAGGATATGTCTTCGATGAAGTTACTAGTGTGCACTAAGGAGAACTTCCCTCTATGGAAGGAGAGAGTCAGATTTTATATGGAAGCTGTTGATCCCCGCATTTTTTAGATTGTTGAAGAAGGCTGTAACGCCCCCATCCGTCACATAACATATAACAGAAGGTCCGGCTAGGGCCCGATGCCATATACTACGGACAAGCAAAGGAGTTACTAAATTGAAACCATAATCCAATATTTCGCATCCTAACACATAGTACATTCTAGCAGAAGAAATTTAGAGGTTCAAATTAGAACCCAACAACATCATGAATGTTCACTACCACAACTAGTAATGAATAACAAATTCACAAAGAAGTCTTGGACTTAAGTCCTTACAAGGTTTACTCAAATTAAACTGTCTTGCATACATCGACACGCAAGCCGATCACACATGGGTAACAAATAAACAAAACGGGAAATTCACTTTGGCCTTCAAGGGCCAGCTTTGCTATCCTGGGCTTCAGCCCGCTATTTCCCGCTTGGCTCGGCTGCACTTGCAAGCAACATTCCACCGCAACGGTGGCAAACAAAAGCAACGGTCAGCATTAGCTGACCAAATTATAAAGACCCCACCCCTCACCCGGGGTGGCAGTACTCCTTCCCTGCAGGCATTAGCATAATCACAATATGATAATCAGAACGTGATACTTAAGCACCATTCGCCACAGACGTTGGCACAAACGCCTAATGCCCTGTGCTCTCAGGGCACATTCTTAATGCACAGGACCTCAAGGTCACACCTCCGTTCTCTGCGATGGTTAGCAACGTTTGAGCATTCAAGTCTTTTAGGGCCAAAGCCAAAGAAAATGCCCCTATGGCTACGATAAAGTCATGGTGGCTTAAAACCCACACTTTGACTCACTCCAAGTCGATCAACATAGGGTTGGGTATAGTTCAGCTATTTCTCGGTGCTCAAATAATCGGGCACATCAAGCCACGATGTGGGTCAGCATCCCCTTTCCCATCCGTACAATTCATAACATTGTTATGATCCTAGGCTAGCACTCATGACCACCAAAGTTGAGCAAATTAAGCTCACGTCCACAAACTTTGCCCCTAGGTCTCATAGAGATATGCCTCACAACATTAGCCCTCAATTACCCACGAGACAGGCTTCTCAACAAACAATACAACATTCACAGGGAGCTACCGCCGGCCGTAGAACTACCGCCGTGCAGTAGGGGTAAGACTATTGCTTCTTCCTCTTAAACGGGTGTTTTCCTGGAGACTACCCCCAATACTCTCAATGCAGTCAACTGCACACCCCGTGACTCCAAAATCTAAGCAATAACCATAGAGTCTTCTCTGACATACAAAGCATACAAACATCACCAATCCAAACTAACCGATCTAGATGGGCTTCACACAACATACCTATTCCGTACTTCGATTCCGGAATTAAATGCAATCTAACGGGGATACACAGATCTACCCGTCTGGAGAACCACATCCACGTGTTCGTGAAGTATCTACCCTATAATGCCAAAAGAAAGGTCTTCACATGTCAAAGGAAAAGGATCGTTACCCTTAAAGTCCTCTTTGGCGCCATGGGAGAAGTCTAGATGGTTGAAATCGGCCGCTCTAGCCTTGCCTCCGTATATCTGAACTCGCTTTGTGAATCTGAACTCCGAATCTCGAATGGCGGAGTAAAATTCCCTTTCCGGCACTGCTCCTCCTCCTCTAGAAATCCAGGCCAAGTCCTCAAACTCCAAGTTAAATGAAGTGAAACGGCTGAATCAGGATTATATGCTGAGCTATCGCTGCGCGGTACAGTTATTCAACGCCTCTTTTAACGTGAGACCGCCCAAGTCCTCCAATCACAGGCCGACACGTGGCTACATGGTTACAGAATCGCTGACACCACGCGATAGGTAATTACCGCTAAGCGGTACCTGACATCGGTTACGAAAAGACCACCCATGCTATCGCCGCGCGATAACTATTACCGTCGTGCGGTAACAACTCGAGAGCTTTGTCAAATTAATTGACCCTACAACTACCGCGGTAATACTACTGCCTAGAGGTAGCTCAACTCGATGCTCTTGACTGTCTCAACGCCTTCTATTATCGTGCGATTTCCCGCTATTGTCGTGCGATAGCACTCGATGCCAGTTGAGTCCACTCAACGCTCTCGACGCCTCTGGTTAACTATTTCAGAGCTACCGTCGGTGTTAGCCCTAGCGCCGAGCGGTAACTTCCAGACAACCCTTTTTCCAGCTTCAAAAATCTTGGGGCGTTACAAATCTCCCAAACTTAAAGAATTTCTTCCCGAAATTATGCATTGCATGAAAAAATAATTTAAATAAGTCATAACATTTACAACATGTACCTCAATCGAATAATTCGGGGAACTCCAACCTCATAGTTTTCTCCCGCTCCCATGATAGCTCCTGTCACAACCCGCATTTTCATAACAATATAATTATATCAGAGCAAGGGGGAAAATACGCGTCGTGATGCCACGCCGTGTAGGGGATAACTGCAGACGTTCAGGCAAGACTCCAAACTCTACGATTTTTAAAAGGAAACATAAATTGTTATGAATGAAATCCAGTTTAAGTTATGATGGTAGCCGTATCCCTCGGCTTAGTGAATCATCTAGTCCACGATTTAAAATATAAGTTATACGCTTGCGAAAGATACTTGTTTAAATTGACTCTAATATTCTACAAGAGTATAAATGTCCCCGAGGAACAACTCATACTATGCAAACCCTAAATTTTTTATAAGTATAGAAAGTCTTTACGCTAAATAGAAAGTAGTGGCTTAGTTTTGAAAGAGATGACAAGTATGCTTTACTAATAGTAGGGTTGTATAGGTTAAAAATATCTAACATGCAATCCTAGCAATAAATCATCCCAGAGAGCAAGTAATGTAAACCAAACATAAGGAAACCACAACAGCTAGCAAGTGTCCAAAAAGGTAAACAAACCTGTGGGCGTCAACAACCTGACACGAACCCACAGTATGAACATGTCTGAAACTTGGCAAAGAAAACTAAAACAACAAACTACCTCGCTATGGCGAGGGGGAAAACTACAGCCAAACTGCTGCTGCTAAGGCTCCAAAACCGGCTCTGCTACCTGCTAATGCTCCGAACCTGAGGCATTCTAAAGACAGAACACCTCAGCAAGAGGGAACAAATGGTGGCAGAAAAATAAGCCAAAATAAATAAAGGTCAAAAGGGGTACCAACCCAAGACCAAAACCATTAAAGTAAAGTACAAAAAGAAACAAGGCATCATCGGGAAAAAAAACTCTTATGTGATTCGTCACCAGAGTACACCAGATGCATGAGGCTATAAGGTGACAACATGAATAAATCATAAGGAAGAAATACAAAACCTTTATTAGGCACCTGTGGTCGACTCTACCCAAAAACACGGGCGAGGTGGTCACTCAACTGGACACACCCCTCACGAATAATTTATCAGCTTAACTGCGAGGGAGTCTCAAACTCTCCACCATACACCGTAGATGCCCAAAAACCCGGTAGACCTCCACAAGGTATAATAAAGGAGTCAGACAATGCGAAGGTAGTTTTATCCACTAACTCCCGTAATTTTTAGACACCCAAAGAAACCACAACAAAAATATATCTCGAGATTTGGCTCGTCGGATTCTACTTGACACTTCTAGTTTCAAGACATGGTTGATCAACCCCTATGAACGATTTACATTCCTAGACAAACTCTAATACGTTCAAAAATGATAGGTAAAAAATTTAAAGCCATCATTAAGACACTTCAAGAACGATTAAATATATCACGACAAGATCAAGTTAACCATGACCAAATCTTACAACATCGAGTGATCATCCAAAAAGGTTAATCGTAGCAATAACTTGGAAGGCAAAGTGCATAAAATTTTAAAGAACATAAAAACTGAACCGTTACGATCAAATCGGAGAAGGAGAAATGAGGGGAAACCACCACTTGCCTTGGTTTTACCGGAAAAGTTCTCCAAATCAGTCCACGTCACAGATCGGGGCAAAAGAGGATGGAGGAAGTTGAAATTTAGACAAAAAATGGTCGAAAAGGGGGTTAGGGCCGAAAAACCCTAACGAGAAAACTCGAGGAAAGGGGAAAAATTTACCACGATAGCGTAGCTCTCGATGAGAGCTTTACAGATCTACGCTCGGTTGAAGATTTCGAGCACCGGAGCTCCGTCGGCGGCCACCGGAAGATTCACGAAATATTCTCTCTCTTGCTCACGCCGCTCTGGTTCGGGAGAAAGAATCGGAGAAGATGAAGTATTCCTATTTTTTCTAAATACCCTAAGTATAAGAACATATATATATATATATATATATATATATATATATATATAAAGTAGTTATAAAAAGTTTTGTCTAAATATATAAAAAAAACGGTTTAAGTACGAGCAGTTCGCGGAAAACAAAATTAGTGGTCTAGTATAGCTTCAAATCGAAAAGTGCACAACATGAAAGTTGTAGATCTCGTCGAGACGAACAAATTTTATGTTAGCCATTTTTCCATACGGCACCGTTTTGACCCTCAAAAACGATCTCGAACACAAACTATGACGGACTACATGAGAAAGGCAGCAGACTACTCGAGTATACAGAAGGCTACTCGAGTATGCAGAAACAGACTACTCGAGTATACAGAAGGCTACTCGAGTATGCAGAAACAAACTACTCGAGTATGCAGAAACAGACTACTCGAGTATACAGAAGCAGACTACTCGAGTATATAGAAGGCTACTCGAGTATGCAGAAACAGACTACTCGAGTATACAGAAACAGATTACTCGAGTATTCAGAAACAGACTACTCGAGTATACAGAAGGCTACTCGAGTATACAGAAACAGACTACTCGAGTATGCAGAAACAGACTACTCGAGTATACAGAAACAGACTACTCGAGTATACAGAATTAGAGGAACAGAAGATTTACATAATAAGCAGAAACTTCACACGAGTCAAGGTTGCAGGAAAAACAATTTCTTGGCAAATCTAACCTTTTGATCAAACTATAAAAATGAATAATACTTTTCATTTTTGAATAGTACTTTAATATTAAAATAATCATATTTATATATATTTTTTTGATGAGGAAACACGAGATCAAAACGGAGTCCCAAACGCGCGCCGAATCGAACGAAACTCACGCCGTAGGCGAACACAGACGCTATGAACACGACGACGAAGTCAAAACCAAAATCAGACGAGCCATTCTCGAGATATAAGTTTTCAAAGTTTACGACGAACATAAATTCCACAAAACTTTGGAAAAACGCCGAGGCCCAAATATCGCCCGGATCGCGACGAAACTTGACGAGTAAGTCAAAAATTACTCAACTTAAATTCCAAATGCAAAATTTTCCCATTACAATAAGAATTCGGCTGACTTAACCGCATGGACGCGAAAATGTCTTTATGGCATTACGTCGTCATCTTGACGTTAAAGGTAACGCCATGACGTCATAAATATGATGTTTCCCGTTTAAATAAAATCGTCGAGCAAAATCGGGGGCATTACAGTCACCCCCCATAAAAAGAAGTTTCGTCCCGAAACTTAACACAACTCCAAAACCAACTCAAAATGATAAAATCAAACGTAACTGAAAACATAACGACGTACCCGAGACTAAGAGAAGAGGTGCGGATGAGATTCTCTCATTGCTGATTCCAATTCCCACGTCGCGCTCTCGACGTCTTGATTTCTCCAAAGAATCTTAACCATAGGGATGGTCTTTCTTCGCAAGACACGCTCTTGAGATTCCAAAATGCGGACAGGCTCTTCAAAATACGACAGATTGGGCTGAATTTGGGGCACCGAGTCAAGAATTTGACGATCAGTACGAACACACTTCCTCAACTGGCTCACATGGAACACATCGTGGACACCAGGGAATCTAGCAGGTAAATCCAGTCGATAAGCTGACACTCCGATGCGCTCTAGAATCTGAAAAAGGTCCCAAATACCGGAGGTCTAACTTGTGGTTCCTTCCAAATCTTTTTACTCCTGGCATCGGAGAAACTTTCAGAAAAACCAAGTCCCCAACGGCAAACTCCAAATCGACCCTTTGTCGATTAGTATATTTCTCATAACGCTCTTGTGCTACACGAAGCTTCTCTCAAATATGAGTCACCGCACAATTCATCTCCTCAAGGGCTTCCGGACCTAGCAATGGTCTCTCACCAACCTCAACCCAAAATAAGGGAGTCCTACAACGCCTCCCATACAAGGCCTCAAACGGGGCCATCTGCAAGCTCTCTTGATAACTATTATTGTAAGCAAACTCCATCAGTCTGAGACGCTCATCCCAAGCACCACCATGATCCAAAATATAACATCTAATCATGTCCTCCACGATCTGATTTACTCTTTTTGTTTGCCCATTCATCTACGGATGATAGGCGGTGGAATACCTCAAGTCGGTAGCCAACCCCTCTTGCAAGCTCTTCCAAAAGCGAGACGTAAATCTGGAGTCCCGATCTGATACAATGCTAACAGGCACTCCATGTAACCTGATGACCTCTTCAACATATAGCTCAGCTATCTTCTTCATCGAACACCCAATCTTAAATGGAACAAAGTGGGCACACTTTGTCAATCTGTCGACTATCACCCAAACTGAGTCATGCCCACGGGGTGATTTTGGTAGACCGGTGATAAAATCCATTGAAATACTCTCCCATTTCCAACTTGGAATATCAAGCGGTGTCAATTTACCACCAGGCCTTCTATGATAACCTTGACACGCTGACACGTATAACATTCTGATACAAACTTCGCGATATAACTCTTCATCCCTGACCACCAAATAATTTGCTTTAGATCTTTATACATTTTGGTGGAACCAGGATGATAGGAAACACTGGAACCATGAGCTTCTTCACAAATTTTAGCCCGGATGTCACCCATGTTAGGAATACAAAATCTACCCCGATATTTCAGAGTACCTAGCTCGTCCAAAGAAAAATCAGGTAACTCTCCTTTCTCAGTTCTATTCCAGAGGTGTAACAATTCCGGATCATCCTTTTGGTGCACCCTAGTAAGGGAAATCCAAGAGGGCGCTTCTGCTTCCAAACTAGCAGGCGTAGAACTACTCCCAATCTCGATGTTCATCAACAAGAATTCTTCAACTAAGGACTGTACCGATAGATTAAAAATTTTAGCGGTCTTTCTACTCAAAGCATCGGCTATTACATTAGCCTTTCCTGGATGATAAAGAATTTCTACTTCATAATCCGCCACATATTCTAACCACCGACGCTGGCGTAGATTTAGTTCCTTCTGAGTGAAGACGTAATTCAAACTCTTATGGTCCGTATAGATCTTGCACGGCGCGCCATACAATAAGTGTCGCCACAGCTTCAGCGCATAAATTACAGCAGCAAACTCCAAATCGTGCGTAGGATTGTTTCTCTCGTGAATCTTTAGTTGCCTCGATCCATACGCGATCACCTTACCATCTTGCATTATAACACAACCAAGTCCGATGTGTGACGCATCGACGTACACAACATACTCGACTCCTTCAGTAGGTAAGGTTAAAATTGGGGCAGCACACAGTCTCTTCTTCAACTCTTGGAAAGCCTCTTCACACTTATCACTCCAAATGAATGCAGTATTCTTCTGAGTAAGTCTAGTCAAAGGTGCAGACAACACCAAAAATCCTTCCACGAATCTCCTATAATAGACAGCGAGGCCTAAGAAGCTCCTAATCTCCTTAGGTGTAGAAGGTCTTTCCCATTCCATCACGACAGAAATCTTGGTCGGGTCTACAGAAATACCGCCCTTGCTTACAACATGACCCAGAAAGGACACCTGAGGTAGCTAGAACTCACATTTGCTCAACTTCGCATATAGCTTATGCTTCCTCAAGGTCGACAAAACCAAACGCAAATGCTGAGTATGCTCCTCAACATTGCGGGAATACACTAGGACATCATCTATGAACACAATAACGAATCGGTCCAAGGAATCCTTAAACACCCTATTCATCAAATCCATGAAAGCAGAGGGTGCATTGGTTAAACCGAAAGACATCACCAAAAACTCATAATGTCCATGCCGCGAACGGAATGCGGTTCGGGGAATGTCTTCCTCACGAATCCTCAACTGGTGGTAGCCTGAGCGAAAATCGATCTTTGAAAATACCGAGCTACCACGCAACTGATCGAACTGATCATCGATCCTTGGTAGGGGGTATCTATTCTTAACGGTCACCTTATTTAATTCCCTATAATCGATGCAAAGCCTCATCGATCCGTCCTTCTTCCTTACGAACAAAACCGGAGCACCCCACGGAGAAGAACTTGGTCTAATAAAACCACACCTCAGCAACTCATCGAGCTGAGTACGCAACTCATCCAACTCACGCGGAGCCATACGGTACGGTGCTTTGGCGATGGGACGAGTGCCTGGCTCGAGGTCAATCACGAACTCAATCTCCCTCTCAGGAGGAAGTCCCTGAATACTATCAGGAAAGACATCTGGAAACTCTCGCACCACCGAGACATCCTCGAGACATGGTGTAACAGAAGCTGTTTCCAGAGCAGAAATAGAAACTAAAAATGCCTCGTAACCAGACTTTATAGCACGTACTGCAGAAATTGTAAGACCCCCTTTTTTTTCTTTTTAAAACCCGGGGTCTTAGGCCCAGAATCGCCGCTTTGCGGTGACACTTTCACGTCCTGAAGGGTCATCACCACAAGGCGCCGAATCTGCCGGCCAAATTCGATCACAGAAAGGTAGCACAACAATTGAAGTAAAAGCAAGTCCACTGAAAGTAAATCACATATATAGAATAAAATCTCCACGAAGGGAGTGTCCACAAAATAACAATAATCAGAGTATAATAAATACGGGCTTATGCCCGGTACATCATATCCTCACTACAAATCTCTCATGCGGAAGCAAAAACAGAACTACTTAGGGTCGAGACTCACGGTCCCGGCTGTATGAACTCCGGAGCTAGACTGCCCCATCTCCAAGCGCACCGGTCTCTGGGGCTGCTCCTCCATGCTAGGCTCCGCGATCCCCTAAATGATGCGGTTCGAAAACCGTTAGTCATAAAGACTAAGCCCTATCATCCCTTACCCCTTCCCCCATGGCTCCTAGGTACCGAGCAGAGAGGAAGAAAGGGAAGGACATGAAGGTGGAGATTTAATCAAGAAAACAGATGGCAGCGGAACTAATCTAGCAATTCAATAATAAATATGACAGAAATAGAAAGTAGGAAAGGTAACCTTAACTTATGTGCGAAAGCGCATAAGCCAATGGATCTTCTGCAAGGCTCCCATCGTATAGAGTGTCCCATATCACTTATACGTTGGGGTGTCGGTTATCAAACAACAGCATATATTTATATTGAAATTAACCTTAATTTATAAACTTGCCCACACAAGCTTATAGACTAAGGGGTTGTTTTGCAGTCCTAATGTATAAGCGTCTCATACCACTTATACTTTAAGTGTCAGGGTTAAATGAATCGATTATGCTATGATATGCAAGTGAGTATGATGAAACATGCAAGTGCAACTCACACACCCGACTCTGTGCACACAGACCTTTAGTTCCCCCTTTCGGAGCCGTTACCTCCCAGGATACCTCCCTAGTGGCAGACGGAAGCGGTGGGTTAGGCCTCACCCACCTCTAAACCAGTAAAGCACAATCGGTCAGACCTATCGTATGCCTCAAAGCTTGGTGCACTAAGCGGACGCCTGCGTACTCTTGCCGGCTGGTGCACCAGACTTCTGTTGGCGAAGTGCTAACCACACTTGCCGAGTCAGCGTATTGGCGTCGGTGCATCGACCCTCTAATACTGAAGACCCACCACCTTAATTTTCATTCCTTTTTATGCACATGCAAGTTTAATCGTGAACACACAAAAACTGAGCCGAAGCTCCTCGGACCAAAACGTCCGTCTCTTAACCAACCGAGCCGAAGCTCCCCGGACCATCCCATCCGTCCCTTAACCAACCGAGCCGAAGCTCTCATCAATCTTCCTGTGCCAACAGTGTTTGTGAAAGGTGCAGCCCTAATTACTAAGTTACTATTGTCAGTTTGTTATTACAATTTACGTTAACCCAGGACTGCCCCCGGTATTCCCCGTGAAGGGCTCTTAAAGGGCACTAGGAACTATGATGGTAGCTGAAGCCCATCGTTCCCTTTCGCAAGGCACTTATTGTTATTGGTTGATCCCCTTTACCCATTCCCTTCTCATATTACGATAGACTATCCTAGGGTGATTTTTAACCTTCCTCTCTTTGGGAAAGACGATCTTTCGTCGAACCCGAGCACCTTTTAACTCTAGCTATCACTACTTCTCTCTACTCTTCATATCATCCTATTGTGATATCATCCACAATTGTCCACCCAGATAAAAATGACTAACTCAAATGACTTTCTCAGACCATGTCCTATTGCAATTCACAAATTTGCTATATGTAGACCAACCTAGACTATATGTCGAACCGGTTATGCAATGATCCCAAAACTCATCCAAATGCCCTAAATTATTTACTGGAGACTTATCATGATAAAAATAGCCTAAGTCCAGAATGTGGTAATTTTTCTAATTTATCTGGCATTTAATTAACTTCCTTGAAAATCCCAAGGGCTACCGGTTTGAACATAAACTATCCTAAGTTCTCATGTAAGATGTCCAACAAATTTATGATAAATAGTAGGTTATCTCAATAGTGTAAATCCAAAGTATCATAATTTTTCTATCATCAAAAGGGCAACAAACTATTTTAGCAATATTTACTATCTTCCATTATTTATGAACAAAGTACAGAGAATATTCTTCCAAAAATTATAAATAATTTATAATATGCAGATAAAGGCTTAAAAATAGCACTGGCCCAGTTTCATAATTTTTCAGTAATAGAATCATCCCTAAATAATTTTCAAAGCATAGAACCCCTTTTTAACATTTGTGAAGGAAGTACTAGATTTACTCAACTAAAAATTATACAAAAATTCAAGGGTAACCATTCTGTCCTAAAACCTTTATTTCCAAGATTACATGAGATTTCCATGAACAGAAATGTACAAATAATTAAAATATTAATTAGGGTTAAAATCAACTTTACAAACGAAGTGCTAGAAATAAACATCATAAAATTCCAGTAAAATTTCTATAAGTTCTACCCACTTCAAAACTAACTCTACCCGAGTTTCACAGCCTTTAGATAATTATTAGTGATGGATTGTGCTTAATTAGTATTTTAACCTAAAGCTAAGATTAAGGTTTTGAGGCATCTACTTGTCTCCAAATTCTCCAAGATTCCATCCAGACGATTATTATCATGCTAATATCAACTCTACAGAGTTTCAAGGCAATACGAGAGCAATTGCCCTCATATCCTTCATAACCCTCAAAACCCTCCATCTAGTGTTTGAGTTTTGATCCTAGGGTAAACCAACCCTAAACCACACCATTTTCTCCAAGTGGGTTATAATAACCCTTCCAAGTCAGTGGTCAAGATATTAGCCTCAGTTGAGGTGATATGACCGTTCTAACTCTAGTGCACTTTTTACTCAAAAATGCCTCACTATTTCCTAGTTAAGAATAGGTGACTCCCTATCCAAAACTCATCCAAGTGAGTTGGAAATTTGTACAGAGCTAAGTTATGTAGCTAGGGACCACTCACCAAAATTTGGGAGGGTTTGGAGGTCATTTGACTACTTAAATAATTTCCTCTAAGTTTATTAAATTAAAATAAAAACTTTAGGCAAAGTGTCCCAAAAAATTCCCATTTTTGGACTGCCTTTAGATATAGCTAAGTTTAACCCCCTGCCCAAATTTCAGGTCATTTGGACAAGGGATGAAGCGTGGGCATCCACTTTAGTTTCTGCCCAACTCTAGGTACAGCCCCACTAAAACAGGTGCTGCGGTCAAACCGCTTACCCAAACGAGTTGAAACTAATTTTAAATTAATCTAGACTTGAAGGGCTACGACTTTTGTGAAAGGTCATTTTTCCTAAATCGGCCTCTAAGTGCCTCATTTTACAGCCCCTAAATATACTCAAATAATATATATTTTCACTATTTATTATATACATTATTTATATATTATGAACTGGTTTTACTGTTCATCTTCTACATGAACCCGAAAATAGAAACATAGAAAACCATATTTTCTGTAACCTTTCCGTGATCCGTCATCGGCTATCCGGTCACTTCCCTGACCAACCTCCACCACCACCACCTCCATTGAGGCGATGGCTATCGGTCGGCGGTGGTTTGGCCGCCGGAGGTGGCGGTTTCCGGCGAACTCAAAACGATATTTTTCCATGGTTTTCCATGAAAACATGAGGTTGGTCCAGCTCCTTTGATCACGTACTTCATTTCTAAGAACCTAAGATCTATCCATAAGAGAAGAAGTAGAGGAGGACCTTGTTCGCGGTTTGGAGGCGAGATGAACGACGGGGTGCCATAGCGCAGTGATGGCATTGCCGAACTTCTCCTACCGCAAGAGCAAAAGTCTGAATTTGTTTGATCGAGCGTGCAACCTTCTCCTCTTGCTCCAAGGGGTCTTTTATAGATCAGCAAGTGGGGAGGGGAAAGAGGTAAGCAATTATGGTCATGAAGGCTCCTCTTAATGGTGTTTCGGTTATGGTAGAGGCAGTTGAAATGCTGGAAACGAAGGGGTGTTTGCCAGGTGGCGATTTCCTATTTGACCAACATTTCCTTATTTTATTAAATAATTAGAGTAGGAAACAGCCCATGAATTCTCCTGGTGTACATTCCTATAACCAGAATTGATTATGACGTCGGTTACCAAAATTTCCAGTCTGGCTGACGTTTCGGCCCTTGTCACGGGCGTGACACATAGGTCACGGGCGTGACAGGCCCGAGTGGCAAATTCTGAGGTCGACGATCGTCGAACTGAGATCGACGGTCGTCGAAGGGTGGTCACGCCCTAGGTCACAGGCGTGACATATGGTCCACGGGCGTGACATGGTCAAGGTGCAAATTCCGCGCTCGGCGATCGTCTCACTGAGATTGACGATCGCCGAAGGGGGTCACGCCCTAGGTCATGGGCGTGACACCTGGGTAACGGGCGTGACATGGCCATGACGTAAATTCTGCGCTTCGACGATCGTCCCGCTTAGATCGACGATCGTCGAAGGGGTCACGCCCAAGGTCACGGGCGTGACACATAGGTCACGGGCATGACAGGCCCGGGTTGCAAGTTCGACGATCATCCCACGGAGATCGACGATCGTCGAAGGAGTCACACCCCATGTCACGGGCGTGACACATAGGTCACGGGCGTGACCAACCCGTGACCCGAAGTCTCAGTCGTTGTACTTCAATTCTTCGACTTCTGGGGTTCTCTCACGACAGACCGACTCCTAGGGGTCTAGCCAGAAATGGGATGTTACAAAAATGATAGGGGAAACTCTGTCCTGAAATCCATAGACGCTCATAGGTTGGCCATTGTCCATCCTGAAGTCCAGTCTTTTTGCCTTGCACTGGATGACTGCATCATACATGGACAGCCAGTCCATGCCCAAAATCACATCAAAATCAGCCAGGTCTAAAATTATCAGATCCGCAAGGGCCAGAAAATTGCCAAGATGAATAGGGCATCTCAGAACTCCTTGATTGGATATCACCGAATCACCGGAGGGAAGCTTGACGTTGAAGGAGTCTCTCAATTGATCAACATCCAGGCGATGTTTATCAACAAACCTCTTGGCCATAAAGGAATGGGTGGCACCTGAATCGAACAGAACGCGCGCCCACCTATTCCGCACCTTAAACTCCCATAAAACTGTAACATACATAATTAAACGAACGATAACTAGGGCAACAACGATAAATAATAGGGATAAAATAAACTGGGGCTAACCTGAAATAACTTGCGTATAGTTTTGAGCTTCCTCGCTGGTCATCACGTTCAGCTTTCCTTTTCCTTTATCTAGGGTTGGTGGTGGCAGTAGAGCTCGAAGCGGGGCAGGCTGCAGTGGGGATTGAGCTTGGGGGCACGAAGATTTCTTGTGTCCCTTCTGCTCGCACTGGAAGCAGGTCCTTTCTTTCATCCAGCACCGACTCACATCATGACCCCTCCTTACACAGAACAAGCACACAAGCTCTCCCTTGGGTGCACCTTGGATGGTGTGCACTTGCTGCTGCTTCAGGGTGGCTGTTCTCTTGAAACACCTTTCGTAAGGGTGGCCAGGACGACCACAGAAACTACACACTTCCTTACCTTTCTTCTTCGAAGAAGGGCCAGATGCCCTAGAGCTACCATCCTCAACACCCTTCCTTTTCTCTTTCCTCGCCGCAGCACCGCGGTTCTTGGCATTTTCAATCGCTTCAACCTTTAGTGCGTCTTCCACTGCCACAGTATAACTGTCAGCTCCATAAGCGCATGCCCACTGCTGGACATCACTTCTTAGTCCTCCCAGGAAACGTTTCACTCTTCCCTCCTCCGAAGCTACCAAATCGGGAGCAAATATACTCAACTTTCTAAACTTAATCTCATATTCGCTCACCGTGAGCTGTCTCGGCTTCAAATGCAGGAAGTTATTCATGAGACGGTCCCGCTCGACCGAGGGCAGACTCTTCTTCAGCAACAACTTCTTGAAAGAGTTCCAGGTACAGCCTTCCTTCAGACTCTCCTTTTCACGAATCCACCAACTCTTTGCTAGGCCTTTTAACTGATAGGCTGCAATCATAACCTTTTGGGCTTCTAGAATCCCGGAATATGAAAACATCTCCTCGATTGAGATGATCTAATCATCCAAAATCATAAAGTCGGCACTCCCGTTGTAGGTGGGAGGTCCCAATCGCTGGAAATGCGATATGAAATTCATTTCTGGTGGTATTGCCACCAGGGCCACCAGAGGAGCAGGGGTATCGGGCACGACTTGAACCAAGGCAGGCTCTTGCACTGAAGGCTGCCGCGCTGGAGCGGTAGACAAAAATGATTGCATTTGCGTTTGCATCGCAACTACTTGCCTTGACAGAGCCTCGTTGCTCTGGTGCAAACTCTCGATCAACGCATCACTCTGCGCACCTGACGACTCACCCTCCGACTGGGGAGTCGATCTCGTCGCAATATGCTTTGGAGGCATTTCTAAAGAAAAGGCAAACGAACGTCCCAATTAAAATCCTAGATTACGACTAGGGCAAACAAAACTAGTTCAGACTATACTTGAAAGACACTTGCTTAAGTTGTCACTTGCTCTGGGATTATATGATGATGATATGTCCTACTCAGGATGATATCCTATCATCCTATTGACTCATGTGCCTATGATATGAATGCATGAATTCTTTACTCTTATTTAAAATCATGTGTGTACATATATCATCAGGTAAATCTTTAGCTTGGCATGTTGTGCTTATGTTATGTTATGTTATGCATGTGGTGCTATGAATTCTATAAAAGGCCTTAATGCATGTTATGAGCGGCGTACACATGCAATGTTATACATCCCATACTACATAATATTGCATGCAACGAAAAGAAAATGTGCTAATGGGCATCCATGTGGTGAGGTTATGCATCCCATACTACATAACCCTCACATGTTGTCACCTATAGTGGATCCATATACCAACACATATTATGCATCCCATACTACATAATATGCCCCGTATACTTCTAATCATGCTTATGAGTGTAGTGTTCATGCTTCAGCCAAGACATCTTGATGACACATCGGTGTGTGTATGATATGACACTAAACAACTAACACTAACAAGGGAAGGTTGCCCGACCAATTGTCAAGCAACCTCCCTCTGATACCAACTATCACAACCCGCATTTTTCCTAACAATTTAATTATATCAGAGCAAGGGGGAAAATACGCGTCGTGATGCCACGCCGTGCAGGGGATAACTACAGACGTTCAGGCAAGACTCCAAACTCTACGATTTTTAAAAGGAAACATAAATTGTTATGAATGAAATCCAGTTTAAGTTATGACGGTAGCCGTATCCCTTGGCTTAGTGAATCATCTAGTCCACGATTTAAAATATAAGTTATACGCTTGTAGAAGTTACTTGTTTAAATTGACTCTAATATTCTACAAGAGTATAAATGTCTCCGAGGAACAACTCACACTATGCAAACCCTAAATTTATAATAAGTATAGAAAGTCTTTACGCTTAATAGAAAGTAGTGGCTTAGTTTTGAAAGGGATGACAAGTATGCTTTACTAATAGTAGGGTTTTATAGGTTAAAAATATCTAACATGCAATCCTAGCAATAAATCATCCCAGAGATCAAGTAATGTAAACCAAACATAAGGAAACCACAACAGCTAGCAAGTGTCCAAAAAGGTCAACAAACCTATGGGCGTCAACAACCTGACACGAACCCACAATATGAATATGTCTGAAACTGGGCAAAGAAAACTAAAACAACAAACTACCTCGCTACGGCGAGGGGGAAAACTACAGCCAAACTGCTGCTGCTAAGGCTCCAAAATCGGCTCCGCTACCTGCTAATGCTCCGAACCTGAGGCATTCCAAAGACAGAACACCTCAACAAGAGGGTACAAATGGTGGCAGAAAAATAAGCCAAAATAAATAAAGGTCAAAAGGGGTACCAACCCAAGACCAAAACCATTAAAGTAAAGTACAAAAAGAAACAAGGCATCATCAGGAAAAAAAAGCTCTTATGTGATTCGTCACCAGAGTACACCAGATGCATGAGGCTATAAGGTGACAATATGAATAAATCATAAGGAAGAAATACAAAACCTTTATTAGGCACCTGTGGTCGACTCTACCCAAAAACACGGGCGAGGTGGTCACTCAACTAGACACACCCCTCACAAATAATTTATCCGCTTAACTGCGAGGGAGTCTCATACTCTCCACCATACACCGCAGATGCCCAATAACCCGGTAGACCTCCACAAGGTACAATAAAGGAGTCAGACAATGCGGAGGTGGTTTTATCCACTAACTCCCGCAATTTTTAGAAACCCAAAGAAACCACAACACAAATATATCTCGAGATTTGGCTCGTCGGATTCTACTTGACACTTCTAGTTTTAAGACATGGTTGATCAACCCCTATAAATGATTTACAATCCTAGACAAACTCTAATACGTTCAAAAACGATAGGTAAAACATTTAAAGCCATCATTAAGAAACTTCAAGAACGATTAAATATATCACGACAAGATCAAGTTCACCATGCAAAATCTTACAACATCGAGTGATGATCCAAAAAGGTTAATCGTAGCAATAACTTGGAAGACTAAGTGCAGAAAATTTTAAAGAACATAAAAACTGAACCGTTACGATCAAATCGGAGAAGGAGAAATGAGGGGAAACCACCACTTGCCTTGGTTTTACCGGAAAAGTTCTCCAAATCAGTCCACGTCACAGATCGGGGAAAAAGAGGATGGAGGAAGTTGAAATCTAGACAAAAAATGGTCGAAAAGGGGGTTAGGGCCGAAAAACCCTAACGAGAAAACTCGAGGAAAGGGGAAAAATTTACCACGATAGCGTAGCTCTCGATGAGAGCTTTCCAGATCTATGCTCGGTTGAAGATTTCGAGCACCGGAGCTCCGTCGGCGGCCACCGAAGATTCACGAAATATTCTCTCTCTTGCTCACGCCGCTCTGGCTCGGGAGAAAGAATCGGAGAAGATGAAGTATTCCTATTTTTTCTAAATACCCTAAGTAAAATAACACATAGATATATATATATATATATATATATATATATATATATATATATATATATATATATATATATATAGTAGTTATAAAAAGTTTTGTCTAAATATATAAAAAAAACGGTTTACGTACAAGCAGTTCGCGGAAAATAAAATTAGAGGTCTAGTATGGCTTCAAATCGAAACGTGCCCTACATGAAAGTTATAGATCTCGTCGAGATGAACAAATTTCATGTTAGCCATTTTTCCACACGGCACCGTTTTGACCCTCAAAAAGGCTCCCGAACACAAACTATGACGGACTACACGAGAAAGGCAGCAGACTACTCGAGTATACAGAAGGCTACTCGAGTATGCAGAAACAGACTACTCAAGTATATAGAAGGCTACTCGAGTATGCAGAAACAGACTACTCGAGTATGTAGAAATAGACTACTCGAGTATACAGAAGCAGACTACTCGAGTATACAGAAGGCTACTCGAGTATGAAGAAACAGACTACTCGAGTATACAGAAATAGATTACTCGAGTATTCAGAAACAGACTACTCGAGTATACAGAAGGCTACTCGAGTATACATAAATAGACTACTCGAGTATGCAGAAACAGACTACTCGAGTATACATAAACATACTACTCGAGTATACAGAATTGGAGGAACAGAAGATTTACATAATAAGCAGAAACTTCACACGAGTCAAGGTTGCAGGAAAAACAATTTCTTCGCCGTCGTGTTCGTAGCATCTGTGTTCGCCTACGGCGTGAGTTTCGTTCGATCAAACGAGCCATTCTCGAGATATAAGTTTTCAAAGTTTACGACGAACATAAATTCCACAAAACTTTGGAAAAACGCCGAGGCCCAAATATCGCTCGGATCGTGACGAAACTTGACGAGTAAGTCAAAAATTACTCAACTTAAATTCCAAATGCAAAATTTTCCCATTACAACAAGAATTCGGCCGACTTGACCGCATGGACGCGAAAATGTCTTTATGGTATTACGCCGTCATCTTGACGTTAAAGGTAACGTCATGACGTCATAAATATGATGTTTCCCATTTAAATAAAATCATCGAGCAAAATCGGGGGCGTTACAGCTCCTCTCGGTCTTAGTTGTCCCATCGGACCTTGACCATCCTGATTTTCTTATTATGAAGTCGCTTGACATTTACATCATCGATACAAATAGGTTTGACCTTTGTTGTCAACGCACCATCCACCGGTACTTGATCTGTAGTAATCACTAGCGTAGGCTCTTGCACCGCCGCCTTCCGCAACACCGATATGTGGAATACATCTTGTAAACCACCAAGTTCTGTGGATAGTTTCAATTGATAGGCGGCTTCGCAACCACGCTCTAGTATCTCAAATGGTCCAAGGTATCTTGGACTCAGCTTTTTCAACCGTCGTATACTTGACACACCTTTGAACGACTTGATCTTAAAGTATACCCAATCGCCCACAACGAAATCGACGTACCTGTGCTTGGCGTTATAGTATTTAGCCTGCCTATCTTGTGCAATCAGTAATCTCTCTCGGATTGTTCACATAATCGATGTGGCATCTTCGACATCCTTTCGCTTATACAACTTGGACTCGCCAGTCTCTAACTATGACAACCGAGTACGACACTTCCTATCATATAGGGCCTTGAAGGGCGCCATTTGATTACTTGATTGGTAGCCATTGTTGTACGCGAATTCGATCATCTATAAGAGATCTTCCCACTTTTTCCCAAAATATAGGGCGCACATACGAAGCATGTCCTCCATCGTCCTGTTGACTCTCTCGGTTTGACCATTCGTCTATGGATAAAAGGCCATACTGAACTTCAGATTGGTACCCGATAATTGATGCACCAACCTCCAGTCGTTAGATGTGAAGCATCCATCTCGGTCACTCACGATGCTACAGAGCACACTATGCAGTCGTATAATATTCTCTATGTACAATATTGCCAGTTTCTCCACCGAATCATCTTTCCTATTC
Source organism: Platanthera zijinensis (assembly GCA_039513925.1). Classification (NCBI taxonomy): domain Eukaryota; kingdom Viridiplantae; phylum Streptophyta; class Magnoliopsida; order Asparagales; family Orchidaceae; genus Platanthera; species Platanthera zijinensis. Next base: position 135,194,802 of record CM077080.1, on the reverse strand, counting down.
GGGATGAAGTGCGGCACTTTTGTCAAACGATCAACGATCACTCAGATGGCATCGTTTCCCTTCTGCGATCTTTTCAAACCATATATGAAATCCATGGATATATCATCGAACTTCCACTCCGGTATAGGAAAAGACTTCAAGAATCCTCCAGGCTTCTGGCATTCAGCCTTCACTAAAGCACAAGTTTGACACTTAGCCACATATAACGCTATGTCCTTTTTCAGTCCTGGCCACAAGAATAGCTTTTTCATGTCTTTGTACATCTTTGTGCTCCCCAGATGGATCGAGTACTTGGTGTAATGATCCTCATACATCAACTACTCCGTATTTTACCCACTTTTGGGACGCGCAAATGACTGTCCTTCCACAACAATCCATTGTCAATCTTAAATTGGCATTTGACCCTTCCAAAGACTCAGCCATGCAGCGTTTCATGTTGTCGTCCAAATACAAAGCCTTCCGAATTCGATCGGCGAGGTCATACTGCACCTCAATCCAACTCAAACGTGCTTCAGCACTCGACCTCCTATCAACACAAGAGATCTCTAAGGCCTCCAAATCTCAAACGAGATGCTTCTCATGCATCATTAACCCATTTGTCCTACGTGGGAGCTCTGCAACTTAACGCGTCCTCAACCACATTATCTTTGTCAGGAACATAATGTATCTTGAAGGTGTAGTCCCCAAGAAACTCCATACACCTTCTATGACGCATGTTTTGGTCCTTCTAATCTAACATATACTTCAAGCTCTTATGATCTGTGTAAATATCGACCTTCACGCCGTACAAATAGTGCCTCTAAATCTTCAACGCGAATATCACAACCGCCAATTCCAAGTCATGGACTGGATAATTCCTCTCATGTACCTTCAACTGGCGCGAACCATACGCTATTACTCTCCCATGCTGTAACAAAACGTAGATTAATCCGCTGCCTGAAGCGTCACTATAGATCTCAATGCCTTTTGTCCCACATGGCCAGCATAGAATAAGCATCGTGGTAAGACAACTTTTCAGTTCTTCAAAAGCTTGCGCGCACGCTGGTGACCAAAAAAACTTCTGATCCTTCCTTATCAGGGTCGTGAGGGGTAAAGCTATCCGGGAGAAGTTCTCTACAAAGCACCTGTAGTAGCCGACAAGTCCAAAAAAACTCCGGACCTCCGCCACTAAAAACAACACAGACCACTCCCGTATTGTAACCACTTTTGCCGGATCCACCGCGATACCCTCACCACTAACGATATGACCCAGGAACGCCACAGAAGAAAGCCAAAACTCACACTTAGAGAATTTGACATACAGATAATTGCTCCTCAAAGTCTCCAAAATGATGCGCAAATGCTTCACATGATCTAACTCAGACTGGGAGTACACCAGGATATCATTGATGAACACTCTCACAAACAGATCAAAATATTCCCTGAATGTCTGTTTCATCAAGTCCATAAACATGAATGGCGCATTAGTTAGCCCAAAAGCCATGACTGTGAACTCGTAGTGCCAATAACGTGTGTTGAACGCTGTCTTGGGAATGTCACTTTCCCTGATTTTAGCCGTTAATAACCAGATTTCAAGTCTAACTTCGAATACACAGTCGACCCAGCTAGCTGGTGGAATAGATCATCGATCCTAAGAATCGGGTACTTGTTCTTCTCTGTTATCTTATTGAGTTCCCGATAATCGATACACAGTCACAGACTTCCATCCTTCTTCTTCACGAAGAGGACCGGGGCGCTCAAATGTGATGAACTTGGATGCTCAAACCCATGCTCTATCAATTCTTGAAGTTGCACCTTCAATTCTGCCATCTCTCTCAGTGCTAAGCGATAAGGACACCGCGACACCGGCTTGGCACCTAGAATCGTCTCGACGGTGAAATTGATCTCTCGCAGAGTTGAGCTTCAGTTAGATCTATGGAAAAACATCAGCAACTTCCGGCACCATTGTAATACTGGCTAAGCCAGGCTTGGGCTCCTTAGCCTCTAATAGAGTTAATAACAACTCTGAACCCTCAAGAACTGCTAATATAGTCTCGCACTCGGTGTTTTGTCATAGTGTGGTCCCTTAGGGTTGTAACCAACATAAGCATGCAACTGCAAGAGTCAGTCCATGCCTAAGGTCAAACCACCTATGATCTTTAATGACAATATTTCCGTTTGGTTTGCATATATATAATCGACAAAATGGAAAAAACTAGGACGAACCACACAAAAACCTTAGATGCTAAGGAGCGAGAAGCCCTGCAACGAACAATGCTCTCCACAACCAAGAGTAGAACAAAGCCTACTTACACAAGTCATAAGCCAGTAAATAATCATGTTATTGGTATAAAATCTATAAGCTAAACCATACCTATCATCTCGTTGCTTTGCTCATGGCCTCCTGCCTGTTCCTTTATCTTCAGAAGCCCACTCCAATAATTACCGACTATATGACCCGGCTTACCATAAGTATAACATATTATTGGGTCTCGCCCAACGGTTGCTCCAGATTTAGTCTCCTTTGCCACTGAGTACCACTCCGATGTTCTCTGGCAATATGTCCTATCTTGCCACACGTATAGAAAGAAGGTGGAACTTGCCCTGTAACTACTCCTCACTTAGCTTTCTTTGTCTTCAGGACATCAATAAGACAATTGCGAGCAAGGTGTACTGACTTACCACAAGTATGACAAGTATATGGAGCTTGACTAGTAGATGTCCTCGACCGCCTATGCCACCTCCTGCAGTATTTTGACTTTGTAGAAACTGCAGAGTTTGGTACTCTGCACACTAGCGTCTGGTGGACTTTTGCCAAATCTACTTCCAACGATCTAGCTGACTCCACCAATGATCGGAATACTAATAACTTCGGTCCTACCAGTAGAAGTCATAAATCATCGCGCAGACCATTATAAAATCTATTAAATATAGTCTGCTCGTCCTCCAACACAAACTCTGCATAGCGCTTTATTATGACAAATGCATGTAAATACTCATCAACTGAGTGTGCTCCCTGCACTAGATGCATGTTCAATTGCTGATCTGGGGCTCTTCTTATTACAGTTTGCTCCATAGTGCCAACCGACATTGACACCACCCAAGGGACAGGGGGACGTGCATGCCTCACATGATGGGCATTGATCATTGTGAACACCGTTTCTGCTATCAGTCTTATGGTTTCAGCTGAAGGAGGGATCACATGCATGTCAATCGGTGCAATTCTCTCTACAGAGTGCAGACGTTGCGACTGCTCTGCACCACTCCTAGTAACCTATAACCGTGAAAAACTCAATTAGGTGATAAATAATTGCCAAAAAGCAATCGTAGGAACACGCAGGTTCCTCAAACATGTGTATTTTCATTCCTAAGTGGACATTCATGGGTTCTTTTATGTTATAATGACAACACACATACAATTTCTCATCACCCCTTAAAAGAATTTATCCATGAATTCGAGTAAGGAAGACCAACACTAGAGTTTGATACCAACTTGTAATGGCCACATCCATCACATAACATATAACAGAAGGTCCGGCCGGGGCCCGATGCCATTTACTATGGACAGACCAAGGAGCTAATAAATTGAAACCATAATACAATATTTTTCATCCTAACACAGAGTGCATTCTAGCGAAAGTAATTTAAAGGTTAAATTTAGAACCCAACAACATCATGAATGTCCACTACCACAACAAGGAATGAATAACAAATACACAAAGAAGTCTTGGCCTTAAGGCCTTACAAGGTTTACTTAAATTAAACTGTCTTGCATACATCAGCACGCAGGCCGGCCACACATGAGTAACAAATAAAAAAACGGACAATTCATTATGTCCTTCAAGGGTTAGCTTTGCTATCTAGGGCTTCAGCCCGCTATTTCCCGCTTAGCTCGCCTACACCTACAAGCAACATTTTACCGCAACGGTGGCAAACAAAAGCAACGACCAGCATTAGATGACCAAAGTATAACGACCCCACCCCTCACCCAGGGTGGCAGAGCTCCTTCCCTGCAGGCATTAACATAATCACAATATGGCAATCGGAACGTGCAACTTAAGCACAATTCACCACACACGTTGTCATAAACGCCCAACACCCCGTGCTCTCAGGGCACATTCTTGGTGCACAGGACCTCAAGGGTCACACCTCCGTTCTCTACGACGGTTATCAACGTTTGATCATTCAAGTCTTTTAGGGCAAAAGCTAAAGACAACGCCCCTATGGATATGACAAAGTCATGACGGCTTAAATCCACACTTTGACTCACTATAAGTCAATCGGCATTGGGTTGGGTGCAGTTCATCTATTTCCTGATGCTCAAATCGTCGGGTGCATCAAGAAATGATGCGGGTCAGCATCCTTGTTCCCATCTGTACGATTCATAACACTGTTATGATCCTATTCTAGCACTCACGACCACCAAAGCTTAGCAAATTAAGCTCACACCCACAAACTTGGCCCCCATGTCTCAGATAGACAGGCCTCACAACATTATCCCTCAAGTCCCCACGAGACAGGCTTATCAACAAACAATACAACGCTCACAGGGAGCTACTGCCGGCGGTAGAACTACCACCATGCAGTAGAGGTAAGACTATCGCTTCATCCCCTTAAACAGGTGTTTTCCTGGAGACTACCCCCAGTACTCTCAACACAATCAACTGCACACCCCGTGACTCCAAAATCTACGTGATAACCACAGAGTCTTCTCCGGCATACAAAGCATACAAACATCACCAATCTAGACTAACCCGTCTGGATGGGCTACACACTGCATGCCTATTTCATACTTCGATTCCAGATCTAAATGCAATCTAATGGGGATACACGAATCTACCCATCGGGAGAACCACATCCACGTATTCGAGGAGTGTCTACCCTTTAATGCCAAAAGAAAGGACTTCACATGTCCAAGGAAAAGGATCGTTACCCTTAAAGTCCTCTTTGGTGCCATAGGAGAAATCTAGACGGTTGAAATCTACCGCTCCGACCTTGCCTCAGTAGATTTGAACTCGCTTTGTGAATCCAAACTCTAAATATCGAATGGCGGCATAAACTCCCCTTTCCGACACTGTTGCTCCTCCTCCAAAAATCCAGGCCAAGTCCTCAAACTCCAAGGTAAATGATGTGAAACGGCTGAATCGGGATTATATGCTGAGCTACCTCCACACGGTACCGTTATTCAATGCCTCATTTTGCGTGCAACCGCCAAAGTCCTCCAAAAATAGACCGACACGTAGCTGTACGGTTACAAAATCGCAAATGACACGCGATAGGTAATTACCACAAAGTGATACCTGGCGTCGGTTACGAAAAGACATTCCACACTATCGCCGGGCGATAACTGTTACAACCGCGCGGTAACAACCCGAGAGCTCTGTCAATTTATTGACCATGCTACCACCAATTGTAATACTACCGTCGGGTGGTAGCTCAACTCGATGCTCTCGACTCTCTCAACACATGCTATTGCCATGCGATATCCCACTATCTCTATGCGATAGCACTCGATGCCAGTTGAGTCGACTCAACGCTCTTGATGCCTCTGGTCAACTATCCTAGAGCTACCGCTGGCGTTAGCCCTACCACCGGGCGGTAACTTCCAGATAACCCTTCTTCCTGCTTCAAAAATCTTGGGGCGTTACAAAGGCCCTCATATTCCTACTCAAGACTCTGCCATGAATCCTAACATCCAAGTTCCCAAGAAAATGGTGGACTTGAACAAGGACGAAATTGATCTAGTCTCCCTGGATAAGAAGGAAAAGAATATCATAGCTAGTGCAGTGGACAACTCGATGCTGCAAAATCTATTTCACTACAAATCTGCTAAGGAGATATGGGACTTATTGGATCTAATGCCCAACCTTAGAGGGGGGGGGGTGAATAAGGTTTGCGTCATTTATCAAAAATTCGAATTATTTTGTTCCAAGGAAAAACTGGTTTAGGAAGCTACCGCGAGGCGTTAGGTATCTAACGCGCGGCGGTATGTCTCTGAACTCATTTTTCTAGGCAGATTCTCCCTTGGAGATCTATGCACTCTTCAGGACAACACAAACTAACACACACAACATTACACAAAAGTAAAGAAGCAGGAAATGAATTTCATTGCGAAAACTAAATCAACAACTGTTTCAACAATTACAAAATCTTGATCCCCGTGATGCCGGAGATCTAAGGCGGTGAGTGAAAAAGCTTTTTGGTTTTTTATACTGACCCGCTCCCCAGACCGGTTGGCTCTCTCCCTTTCCCTCCAAGAAAGGTCTTCGAGCCTGCTCTTCACCTTTACGCAAGGAAGGGTCTTAGAGCCCCGCTAGATCACCTGATCTAGACGTCCCTTCCCCGGGACGATTGCTCAAGGAATCCTCCCCAGATTCCGACGACCTTCCCCGATCGATTTCCCTCACCACAAGAATATAGAGAAACGAGAAAGATTAAAATAAAAGTTCAAAGGATTTAAATATTAAAATCTCCCTTGTGACGATTCTTCCGTCGAATAATTCACGGCCAGTGCTTGAGATCTTCGTGTGCTTGCAACCAACCATCTCTTCATAGTCGATGTAGTTCTTAGGTCACCGGAGTTCTTCGTGCACGAACGGGAGGGAGACGGTCTTCTTTTCATTCGCCGAAGACGGCAAAATGGACCACAGAGAGGCGTCCAAACCCTAGGAGTCGTAGATATGAGTCTCCTTTTGTCTTTGTAAGGAACACAAAAAACTAGGTGTCTTTTTATATGTCTTTGTAAAAATAGGCTACCGCCGACGGTAAGGCTAGCGCCCGGCGGTAGGTTCATGTGCTTGATCCTGACAGCTATCGTACAAATCTAGAAAAATATTCAAAATGAATATTTTCCTTTTTCAAATGCTAGCGTGGCACGGTAGGTTGATAGCCCCCGGAGGTAGTCCAGTCATCTCGACGGTTTTGTCTCGAAGATTATTGAGTGCGTTACTGTGACACGGTACCAAGCTAGTGCCCGACGGTAGTTAAGTCATCTCGACGCTTTCGTCTCGAAGATCGTTGAGTGTGTTACTGCGGTGTGGTGCCAAGCTAGCGCCTATGTGGTAGGTTCCCGAGAGCCTGGATGAATTAATTCCTTGAGCTAGCACGGGCGGTAGGACTAGCACGGTGTGGTAGAAACTCGAGCGCCATGCACATTTAATTCAAGCTACCGCCTGACATTAGATACCGCTCGACGGTAGGTTCCTTGAATTTAGCTCCTTGTATTTCCTTGACCTTTAAACCTGCACACTCTACCAAACACAATATGTAATCAAATATAATATGAGAGTTGATATTATCAAACTAAGGATATGCGAACTGTCGACTCCAACAATCTCTCCCTTTTGATAATATCAAGTCCCGTTCATGAGATATAATAATGAAGTGCATGGTACAACATATATTTATAAGAGATAGTCTTGAAAGCTTAGGTTTCAGGTTTTATATAGCTCCCCTACACACGCGCTCCCCCTATATATGTGTTCTACATGCTGTTGAAACCGAAAATCGGTCTCTGTGGAGTTCACCCTTGGGGAAGGGGTGATCACACAGTTACTTCTCTCTCGCGAGCCAAACGACTAAGGAAAAAGGATAGGGGACAGAACCAAGGGCTCAGCGTGGAGGTCCCACCACACACTTAGAAGATCTTAGAGCACTTCCCCTCCCTAACCAAATGCCGAGCTAAGGATACCTCAAAAGGCGCAAGTAGACCGGGGCATAAGTAAGCATGCTTTCTGAGGTACCCCCTTGGATCTATATATAGATTTCTGTAAATGTCCTGCAAATAGACAACCTATGTTGTTCTAAGTAGCTATACACAGTCCAGGTCGGCCTGCCAACAACGTAACTCAGCCGTTCTAGAAGGCTATAGACAGACCAGCGGGAGTGGAGTGGTAAAAACACATCACAAGAGACTGGGCGAGTGGCTGTTGGGAATTTTGCCCTTCAATGTTCCTTAGGATTTGAAGAGGCATCAACAATCATGATAAGGGGCATAATTTATTTGATGTATGCTTGAGTTATTGCATGCATGTTGTCCTTGATTGGACAGGTGAATAGGAAGAGGAAGCTGGAAGTCAGATAATTTGACTAAGGCATAACCACTGATATAGCTGAGACAGCTGAGAAGAATGTCTCAGCATTACCACTGAGACAGCTGAGAAGCTCAACACATATCGTTGAGAGAAGTGTTGGTCTCAGCTAAACCGCTGAGACAGAAGATAGTCTCAGCTGTGAAGAAATAACCGCAGAGACAGAAGACAGACTTAGCTGTGAAGAAGAAACCGCTGAGATAGTTGAGAAGAAACCGCTGAGACTGAAGAGACTCAGCTGTGAAGAAGAAACCGCTGAGACAGTTGAGAAAGATCTGCTAAGACAAAGCCAGCAGAAATTTTCTAAGTCCAGAAAGTGGAGTTCGTCTAACTGAGTTCAGAGTTCGTCGAGCTTAGCTCACAGATCATCGAGCTCAAGTTAAAGGTTGAAGATTCAGAGTTCATCGAGCTGAGCTCACCTTTCGTTGAGCTCAAGTTAAGGTTTGAAGATTCAAAGTTCGTCGAGCTGAGCCCGCCTTTTGTCGAGCTCAAGTTAAAGTTTGAAGATTCAAAGTTCATCGAGCTGATAGCGCCTTTCATCGAGCTCACGTTAAAGTTTGAAGATTCAGAGTTCATCGAGCAGAGCTCACATTTCGTCGAGCTAAATGTAAAGTTGGAGATTCTGAAATTCGTCGAGCTCAGCATAGAGTTCGTCGATCTCAGCTCGACGATCGTCGAGCTCAGTCCAAGTCCTTCATGCCGTTGGGGGGAAATCTACAGTAGCGCAGGAAGCTACTGTTTGTCTTCTTCTGAGGGAGGTGGATGTAATACCCTCAACCGTCGTATGTCATATAATAGAAGGTCCAGCTAGAACCCGACGCCATATACCACGGACAGTCGGATAAGAATATCAAAAATCAACTACAACTACTCGCCCTAACTCAGAGCATTCTAGTAGAAGCTTTTAAACAGTTTGAAAGAACCCATAATTGAATAACAACTATCATGAATGTCTAATTACCACCATAGGAATTAAATAACAAATACACTGTAAGTACTTGGACTTATGGCCTTACAGGAGTTCACTTAACAAAGTAATGTTTTACATACATCGGCTCGCAGGCCGACCACACATGACAAAAGTAAAACAACAATTCGCTTTGGCCTTCGAGGGCCAGCTCAGCAGCATGAGCTTCAGCTCGCTATTTAGTACCTGGCTCCGCAGCACCTGCAAGCAACATTCCACCGCACGGTGGCAAACAAAGTAACAGTCAACTAAAGATGACCAAATTATAACGACCCCACCCCTTATTCGGGACAGCGGTGCTCCTTCCCTGCATTTCATTAGCCCAGCTAAACAAAAAAGTGCAAACGTACTTCGCCACAGGTGTAGGCTCGCACGGCCAAACACCTCGTGCACTCAGGGAACATTTTCGGTGAATCCGGTCAATTCCGTGGCTTCACCACCATCCCAGGGATGGTAACATCATGAGAATTTTAGTCTTTCTGACCACCGTCTAAGACTCACGACTATGCCAACGGCCAGTTCCACTTTTGGGCCTCTAGCATCAAACCGCATAGCCCAGGTCCGCTTCCACTTGCCCGTTACTCACTCCGCCTAGTCACTTTAAGACGTACATGCGGACCAAGCTTCTCCCAGAGCCTAATACATTTCCAATCATCACATAACCCAGTTATGTACAAGGCTGGCTCCCCGGCCGACAAGTAAGCAGAACTACGTTTCCGCTCAGTTTTTCGGGTGCGCCTTAGAGTTAATCTCCAAGGATCCCTGCTGCAATCTATTGTATAGAAACTCGAAAATCCCATAGCACAGAGTCTTCTACGGCAATCCATACAATAAGCAACATCACCGGTTCAGACCAACACGTCCGGGTAGGCTTCACACACAATGCCTATGTCCGTACTTCGATTCCAGACTCTATATGCAACACAAGGGGGAATACTCACATCTACCCCAAGGAACACCGCACACTCACCCCACACCCGCAGGAGCGGGTTTCCCATGCAGAAAGAAAGAGAGCTTCACATGCTCAAGTAGAGAATCGTTACCCTTGAAGTTCGCTTTTGTGCCATGGAAATCTATCCGGATGGAAAGCTTCGCAAGGGAACTTCCTTCGCGGATCCGGTCTCGGTTCTTGACTCGGTGCTCCGATGCTCCGCCGGTGGACGGATTCCTCCTCTTCCTTCCTCAACCGGTCTCTCCTCTCTATAACTCCTTAGAAAGTGAATGCTTAAGAGATAATGAGGAATTAATCCTCTATTCCCGGCCTTATTAAAGCAGGAGCACATCTGGGCCGTCAGATCCTGTTTAAAGAAAACGAACGGCTCGGATTCCCCTGAAATCTCTTAATCCTAGGCCGAACACAGCCTTGCACACGACCGTGTTCCAGGCCGTGTGCCCCGATCCAAACACAATCGTCGAGCACAGAAAAAGACACGGGTTGAGACACGCCCGTGTCTCAACCTGACACGCCTCGTGTCAGGTCCCGACATGTCTGTGACCTTGGGGCGTGTCACAAATAATCGCCATGCCAACCAACACGTCGCTTGGTGGACACAAGCAAGGACATGCCCGTGTCAAATGGGACACACCCGTGTGGATCAGTACACGCCCGTGTAACCCGGCTGTGCACTCCTGCCAACACACCCCAGGTTTTCAACCCGAGAAGGACTTGGGTGGTGACACGGGTAAGGACACGCCTATGTCACCACTGACACGCCCGTGTCGATACAGTTCCAAAACCGTGTTTCCTTCCATGTTCTTTACTGGACACAGCCCGACCAACACAGAAGGACACGACCTTGGACACGCCCGTGTCCCAGGCCGTGTGCCCCTAATTAGGCACCAAAAATTCCTTAGTATGCGACCGGTTCGTTTATGAATTTCGGGGTGTTACAAATCTCCCCCCTTAAAAGAATTTCGTCCCGAAAGTAGGTAAAAGTACACAACCTAAATTTTACCTGAGTGGAATAACACGGGGTATTCCTCCAACATAATCTGCTCTCATTCCCATGAAAGCTCCTCACGACCGTAATTATCCCAACGGACTTTAACCATTCTGATCTCCTTATTGCGGAGTCGTTTGACTTCAAAGTCTTCAATGCATACGGGCTTGAACTTCGTCGTCAACCCATGATCAACCGGCACTTGATCGACCGCAACCACCTGCGAATGCTCTTGCACCGCCTTCCGCAACACCGATATGTGGAATACATCGTGTAGCCCACTGAACTCCACTGAAAACTTCAGTCGATATGCTGATTCACCAATCCGCTCCAGCATCTCAAACGGTCCAAGGTACCTCAGACTCAGCCTCTTCAAGCGTCGAACTCGCAAGACACCATTGAACGACTTGATTTTAAAATATGCCCAATCTCCAACAGCGAACTCCACGTTCTTATGCTTTGGCATTATAGTATTTTGCTTGCCTATCCTAAGCGATCTACAAACGTTCCTGAACTGTATGTACCATTGAAGTGGCGTCTCCAACTGTTTGACATTTGTACAACTTTGACTCACCCGTCTCCAAACAGGACAATTGTGTGCGACATTTTCTCCCATACAAGGCCTCGAAAGGCACCATTTGTATACACGCCTGGTAGCGGTTATTATATGCAAACTCCACCATGCACATTTGACCATCCGTTTGCGGATAGAAGGCTGTGTTGAAACTTAGCTTAGTTCCCAACATTTTATGCACAAACTCCAGTCGTTAGACGTGAAGCATCCATCTCGGTCACTAACAATACTGCGGGGCACACCATCCAATCATACAACATTATCCACATAACGTTTGGCTAACTTTTCCACCGGATCTTCCTTCCTATTCGGAATGAAGTGCGATACTTTTTTCAATCTATCAACGACCACCCAGATGGCGTCGTTTTCCCTCTGCAACTTTAGCAAACCATGCACAAAATCCATAGAAATGTCGTCGAACTTCAACTCTGGGATAGGCAAGGACTTCAAGAAACCTCCGGACTTCTGGCACTCTGCCTTAACCAAGGCACAGGTTTGGCACTTGGCCACATAAAGTGCTATATCCTTCTTTAATCCTGGCCACCAGAACAACTTCTTCATGTATTTATACATCTTTGTGCTCTCCGGGTGGATTGAGTACTTGGTATGATGAGCCTCGTACATCAACTCCTCTCGAAGATTATCCTCACTAGGGACGTATAGGCGACCGTCCCTCCTCAGCAACCCATCCTCAACAGCAAATTGGGAATTTGACCCATCCAAAGATTCATCTAAGATCTGCTTCATACTACTATCCTGAACCAAAGCCCGCCGAATCTTATCAGCTAGGTCATACTGCACCTCTGTCCAATACAATTTCGCCTCGACACTAGTCTTCTTGTCAACGCAAGAGATCTCCAATGCCTCCAAATCACGAACCAAAATGTATGTCGAAGGCGTAGTCCCCCAGGAACTCCATCCACCTCCGCTGCAACATGTTTATGTCCTTTGATCCAATAAGTACTTTAGGCTCTTGTGATCGATTTAGATATCGACCTTCACACAGTATAGGTAGTGTCTTTACAACTTCAGGGCAAATATCACGGCCGCTAACTCCAAGTCATGGACCGGATAAATCCTCTCGCGTACCTCCAGCTAACGCGAGTTATATGTTACTACACTCCCATGCTGTAGCAGAACACGACAAAAGCCACTGCCCTAAGCATCGCTGTAAATCTAAAATTCTTCGGTCCCACTCGGTGAACATGGAATAGTTGCCGAGGTCAACCGAATTTCTAGCTCTTCGAAAGCTTGCACGCACTCTAGCGACCACACAAACTTTTGATCTTTCTTCATCAAAGTCGTGAGGGGTAATGCTATCCGCTAGAAGTTCTCTATGAAGTGTCTGTACTAGCCGGCCAGTCCTTGAAAACTTTGGACTTTCGCCAACGTAGACAATACAGGCAACTCACGTATCGCAAATATCTTTGACGGATCTACCACGATACTTTCTCCACTCAAGACGTGACCAAGAAACGATACTGAGTGTAACCAAAGCTCGCACTTGGAGAACTTGGCATACAGCTGATTTCTCCTCAACGTCTCCAATACTGAATTCAGATGCTTGTAATGATCACCCTCATACCGAAAGTATACCAATATGTCGTCGATAAAGGTTATAACGAACTGGTTCAGGTACTCACTGAACGCCTTATTCATCGAATCCATAAACACGGACGACGCATTTGTCAACACAAGCAGCATGACGATGAACTAGTAACGCCCATATCATGTGTTGTACGCCATTTTGGGAATGTCACTTTCTCTTAATGACAATTTATAGTATCCAGATTTAAGATCCAACTTGAGTACACAGTTGACCCAATGAGTTGATCGAACAGATCATCACTTCTTGGGATTGGATACTTATTCTTTTCCGTTGACTTAATCAACTTCTAGTAATCATTACAGAGTTGTAGGCTTCTATCCTCCTTTTAACAAGAGGATCGGTGTGCTCCAAGGCAATAAACTTGGACGCACATAACCCTGTTCCACCAAATCTTGAAGTTGTACTTCAGTTCTGACATCTCACAACCTATAGCTAGTACCAATCTTACCACCATACGGTTGAAATTGATGTACGCACACTGCTCTGAGAGCCAGTACATAACAAAGATTATGTCGAATTCTACAAACAGCAGTAGCGACGCTTGCAAGTCAAACTCCTGACTCCCTATCTGTAACTCCATACAACAGACTATATTCGCGTGTATAGAGCACCTGTTAGGCAGCAATACTTTCGATTTGTCTCTTGCCATCGAAGAAGGAACTCCGATGCGCGATACACATCCTTCAGACAAAAAAGAATGGGAAGTTCCCATGACAAACGGTGCTTTAGACGGACACTCAGAAAATCAATACAAATCCTATCACAACCAATCATAGGCTAACAATCGTAAGGCAACAAGTATCTAAAGTTGACCTACCAAAAATTAAACCATACATGTCACCATGTCAGCATGTTCCATGGCCTCCTAATGGCCAAAGCTGTACACTCTTGGTTGGGATTGAGCATATTGAGATGTAGTTGCCTCCAACCCTTTCCCTTCTCCTCATAGGTTGCTCTAGGCTTCTTCTCAGACTCCAGATGTCCGCTCCGACACTCTCGAGCAAAGTGTCCCAGCTTTCCACAGTAAAAGCATGCGTCCAGGTCTCGTCCAATAGTTGTTCCAAACGCACCAAAAGAAGGAACTAGACCCGAAATCCTAGCCTTCTTATACCATCTACGGAAATGGGACTTTGAGGAGGTCAGCATCTTGAACTCTGTCTTCTTTGGACTGGAGTCTTTCTTCTCTTGGACTATCTTCACAATTTTCTCTATCCTCAGATTGTCTCTACGATAATCTCGGGCAAAGTGACCAAACCTTCCACATTTATAACAGTAATATGGAGCTTAACTAATAGATACTCCAGGCCTTACTTTACTCCTCTTTCAGTATACAGACTTTGCGGGACCTGGGGAGTTTGGTAACCTGAACACTGGCGTCTGGTTGATTCTTGCCAGATCTGCTTCCAAAGCTCTAGCTGACTCCACTAATGCTCGGAATCCAATTAACTTTGGTCCTATGAGTAGCAGTTGTAATTCATCGCGTAGACCGTTATAGAATCTATTAGCAATAGTCTGCTCGTTCTCCAACTCAAACTCTGGGTAGCGCCTTATGATAAGAAACGCCTTCAAATACTCTTCAACTGAATGCGTAACCTGAACTAAAAGCATGTTCAACTGCTAATCCAAAGGTCTTATACATGCCAGTTGTTCCATCACACCACTCGGTGTTGAAGCCACCCCAGGGACAGGGGGCTGCACTTGCCATCCAAGTTGTGCTTTAGTCACAGCGAACACCACTTCAACTATCCTTCTTATGGTTTCAACATAAAGAAGGGTCTCAGGCACGTTGTTAAGTGCTCTACTCTCCGCAGAGTGCTGACCTTGCGACTGCCCCTCACCACTCCTAGTCACCTATATAGCATAACCATCGATTAGGCGACAAAAAGATTGCTAAAAGCAATCATTGGAACACTCAGATTCCACCAAACAAGTGTATTTTCATTCCTAAGTTGACATTCATGGGTTCTTTTATGTTATAATGATGACGCACATACATGTGCTCACCTCCCCTTAAAAGAATTCGCCCACAAATTCAAATAAAGAAGACCTACACCTTAGCTCTGATACCAAATTGTAACACCACATCCGTCATATGGCATATAATAGAAGGTCCATCTGGAACCCGATGCCATATACCACGGACAGTCGGAAGGGTTACATAAGAATATCAAAAATCAACTACAACTACTCGCCCTAACTTAGAGCATTTTAGCGGAAGCTTTTAAACAGTTTGAAAGAACCCATAATTGAATAACAACTATCATGAATATCCACTTACCACCATAGGAATGAAATAACAAATACACTGAAAGTACATGGCCTTATGGCCTTACAGGAGTTCACTTAGCAAAGTAATGTTTTACATACATCAGCTCGCAGGCAGGCCACACATGATAAATGTAAAACAACAATTCGCTTTGGCCTTCGAGGTCCAGCTCTGCAACATGGGCTTCATCCCGCTATTTGGTACCTTGCTCTGCAGCACCTGCAAGCAACATTCCACCACACAGTGGCAACCAAAGCAACGGTCAGCTAAAGCTCACCAAATTATAATGACCCCGCCCCTTACTCGGGACGACGGTACTCCTTCCCTGCATTTCATTAGCCCAACTAAACAACAAATTGCAAACATACTTTGCCACAGGTGTAGGCTCGCACGGCCAAACACTTCGTGCACTCAGGGCACATTTTCAGCGAATCCAGTCAATTCTGTGGCTTCACCACCATCCCCGGGATGGCAACATCGTGAGCATTTTTGTCTTTCTGACCACCATCTAAGACTCCCGACTATGCCAACGGCCAGTTCCACTTTTTGGCCTCTAACACCAAACCGGATAGCCCAGGTCCGCTTCCACTTGCCCATTGCTCACTTCGCCTAGTCACTTTAAGACGTACGCGCGAGCCAAGCTTCTCCCGAAGCCTAATACATTCCCAATCATCACATAACCCAGTTATGTACAAGGCTGGCTCCCCGGCCGCCAAGTTAGCAGAACTATGTTTCTGCTCAGTTTTCTGGGTGCGCCTTGGAGTTAATCCCCAAGGATCTCCGCTGCAATCTACCGTATAGAAACCCAAAAAACCCATAGCACGGAGTCTTCTCCAGCAATTCATACAATATGCAACATCACCGATCCAGACCAACACGTCCAGGTAGGCTTCACACATAATGCCAATGTCCGTACTTCAATTCTGGACTCTATATGCAACATAAGGGGGACTATTCACATCTACCCCAAGGAACACCGCACACTCACCACACACTCGCGGGAGCGGAGCGGGTTTCCCATGCAGAAAGAAAGTGTGCTTCAAATGCTCAAGTAGAGAATCGTTACCCTTAAAGTTCGCTTTTGCTCCATTGAAATCTATCCAGATGGAAAGCTTCGCAAGGGAACTTCCTCCGTACATCCGGTCTCGGTTCTCGACTCGGTGCTCTGATGCTCCGTCGGCGGCCATATTCCTCCTCTTCCTTCCTCAACCGGTCTCTCCTCTCTCTAACTCCTTAGAAAGAGAATGCTTAAGAGATAATGAGTAATTAATCCTCTATTCCTGGCCTTATCAAAGCAGGAACACATCTGGGCCGTCAGATCTTGTTTAAAGAAAAAAAACGACTCGGATTCTCCTGAAATCTCTCAATCATGGGCCAAACTTGACCTTGCACACGGCCGTGTTCCAGGACGTGTGCCTTTATCCAAGCACGATCATCGAGCACAGAAAAAGACACGGGTTGAGACACGCCCATGTCTCAACCTGACACGCCCGTGTCGGGTCCTGACACGCCCGTGACCTTAGGGCGTGTCACAGATAATAGCTATGCCAACCGTCACGTCGCTTGGTGGACACAGGCAAGGACATGCCCGTGTCAAATGGGACACGCCCGTGTCGATCAGTACACGCCCGTGTAACCCGGTCGTGCACTCCTGCCAACACACCCCAAGTTTTCAACCCGAGAAGGACACGGGTGGTGACACGGGTAAGGAGACGCCCATGTCACCCCTGACATGCCCTTGTCGCTACTGTTCCAAAACCGTGTTTCCTGATGTGTTATTTACTAGACACAACCCAACCAACACAGAAGGATATGGCCTTGGACACGCCCGTGTCCCAGGCCGTGTGACCCTAATTAGCCACCAAAAATTCCTTAGGACGCGACCGATTCGTTTACGATATTCGGGGCGTTACAGTGGCGCTCACCATACTTGACTGGGCCCACATTCAATTTGTGTTGTTGATTCAAATCAAAAGATATAAAAAGAATAGAAGAAAAGAAGATAAGGGTTAACGAAAAACAAGAATGAAAGCAAAAAATGAAAAAGGGGCAGCTTGACTTCATCTTCTTTGACAAGCTTGAAAGAAAAGTCTAGCTGTGAAAGCCAGAAGTCAAAGATAGCTGAAGCTTCTTCCAGTTCTGCAAGAGTGTTCCTTGAAGAACAAGTTGGCTTATTTAATCTATCAGCAAGAGGAGTTAGCTGTATGAAGGGCTGTAAGCCTTCAACAGCAGTTAGCTGTCTTCAGCAGAACAGAGAAATTGATAGCTGTAAAAGAAGAATAATTCCTTCTATAACAAGTGGGCTGGACTGATATCTTCTCAGTCCAACAAGTTAGACTCAGAGATTTATCTCTGAGTCAGTATTTGAAATTTTACTGATTACTTTCCTGTAGGATTCAGTTTATCTGAATCTGAGTGTAGGGCACTTTGTGCCTAGTGGTAGGTGACTAATTAGTCACTGAGGTAGGTGTCTTGCTAGGGTACTGAGGTAGGATCCAAGTGTGGATCTGAGCTGTAGGGCTTAAGTGCCTGAGATAGGAGAGTGCTACTCTCTGAGGTAGGATTCAAGTGTGGATCTGAGGTAGGGTTGTCCTCCTAGCCTGAGTGTAGGGCCTAGTTCCTGAGGTAGGTGACCAGTGAGTCACTGAGCTATCAGTGACAAGTGTGTCACTGAGTTGTAGGCCTTGGAGGAGGCTAAGTTGTTGGTGCCTTGAAGGGCACTGAGGTAGGTACCTGGATATATACTGAGTTATAGGAGTGCTGCAGCACTCTGAGAGTAGGGTTGTATGCCTGAAGTTGTTGGGCTGAGAAGCCTAAGCTGTAGGAGCACTGCAGGGCTCTGAGGTTGGAACCCTTGTGGTTCTGAGTTTGGATTCTGAAAAGAATCTTTGTGTAAGGCTGAGGTCCTGAGGTGTAAGTTATGAGGAGCATATTGGTGGAGTTTGTTCCTAGACCAAATAATCAGTTAGATAGGCAGGAGGGAAAGTGGATGTACCCAATTGGGGAACCTCTATAAATATTTGTGTGCTTGCTGTGTTTCTTGTTTCTTTCTTGTATTACAGGTAATTAGGACTAGCTCTAGATCACCAAATTTATAAACAGCATAAAGATCTAAGAAAGTTTAAAAGATCTATTAACCCCCCTCTAGGTTATTAGCTAACATTGAAGTAATAACTTTCAGTGGCCCTCTGGAACCTCCACCGCCGGGGGCAGCAAGTGCTCGATGGAGCTGGCACTCTCCGCCTCTTCTCATCCTAGGCGAGTGAGGGCCTAGCCTCTACGCTCGCCCGCTACTCGCCGAGCCCCTGGGGCGAGTGTGAGCCAACCTACTCAACTTGCCCTCTGCTCACCGAGCCCTTAGGGCGAGTGCGAGCCGACCTGCTCCACTCGCCCCTCATACGATCCACCCCACATGGGCGAGCCAAAGGGGCTTCAAGGGATCTCTCCTCCCTCCGGCTCTCCTAGGACCCAGAATGCTGGACTTTGGATGATCTGGCTCCAGTCGACAACTACTCACCGGATATGAGGTTGTACACAATCCCCGCTCTTTTCGAGGTTGGCCCAAGCTCGGAAAGAATCATCCAACCCCTCAATATGCGGCAAGTGCGACAAGGGACAAAGAATCTTTTGGTGGGCTCCACTAGCGGCTATAAATACTTGTCCACGTACCTGGGTAACCTCCTCCATTCCCCTTACTTTAGCCTTGCCGAGTTGCCTCTCTCCAAAGAGCTCTAAGAGAAGCTTACCCATGCCCGTGAGCTCAATGCCACTCGTGTTGCCGCACTAGTCGGCATGTATCCTAATGCTGCACAGTGCGAGTCGACAAAATCCAATCCTGCCAAGAAGGCTAAGTCCATCCCAAAAGATACTGCATCCGTCTACCGTGGCCTTGAATCTGCCCTGATTCCCAGGCTCACCTCCTCTAAACCAACTGCGGACCCCAAGGGGAAAATGGTCATCGACATCCCAGCAAACACCATGAGCCATCAGACTAACACTGAGACCTCCACGCTGCGAGTCCACACCACACACGATGACTCGTGGCCTCAGACTCCCCCCGATACTCGCCTGATGGGCAAATCACCTCCCCTTGGGACCACGGGGCTGGACCTGTTGAAGCCCTAGTCGCCAATTCGCATTTCTCCTCGGCAATGTACACCCGCTCCTACACTCGCCTAGGGAGGTCATGGAGATATCCCGGTCGCCAACTTCAACCTCATCTCCCCAGGAATTCATTCTCCGGGTCGCGGTAAGAACTTAGCCTTACCTCCATCGCACCCCCCAAGAACTATCGAGCTTTTCCTATGAGCTCTAATTTCTCGAGAACATTTTGCCTAGGCATCTTTGATGCGCTCGCACCCTCTTCCTACCAGAGTTTATTGTTTTTGCAGGTCCCCCTGCTTCGTCTGAAATCGAAGAATCTTCAGAACTGGCTCGCCGCTCGCCACCCCCGGACCCCGGGGTGATGGAAAGTTTCTTGGATGACTCGCTGGATCCTGCCATGCTGAGGCAACGAGTAGTTGAAGTGCTAAAGAAGCAGGATGCCGCATTGCATCAACTTCGAGCGGACAACGCGTATAGCAAGCAGAGACTGCAGGCACTGTAGCAGGACTATGTGCTTCTCATGGATAGGATGGAACACAGATCGGTGGGCGAGATGATGTCCCCCACCCCAGTTATAGAGAGACTTGATGAAAACCTGCAGACCTTCAGTCGGGACCTGTACCTAGTCTGCGAGTTCTTCAACCCTCGCCGAGCTCCGGGGATGGGGTCGCGAGGCCAGGGTAGATGGAAATTGCTCCCTAGCTGAGCCTACCGACCCTCGCCCCAAGCACTCCCGGCTCACGCGTGTTGACCAAACTTTCTTTTGCTTGTTATGAACTTCCTCCTTCTCGGGGATGCAAATGTCCCTATCTGTAACAACTTGAATAATTTTTAGAACTCAATATGCTACTTGAAATAATTGTTGTGCCATCTAGGTTCATCTCGCACTAGGATAGGCCAGGTCTTCGTGTCAGCGAGTCAGAGTTTGCGAGCTGGACTGACCGTTCAGCTCGGTCGTAAATTTGGTTATCTATAAATAGGCCCCCTCACCAACCCCCTGGGCCTTCACCTTTATTGCATTAGTACCCCCTGCCGATTTTCTCATTACCTGTACTTGCACCCTAACCTTTTTGCGAACATGGGCAAGATGCGACTTGACGTCGATGGCCAGTCCATGTGCGCCCTACAATTTGCCGATTACCTTTTCTTTGAGGGAAATACCACCGAGCGCAAGCACGCCAACTTCAAAGCCGAGTACGTGCCCCCCGGCTATGAGGCGCACTGACCCACAGAGCTCGAGGCCATTAATTCATTTTATGAGGATGAGTTTGCCTTCCCCATCTCGCACTTCGAGGTGGGGTTGTGCTTGCCCCTTTTGCCAGAAATCTGCCAGATCCTCAAGTATTTCGGCACGGTGCCCATGCAACTGAACCTGGATGTGATCGCCATGATGGTCGCATTCGTCTGCTTCTTCCATCAGGAGCGGATTGAATTCAACCTCACCGTCTTCCGCAAGATCTTCACCTATCGCATGACCAACGATAGGGTCACCTACCTGATGTGCTCGCACATCAAGGTTTGCGAGATCGCGAACAAGAATCTTAACTGGGTGTCCAAGATCGTCTTCATCAAGGGAGACCTGGGCAACATACCCTTCTCCATCTAGCATAAGAGAGAGGAGGTTTACCGCCCCCCCGATGGTATCTGGCATTGATGCCGAGCTGCATTCTTACTTGAGAAGGACTTCGGGGTCACCTTCCTGTAGAGGGGCATCGACTCACTTCCCCCTATCCTCCCTAACAAAGGTATACTTTCCCTTTTCTCTTTTCTCTTTATGGGCTCGCCTATGATTTTTGCTTTCTAACACAAGTCATTTCCTGCAGCGGAGCGATCAATTCCCGAGCATCTGCCCCATACGGACTCAGAAATCTTTCCGGACCCCCTCGCGCATGAGCGGGAAGCCACGGCAGCTTGCCGTGGCAAGCTGGGGTCAGGTAAACCTTCTTCCAGCAGGAAGCGACCTGGACTCGAAGGGTCCAACTTGCCTCGCCGCCCCCAAACGCCAAAAAATATGAAATCTCGGGTGGTTTCCAAGAGGAAACAAAAACAAATCTACATAAGCTCGCCGAAAACCACCCTAGAGAAGTCACCAGAGATCCCGCAGGAGGATTCGATAGAGAAATATCAGGAGGGTGTCAAGCCCTCCGCAACCCTTGCTGTAGTGGAAACTGTGGTATGTGAGATGGGCCTGCCGAAGAGCAACCCCCTTTTCGGATTTGGGGGAAGATCAAAAGACTCTGCCGGAGAGCCGATGGTTCGATGGGATGGGCAGAACGATAGGGTTTCCATCTCATCACTCCATCTCTCCTGGTTGGGGGGCCAACCTGCTTCTGGGAATGCCTATGCACTTGGCTTCGGCTTGTATGGGCGCGAGGTTGTCGAGGCCTACAAGGGCATGACTCTTCGGCAGCTCGGCCGTGAAAGCCTGTAAACCCAGATGTGGGCCTTGGAGCTGCATCATATGGTGGTCCTGTGCAGCTTCAATCTCAACCACCAGCTGCTGAAAGCTGAGTAGGAGCGTGACCTCATCAAGGATAACGCTACCGATCTGGCGAGGCGGCTTGGTATTGCCGAGGACATCCTCGCAAAAGCGGCTGGCGGGATGGTAAGCGCTGACAACCCCCTTCCTTTTTCACTTAGGATTTTTCATGCATATTGATCTTACCTTACCCTTCTTCCCCGGATGCCGAAGCCGCGAGTGAGCTGCGAGCTCGCGCCGCCGAGCTGGAGGTTTGCGCCGCCGAGCTGGAGAAGGAGAATCAAAAACTGAAGGCAGAGAACAAGGGGCTCCAGAGCGAGCTCATCCGCCAGATGGATATCTTCTTGTCCAAGGTCCCTCCCAAGAGGGCAAAGATTTGTGGCAAGGAAGAAGTTGCCGAGAAGCTGTGAGTCAACTCCATCAGCACCGCCGACTACACCCTTCAAATGATGAAAGATATGGAGGTGTTGGTGGAGGGATGGGAGGAGATCACGGCGAGGGACCTTGTGCTGAACCTGTTCCCGCCGGCTACCCCTCCCAGCGAGAAGGAGTACCGTTTTGAGTCACTCTTCAAGGGGGTTAAGGGTTACAAAGACAACTGCACATCCGGAGGGGAGGGCGAGGAGGACCACCCGTACGGAGGGGAGGGAGAGGAGGACCACCCATCCGGGGGGGGGGGGAGGGCGAGAGCTAACTCGCATCTCCTTCTCATTTTTGTTCTGTTGTAATTTTGTTTCCCCTTTTTGTAACCTCGTCGAGGTATGTTCTCCATTTTGTAACATGATATTTGTTAATGAAAAAAGGATTTGGCCCGAATTTATCTATCTTCTTTTTTTTGAACTTACTTACTGCGATGTACTCGCCTGTGAGCTGCCCTACTCCATAGGGCGACCTCACTAGAGTGGAGCGGGCCGCTAGGATGTATTTGAGTTAGGGTTCATACCCGCGAAGAGACCTTGGGAGCTCGCCACCCACGGGCAGTCAAGAGGCGGATAACTTGTCGCGCTAGGCTCGCGACCACCCAACTCGCCCGCGAGCATTCCTCTTTCTCGTCAATGTCAAGCTGAAGTTGTCAGAAATTCCCAAGTAAAATTCTTAAGAGGATGGAAATGTACCATCGAGGATTGCCTCATCTCGCCTTCCTCAGTATATGCCGAGACCTCTGCTCGCCATCCTCTTTACTCTGCCCTTAGATACACCCCGTGTTAGTTTGGTTAGATCGTTTGCCAAGCTGGGACCGTGAATACCTAGCACGTCTTGAGATCTTCTTCCCCGAGACTTTGCCAAAAACTGAAAATCTCCCAAGTAAAATCTGCCAAGACCTCGGTTCGCACTTGCAAGCTCGCCTTGAGATTTACTAGATCCAATATTTCTCTAGCCTCTGCCCCAAGTAACTTCAGATGCCTTGTGTTGATTGGCAAACCAATCTGGGATAGGCTCCTGAAAAGAAATGATGTCCATCGAGTATCACGACCCTGCCAGCTAGATGGAAGTCTGATAGCGGGAGCATCTCAAGACCTAACCCCAAAGCAAGAAAACTTTACATCAGTTAACCTCCGGGCGCTGCCACCGACCCAATCAGCTAGGTGAGAGCCTGACTGAAGGTGTTGAGCATCAACTGGGCTCAGCCCTCTAGGGGTCATAATGACGTCACTAGAGGATCCCTACCCTGCTAGCTAGGTGGAAGCCTGACAGTAGGAGCGTCTCGAGACCTAACCCCAAAGCGAGAAAACTTTCCATCGGTTAACCTCCGGGCGCTACCACCGGCCCAATCGGCTAGGTGAGAGCCTGACGGCGGGTGTTGAGCATCAACCGAACTCAACCCTCTAGTGTCATAATGACGTCACTCAAGGATCCTGAAAGTTATTACTTCAAGGTTAGCTAGTCACCTAGAGGGGTGGGGGTGAATAGGTCTTTGAAATTTCTTTAGTCTTTTTGCTGTTTATAAACTAAGTGATCTAAAGCTTGTCCTTAGTACCTACAATAAAAAGAAGGAACAAGCAACACAACACAACACACAAGTATTTATAGTGGTTCCCAAATTGGGTACATCCACTTTCCCTCCCATCTTTCTAACTTATGTTAGACAAGGCACAAACTCCACCAAAATGCTCCTCAGAGCTTACACCTCAGGCCCTCAGCCTTACACTCAGGTTCTCTTCAGAACCCTACCTCAGAACCACAAGGGTTCCTACCTCAGATCCCTGTAGTGCTCCTACAGCTCAGTGATCCTCAAACCACCTACTTCAGCCTTATCTCTAAGGCCTACAGCTCAGGCACAAAGTGCCCTACAACTTCAGGCACAAGGACCTACTCTAAGAGTGTTGCAACACTCCTACATCTCAGCACCCTTCTAGGTACCTACCTCAGTGCCCTTCCAGGCACCTACAACTCAGTGACAACTTTGTCACCTACCTCAGGCCAAAGGCCCTACACTCAGTCTCCTCCAAGACCTACACTTCGTGACACACATATCACCTATAGCTGAGTGACTCGACAGTCACCTACCTCAGCCTTATCACCAAGGCCTACTATTCAGGCTGGGAGGACATCCCTACACTCAGATCCACACTTGGATCCTACTTCAGTACCCCAGTCGGGCACCTACCTCAGTGACTAAATAGTCACCTAAAGCTCAAGCACAAAGTGCCCTACAACTCAGATTAATCCAACCTTAATCCTACAGGCAATTAATCAATAAAAATGAAATACTAACTCAGATAAAAATCTCTGAGTGTATCTTGCAAGACTGAGCAGATATCAGTCCAACCCACTTGCTGTAGAAGGAATTAGTCTTCTTCTACAGCTACCAATTTCTCTACTGTACTGAAGGCAGCAACTACTGTTGAAGGATTACAACCCTTCACACAACTATCTTCTCTTGCTGATAGATTGAATCAGCCAACTTGTTCTTCAAGGAACAATCTTGTTGAACTGGAAGAAGCTTCAGCTATCTTTGCCTTCTAGCTTTTCACTGCTGGACTTTGCTTTCAAGCTTATCAAAGAAGATGAAGTCCAGACGCCTCTATTGTTGGGTTCCTCTATGAGGATGGTACAACACTTGTGCACGCAGCGGGAGTAATAAAATCAAGAACAACCCAAAAGTGATTGGGATCAGGCCATGAATGTTGAGTCAAGAAGTTAACGAACAACTAGATAAAATTACCTTAGCGGCGTTGAGTCACAACTCAACGAAGATGCTCTAAAAATATGAGTACTTGTCGGTGGCGAGTTCCACATAGAATAACGTCTACGTCTCTGCAGAAATCCACACGAGCGGGAGAACACCGAGCTTCGTCACACGAAGGATTGGGAAAGTAGATCGACTGCACCTTGCACTTCCACGGACTGCTAGGTCCGCTCAAGGAATAACAGCGCCGACGACTGTCGTCGGAGAGGAGGAGGTCGGCGGAGCGAACAAGGCGGCAGAACACTTCCGTCGGGATGGGTTCGGGATGCGGCGGACCGACAGAACGACAGAACACTTCTGTCGGCTTCGATTCGGCCACAGGAGAAATTACAAGGTTCCCAAAACCCTAAGTCCTAATTTATACCAAAAGTATAAACATACCTAGGAATGTCACTATCCGCAGACCACCCAAAATAGGGTTTCTGAATCGTTCGACGAGAATCATCTCTAGGTTTGGCGAGAATCAACCTACAGAATCGGCGAGAATAATCTGCAGAATCGTCGAGACTCAGCTGCAGAATCGTCTAGAATCATCAGCTGGAATCGTCGAGTATCACCATTCGTCGGGAATCCAACAGTTCGATTCTCGACGAATTTTCCTTAGACGGCGAGTCATACTCGACGATACTCGATGACTCATTCTCGACAAATGATTCTCGATGAACCTCCTAGGCAACGTTTGTCTGACCCCATTCTGTATGGTGATTGGTAACCCTTACCAACACAGTCAATCTTCAAACTTCTCCACATGCTCTTATGTGCGACCCTGTGGGCTCATATCGCGTTGGCAGTGAGATTACATGTTTGACCACTTCTAGATCACCATGGTAACTCCAACAGTCTCCCACTTTATCTTGAAAGTATCAAACCAAAAACCTCACAAACAATGAGCGGCATCTAGCAATGTATCATTGCTACCCAAGCAATAAGAGTTCATAACTCATAAGCCTTATGAACAATGTTCCAGCATTTTCTTTGTCCCTTTGTCCCTTACATCCGGAAAGAACTAGAGGTATGGACCGTGTCACCCTCATAATAGCTCAATCCAAGTTTCTTGATCTAGAATGGACTTCCAGAGAATGGTGAGTCCAATATCACATATTGACTCAACCAAGCATGACCATGCATTTCCCAGTCCAATTCCATCAAGGGGCCCATGGATGCAACTCCTGTCATGTAGGAGGACAAATCCCATATCTGCTCATACACAAACACCCAAATGATTCGTAACGTGCCCAACAACCACCCTTATCATCAACCTTTCTCAAGGAAGACTTTAGATGACATCAAAGCACACTCTTCCTCACTTGATGAATGTTGCGACTTTAGGTCGAAGGACCACAACACCATTGTCAATTGAGACCGACTCGTGACACGTTTAGATAACAATCCACAAAGTAGTCTCAGGTTTGGTCTGTCCAGTACAACTTGTTCATTAATAAGTACCACGTGATGACTTGATATCACAATATCATGACCTGTGAGAACTGGTCATCAGTCAACGCACATGCTAGTCAAAATGTATCATCATCACCCTTAGCTTCTATGATGATACTGTTGGAGTTACCATGGTGATCTAGAAGTGGTCAAACATGTAATCTCATTGCCAATGCGATATGAGCCTGCAGGGTCGCACATAAGATATGTGGAGAAGTTGGATGATTGACTGTGTTGGTAAAGGTTACCAATCACCGACCTTGAATGGGGTTATGGGCAAAGTGTTGCCTTAGACGATCATCGGGTTGGGAAAAATGTTGCCTTGAAAAGGTTTGGTCAGAATAGTCGACCGAGGGTTGACGATAGTCGACTGAAGGTCGACGATCGTCGAACGCGGGTCGACGAGTATCGTCGACCGCGGGTCGACGAGTATCGTCGACCGCGGGTCGACTATCGTCGACCGCAGGTCGATGATTATTGTCAACCCACGTTCGACGTGAATCGTCGAGTATTGCACTCTGATTCTCGTCGACTGATACTCGCCGACTGATTCTCACCGATCCTATAAGATTCTCGCCGATTGATTCTCACCGAATCTGCTAGGTGATTCTCGCCGATTCTGGAACCCTAATTTTCTGGGTGGTCTGCGGATAGCGATATTCCTTAGTCTGTTTATGCCTTTGGTATAAATACATACTTAGGGTTTTCGGGAATAAGATCTGATCGAATCGAAGCGATCGTTGTCCCTTTGACCGAGATGAATCCGACCGAAGTGTTCCGTCGTTCTTCGTTCGCTCCGCCGATTCCCGAATCCCGCCGGATGAAAACGTTCCGCCACTAGCTGTTCGCTCCGCCGACCACCTCCTCTCCGGCGACCGTCGCTGGTCTTGCTTTCCCTGACGCGGACCTAGCAGTCCGTGGGAAGTGCATAGGTGCGGCCGATCTTCTTTCCGACCATCTGTGTGACGGAAGTTTGGAGTTCTCCCGCTCGTGTGGATTTCTGCAGAGACATAGATACTATTCTATGTGGAACCCGCCACCGACAAGGAAACACATTTGGAGCATCTTTGTTGAGTTGTGACTCAACACCCAAGAGGTAATTTTTGCCTTATTGTATTAACTTCTTGATTCAACATGCATGGCCCGATCCAATCTCTTTGGGTTGTTCTAGATTTTATTACTTCTGCTGCGTGCACAAGTGTTGTGCCAACCTCTTAGAGAAACCCAACAGTGATATCAGAGGGAGGTTCCGGCCATGTTTGTTGTATTGGAAGTTAGGTTATTCCAGTACGTGTAAACCAAGGGATTTAGAAGTGTTCTAAATATCTAGATTTAATCTTGGCACCCCGCCGGGAACGTCTGGAATTTTGTAGTAATTTCTAATTGTTAGGAATTACTGTCTCCTTAGCAGTAACCATCCCTCAATTTTGTTTTGGATTTTGAATCCAACAAGGAGAGATGAGCTTGTCTACTGCTTGAAGTTGAGTTGCCTTTGTCCCTTATCCAATGCATGTAAACCTGAAGATTTGGAAGTGTCCAGATGTTCATATTTATCCCTTTTCCTCTATCAAATGTTGATAGTGTTCTGTTGTGCACACAAGGGATGCATGGGGATTTTAGTGAAGTGTTTTTATTTGGATGTGCACATTGATCAAATGTTGATCATGGTTAATTGTTAACCTATTATCAAAAAAAAATCCCTTCATCAAATATTAAGTGTTCGGATGCCTTCTGATGGATGACACTCTTCCTGCCTCGATCGATGAAGTGTGGGCTTGCCAAAGCAAGGTGCATTAATCTATCTTGGTAAGTGTGCAAGCAGATAATTGTGATATCCCATTGTCGACATCGGGTCTAGCTTAACTAGGTGACCTCAAAGGTTGAGTGCCTAGAGGCATGGGGTTGGCATGTACCATGTGATGGATGCGAATAAGGAGTTACTCACCAACCATACAAGAATTGCATGAGGATGCAATTGGCAAGCGTTGCCTACCTAAATAACCACATCGTGAGAGGAAAGCCAAAGCTGACTCATTGTGTAATTGAAATACGGATCTTGTCCACTAAGAGAGTAGCTCGCATGAACTCTCCGAATTGATAGTGAGGGCTATTATTTCGAATAAAATAGTGGGAGTTTTAGTTGAAGTCCAAATTAAGAAAAATAATTGTATTTTGAAATTTTGGTACTGATTTATTCTGCATGAATTCTTGTAGAATTCCATGGCAAGTGGTTCGCACTCCACATTGTCTCTGAGAGCCATCCTTGAGAAGGATAAGCTCAGTGGGACTAATTATATGGACTGGTACAGGAACCTGAGAATTGTTCTCAGGCAAGAGCGACAGCTCTATGTCTTGGAAGAGGAAGCCCCCGAGGTGCCGACCAGGAATTCTTCCCGTGCTGATAAGGATACTTATAAGAAGTATACTGATGACGCTTTAGACGTTGAGTGCCTTATGCTTGCCACCATGAACTCTGAGCTTCAGAAGCAACATGAGAACATGGGGTGCAAGGAGATTGACGAGCATCTCAAGAAAATGTTTCAAGGGCAAGCTCGTCAAGAGAGGTTTGACGTCACAAAAGCGTTGTTTCAGTGCAAGATGGGAGTTCGAGACTCAGTAGGGACTCACGTACTCAAGATGATTGGGTATATAGAGAACCTTGAAAGACTGGTTTTCCTCTGGGTCAAAAATTGGCCACAGATCTGATCCTGCAATCGTTGCCGGACAGTTACGAGCAGTTTGTCTTGAACTACAACATGAATGAGATAGACAAGACACTGCCCGAGCTCCTAGGCATGTTGAGAACTGCCGAGATCAATATGAAGAAGGCCAAGCCTGCCAGCCCCATACTGATGGTGCATAAGGGTAAGGGCAAGGCCAAGGGCTTCAAGAAGACGAAGGTGGGACCTAAGTCACATCTTGAGCCCAAGTCTTCTGCACTGATGAAGAAGAAGAGCATGGTGAAGGAGGGGAAATGCCACCACTGTGGCAAGGCTGGTCATTGGAGGAGGAACTGTCCTTCGTACATTGAGGGTCTGCAGAAAATGAAGGGAGGTATGACTTCCGCTTCAAGTATTTACGTTATAGAGATAAACCTTTCTGCTCCTTCATCTTGGGTATTGGATACCGGATGTGGTTCTCACATTTGTACAAATGTGCAGGAACTGGGAAGGAGAAGATTGCTGAGTAAAGGGGAGGTGGACCTTCGTGTCGGCAATGGAGCAAGAGTTGCTACTGTGGCCGTAGGGGTTTACCGTCTTTCTTTTCCAAGTGGGCTTGTAATAGAACTTGATAATTGTTATTTTGTTCCGGCCATAACTAGAAACATTATATCCATTTCATGTTTGGACATGATTGGTTTTTCTTTTATAATTAAGAACAACTGTTGTTCGATATTTAAGAATGATGTGTGTTAAGTTATAGCCCAATTGTTTAATGGTCTTTATGTTTTGAACTTGGACCATCTGATCTATAATGTAGAAAATAATAAAAGACTAAGAACAAATGACTCAAACCCTATATATCTCTGGCATTGTCGTTTGGGCCATATAAACGAGAAGCGCATATCCAAGCTCCATAGAGATGGACTTTTGGACTCTTTTGATTATGAATCATTTGAGCGATGCGAATCTTGTTTGTTAGGCAAGATGACTAAAGCTCCTTTCACGGGCTATACTGAGAGGGCTGAGGATCTCTTGGGTGTTGTACATAGTGATGTATGCGGACCCATGAGTTCCATGGCTAGAGGTGGGTATTTCTACTTTGTTACATTTACTGATGATTTCAGTAGATACGGATATGTGTATCTAATGAAGTGCAAATCCGAGACCTTTGAAAAGTTCAAAGAGTTCAAGAATGAAGTAGAAAACCAATTGGGTAAAAGGGTTAAAGCACTCCGATCTGATCGAGGTGGCGAATACCTGAGTCATGAGTTCCGTGATCATCTGAAAGAGTGTGGTATTGTATCACAGCTCACTCCACCAAGGACACCACAACATAATGGTGTATCTGAGAGGAGAAATTGTACTCTGTTAGACATGGTACGTTCGATGATGAGTCATGCAGATTTGCCTGTTTCCTTTTGGGGTTTTGCTTTAGAGACTGCTGCAATGACACTGAATCGCGCTCCAATGAAAACGATTCTGAAGACACCATATGAGATAAGGACTGGGAAGCGTCCTAGTATGTCGTTCATTAAAATTTGGGGTTGTGAGGCATACGTGCGACGTCAAATGCCTGACAAGCTGGAACCTAAATCAGATAAATTTTATCTGGTGGGATATCCTAAGGAAACGAAGGGGTATTACTTTTACCTACCGTCCGAGGGCAAAGTGTTTGTCGCAAGGACTGGCGTCTTCTTGGAGAAAGAGTTCTTATCAAGAAAGACTGAAAAGGTAGAACTTGAAGAAGTTCAAGAACCACAGGTAGTGAATGAACCGGAATTGGATTCTGAGATAGGACTACAAGATGTTGTAGCTAGAGAACCTACTCAAGAAGCACAAGTCCTACGTAGATCTGGTAGACCAAGATTTGAGCCTGAGAGATATGGATTTCTCGTGTCTCAAATAGGTAATGTGTTGCTTATGGATCATGATGATGAGCCAGCAACCTACCAAGAGGCTATAAATGGACCGGACTCCGACAAATGGCTTGAGGCTATGAAATCCGAAATGGACTCCATGTATGCAAACCAAGTTTGGAACTTGGTAGAACCACCTGAAGGGGTATGACCTATAGGGTACAAGTGGGTCTTCAAGAAGAAGACCGACATGGATGGAAATGTACAGACATTCAAAGGGCGACTGGTGGCTAAGGGTTTCAAGCAAATTCATGGTATTGACTATGATGAGACCTTTTCCCCTGTTGCCATGGTTAAGTCTATAAGGATATTGCTTGCTATTGCTGCGTATTATGACTACGAGATCTGGCAGATGGATGTCAAAATAGCTTTCCTTAATGGAAACCTCCTTGAGGAAGTGTACATGACACAACCCGAGGGTTTTGTATCCCCAAATGAAGCCACTAAAATATGCAAGCTGAATAGGTCCATCTATGGACTCAAACAGGCCTCTCGAAGTTGGAATCTTCTTTTTGATGAGAAAATCAAAGAGTTTGGTTTCATCAAGAATGAAGATGAGCCTTGTGTTTACAAGCGAATCAGTGGGAGCATTGTTGTCTTCCTGATATTATATGTAGATGACATACTTTTGATTGGGAATGACATTCCTACCCTGAAAGTTGTTAAGAACAACCTAGGGAACTGCTTTTCTATGAAGGACTTGGGTGAAACGACTTACATACTCGGTATTAAGATCTATAGAGATAGGTCGAAGAAGTTGCTGGGTTTGACCCAGAGTACGTACATCGAAAAGGTGTTGAAGCGGTTCAACATACTTGAGTCCAAGAAAGGATTTTTGTCCATGTCTCATGGTGTGAATCTCTCTAAGGACCAGTGTCCAAAATCTTGTGAAGATAAGGACCGCATGAAGTTGATTCCATATGCTTCGGCAATTGGATCAATCATGTATGCAATGTTATGTACTCGACCCGATGTCTCCTTTGCTTTGAGCATGACTAGCAGGTATCAGTCAGACCCCGGTGAGTGTCACTGGATTACAGTCAAGAATATCCTGAAGTACTTGAGAAGGACTAAGGATGTGTTCTTGGTGTATGGTGGAGAGGAAGAGCTGGTTGTAAGTGGTTACACGGATGCTAGCTTCCAAACAGATAGGGACGACTCCAAGTCTCAGTCAGGTTTTATGTTTTGCCTTAATGGAGGAGCTGTGAGCTGGAAGAGTTCCAAGCAAGAGACAGTTGCTGATTCTACAACAGAGGCCGAGTATATCGCTGCGGCTAACGCAGCGAAGGAGGCTGTATGGATTAGGAAATTCATCGGCGAGCTTGATGTAGTTCCTAGCATTGTTGGTCCCGTAGTTCTCTACTGTGATAACAATGGTGCAATTGCACAATCTAAGGAACCTAGATCCCATCAGCGCTCCAAGCACATACTTGGGCGGTTCCATCTTATTCGTGAGATTATCGAACGAGGAGATGTGAACATTTGCAGAGTGCCGACTGAGGAGAATATTGCGGATCCACTTACAAAGCCTCTCGCGCAGAGAAAGCATGATGGTCATACTAGATCAATGGGTATACGATACCTGAATGATCAACTCTAGTGAGAGTCTTGTGGGTTGCATGTAAACATATATTCTGTTGGCTGTTTATTGTTTATTCATTTGATGAATTTTGTACCTAAATGTTTCTTTTTACAATTAATGGGAAGTTCTTTTATTGTGATTTTTTCTATATGATAGTTAAATTGTAACATAATAAATACCCTTAGAGTGTTCACTTCCATAGGACATCAACTACGTGACTTGAATGTGAGAGCCTATGATTTATTTGAAGCTTCATTCTTAAAAGGTCCCTGGTCGTTGTATCATCATAGAAACTAAGGGTGATGATGATACCTTAAGACTAGCACGTGTGTTGACTGATGACCAGTTCTCACAGGTCATGATATTGTGATATCAAGTCATCACGTGGGTACTTGTTAGTGAACAAGTTGTACTGGACAGACCCCACCTGAGACTACTCTGTGGATTGTCATTCAATCGTGTCATGAGTAGGTCTCAATTGACAATGGTGTTATGGTCCTTTGACCTGAAGTCACAGCATTCATCAAGTGAGGAAGAGCGTGCTTTGATGCCATCTAAAGTCTTCCTTGAGAAAGGTTGATGATAAGGGTGGTTGTTGGGCATGTTACGAATCATTTGGGTGTTTGTGTGTGAGCAGATATGGAATTTGTCCTCCTGTATGACAGGAGTTGCATCCATGGGCCCCTTGATGGAACTGGACTGAGAAATGCATGACCATGCTTGGTTGAGTTAATATGTGATATTGGACTCACCATTCTCTGGAAGTCTGTCCTGAATCAAGAAACTTGGATTGAGCTATTACGAGAGTGACACGGTCCATGCCTCTAGTTCTTTCCGGATGTAAGGGACAAAGGGACAAAGACAACGCTGATACATTGGTCATGAAGGCTTATGAGTTATGAACTCTTATTGCTTGGGGAGCAATGATGCATTGCTAGATGCCGCTCATTGTTTGTGAAGTTCTTGGTTTGATACTTTCAAGATCAAGTGGGAGACTGTTGGAGTTACCATGGTGATCTAGAAGTGGTCAAACATGTGATCTCACTGCCAACGCGATATGAGCCTGCAGGGTCGCACATAAGAGATGTGGAGAAGTTGGATGATTGACTGTGTTGGTAAAGGTTACCAATCACCGACCTTGAATGGGGTTATGGGCAAAGTGTTGCCTTAGATGATCGTCGGGTTGGCCAAAATGTTGCCTTGAAAAGGTTTGGTCAGAATAGTCGACCGAGGGTCGACGATAGTCGACTAAAGGTCGACGATCGTCAAACGCGGGTCGACGAGTATCATCGACCGCGGGTCGACGAGTATCGTCGACCGCGGGTCGATCGAAAGGTCGACGATCGTCGACCGCAGGTCGATGATTATCGTCAACCCACGTTTGACGTGAATCGTCGAGTATTGTACTCTAATTCTCGTCGACTGATACTCGTCGACTGATTCTCGCCGATCCTATAAGATTCTCGCCGATTGATTCTCACCGAATCTGCTAGGTGATTCTCACCGATTCTGGAACCCTAATTTTCTGGGTGGTCTGTGGATAGCGATATTCCTAAGTCTGTTTATGCCTTTGGTATAAATAGATACTTAGGGTTTTCGGGAATAAGATCTGATCGAATCGAAGCGATCGTTGGCCCTTTTACCGAGATGAATCCGACGGAAGTGTTCCGCCGTTCTTCGTTCGCTCCACCGATTCCCGAATCCCGCCGGACGGAAATGTTCCGCTGCCAGCTGTTCGCTCTGCCGACCACCTCCTCTCCGGCGACTGTCGCTGGTCTTGCTTTCCCTGACGCGGACTTAGCAGTCCGTGGGAAGTGCATAGGTGGGGTCGATCTTCTTTCCGACCATCCGTGTGACGAAAGTTTGGAGTTCTACCGCTCGTGTGGATTTCTGCAGAGACGTAGATACTATTCTACGTGGAACTCGCCACCGACAAGGAATCACATTTGGAGAATCTTTGTTGAGTTGTGACTCAACACCCAAGAGGTAATTTTTGCCTTATTGTATTAACTTCTTGATTCAACATGCATGGCCTGATCCAATCTCTTTGGGTTGTTCTAGATTTTATTACTTCTGCTGCGTGCACAAGTGTTGTGCCAACCTCTTAGAGAAACCCAACAGATACAACGACCAGGGACCTTTTAAGAATGAAGCTTTAAATAAATCATAGGCTCTCACATTTAAGTCACGTACTTGATGTCCTATGGAAGCGAACATTCTAAGGGTATTTATTATGTTAACATTTAACTATCGCATAGATAAACCATAATAAAAGAACTTGCCATTAATTCTAAAAGAAAAATTCTGGTACACAATTCATCATATGAATAAATAACAAATAGCCAACAGAATATATGTTTACACGCAACCCACAAGACTCTCACTAGAGTTGATCATTTAGGTATCATATACCCATTGATCTAGTATAACCATCAAGCTTCTCTGCGCGAGAGGCTTTGTCAGTGGATCCGCAATATTCTCCTCAGTCGGCACTCTGCAAATATTCACATCTCCTCGTTCGACAATCTCACGAATAAGATGGAACTGCCGAAGTATGTGCTTGGAGCTCTTATGGGATCTAGGTTCCTTAGATTGTGCAATTGCACCATTATTATCACAGTAGAGAACTACGGGACCAACAATGCTAGGAACTACATCAAGCTCGCCGATGAATTTCCTAATCCATACAGCCTCCTTCGCTGCGTTAGCTGCAGCGATATACTCAGCTTCTATTGTAGAATCAGCAACTGTCTCTTGCTTGGAACTTTTCCAGCTCACAGCTCCTCCGTTAAGGCAAAACACAAACCCTGACTGAGACTTTGAATCGTCCCTATCAGTTTGGAAACTAGCATCCGTGTAACCACTTACAACGAGCTCTTCCTCTCCAACATACATCAAGAACACATCCTTTGTCCTTCTCAAGTACTTCAGGATATTCTTGACTGCAATCCAGTGACACTCACCAGGGTCTGACTGATACATGCTAGTCATGCTCAAAGCAAAGGAGACATCGGGTCTAGTACATAACATTTCATACATGATTGATCCAATTGCCGAAGCATATGGAATCAACTTCATGCGGTCCTTATCTTCACAAGATTTTGGACACTGGTCCTTAGAGAAATTCACACCATGAGACATTAGTAAAAATCCTTTCTTGGACTCAAGCATGTTGAACCGCTTCAACGCCTTCTCAATGTATGTACTCTCGGTCAAACCCAGCAACTTCTTCGATCTATCTCTATAGATCTTAATACCGAGTATATAAGTCGCTTCACCCAAGTCCTTCAAAGAAAAGCAGTTCCCTAAGTTGTTCTTAACAACTTTCAGGGTAGGAATGCCATTCCCAATCAACAGTATATCATCTACATACAATATCAGGAAGACAACAATGCTCCCACTGATTCGCTTGTAAACACAAGACTCATCTTCATTCTTGTTGAAACCAAACTCTTTGATTTTCTCATCAAAACGAAGATTCCAACTTCGAGAGCCCTGCTTAAGTCCATAGATGGACCTATTAAGCTTGCATATTATAGTGGCTTCATTTGGGGATACAAAACTCTCGGGTTGTGTCATGTACACTTCCTCAAGGAGGTTTCCATTAAGGAAAGTCGTTTTGACATTCATCTGCCAGATCTCGTAGTCATAATACACAGTAATAGCAAGCAATATCCTTATGGACTTTACCATGACAATAGGGGAAAAGGTCTCATCATAGTCAATACCATGAATTTACATAAAACCCTTAGCCACCAGTCTCCCTTTGAATGTCAGTACATTCCCATCCATGTCGGTCTTCTTCCTGAAGACCCATTTGCACCCTATGGGTCGTACCCCTTCAGGTGGTTCCACCAAGTTCCAAACTTGGTTTGCATATATGGAGTCCATTTCGGATTTCATAGCCTAAATCCATTTGTCGGAGTCCGGTCCATTCATAGCCTCTTGGTAGGTTGCTGGTTCATCATCATGATCCATAAGCAACACATTACCGATTTAGGACACAAGAAATCCATATCTCTCAGGCTCAAATCTTGGTCTACCAGATCTACGTAGGACTTGTGTTTCTTGAGCAGGTTCTCTAGCTACAACATCTTGTAGTCTTATCTCAGAATCCAATTCCGGTTCATTCACTACTTGTGGTTCTTGAACTTCTTCAAGTTCTATCTTTTCAGTCTTTCTTGATAAGAATTCTCTCTCCAAGAAGACACCAGTCCTTGCGACAAACACTTTTCCCTCGGATGGTAGGTAAAAGTAATACCCGTTCGTTTCCTTAGGATATCCCACCAGATAACATTTATCCGATTTGGGTTCCAGCTTGTCAGGCATTTGACGTCGCACGTATGCCTCACAGCCCCAAAATTTAATGAACGACATACTAGGATGCTTCCCAGTCCATATCTCATATGGTGTCTTCAGAACCGTTTTTGTTGGAACGCGATTCAGAGTCATTGTAGCAGTCTCTAAAGCAA
The DNA here is from genome assembly GCA_039513925.1 of Platanthera zijinensis. Classification (NCBI taxonomy): domain Eukaryota; kingdom Viridiplantae; phylum Streptophyta; class Magnoliopsida; order Asparagales; family Orchidaceae; genus Platanthera; species Platanthera zijinensis. Next base: position 135,157,534 of record CM077080.1, on the reverse strand, counting down.
AACCCCAAAAGGAAACAGGCAAGTCTGCATGACTCATCATCGAACGTACCATGTCTAACAGAGTACGATTTCTCCTCTCAGACACACCATTGTGTTGTGGTGTTCTAAGTGGAGTGAGCTGTGATACAATACCACACTCTTTTAGATGATCACAAAACTCATGACTCAGGTATTCGCCACTTCGATCAGATCGGAGTGCTTTAACCCTTTTACCCAACTTGTTTTCTACTTCATTCCTGAACTCTTTGAACTTTTCAAAGGTCTCGGATTTGCACTTCATAAGATACACATATCCGTATCTACTGAAATCATCAGTAAATGTAACGAAGTAGAAATACCCACCTCTAGCCATGGAGCTCATGGGTCCGCATACATCACTATGTACAACACCCAAAAGATCCTTAGCCCTCTCAATATAACTAGTGAAAGGGGCTTTAGTCATCTTGCCTAACAAACAAGATTCACATCGCTCAAATGATTCATAATCAAATGAGTCTAAAAGTCCATCTTTATGGAGCTTAGATATGCGCTTCTCGTTTATATGGCCCAAACGACAATGCAAGAGATATGTAGGGTTTGAGTCATTTGTTCTTAGTCTTTTATTATTTTCTACATTATAGATCAGATGGTCCAAGTTCAAAACATAAAGACCATTAAACAATTGGGCTACAACATAACAAACATCATTCTTAAATATAGAACAATAGTTGTTCTTAATTATAAAAGAAAATCCAATCATGTCCAAGCATGAAATTGATATAATGTTTCTAGTTATGGCCGGAACGAAATAACGATTATCTAGTTCTATTACAAGTCCACTGGGTAAAGAAAGACGGTAAACCCCTACGACTACAGCAACAACTCTTGCTCCATTGCCGACGCGCAGGTCGACCTCCCCTTTACTCAGCAATCTTCTCCTTTCCAGTTCCTGCACATTTGTACAAATGTGTGAACCACATCCGGTATCCAATACCCAAGATGAAGGAGCAGAAAGGTTTATCTCTATAACGTAAATATTTGAAGCGAAAGTCATACCTCCCTTCATTTTCTGCAGACCCTCAATGTAAGAAGGACAGTTCCTCCTCCAATGACCAGCCTTGCCACAGTGGTGGCATTTCCCTTCCTTCACCGTGCTTTTTTTTTCTTCAGTGCAGAAGACTTGGGATCAATATATGACATAGGTCCCACCTTCGTCTTTTTAGAGCCCTTGGCCTTGCCCTTTCCCTTATGCACCATCAGTATGGGGCTGGCAGGCTTGGCCTTCTTTATGTTAATCTCGGCAGTTCTTAACATGCATAGGAGCTCGGGCAGTGTCTTGTCTATTTCATTCATGTTATAGTTCAAGACAAACTGCTCATAACTGTTCGACAACGATTGCAGGATCAGATCTGTGGCCAACTCTTGACCTAGAGGAAAACCCAGCCTTTCAAGGTTCTCTATATACCTAATCATCTTGAGTACGTGAGTCCCTACTTAGTCTCTAACTCCCATCTTGCACTGAAATAATGCTTTTGTGATGTCGAACCTCTCTTGACGAGCCTGCCCTTGAAACATTTTCTTGAGATGCTCGTCAATCTCCTTGCACCCCATGTTCTCATGTTGCTTATAAAGCTCAGAGTTCATGGTGGCAAGCATAAGGCATTCGACGTCTAAGGCGTCATCAGTATAATTTTTATAAGTATCCTTATCAGCACAGGAAGAGTTCCCGGTCGGCACCTCCGGGGCTTCTTCTTCCAAGACATAGAGCTTTTGCTCTTGCCTGAGAACAATTCTCAGGTTCCTGTACCAGTCCATGTAGTTGGTCCCACTGAGCTTATCCTTCTCAAGGATGGCTCTCAGAGACAGAGTGGAGTGTGAACCACTTGCCATGGAATTCTATAAGAATTCATGCAGAATAATATCAGCACCAAAATTTCAAAATACAATTCATTTTTAATTTGGACTTCAATTAAAACTCCCACTATTTTATTCGAAATGATGGCCCTCACTATCAATTCGGAGAGTTCATGCGAGCTACCCTCTTAGTGGACAAGATCCGTATTTCACCAACACAATGAGTCAGCTTTGGCTTTTCTCTCACGATGTGGTTATTTAGGTAGGCAACACTTGCCAATTGCATCCTCATGCAATTCTTATATGGTTGGTGAATAACTCCTTATTTGCATCCATCATATGGTGCATGCCAACCCTATGTCTCTAGACACTCAACCTTTGAGGTCACCTAGTTAAGTTAGACCCGATGTCGACAGTGGGATATCACAATTATCCGCTCGCACCCTTACCAAGATAGATTAATGCACCTTGCTTTGGCAAGCCCACACTTAATCGATCGAGACAGGAAGAGTGTCATCCATCGGAAGGCATCCGAACACTTAATATTTGATGAAGAGATTTTTTATAATAGGTTAACAATTAACCATCATCAACATTTGATCAATGTGCACATCCACAGAAAAACATTTTTTTCTAAAAACCGCATGCATCCCTTATGTGCACAACATAGTACTATCCACATTTGATAGAAGAAAGGGCTAAATCTGAATATCTGGACTCTTCCAAATTTTCAGATTTACATGCATTGGACAAAGGCAAAGGCAACTCGACTTAAAGCAGTAGACAATCTCGTCTCTCATTGTTTGATTCAAAATCCAAAATAATACACTGGTTCATTAACCACTCGAGGGACGGTTACTGCTAAGGAGACAACAATTTCTAACAATTAGAAATAACCACGAAATCCCAGACGTTCCTGGCGGGGTTCCAAGGGGCAAAGCCCCTAACCTGTGGGTTATGGGCCCACCGATTTCCCTTGAAAAACCATCAACAATTGATGATCCAAGATTAAATATAGACATTTAGAACACTTCTAAATCCCTAGGTTTACACGCACTGGAATAACCTAACTTCCAAAACAACAATCATCGCCGAAACCTCCTCTGATACCACTATTGGGTTTCTCTATGAGGATGACACAACACTTGTGCATGCAGCGGAAGTAATAAAATCAAGGACAACCCAAAAGAGATTGGGATCGGGCCATGAATGTTGAATCAAGAAGTTAACGAACAACTAGGTAAAATTACCTTAGCGGCGTTGAGTCACAACTAAACGAAGATGCTCCAAAAATATGAGTCCTTGTCGGTGGCGAGTTCCACGTAGAATAGCATCTACGTCTCTGCAGAAATCCACATGAGCGGGAGAACACCGAGCTTCGTCACACGAAGGATCAGGAAAGTAGATCGACTACACCTTGCACTTCCACGGACTACTAGGTCCGCTCTAGGAATATCAGCGTCGGCGACTGTCGTCGGAGAGGACGAGGTCGGCGGAGCGAACGAGGCGGTGGAACACTTCCATCGGGCAAGGTTCGGGATGTGGCGGACCGACAGAACGGTGGAACACTTCCGTCGGCTTCGATTTGGCTACAGGAGAAATTACAAGGTTCCCAAAACCCTAAGTCTTAATTTATACCAAAAGTATAAACATACCTAAGAATGTCGCTATTCGCAGACCACCCAAAATAGGGTTTCTGAATCGTTCGGCGAGAATCAGCTCTAGGTTCAGCGAGAATCAACTTACAGAATCGGCGAGAATCATCTGCAGAATCGTCGAGACTCAGCTGCAGAATCGTCGAGAATCATCAGCTGGAATCGTCGAGTATCACCATTCGTCGGGAATCCAACAGTTTGATTCTCGACGAATTTTCCTTAGACGGCGAGTCATACTCGACGATACTCGACGACTCATTCTCGACGACTCATTCTCGACGAATGATTCTCGATGAACCTCCTAGGCAACGTTTGCCTGACCCCATTCTGTATGGTGATTGGTAACCCTTACCAACACAGTCAATCTTCCAACTTCTCCACATGCTCTTATGTGCGACCCTACAGGCTCATATCGCGTTGGCAGTGAGATTACATGTTTGACCACTTCTAGATCACCATGGTAACTCCAACATCTATTTAATTTTCTGCTTTCGTTCTCATCTTAATTAGCCTTAATCTTCTTTTCTTCTCTTCCTTTTATATCTGTTGATTTGAATCAATGACACAATTTGAATGTGGGCCCAGCCAAGGATTGGTGAGCGCCACCTCCCTCAGAAAAGGACAAGGCAGCTTTCGGCGCTACTACAACTTTACCGCAACGGATTCATGTAATTTGACTTTGATGACAACAGTAGTGGTCATTACCATATAGGCTTAGAAAATATTCCAAAACTTCATTAAGCGTTGAGTGATTTTAAGTCACTCAATGCCATCTGTCTTAGCTCTCAGCGCTTCTGGAGTTGTGAAATTTCACTGGCTTTGTCTCAGCGATTCTTTCTCAGCATTCTTAGTGGTTTCTTCTTAACAGCTAAGAAAAGCTTCTATCACATCACTTTCTTCTCTGCGGTCTCAATACTTTCTTCTTCTCAGCTATGATAGTCTTCTGTCTCAGTGGTTTCTTCTCAGCGGTCTCAGCTGTCTCAACAGTTTTGCCTTAGTCAATTTGTCTGACTTTAGGTTGACGAATGTTGAACTGCGTTTGACGATCGGTTGGCTGAGCTCGACGAATTCTGAACCTCAAGCTTCTGAATTTAGCTCAATGAGTGGTGAGCTAAGCTCGATGATCTATGTGCTGAGCTCTGATGAGTATAAAAATATACAATTTTGTATCGTATTAAATTTGCATATTTATAAATAAAACCTTAGTTTTGATATATAAAACTAACTATTTTTATTATATTGTATTTTTTATGTTTTAGATTTATTTTCTAAGTTTTTCTGAATTTTTTGTTTTTTTTTACTTAGGTAACGCCCCTAGGTCACGCCCGTGACCTAGGGCGTGACAGCCCTTTTTAATTCCATTTTGTTTGCTATTTTTTACACAGGAAAACCGAAAAAATCGATTGACACGCCCATGAAAAAATCAACATGCCCGTGTCCTGAAGTTCTATCCAACATAATAGCAAGCTGCCGTACTGTCGCCACACCCCGTGCCGCCTGATGAATCAGCTGCCTAAAATGCCCGTGACATGATCAGTCACGCCCGTGACCCGCTCAAATTCTATCCGAAGTTCCAACCAGCTCGACACCTGTCCCAACATGCTGGAAGTCTTTCCCGTGACCCTGTCACGCCCTACCCGACACGCCCGTGTCAGGGGGTGTGTCACTTGAAATTTTTTCCTATAAATAGGGAGGCAGGGCTGAGTAGAATTATTCGAACACCAACAACTTCCTTAAGAACTATTAGGACTCCCCAGCTCTCTGACAAGGAACTGTTAGTAGCTTTCAAGTATTCTAAAGTTCTGTAAGTTGTAATATTTTAGCTTTCTTTTTAGCTTTTTAGAAAGTTGTAATAATTTTTTGGACTTTATAAAATAGACTCTTTCAATTTTAATTCTGATTACTTTATTGCTTTATTTTCAGTTTTTACTTTCCTTTTTTTCATACTATCCCGAATGAAAGGCGAAGCTCTACTTATGTCCTGGATTAAGATAGCGTGAAACTGTTTTCAAAATTATTTTAAAAAACCTTATTATTTCATACTATCCTAAATGAAGGGCAAGGCGAAAGCCTATGACCTGAATTAAGATAGTGCGGAAGCTTCAAAATTTTATTACCCTTTCCCAAAAACAAAAGGTGAAGCGAAAGCTTAAATCCTAGATTGAGATAGATAGGTAGATATTATTTTCTATACTTTATACCGCCCCCATCCTATGAAGAGGCTAAGAACCCTTAGCACTTGGTCAAGATGAGCTCTAGGCTGGATATTATTTTCAACTATTTCAACTCTACTTTCTAGTTATCCTAACAAGGGTTTTTTGTTAATTGATCATATACCAGGTGAAAAGACACTATGTTTACGTTAACCCGTTTTAAACGCAAGCCTCCCCAGTCGTACTTTCGAGTCAGTGATGCTACCAAAGGGACCCTCTCGTTAAGTTAGGTAGTAAAGAAATAAAGTTATTCTTTAATAGCTGGATTAATATTCTCTCAAAGTAATTCTGAAATCGAGGACTACCTTCTAAGTCCCTATCTTAATAAAATAATGTATATATATTTTTCTATCTTTTGTTTTTAAATATAAACTCCACTCCGTTCGTTCGATAAAATAATAGTCCGTTCTAAAAAGTAGAATAATTAACACCGATCCCAGGAAAAATATGACCTTGATATTTTCTACAAAATACTATACTCCTATGCGATAGGTACTCTTGCCTTAATCCACAGGATATAAGTAAAAAAGAGATAGACTTATATATTTAAAAGAATATATAAAACAAAATCTATCTTCTTTAAAACAACTTTACTTATCAAGCTTTTTGGCGCCGTTGCCGGGGATTTGTTTATATGTTTTAATATTTGAAAATAAAAGAACTCTATTAATTTTATCTTTTCTTTTTCTTGTTATTTAAAAAACCTTAGTTTTTATAAAAATAAAACAAACATAAAATTCCTAGAATTTAAAACTTTGTTTTTATAAAACATAATTTTTTATTAACAAGTTTATTAACTACTAACGAATTTTAACAAAAAAACCTAACCTACTATTTTAACGTATTTTATATAAAACTTTTCTTCTTAAAAAACTAGTTTATAATTAAAACTGCTTTTTATTATAAAACCTATTTTATAGAAAACCCGTTTTATATAAAAAAAACCTGTTTTTAGTTATTTTTCGTTTTACATCTTTTCGTGTGTTTGTATTTGTATTTGTGTGTTTAACTTAGTTTTTTTTACCTAATTTTTTGTTTTTATACAAAAGTCTTTTTTAGTGTATGACCCGCAGAACTCCATCTGATTTAAATCTTGAACTTGATCCTGAAATCGATCGCACCTTTCGCAGGCGCCTCCGATCTCTGAATCAAGAGCTCGTATTAAATCTGGAAGAGTCCGTAGGCACCGCACACGTACAAGAAATGGCAGCAGAGCAACAACAAACGCCAGAGGTTGTCCCCCAAAGGACCATGTCTTATTATGCACGACCCAATTTAGATGACACCGGGTCTAGTATCGTTCGTCCACCAATTGCTAATAATAACTTTGAGATTTAATCGAGTATAATCCAAATGATTCAAAATTCCCTTCAATTCGATGGATTGCCCGACGAAGATCCAAACACGCACTTTTGCAACTTCTTAGAAATATGTGACACATTTAAGATAAATGGCATCACTGATGATGCCATCCGTCTTCGCTTATTTCCTTTTTCGTTACGAACGAAAGCCAAACAGTGGCTAGGTTATCTCCCTAGAGGATCTATTACCACTTGGGCTGAAATGACCGAAAAATTCCTTACAAAGTATTTTCCACCTGCAAAAACCGCACGTCTGCGTGCGGATATTTATTCCTTTGTACAAGGCGAGTCTGAGTTTCTTTATGAGACTTGGGAACGTTTTAAGGAATATCTACGTCGGTGTCCACATTACGCACTGCCAACTTGGCTCCAGGTACAAATATTCTATAATGGTTTGAATATTCAAACAAGACAAGCCATTGATGCTGCCGCAAAATATTTAAATACACAAAATATTTAAAAGCGTTATTTTCAAATAAAAAGAAACTCGAAGATATTTCGAGAGTTTTCCTTAACGCCGAATGTTCAGCCATTTTATTACATAAATTACCCCCAAAATTAAACGATCCGGGATGATTTTCCATCCCGTGTCTCTTCGGTAATCTATTAATAAAAGATGCGTTAGCAGATTTAGGTGCTAGCATAAATTTAATGCCCTACTCGCTCTTTCAGAAACTAGGATTAGGTAAACCCAGCCCAACTAAAATGAGCATCCAATTAGCTGATCGTTCTATTAAATATCCAATAGGGATAGTAGAGGATGTTCTGGTTAAAATAAACAAGTTTATATTCCCGGTAGACTTTGTTATACTTGACATAGAGGAAGACGCCGATGTTCCCATAATTCTCGGTCGTCCTTTTCTCGCAACCTCTCGCGCGATAATAGACGTAAGTAACGGTATACTTCTCTTACGAGTAGGAGATGACGAGGTTACTATCGATATAAATCCCTCTATGAATTTTTTTTTAATAAACGACGATTACTGCTATCTTGCGGAAGCCTCTTTTTAGGAAAATTGTTTTCCCTATTCTGATTTATTTTCAATAACTGTAGAAGAATCGGACTTGGCAGACTTACCCCTTTCACAAGAAATGCCTACCGATGATCCTTTAGAACCTTTTATATCCTTAACTTCTACAACTCTAAAAACTCCAACTTCATATGAAAAACCACCAACCCTTGAGCTGAAAACACTTCCTGCACATTTAAAATATGTTTTCTTTGAAGCCGAATCTAAACTCCCTGTTATCATTTTTGCCGAATTAAATGATAAGAAAACGTCTGAATTAATAGAAGTGTTAAAACAACATCGCCATGCATTAGCATGACAAATTTTTGATATGCAAGGACTTAACCCATCTTTTTGTATGCATAAAATATTTTTGGAAGATAACCCTCGTAATTCTATCCAGCCCCAACGACGTTTAAATCCTAATATGAAAGATGTCGTAAAAGCTGAAGTAATGAAATTATTAGACACAGGAAATATCTATCTAATCTCAGATAGCACATGGGTTAGTCCCGTACAAGTCGTCCCTAAGAAGGGAGGTATAATGGTAGTACCAAACGCTAATAATGAACTAATTCCAACACGTACTGTTACGGGTTGGAGGATGTGCATCGACTGTCAAAAATTAAATGATGCCACCTATAAAGATCACTTTCCACTACCGTTTATAGATCAAATATTAGAGCGACTCTCGGGTCACTCATATTATTGTTTTCTCGATAGTTATTCAGGGTATTTACAAATTCCTATAGCCCCTGAAGATCAAGAGAAAACTACGTTCACTTGACTCTTTGGTACTTTCGTTTATATGCAAATGCCGTTTGGACTTTGTAATGCGCCAACTACATTTCAAAGATATATGCTAGCTATTTTCGGCAAGTTAGTAGAGGGCATTATGGAAGTGTTTATGGATGATTACTCCATATTTGGAGACTCATTCCATACGTGTTTAGATAACCTCGCTCGTGTTCTTCAACACTGTGAAGACACGAATTTAGTGTTGAACTGGGAGAAATGCCATTTTATGGTCCGCGAAGGTTTAGTTCTCGGTCATAAAATTTCTTCCCAGGGAATCGAGGTAGATAAGGCCAAAATAGAAATAATTGAAAAACTTCCTCCTCCAACAAATGTGAAATCTATTCGAAGTTTCTTAGGCCATGCTGGTTTCTATAGACGGTTCATTCAAAATTTTTCTAAAATAACAAAACCGTTAACTCATTTATTAGAAAAAAAAGCCCCATTTATATTCGATAGTGAATGCTTAGTAGCATTCAATATTATTAAGGACAAACTTATCAACTCTCCTATTTTAGTAGCCCCAGACTGGTCCTTTCCTTTTGAGATCTTGTGTGATGCGAGTGATTATGCGGTAGGAGCTATTTTAGGACAGCGAGTAGACAAATATTTTCATCCTATCTATTATGCAAGTAAAACTATCACATCCACACAAACCAATTACACGACCACCGAAAAGGAACTACTGACGATTGTATTTGCATTTGATAAGTTTAGATCTTATATAACGCTATGAAAAGTTAAAGTTTTTACGGATCATTCTGCTTTAAAATATTTACTAACTAAGGCAGATGCAAAACCCCGTTTATTACGTTGGATTCTCTTATTACAAGAATTTGATTTAGAGATCCGAGATAAGAAAGGCGCAGAGAATTTGGCAGCCGATCATCTTTCTCAACTAGAGAATGCTGCAACAGATACACTCGTGGAAGCCGACATCGAAGATAAATTCCCTGAAGAAAGTCAACTCGCCCTCGAAAAGGTAACAAACTCTTCTACTCCCTGGTTCGCAGACTTGGCTAACTATTTAGTAGCACGAGTCCTTCCAAAAGCTTTTTCAATTCAAGAAAAGAGGAAATTCTTTTCTGACTTGAAAAACTACTTTTGGGAAGACCCGTATTATTCCGAGTCTGTGCCGACCAAGTAATTAGAAGATGTATTTCGAACGAGGAAGGACTAAAAGTACTATGGCACTGCCACGAAGGACCAATCGGCAGACATTATCAATCCAACCGGACTGCACGTAAAGCCCTTGAAGCAGGATTCTTTTGGCCTACTTTATTCAAGGACGCTCAAAAATTGGTAAGCATTTGCAACCGCTGCCAACGGTCAGGTAACATTTCCCATCGGGACGAAATGCCTCAAAACTTTTACTTAGAATGTGAAATTTTTGATTTGTAGGGAATAGATTTTGTAGGCCCTTTACCTCCTTCTTTTAAAAATCGTTATATCTTAGTAGCGGTCGATTACGTTTCACGATGGGCTGAAGCGCAAGCTTTACCCATCACTGACTCGAGAGTCGTCGTTAAATTTCTGAAAACCTTATTTTCACGTTTTGCCACGCCTAGGGCTATAGTTAGCGATCGAGGTACTCATTTTTGTAACACCCAGATGGCTAAAGTGTTAGCCAAATATGGAGTTACTCATAAACTCGCTACCGCTTATCACCCCCAAACAAGCGGCCAAGTGGAGGTAGTCAATAGAGAACTAAAGCGCATATTAGAAAAGACTGTAGATACCAATCGAAAAGATTGGTCCCTCAAATTAGATGATGCACTTTGGGCATACCGAACAACATTCAAAACTGTGATCGATTGTACACCTTATCGTTTATTATATGGAAAGGCATGTCACCTACCTGTAGAATTAGAACATCGCGCGTACTGGGCGCTAAAATTTCTTAACTTAGATACAAACTTAGCCGCCGAACAACGTAAATTTCAACTCAATGAACTTGAGGAATGACATGCAAACGCCTATGAAAATAATAAATTTTATAAAGAGCGATCTAAGTTTTATCATGATAGGAAAATTAAATTTCCAAAATCTTTTTCGCCAGGTGATCTTGTCCTGCTATATAACTCACGCCTTAAATTATTTCCAAGAAAATAAAAATCCCGATGGATCGGACCCTTTACTGTTAAACAAATTGGGCCATATGGGACCGTTCATATTTCTAACCCTTAACTCGGAACTTTCAAAGTAAACGGGCACCGTTTAAAATTATATTTTACTGGAGACCCTTTTAAAAGAACCTAAAACCCTAACACTACTCCATAACCTCGAAATATAAATTCCCTTGTACATTTCCATCTTTTATGCTTTTGTATATTCTGTACATATTTTTCACTTCATACCTATGCCTAACACAAGTATGTGGGTGCTTTTAGCTGCAATTGTTTTTATCACTTATATATTTTCAATAAAAACATTATTTATTTTAGTACTCATCCCAAACAAGTCAAAACTTTCAAAACCATACTATGTATATATATTCTAAAAATTTTAGTTGATCAAAAATACAATTTATTCAATTTTCAAATTTACTGCTCCTTCTCATAACTAGATAGATATAAATATCCAGAATAAACCCTTAAAACCCTATCTTGTAAAATTTCATTACAATCGGAGTTATTATTTTAGCAAGCCTGCTTTAACATATCAAAAATACATATATATACAATAGAAACAAAACATATTATGTTCACCAAACAATTTTAGACTGTAATTATCATTACTTCATCTTGTTGAAATATAGAAAATATCAAGCTATTACCATTGCTCTCAAAATCTTTTATAAATTTTTTTTTACAACCCCCTGCCTACTATTTCGCTTGGCATGTTTCTTTACGCACGCAAGCATCTAGGAGTACGTGCTCCTAGAAAAGAAAAGATCTTATATCCATGGGAATAAAAAATTCCGTAAACATAGGCATCCAATAAATGTTAAAAGACCATATGAAATGGAGTATGTGCTCCGAAACATATGCATTGGATTAATTCAAAGTTCAATTCTGCAAAGTTTTTTTTTTGTTTTTGGAAAATATTTTCCTAAAATAGTTGTAACAATGCATGAATATGAAAAAAAGGTGAGAGGATAAAATTCATCACCTCCTACATTCAAAGCCTCTGTATGGGCAAAACCACCAAGTTGATATCCCCTAAAACCACTACAAAATTAAATTAATTTTTCTTAAAATTTTGAGAGAGCATAATCAATAGGTTGTAATTTTTCAACATATCTCATGCAAGATATAGTAGTCATAAAACCAATCTATCTTTGTTATATCTTATTTTAATATATGCTTACTATTTGTTTTCAAAAACTTTTTATGGCTATAAATTCTAACTCTGGTATCAATGATATATATATGATAGCATTTAACTCTTTATCCACCGGATGATTATACCTGTTTTATCTTGAAGAAATAAATTGATAGTAAATAGAAAATTTCATAACTTGTAAATGTACTCAACTCTATATTTGCTCTGGAATAACAAAATCTAAGTAGTGGGGTATTTGATGAGTATAAAAATATACAATTTTGTATCGTATTAAATTTGCATATTTATAAATAAAACCTTAGTTTTGATATATAAAACTAACTATTTTTATTATATTGTATTTTTTATGTTTTAGATTTATTTTCTAAGTTTTTCTGAATTTTTTGTTTTTTTACTTAGGTCACGCCCCTAGGTCACGCCCATGACCTAGGGCGTGACAGCCCTTTTTAATTCCATTTTGTTTGCTATTTTTTACATAGGAAAACCGAAAAAATTGATAGACACGCCCGTGAAAAAATCAACACGCCCGTGTCCTGAAGTTCTATCCAACATACCAGCAAGCTTCCGCGCTGTCGCCAAGCCCCGTGCCGCCTGATGAATCAGCTACCTGAAATGCCCGTGACATCATCAGTCACGCCCGTGACCAACTCAAATTCTATCCGAAGTTCCAACTAGCTCGACACCTGTCCCAACATGTTGGAAGTCACGCCCGTGACCCTATGCCCTACCCGACACGCCCGTGTCAGGGGGTGTGTCACTTGAATTTTTTTCTTATAAATAGTGGGGCAGGGCTGAGTGGAATTATTCGAACACCAGCAGCTTCCTTAAGAACTGTTAGGACTCCCCAACTCTCTGACAAGGAACTGGTAGTAGCTTTCAAGTATTCTAAAGTTCTGTAAGTTGTAATATTTTAGCTTTCTTTTATGCTTTTTAGAAAGTTGTAATAATTTTTCGGACTTTATAAAATAGGCACTTTCAATTTTAATTCTGAGTACTTTACTGCTTTATTTTCAGTTTTTACTTTCCTTTTTTTCATACTATCCCGAATGAAAGGCGAAGCTCTGCTTATGTCCTGGATTAAGATAGCGTGAAACTGTTTTCAAAATTATTTTCAAAAACCTTATTATTTCATACTATCCTAAATGAAGGGCGAGGCGAAAGCCTATGACCTGAATTAAGATAGTGCGGAAGCTCTGCAAAATTTTACTACCCTATCCCAAAAACAAAGGTGAAGCGAAAGCTTAAATCCTTGATTGAGATAGATAGGTAGATATTATTTTCTGTACTTTATACCGCCCCCATCCTGAGAAGAGGCTAAGAAGCCTTAGCACTTGGTCAAGATGAGCTCTAGGCTGGATATTATTTTCAAATATTTCAACTTTACTTTCTAGTTATCCTAACTAGGGTTTTCTGTTAATTGATCATATACCAGGTGAAGAGACACTACGTTTACGTTAACCCGTTTTAAACACAAGCCTCCCCGGTCATACTTTCGAGTTAGTGATGCTACCAAAGGGACCCTCTCGTTAAGTTAGGCAATACAGAAATAAAGTTGTTCTTTAATAGCTGAATTAATATTCTCTCAAAGTAATTCTGAAATCGAGGATTACCTTCTAAGTCCCTATCTTAATAAAATAACGTAAATATATTTTTCTATCTTTTGTTTTTAAATATAAACTCCACTCCGTTCGTTCGATAAAATAATAGTCCGTTCTAAAAAGTAGAATAATTAACACCGATCTTAGGAAAAATATGACCTTGATATTTTCTAGAAAATACTATACTCCTATGCGATAGGTACTCTTGCCTTAATCCACATGATATAAGTAAGTAAAAAAGAGATAGACTTATATACGTAAAAGATTATATAAAACCAAATCTATCTTCTTTAAAACAAACTTTACTTATCAAGCTCGACAAACTGTGTGATGAGCTCGACGAACTGTGAGTTGAGCTCGACGAATTCTGAACCTCAAGCTTCTGAGTTTTAAATCAAGGAATGATGAGCTGAGTTCGACGATCTGTGAGCTGAGCGCAACAAACTGCGAGCTGAACTCAATGAATTTTGAAGCTCAAGCTTCTGAGTTTTAGTTCAAGGAATGGGGAGCTGAGCTCGACGATCTGTGAGCTGAGCTCGACGAACTGCGAGCTGAGCTCGACGAAATCTGAGACCCACACTTTGAACTGAGCTTGACAAAATTTGAATTCTCTAGCATATTCTTTTTGTTGACCTGTCCAATTATGGACTACCTGCATGCAAGAACTAGAGCACACATCAAATACATTTTGTGTGTATGTCATTGACCCGTTTGACTTATTACAAATCTGGGATATTGGGATCAATAGATCCAACAATCTCCCCATATTTGAAGAAGTCAAAACTTTGCTTGATCAATAATACAGGTCATTGAGAACACATTATATTCATCATAAAAATTAACATTATTAGAGTGTGGAAATGCTACCATATTTCTCCAGACTGTGGAGAATTACTTACTCCCCCTGGCATGCTTCCACCCTTATTATTCCACCTGTATATTCTTCTTACCCTTGACTATCCTCCCCCTTTTTGACTTCTGCAATAGGGAGGATTTTGTGGGGTTTTCTCCCCCTATCTGTCTAGAGTAGATCTTCCCACTTTGACTCAATCTAGTGCAGCTGTTAGGCTAGCTCCCCCTCAACAGTTACACACTATCTTCATTATCTGGAGGAAGAACTTGTACTACCTACAAAATGGATAGTGCAGTATATGGTAGAAGAGAGAATTGAAGCTACACAAGATTCAACATACCCAATTCTAATTTGAAGGTGGTTAACTTAGCATCATCCAGTGACTTATTGAAGATATCAGCCACTTGCTTGTATGTGGAGACAAACTCAAGGCTGATGTTTTCCTTTTCCACATGTTCTTAAATGAATTGATACCTAATTTCTATATGATTAGTCCTGCTATGGGAGACAGGGTTCCTAGCTATAGAAATTGCACTTGTAGAATCACAAAAGAGTGGAGTTCTACTTATCTAAATATTGTAGTCCTGAAGTTGATGCTGGATCCACAACAACTGAGCACATCAGCTTCTAACTGAAATATACTCT
Source organism: Platanthera zijinensis (assembly GCA_039513925.1). Classification (NCBI taxonomy): domain Eukaryota; kingdom Viridiplantae; phylum Streptophyta; class Magnoliopsida; order Asparagales; family Orchidaceae; genus Platanthera; species Platanthera zijinensis. Next base: position 135,142,286 of record CM077080.1, on the reverse strand, counting down.
GACTCTATTGTTTAGATTGCAAGACTTGTTTGTTTCTTACTGCTCCAAGAGATAAGCCTTCCATCTAGAAATTGACAGGAGTCAGATGTGCTCTTCCTGTCCTCCTTGCAGCCTGTAAAATCTGTATCTGAATAGCCTGTTAGTTCAAACTCCCCATTCCTAGGATACCGTAGGCCAAGATCTGGGGTGCCCTTAAGATATCTCAAGATTCTTTTCACAGCAGTGTAGTGCGACTCTTTAGGGCAGACCTGATACCTAGCACAGACAAATGTTGCATACATAATGTCATGCCTACTTGCAACGAGGTAGAGAAAGGAGCCAACTATACCTATATACAAAGTTGGATCAATAGGTTTCCCAGGATCATCTTTTCCTAGAGGCATACTAGAGCTCATGGGAGTTCTTTTGGTGGAAGCATTCTCCATACCATACTTCTTGATTAGCTCCCTGGTGAACTTTGACTGGGATATGGATAGACCATCATCAGTTTGTCTTACTTGGAATCCCAAGAAGAACTTCAGTTCACCCATACTACTCATCTCAAACTTCCCATGTATAAGTTTTGCAAACTTCCTGCAGAGGTTGTCATCAGTAGAGCCAAATATTATGTCATCAACATAAATCTGGACTAGGATGATCTTGCCCTTAGGTTCCCTTATGAATAGGGTCTTGTCTATCTCCCCTCTTGAGAATTTATTCTCAATGAGGAAGGTAGACAATGTCTCATACCATGCTCTAGGGGCTTGCTTGAGCTAATATAGAGCTTTCCTAAGTCTATACACAACAGTAAGAGAGTTAGAATCTGCAAAATCTTGAGGCTGCTTTACATAGACCTCTTCTTTTAAGTCTCCATTCAAGAAGGCTGACTTCAAATCCATATGGAAGACTTTGAATCCCTGGAAGGCTGCAAATGGAAGGAACAGTCTGATGGCTTCCAACCTTGCAACTGGGGCAAAAGTCTGATCATAATCAATCCCCTCTTCATGTCTGTACCCATTGGCCACAAGTCTAGCCTTATTCTTTATTATAATGTCATTTTCATCAAGTTTATTTCTAAAAATTCACTTGACTCCAATGACATTATGTCCATATGGTCTAGGAACCAGCTTCCAGACCTTGCATCTTTTAAACTAGTTCAGTTCTTCTTGTATTGCACCAATCCAGAATTGGTCTTGATTTTACTCTTCAAATTTCTTGGGCTCTTCTTGTGACAGGAAGATGGAGTAAAGAGATGTGTTGAAACTCCTTCTTCTAGTTTATACACCTTGGCTAGCCTCACCTATTATCTGATCTGGAGGATGATCTCTCAGATATCTGACTGCTGGGGGCAGCCTGACTGCTTCTTGCTGAGCACCATTTTCTTCATTTGGTTGGTCTTAATCTCCAGCTTGACTGTCCCGTGCTTCCTCTAGAAAGCATCCCTCTCCATATTCTTCTTGCACATCAGGGTCTTTATTTTTGATGGAGATCTTTTCCATCATAATTTCTATACCTGTAGAATTAGGCAAAGAGCTTGACAGCTCACTGCCAATCATGCTTGACTCATCAAACACTACATGGACAGATTCTTCTACAACTTGATTAGTCAAGTTATAGACTCTATATGCCTTACTACTATTACTGTACCCAACAAAGATCACCTCATAGGATTTGGCAACAAACTTAGTCACTGTTCAAGATGAAACACTTGCAACCAAAGATCCTGAAATAGGATATGATTGGTTTTCTTCCCTTCAAGATCTCATAGGGAGTCTTCTTGTGGCCTTTGGTGATAGAAGCCCTATTGAGAACATGACATACAGTGTTAACTGCCTCAGCCCAAAAATATTCAGGGAGAGAAGTGTAACTCAATAATGTTCTCCCAGCTTCTATGAGAGTTCTGTTTTTCCTCTCAGCTAACCCATTTTGCTGGGGTGTTCTTGGAGAGGAGAATTCTTATTGAATCCCTTGCTCTTCACAAAAAGTAGTCATGACAGTAGACTGAAATTCAGTTCCACGATCACTTCTTATTTTGACCACAGAGCTTGCAAGTTCATTCTGAATCTGTCTTACAAAATTCATGAAGACTTCAAGGGTTTCATCTTTTCTTCTAAGGAATAACACCCAACCGAACCTAGAATAGTCATTAACCACCACAAGGGTGTAGATCTTCCTACCTAGACTCTGAATAGGCATAGGACCAAACAAGTCCATATGCAGGAGATACAAACATCTCACTGGGTCCTTGGTCCCAATGTTCTTAAAGGAGGTCTTAGTCTGCTTACCCTTTTGGCAAGCAGCACAAATACCCTCCTTGGAGCATTTTATTTTGGGACCATTCCTAACTAGCTCATCACTAAAGAGCTGACTAATGGTCTTATAATTCAAATGAACTAGTCTCTTGTGCCATTGGACATAATATGAGACTTTGTCATTTGCAACTAGGCATATAGGGGAACTGCTATCTAAGTAAGAAAAGTTTAAGCAATAAACATTCACACTCCCAGTGCTTGTTAAGATGACACTCTGGTCACTTAACCTCTTGATGTAGCACTTATCCTTATGGAAGGAAATTTCATAACCAAGGTCACATAGTTGGCTTATGCTTATGAGGTTGTGTTGAAACCCCTCTACATAAGCTGCCTTTGTGATGGTTATTAAGCCATTTGAGATCTTACCATAACCTCTGGTTATTCCCTTGTCAAAGCCTCCAAAGATGACCTTAGGTCCATTCTTTATTGGAGTGAACTCTTTCAACAGTTCATTTGTTCCAGTCATGTGCCTGGAACATCCACTGTCCAAGTACCATTTAGGAGAATTGGTATTTGAACTCACCTAAAAAGCACAATTTATCTCACCTTAGGACCCCAATTTCTTTTGGGTCCTAGGTTCACATTAGTCTGAAAATAAGCTTGCCTTCCTGCAGTATTCCTAGCTACCCCTAGACATTAAAGGATTGTGTCAGCAATCTATAGCATAGTGGCCCACTTTGCCACAGCATCAACACTCATGGACATTATATCTCCTTTTCTATTTAGGGCCAGCATTTGCCTTGATTGCTCCTTGAATAGTGGGAAGATGTGCTGCTGTATGTCTCTGATTTATTCCAGCAGCCATTTGACTAAAGGTAAGTCTTTCAACTTATTGTTTTGGTCTTTTCTGAGAGCCACCCGCTGCATGTCTCTTTTCAGCTAACATGCATCTGATTGCATCAGAAATTGCCATTTTAGCCTTGCTAGAAGACTCACCTTAAGTCATTACTTTTGCTGGATGACTCAGATTTCCTGCAGCAGCAATATCCTTGAGTTTTGGGGCTGGGGCACCAAAAACAAATGGTCCAGGATGAGCCATTTGAATTTCCTCATGGGCAGCCTTAAAGGGTCTCATATGGCTATATCTTCCACCTTGGCTAAGTCCACATTAGTCCGTGCCAGTGGATCTGCCATTCTCCTAGTGACCAAGATAGCTTTCACGGTCATACCTGTTAGAAGGCAACAAGACTTTCTGAAAGGAAATTTGAGGAAATGAGGCTAGAGGCACTACTGGTGCCTTTCCCTTTCCTTTTGGATTGGGAGGTCTAGCAGGTCCCTTAAATCCTAACCCTTTCTTAACCACTTGGGTAAGATGGGTGTCGATTAAGGGAAGCATAGTGTTTGGCTTAGAAAACTTGGTCACTAGCAATTTCTCATTTAGGAGATCGTTTTAAAGTTTCTGGATAAGTTTCTCATTTGAGATTCTTACTACAGACTCCCTGTCACTGGTCTCCTTGAGCTGGGTTGTTTGTGCAGCCATGTCAGTAAGGGCTTTTTCATGGTCTTCACACTTGCTTTTAAGAATAAGAAGATCTTTTGCTTGTCTCTTGGCAAGGAGCTTGCACCTCTTGAATGCTTCAAGAAGTTCTCCATACTTGGCAATTATGGAGTTGACATCATCCTCAGAATCTGAATCCCATTCATCTCTTGATGATTGAGATTCAGAGTCTGAGCTAGCCTCATGACTTGAAATAGAAGGTTGAGATTTAGCACTTACCTGAGCTTGTCCAGGCTGAGCCTGGATGATCTCTCCATCTGTCATTTCCATCAGTCTATGACATTGAGCATCTTCTTCTACATCTTCATCCACATTTGAGTCACTATTTGAATGTGACAGAGGGGCCCTGATCCCTATCCTAGCAACAGGATATTCTTCAGGTTATTCTTTGATTGTGATGTTTATCCTAGGGTCAGCAGCTTCTATGAATAACCTAACTCTTTCCTTCCAGAGGCCAAAGCCTTCCTTTCTACAGATTGGAAGCTTCAAGTCCCCCAACTACTTTATAGTTTACACCAGACCCCATAAATATATCTTATAGCTAACCTTGGAGGTATACTATGATTGTTAGATCATTTTTGAGTAACCTCCCTATGATACCACTTGAAAGTTATTACTTCAAGGTTAGCTAGTCACCTAGATGGGGGGGGGGGGGTGAATAGGTCACTAAGTTATCTAGAGCTTGTACTTAGTACCTACAATAAAAAGAAGTAACAAGCAATACAACACAACACAAAAGTATTTATAGTGGTTCCCCAATTGGGTACATCCACTTTCCCTCCCACCTTTCTAACTTATGTTAGACAAGACACAAACTCCAACAAAATGCTCCTCAAAGCTTACACCTCAGGCCCTCAGCCTTACACTCAGGTTCTCTTCAGAACCCTACCTCAAAACCACAAGGATTCCTACCTCAGGCCCTGTAGTGCTCCTACAGCTCAGTGGTACTCAAACCACCTACCTAAACCTTATTTCTAAGGCCTACAAAGTGCCCTACAACTTCAGGCACAAGACCCTACTCTCAGAGTGCTGCAACACTCCTACAGCTTAGTACCCTTTCAGGTAACTACCTTAGTGCCCTTCCCGACACCTACAACTCAGTGATAAATTTGTCACCTACCTCAGGCCAAAGGCCGTACACTCAGTCTCCTCCAAGACATACACTCAGTGACACACTTGTCACCTACAGCTCAGTGACTAACCAGTTAATGTAACGCCCCAGATTTTTTCTGCGATTATTTAATTCTTGTTTGGCGTTACGTCGACGCATTTTCTTGGCTTGTGCCATCTGTGGAGTGTGGTCTTAAATCCTTAGAACTGGGTGCCCTATTTTGTAGCCTATTGGCAAGATCTCCCTCGCAAGCCGAGTCGTTTTGGGTGACTCGGTGTGGCCTCTCAGGGGATGCTTGTGTTTTGGCTTCGGGAGGGTATAACTCGAGTTCTGTTGGTCAAAAGTTAATTTCGACTTCGCCGTTGTGTTCGTAGCGTGGATATTTAGCTACGGTGCGAATTTCGTCGAATTCCGAGATAGTTCGGTTTTCGTGTCGTTTTGGGTGTGCCATTAGTAAAATCTAATTAGAAACCCTCTTAATTTAAGTGAACCGGTGGCTTTGGAGACGGTTAGGCTGAACTGGCGTGTTAGACTTATTTTAAAGCCTTAATTAGAATCAGTGGGCCCACTTCTCCTTCCTCCTTCTTCCCGAGATCAAAAGAAAACTGCTGTTCCTGTTTCGTGGAAAGCAGAGGCGGAAGCGACGGTCAGCCCTAGCCTTCGGACGGTGATTCCGGGAGTGTTCGTGGACGGATTTCGATTCCAAAAGCGGCGTTGTCTTGCTCTCGCTTAGTTCTACGTTTCGACGGTAAGAGGTTTGTTTTTCGTGGAGTTTTAGGAGACTTGGATTTTCGGTTTCTTGTGGTTTTCCGCCATTAAAGTGCGGGTTTGCTTGTTAGGTGCTGCTCCTTCTAGTGCAGAACGAAGAGGAGGGAAAGCCGACAAAGCTTCGCCGGAAATCGAGGCAAGTGGTATTCTTGCCCTTGCCATTGTTGTTCTTTTGAATTCTGGAATATTTCCCGGTTAGCCATAGGGTAGAAACCAAGCATGTTCTCCTTTATCTTGCTAAATTTAGGGCTTAGATTCTCCTATGAGCCCCCTCCTTGTGCTGTTTGCTCAACCTGCTAGTTGTGTTCATTATTTAGACTCCAAATTTGTAGTTCTAGTTTGGTGCTTTGGCAGGTGGAGCCGAGAGAGAGAGTGAGGAAGTTTGTTGTGGTAGGGCTCTGGTTAGAACTAGTCTTGGTAGACTCTCGGGTTTTGGTGTTGAGTGTGGTGCACACACTCAAAGCCAAAAGCCGTCTGGACTTGGCGTTGAGTGTGGTGGACACACTCAAAGCCATAGTTTGGTTTGTTCTTTGCGGCTGAGTGGTGGGGTGTTTGAGTGAGAATTTTCATCTAAGTCAAAATCGACGGGAATCACCAAGTGATTCCCGCCGATTTCGACGTGTAACGTCAGTGATTCCCACCGATCGGCGAGAATAATCCTTGATTCCCGCCGACCTCCTCTTATTGGCGATGGTTTAGGGTTTTCCTGCGAGAATGAACTTTGGCGTAGAGTGAGTTGACCTCACTCAACGCCAAAGCTATTTTGGCGTTGAGGGAGGTGGACTCACTCAACGCTACTGTTGGGTTTTGTTGTTTTGCTAAAGGCGTTGAGGGAGTGGACCTCACTCAACGCCATAGCTGTTTTGGCGTTGAGTGAGGTTAGCTCACTCAATTCCACTGCCTCTTTTGCTGAAGGCGTTGAGGGAGTGGACCTCACTCAACGCCATGGCTGTTTTTGCGTTGAGTGAGGATAGCTCACTCAACGCCAGAGCTGTTCTTTCAGAGGGCATTGAGTGAGGATAGCTCACTCAACGCTAGAGCTGTTCTTGCGGAGGGCGTTGAGTGAGTGATTCTCACTCAACGCCATGGCTGTTCTGGCGCTGAGTGAGGCTAACTCACTCAACGCCAAGGTCTGGTTAGGCATTGAGTGGGACCCACTCAACGCCAAGCCATGTTGAGTGATTTCAACACTATTTCCCTTACCTCGATTTTCGTTCCCGAGTGAATTCCTTGATTATATTTGTAGTTTCTTTGTCGGCCATGTTTTTCTTTCCTAAAGGCCGAATCGTGGGTCGTGGTTAGTAGTGGTGGTTTGAAGCTATTCATGGGGGAGGTGTTGTGTATTTTAGCCAAGGCCACCATTATTATTCTATCTTGCTCCAGGCACGGGCTGGGCAAGGGGGTGGAATGTCCCTTGTGCTTTCACATGTAGACCCTTGAGCTTATTGGCTTGGAAATGGAGGTTGGGGGATTTAGTTTGCCTCCAACCAGGATCCATGTTATTTGTTTTTGCTATTACCATCTCCCACAGCTTAGGGTGTTAGGTGTCTCTTCCTTGGTAGATTGCAGCATTTTGGTCTCTTGGAAGCCTAGTAGACCCTGCAGGATGTAGTTTCTTGGCAGGGTTGATGCTGTTTCCTCGCAAGTAGTGCATTCCTTATTGTCTTGTTTGGGGTAGTTGTGACTTTTACTACTGTGTGTTTTCCTCTTTCACTTACCCCCTTGGTTGACACTTTCATGCAGTTCTTTCTTATTTTGCTTGCTGAGGTATTCTTTCTTCTTTTGAATGCCTCAGGTTCTGAGCAGTAGCAAGTTTGGTGGCTAGGTTGCGGTGGTGTGACTGGTGGTCTCTTTGACCTTGGAGGTTCTGATGCTTGTTAGTGAGGTAGTTTTTCTGTACTTTTCTTACAGACATACATATTTGCCAGTGAGTTCGTGTCAGGTTGTTGGCGCCCACTGATAGTTTTTACCTTTGTACTAGATATATTACTTTTGCTGCTACCGTTTTCTGGAGATAGTCTACTTGCTCTGGGGAGGATTTATGCTAGGTTGCTAGTTATTTTGAAACTACAACTAATATTGTAAATATATTGCATGATCAGCATGATTTATAAAAGTAAATCACTATTTTCCAAGCAGCGTATAAAGATCGTTTTCCTATATATAATATAAATTAAATGTAGAGTCTTGCATAGCATAAGTTGTCCTCTTAGGGCTCTTATGCACTTCTTAGGATGTCAAACCTGAATAAAGTATTCTTCCGCAGCGCTTAAGTATAGTTTTTAACTATGGACTAGGTGATCCACTGAGCCGAGGGATACGACCTCTAAGTATAACTGATTTTCTAATCATTAAAATCATGAATTTCTTTCTTAAAGTATAGTAGGTGGTTTTGCCTGAGCTTCAGCAGTTATCCCCTGCTTGATGTGGCATCATGACGCGTGTTTTCTCATACTCTGATAATTCTTTAATTCGGAGAAAATGCGGGTTGTGACAGTTGGTATCAGAGGGAGGTTGCCTGACAAGTTAGTCGGGCAACCTTTCCTTTGATTGCTTAGGTAGTTCAGCATCATGTCATTCACACACCGATATGTCATCAGCACGTCTTGGCAAAAGCACGAACACTACACGCATAGCATAAAATGAAGTATACGGGGCATATTATGCGGTATGGGATGCATAATATGTGTTCGTATATGGATCCACCATAGGGGCAACATGTGAGGGTTATGTAGTATGGGATGCATAACCTCACCACATGGCTGCGACTAGCACGCTTCCTTTTTCGTTGCATGCGAATATTATGTAGTATGGGATGCATAACATTTTCATGTGTACGCCGCTCATGACATGCATTAGGGCCTTTTTAGAATACATAGCACAAACATGCATAACATAACATTGCATAAGCACAACGTGCCAAACTAAGGACTGGCAGGATGACATATTTACACATATAAGTTTTCGAGTCAAAAATAATATAAAGTCATGCATTCCCGATCTAGGCACAAGAATTAGTATGGTGGTGGTTAACCATCCTAGGTTAGGACATAACATCAATTTTTGTAAAAAGATAAACTCCCAGAGCAAGTTTAGCAGCTTTAAGTTCATATCTATATATGTATTGTCTGTACTTGTAGTTGGGTCTAGCCGTTGTACTAGGATCTAACTAATGTTGTTATGGCTTTAGTATGACGAGACGTCCTTTGACTAGATCGACTCCCCTGTCTGAGGGTGAGTCATCGGGATCGCATAATGATGTTGTGATCGAAAGCTTGCGGCAGAGTAGCGATTCCTTGAGCAGGCAGTTGGTGGAGGTGCGAGCCCAGATCCAGTCTTTGGTAGCAGTTGTGGCAGGACAGACTCAGGGAGTGCAAGGCCCTGTAGGGGGGATTGCTGTTCCTCCCCCCCTGCACCCTTAAGACCTCCTGTGGTGGTTCCAATAGAGATGGCCTTCATCTCGCAGTTTCAGAGGCTGAGCCCTCCCACTTATGACAGGAAGGCAGATTTCATGGTGATAGATGACTGGCTGATCTCCATGGAGGAGATGTTCTCGTACTTTGGGATTGCAGATGATCAGAGGGTGATGTTAGCCGCCTATCAACTTAAAGGTTTGGCTAAGAATTGGTGGCTGAGAGAGAAGGAGAGCTTGGTGGCTGGATGCTCTTGGGAGGTGTTCAAGGAGATGCTGTTGAGGAAGTTCTTACCCTCGGTCGAGCGTGACCGCATCATGAATGACTTCCTCCATCTGAAGCAAAGGCAACTCACGGTGGGTGAGTATGAGATAGAGTTCAACAAGTTGAGCCATTTTGCCCCTGGATTGGTCAGCATTGAGGCTGATCGAGTTAAGCGATTTCTCGGTGGTTTGAGGAGCGAGGTGCAGCAGTTGACCCGTGCTTATGGGTTTGAGACTTATGCAGGAGTAGTGGAAGCTGCTCTGAAGGTGGAGGCTATTGAGACCGCGAAGACCAGAGGCCAGCAAATGAGGAAGGACAAGAGGAAGTCTGTGGAGGAGAAGAAACCCCAGGTACCTTATGCAGCTCCGGGAAAGAAGAGCAAAGTGGTATGCAGTTTCTGTGGCCGGTCAGGCCACCCTGTCGAGAGATGTTTCAAGAGGGCAGTAGTTCAGAGGAAGGAGCAGGTTCATGCGATTAAGGGTGCTCCTAGGAGAGATGTCTTTTATTCCGTTTGCAAGCGACCCGGGCATGATGCTGCCCAGTGCTGGTCTAAGGATAAGGTCTGTTTTTAGTGTGGGCAGAAGGGACACATCAAGTCTAGGTGTCCTCAGGTCCAGCCTGCTCTTCCTGTAGTTCCTCTGCAAGCATTACCTCCACCTCTGTGTGTGGACAAAGGAAAGGGAAAGATGAACGTGATCTCTTCCGAGGAGGCTCAAGCTTCGACTCAGGTCATCTCAGGTTAGTTGTCTTTCCAGCCTGAATTTTTGGTTCTTATCTTGCTAGAATGTTTGTAGTATTGTTGTGGTAGTTCCTTAGGTATATATGTTCCTATAGGGAAGTTTAAGGTGAATAACCACTGGGCGCGTGTTCTGTTTGACTCCAGCGCTACCCACTCGTTCGTGGCTAGAGCCTTTGTAGAGCGACATCGGTTGACTTTAGATCGAGTTCGGGATACCTTTCGTGTCAAGTTCCCCTCTTGTGAATCTGTGTTGTCAGATTTGGGCATGTTAGATTTCCCTGTTTTGTTGGGGGACTTCCTTGCGAAGGCAGACCTGAATATGATTGATCTGGAGGACTTCGATGTTATTTTGGGCATGGACTGGCTGTCTAGGTATGATGCAGTCATTCAGTGCAAAGGGAAGCGCTTGGAATTCATCAAGGACGACGGTCAGCCCGGAAGCGTGTTTGCAGATCTGAGCCAGGATTCTCCTGTCATCTCTGCGGTATGTGCTCAGAAGCTTTTTCTTTCGGATTATTTTGCTTGTCTGGTCTCGGTGGTTGGGACCGCTGTTAGTGTACCGTGCTTAGAGGAGATTCAAGTTGTTCGTGATTTCGCCGATGTTTTTTCTGATGACCTTCTTGGTCTTCCTCCCGAGCGGGATGTTGAGTTTGTGATCGATTTGGAGCCAGGTATGCATCCTATTGCTAAGGCGCCGTACCGAATGGACCCTCGAGAGCTAGAGGAGTTGCGAGTCCAGTTAGATGAGTTGTTGGCGAAAGGGTTTATCAGGCAGAGTTCGTCGCCTTGGGGTGCTCCTTTTTTATTTGTGAAAAAGAAAGATGGGTCAATGCGGCTTTGCATCGACTATAGGGAGCTGAAAAAAGTCACAATTAAGAACAAGTACCCTCTACCGAGGATCGATGACTTATTTGACCAATTGCGTGGTAGCACGGTCTTCTCCAAGATTGATCTTCGTTCAGGCTATCATCAACTTAGGATCCGTGAGGCAGATATTCCACGGACTGCGTTTAGATAGAGGCATGGACATTTTGAGTTCTTAGTGATGTCGTTTGGATTGACCAACGCACCATCAGCGTTCATGGATATGATGAACCGGGTGTTCAAGGATTTCCTAGATAAGTTCGTGGTGGTCTTCATCAATGACGTGTTGGTTTATTCTTGTAGCGCTGAGGAGCATGATCAGCAACTGCGCTTGGTTCTATCGGAGTTGAGGAACCACAAGTTATTCGCCAAGTTGAGCAAGTGCGAATTTTGGTTGCCTCAGGTCTCGTTTTTGGGCCACGTGGTGAATAAGGATGGGATCTCGGTCGACCCAGAAAAGATCGCAGCAGTGATGGATTGGAGTAGGCCGGACATGCCTAAGGAGATCAGGAGCTTTCTAGGGTTGGCCGGCTACTACAGGAGGTTCTTGGAGGGTTTCTCTACCCTAGCTGCACCTTTGACCAAGCAGACTCAGAAGAACGTGGCTTTTGTTTGGAGCGAGAAGTGCGAAGAAGACTTCCTGGAGTTAAAGAGGAGATTGTGCACTACTCCCGTTCTGACCCTGCCTACTGAGGGTGTGGATTATGATGTATAAGTGGATGCTTCTGTAACATCCCAATGTTACTTCTAGACCCCTTAGCTTAGATTGGGTTAGGCATGGGGTGAGTGTTAGGGTAATAAGCTAGGTTTGACCCTAGGTAGTGGGTTGTAGCCATGTGGGGCCCACCATGAGACCAAAGTCAAACTAGGTCAAACTAGCCTAAACAGGAACCCTAGCCACACCATGACCCCACCACGATGCCCTAACCCTAAATACAATCTAAGTGGACCCTAAGGTAGCCATGGGGTCAACTAGTTGACCCACGTTGAGTCAAGTCAACATTTTGACCTAATTAGTGAAAACGGTGCCCTAGCCCAATTCTCTGGGTTGGGTCCACCCAAACCAACCCAAAATCACTAGGTGGGACTAAAGTGACCCTATACCCCCTATGGAAGAGAAAATTAGGGACATGCAATAGTAACTTTGGAAATTATCTAGGAGAGAGAAAAGATGATAAATAGGAGAGAGAAGGTGTTAAGGAATTGGGTTGGGCCATTTGGGCTCACCCCATCAACTCATAATGGGTTGGCTGACCATATAGGTGTATTAGAAGGTGTGGGGACCCACCATGCAACCTTGGGTCAAGCCCAAGCCCAAAACCCGAGCCCCTCTATCCTATTCCATTTATGAGAGCCAACCCCCTTCTCTCCACTCACCAACTCAGCTCTAACCCTGGAACCCGACCCATGAAGGGTTAATTAACCCATCTGGAGCAGTGGGGCCCACTCCCAAACACCCAGCCGGCTCAACCACCCCCAACCCGAGCCCCACCTTGTTGAAGTCGCCCTTCCTTGGTGAAATCGCCTCCCCCCTCATATCTCAGCCAAACTGAGCCCACTCTCTCATTTCCACTTCATCCCTACCCCAGAGAGAGAGAGAGAGAAAGGGAGAACCACCTGCTGCCATGGCTAACCGAGGAGGAGCTCGCCGGAATATTCACTTCGTGGGAACCCGCCGCCACCCTCAACCACAACTGCCGCCGATGGTCCGTATCCCTTCTCCTCCAAACGTATTAGTATCCTAGATCCACTAGGCTAGAGGTCGAGCTCAAACGAGCTCGACAATAGGAATCAAAATCTCTGTTTTTCTGTAAAAAAAAATGGTGTTCTGGAGCCGCTCGGCTCGGTTGCGCCGCCGCCGTCCGCCGCTCTCCGCCGCCCAGCCGCCGGCCAGCTCAAGCCCCGACCACCGTGAGGCCGGGGAAAGGCTTGGCCGGAGGTTCCGCCGCCGGCGATGGCCGGGAACCACCCCGCAAAACCACCCTGCGTTGGGTGGCCATGCATGCATGCATGGAGAAGAAATCCAGGGGTCGTCCGATTGCCTTTGAGATTCGTGCAGGCTGGATTTATTCCTTTTAGTTATTAGTACTTCTGATATTAATTAAAAGTATGTTTAAAGATCAAATTTTGTAACGTTTTAACAGTCACCTTGCATGATGAAATTAAGGCTCTTACAGCCACCTGATGAACTTTTGCCCAATATAAATATTGTAGCCCCTAGGTGTTAACTTTCAAATGCCACAAAAATTATAGGTTTTGGTCCAGTAGTTTGTCCTGTAGTGCTGTTTTGCTAGGACTGCTCCTAGGCTAGGGCAGAAATTAAAAATGATGGCCATGCCAAACCAAGTGTCCTCATGACCTGAAATTTTGGTCATGTGCATATTTAGGGCATGTCGAGCCCTTGCCAAAAATTTGGAATTTTTGGAAAACATTTTCCTATAGTTTTTAGCAAAATGTCATAAATTAAATAAAAGAAATAAATGGATTTCTAGGTCTCCAAATGGCCCCAAATTTTGGTGGCAAGTCCTCTGGGACATTGTTAGGGTCTGACAAAAATTTCAGCCCAGTTGGATGTCTGCATGATGGGTTAAACCACTTGCAAATGTATGCTAGTATTAATCTTGGTGTGCCAATAGCAAGTCTTACTATAATGTGAATTTATTCATTCTGGAGCTTTTGCAGACCATGAAATTAATTCTAGAGGGCATTTAGGTCCAATGTAATCTCTCAAAAATTTTGTGGGATTTTTGGGATAAAAAATCCCACTATTTGGATTTTTGGAAATTGCACCCTTATTGGTAAATTAAAATGAAAATTTGAAAATAGTTAGGTAAAAATCTTCAAATTTAGCCCTGTTGTATAGTTGATCATAATTGATTAGGGGTATTTTTATTTTCTCTGTTTGAAGTCTTTTGAGGTAACATAACATGAAATGACCATTTTACCCCTATCCTTTTTATTTAATAAATTAATACAAATATGGGTCAGAAAAATTTGGGAAAATTTCTAGAGGTATATATAGGTATGAGACCACTGAATTATTTATTTCAGAATTTTTGATTGTACCTATAAATTTTAAATCATCATAATGGCATTTTAGTAATTATCCAATATAATGATTTGCAAGTCTATAACTTTGTTAAAGTTGATGAAACTTGGTCAGTAGCATTGTTTTGATGAATTAGATTCCCTGTAAATTTATTGGAATTTTTGTGATTAAATTCTCTATACTTCATTTGAAAAGTAGTAATTATGATGGCTTATGAAAAGTAATATTTAAATACATAAAATTGGAGAGAAATTATGAATTTTGGAAAATAATGATGATTCATCATGATAATGACAAGATAATTACTTTGCATCATTAGGACTATGCAACAACATACTTCATGTGTTAAACGACCTTGGGGAATGTTTGGAGAAAATAAAATAAATATAAAAATAATAGAGAAAATTATAAAAGTTACCATACACATTTTAGATGGTCATACCACCCTAGGATAAATACTTGGGGTCTATTGGTCCAAAGATTTGAAAGTTTGATTTCGGGGTGGTACAAGGTCATGGGGTACGCATAGTAAAAGTAGACTGTACAAAAGGCCGTCAGGGGATGGATTAACAACTGAGTTAGAGTATAAGATCGGATGTGTAACCCTGGGTGGCAGATGCATTCTAGAGACGAGAGTAACAGTGCAATATTAGACTTGCTTAGGAAGAGTAGACGGAAGACCGTCACTCCTTAACCCATACCTTAAGTCACTAGGTCACTCTATGTAATAGGAGAGAGAATAAGGGATTCTGGGTAGACATCAACTAAAGTAAATATACTTGAGAAAGGGAGCTTTGGGATTCAGCCCATCGTAGCTCCTAGTGCCCCTGAGAGCCCTTCACCGGGAATACCTTGGGCAGTCCTGGGATTAACCTTAAGACTCTAAGTATGATAATCTGTAGACAAGAGTAGTCTAATAGGTTAAGTGAACTGGACATGTGCTCACTCGTGCCGGGTTGGAGGGACTTGGAGTCTTTTGACTACTTGCTCACCCGTGCAGAGTTGGAGGAAGAGATTGACTTCTATACACTCACCCAGTCAGGGTTGGAGGTTTTGTAGCATACACTCACCCGTGGCGGGTTGGAGAGATTTGGGACAGGATAGTCCTTTGAGCTGGAGGCTCAATATATAATACTTGCATGTGCATATACTAGTGGCGGGCCATGCGGTACTGGCCGGTCGTCACACCGATGACAGTACGGTGGACCAGGCGGGTGCGAGGGTTAGAAGGACCAGTAGGATGTTTATACTGGAGTCTGGAGGACTTTTCCTAATAACGCGCACCCGACCCAACAAGACTGACAGGTAGTCAGCAAAGTGGTACGCAGAGGCTCTAGAGTGCACTTGTTGGTGTACAGAGGCATACAAGAGAGGTCTAGGCCTGGTAGTGTGTATACCCGCCTAGAAGGCGGAAGCGCCCGTTCCGCTGCTGCCGTAGCCACAACGGTGGTACCTGAGAGTGATGCTAGCTCTCGAAAAGTGGGAACTAAAGGTCTGTGATCACGGAGTCGTGCGTGTGTGTTGCACTGCATGTTCATATCATACCCACCATATAGTTGTATAACATTAACCTTCATAACAACTTAAGACACCTAATGTATAAGTGTTATGGGATGCTTATACATTAGGACCTGCTATACGATCCCTTAGCCTATAAGCTTGAGTGGGCAAGTTTATAGGTTGAGGTTACTTTCCTTTTTTTATATATATATATTTTCTTGTGACACCTGACACCCCATTGTATAAAATGGTATGAGACATTTTATACAATGGGAGCCCTGCAGAAGACCCCTTGCTTATGCGTACCCGCATAAGTGAAGGTTACCTTTCATTATTTACTTGATTACATATTCTGCTTAGTTTCCTGTCACCTGCTCCGCCTTGTCACCCCTTGTTTGTCCTCCACTTCGTCCTCCCGCACGGTGCCTAGGAGTTGCAGGAGGAGGTGTTGAGGATACGACTTAGTCTTTTTGACTAATGGTCGGTGACCTTACTATTTTAGGAGCTCGAGGAGGTGGACTAGCACGTCGAGGAGGCAGGACTTGAGGGGCAGATACCGGCTACTACTACTAGAGCACATGTTCAGGTGCGATGATTTGAGATGATAGATTCCGCTGCTGTATGTGAGAGTGAGAGTGATCATGATGTACTGGGCATAAGCCCTATTTACTTATATTTGCTGTACTCATTGCGGACTGATATTTCATTCTCTTTTGATATATATATATGTGCTGTGGCTGTGGACTTCTTCTGCGTTTACTCTGTTATTTTGCGTTTATTCTCATATTGGCCGACAGGTTATGATCGTACTAGCCGGCAGAATCGGCGTCTTGCGGTGACGACTAACCCGTGTGTTAGTGTTACCGTAAGGCGGCGGTTCTGGGCATAAGATCTGGGTTAGCCTCGGGATGAGGAGACAGGATCTTACAGCTTCGCATGTAGGTCTGGGATGCGTATTAATGCAGGTTGGTAAGGTGACTTCCTATGGGTCAAGGCAACTGAAGACTCATGAGAAGAATTATCCTACGCATGACCTCGAGTTCGCAGCAGTTATTTATGCGTTGAAGCTGTGGAGACACCTACTTTATGGGGCTCAGTGCAAGATCTTCACCGACCATAAGAGCCTGAAGTACGTGTTCACGCAGAAGGAGTTGAATCTGCGCCAGGGTCGGTGGCTAGAGTATATGGCCGATTATGACATAGAGATCCAGTATCATCCAGGCAAGGCCAATGTGGTGGCCGACGCCCTGAGCCGTAAGACGGGAAAGATCTTTAATCTCACCGCCGATCATTTAGTGGAAGAGTTCCTCCTTATGGATATATCAGTTGGATGCTGTGGCTTGCAGTGTAGTTTGTCAGTGGCATTGTCGTCTTGGATTTCTTTGACCAGACTGCACCAGAAGGACGACCCAGATGTTCTACACTTATTCTCCATGACTGAGAGAGGAGAGTTGCCGGATTATTCCATCGATGATGCGGGAACTTTGAAGTACCGCGGCAGATTTTGCATCCCCGCGGTTGGGGACATTAGGGGTATGGTTTGCAGAGAGGATCATGGATCCAGCGTTGCCTACCATCCAGGATCTACAAAGATGTATCGTGATCTAAAGCAAATTTCCTAGTGGTATGGCATGAAAGGCGATATAGCCCGATTTGTTGCGGAGAGCCACACTTGCAAGCGTGTGAAGGCCGATCATGGAAGGCCTGGTGGCAAGTTGACTTTGTTAGAGATCCCGACTTGGAAGTGAGAAAGTATATCTATGGATTTCATCACGGGCTTACCGAAATCCCCAAGGGGGTTTGATTCTGTTTGGGTCATAGTGGATAGACTGACGAAGTGTGCTCACTTCGTGCCATATAAGATTGATTACCCGATGAAGAAGATAGCGGAGTTGTACTTGAATGAAGTCATCCGACTGCACGGTGTGCCGGTTAGCATCATTTCTGATCGAGATTCCCGGTTTACTTCTCGCTTTTGGCAGAGTCTGCAGGAGGGTTTGGATACCGATCTGAGGTATTCAACTTCTTACCACCCACAGACCAATGGGCAGATGGAGCGGGTGAACCAGATAGTTGATGATATGATCCGATGCTACATTTTAGACCACGGTGGAGTGTGGGATGAGCGGCTTCGACTTATGGAATTTGCATACAATAATAGCTATCAGGAGAGCTTGCAGATGGCTACGTTCGAAGCCTTGTATGGGAGGCGCTGCAGAACTCCGTTGTTTTGGGCTGAGGCTTGTTAGAGGCCTTTGTTGGGTCCTGATGCGCTAAAGGAAATGGAAGTAACAGTGAAGCTTGTTTGAGAGAAGCTTCGTATAGCTCAAGAGAGGTACGAGAAGAACGCCAATCGGCGTAGGTCTTCCTTGGAGTTTTCTGTAGGGGACCTTGTATTTTTTAAGGTTTCCCCGATGGTGGGTGTAAAGAGGTTTGGTAAGAATCAGAAAATGGACCCGAGGTATGTGGGCCCGTTTAAGATTTTGGAGCGGATTGGCGTGTCAGCTTACAGGTTTGATTTGTCAGCAAACTTCCCAGGTGTTCATAATGTTTTCCATGTTAGTCAATTGCGGAAGTGTGTGCGCAGCAGTGGGCAAGTTTTGGACGTTGTGCCCCATTTGGAGCCCAACCTCTCTTTTGTTGAAGTGCCGGTTCGTATTTTGGATACTCAGGAATGGGTGCTGCAAAAGAAGTCCATTCCGATGGTGAAAGTTCTATGGAAAAATCATGGTTTAGAAAGCGCGACTTGGGAGTTAGAGTCGGCTATGAGGGAGGCTCACCCTCAACTGTTTCCCTGATTAGTTTGGTTTGTTTTTTCTTCTTGAAATGATTGGATTATTACTTTCCTTCTATAGTAGAAGTGTCGTGCGTAAAGTTTCGGGACGAAACTTCCTTTTAGGAGGAGTGACTGTAATGCCCCCGATTTTTTCTGCGATTATTTAATTCTTGTTTGGCGTTACGTCGACGCGTTTTCTTGGCTTGTGCCATATGTGGAGTGTGGTCTTAACTCCTTAGAACTGGGTGCCCTATTATGTAGCCTATTTGCAAGATATCCCTCGCAAGTCGAGTCATTTTGGGTGACCCGGTGTGGCCTCTCGGGGGATGCTTGTGTTTTGGCTTTGGGAGGGTATAACTCGAGTTCTATTCGTCGAAAGTTAATTTCGACTTCGCCGTTGTGTTTGTAGCATAGATATTTAGCTACGGTGCGAATTTTGTCGAATTCCGAGGTAGTTCGGTTTTCGTGTCGTTTTTGGTGTGCCATTAGTAAAATCTAATTAGAAACCCTCTTAATTTAAGTGAACCGGTGGCTTGGGAGATGGTTAGGCTGAACTGGCATGTTAGGCTAATTTTAAAGCCTTAATTAGAATCAGCGGGTCCACTTCTCCTTCCTCCTTCCCGAGATCAAATGAAAACTGCTGTTCCTGTTTCGCGGAAAGCAGAGGCGGAAGCGACGGTTAGCCCTACCCTTCGGACGGTGATTCGAGGAGTGTTAGTGGATGAATTTCGATTCCTAAAGTGGCGTTGTCTTGCTCTCGCTCAGTTCTACGTTTCGACAGTAAGAGGTTTGTTTTTCGTGGAGTTTTAGGAGACTTGGATTTTCGGTTTCTTGTGGTTTTCCGCCATTAAAGTGCGGGTTTGCTTGTTAGGTGCTGCTCCTTCTAGTGTAGAACGAAGAGGAGGGAAAGCCGACCAAGCTTCGCCGGAAATCGAGGCAAGTGGTATTCTTGCCCTTGCCATTATTGTTCTTTTGAATTCTAGAATATTTCCCGGTTAGCCTTAGGGTAGAAACCAAGCATGTTCTCCTTTATCTTGCTAAATTTAGGGCTTATATTCTCCTATGAGCCCCCTCCTTATGCTGTTTGCTCAACCTGCTAGTTGTGTTCATTATTTAGACTCCAGATTTGTAGTTCTAGTTGGGTGCTTTGGCGGGTGGAGCCGAGAGAGAGAGAGTGAGAAAGTTTGTTGTGGTAGGGCTCTGGTTAGAACCAGTCTTGGTAGACTCTCGGGTTTATGTGTTGAGTGTGGTGCACACACTCAAAGCCAAAAGCCGCCCGGACTTGGCGTTGAGTGTGGTGGACACACTCAAAGCCATAGTTTGGTTTGTTCTTTGCGGCTCAGTGGTGGGGTGTTTGAGTGAGAATTTTCGTGTAAGTCAAAATCGACGGGAATCACAGAGTGATTCCCGCCGATTTCGACGTGTAACGTAAGTGATTCCCACCGATCGGCGAGAATCATCCTTGATTCCTGCCGATTTGGCGAGAATCATTCTGGATTCCCATCGATCGGCGAGAATCATTTTGGATTTTCGCCGATTCGGCGAGAATCATCCTGCATTCCCGCCGATTCGGCGAGAATCAGTCGGCATTCCCGCCGACCTCCTCTTGTTGGCGATTGTTTAGGGTTTTCCTGCGGAAATGAACTTTGGCGTAGAGTGAGTTGACCTCACTCAATGCCAAAGCTGTTTTGGCATTGAGGGAGGTGGACTCACTCAACGCCACTGTTGGGTTTTGTGGTTTTGCTAAAGGCGTTGAGGGAGTGGCCCTCACTCAACGCCATAGCTGTTTTGGCATTGAGTGAGGCTAGCTCACTCAACGCCACTGCCTCTTTTGCTGAAGGAATTGAGGGAGTGGAACTCACTCAATGCCATAGTTGTTTTGGCATTGAGTGAGGATAGTTCACTCAACGCCAGAGCTGTTCTTGCGGAGGGCGTTGAGTGAGGATAGCTCACTCAAAGCCAGAGCTATTCTTGTGGAGGGCGTTGAGTGAGTGATTCTCACTCAACGCCATGGCTATTCTGGCGCTGAGTGAGGCTAACTCACTCAACGCCAAGGTCTGGTTTGGCGTTGAGTGGGTCCCACTCAACGCCAAGCCGTGTTGAGTGATTTGAACACTGTTTCCCTTACCTCGATTTTCGTTCCCGAGTGAATTCCTTGATTATATTTGTAGTTTCTTTGTCGGCCATGTTTTTCTTTCCTAAAGGCCGAATCGTGGGTCGTGGTTAGTAGTGGTGGTTTGAAGCTCTTCATGGGGAGGTGTTGTGTAATTTAGCCAAGGCCACCCTTGTAACACCCCTATCCGTCGCATAGCATATAGCAGTAGGTCCGGCCGGGGCCCGACGCCATATACTACGGACAGACCGGTTGGTTACGCGTTGAAACCATACAACCAATCAGAGCGTCCTACACAACACCTAGCGGAAGTAATTTAATTAAGTTGCAAAAAGATAAGAACCCTGCCACAAAGCATGAATGTCCACTACAACCCAGGAATGAGTACATACACAAAAGAGTTCACGGCCTTAAGGCCTTACAAAAGTGTTCGCTTAACAAGATAGCGTCTTTCATACATCGGCGCGCAGGCCGGCCATACATGAATATGAAAAAAGCTAATAACTAAGCCTTCGAGGGCTGG
This sequence comes from Platanthera zijinensis, assembly GCA_039513925.1. Classification (NCBI taxonomy): domain Eukaryota; kingdom Viridiplantae; phylum Streptophyta; class Magnoliopsida; order Asparagales; family Orchidaceae; genus Platanthera; species Platanthera zijinensis. The sequence goes on along the minus strand of CM077080.1, from coordinate 135,121,377 downwards.
CGCTGCAACTTGGGCTTTAGCCCGCTATTTGCCGCTTGGCTCCGCAGCAGCACCTGTAGAAAGCAATCCACCCAAGAGGTGGCAATACAAAAGGGCAACGGTCAGCAAAGCTGACCAAATTATAACGACCCCGTCCCGTTTCTCGGGACGGCGGTGCTCCTTCCCTGCATATAAAACTACCATAGCAATTCTATAGAGTATTCTATTCGCCACAAGTGTCGGCACGCACGGCCGCACACTCCGTGCTCAGGGCACTAATCGGTGAACCCGGTCTGGACCCAGTCCGACACCGCGATTCCACCACCATCCCTCGGATGGCAACACTCGTGAGCATTTAGCCCTTTCAGCCGAAGCCTAGGCCCGTTTCCAGCCCCCCGGGAAGTCCCATGTACTTTAGGTCGCTTCTACCGAGACCACTTGGAATGGGTAGAGTTCCACCCGCCCGTTGCTCACTTCACCACGGCCATTTAGCCATCGGTGCGGGCCAAGTTTCTCCTCATTCCCACAATCGATCAAAACACGCACATAACCCCGTTATGTACCGATTTGCCCTCCAAGGCAACATCGTGGCGGCAATGCGATTCCGCCCAAGCTTTCCGGGTGCGCCTCGAGGTTAACCCCCAAGGATCCCTGTATGCAATCTACCGCGTAGAAATTTCGGAAAACTAAAATCCTCGGTGCGGAGTCTTCTCCGGATATGCAATGCAAACATCACCGATCCGGGTTAAACCCGAATAGGCTTCACACATAATGCCTACGCCCGTACTCCGATTCCGGGCTCTAACAACGGGGACTTTACATATCTACCCGAAGGGATTCCGCGCCTCAACGCTCACTCGCGAGAGGGGGGAATTCCCCATGCATAGAAAGAAGGGCGACTACACATGCCCTATGAAGAGGATCGTTACCCTCGCATTTTTCCGCAGTGCCATGAAGATGTAGTCGGTTGGAAAGCTTCGCCTCGCCCTTGCCTTCGAGGATCTGGACTCGGATCGCGAATCGGTGCTTCAAAACTCCTCCGGCGGCCGGATCTTGGGCTCACACCACCAAGGGAGTTCTCCCCTCTCTCTAAGATGAAGAAAGAGAAACTCAAGATGAAAATGAGGGTTTCTCCCCCCATTTCCCGGCTAATAACCCCCCAGGAGCAGCCCCCACCGTCGGATCCAGATCCAAGGGAACGAATGGCCGAGATTAGATCCAAAATCCCAAAAACTGGGCCGAACACGGCTTGACACACGGCCGTGTGTCTGGCCGTGTAGCTCATTCGCCGATCGACACGGCTCCTGACACGGCCGTGTGCCACGGGCCGTGTTACCTGGAGCTTCAGGACGATCGTCGGGCTTCCAGAACACGGCTTCGAACACGGCCATGTTCGAGGCCGTGTGCCCCACACACGGCTTGAGACACGGCCGTGTGTCTCAGGCCGTGTACTTCTCTGACTCGAGACAGCACAAAAACACAATAAATCACTGAACACGGGTAGGCACACGGCCGTGTGCCAGGCCGTGTGCCCCTGTTCAGACCTCCAAAAGGCTGCTTGATCGCCCCGCGATCATCTCCGAGGTTGGGGTCTTACAACTCCCTCCCCCTTAAGAGAATTTCGTCCCGAAATTAAGAACAGAGACTACATAAAAAAAAATAATCAAATCGAGTACCTGAGGGGAACAACTCGGGGTACTCCTCGTGCATTGTCTGCTCTCGCTCCCAAGAGAGCTCCTCGCGCCCGCAGTTATCCCAACGGACCTTCACCATTCTGATTTCCTTGTTCCGAAGCCGCTTGACTTCGAAATCCTCAATAGATATGGGCTTGACTTTCGTTGTCAATCCTTCCTCAACCGGTACTTGGTCAGCCGCGATCACCTGCGAAGGCTCTTGCACCGCCTTCCGCAACACAGAAATGTGGAACACATCATGTAATCCACTCAACTCCACTGATAGCTTCAAACGGTATGCAGCTTCGCCGACTCGCTCCAGGACTTCAAAAGGTCCAAGGTATCTTGGGCTCAGCTTCTTCAAGCGTCTCACCCGCGAAACCCCCTTGAACGGCTTCACTTTCAGGTATACCCAATCGCCTACCGCGAACTCCACGTTCCGGTGCTTGGCATTGTAATACTTCGCTTGCCGGTCCTGAGCGATCAACAAGCGCTCCCGAATGATCCGCACTATCGAGGTAGCACTCTCCACCTCCTGCTTCTTGTACAACCTTGCCTCACCCGCTTCAAGCCACGATAACGGCGTGCGACACTTCCTACCATACAGGGCCTCGAAGGGCGCCATTTGTATGCTCGCTTGGTAGCTGTTGTTGTACGCAAACTCCACCAAATAAAGGTGGTCTTCCCAATGCTTCCCGAAGTCTAGAACACACATGCGGAGCATGTCCTCCATCGTTCTATTAACCCTCTTGGTCTGCCCTTCCGTCTGCGGATGGAAAGCTGTACTGAACTTTAACTTTGTCCCCAGCATCTGCTGCACCAACCTCCAGTCATTTGACGTGAACCGCCCATCGCGATCACTCACAATGCTACGAGGCACACCATGCAGCCTAACAATATTGTCAACGTACAACTTTGCCAGTTTCTCCACTGGATCATCCTTCCTATGCGGAATGAAATGCGACACCTTAGTTAGCCGATCTACGATCACCCAGATGGCGTCGTTCCACTTCTGCGACCTTGGCAACCCGTGCACAAAGTCCATAGAAATATCGTCGAATTTCCACTCCGGTATAGGCAAGGACTTCAGAAATCCTCCCGGCTTTTGGCACTCTGCCTTCACCAAGGCGCATGTTTAGCATTTAGCCACGTACAACGCCACATCTTTCTTAAGCCCCGGCCACCAAAACAACTTTTTGAGATCACGATACATCTTCGTGCTCCCTGGGTGGATTGAGTACTTGGTATGATGAGCCTCGTACATCAACTCCGCCCGGAGGTTACCCCCACTCGGGACGCACAACCGATGATCCTTCCTTAATAAACCATCTTCCACCGAGAACTGGGAATTTGACCCATCCAGAGTGGCCTCCAAAAGCTCCTTCATGGAGTCATCTAACTCCAATGCCTGCCGAACCCGGTCAGCCAGGTCGTACTGCATCTCTGTCCAGTTTAACATTGCCTTGGCGCTCGTCTGCCTGTCAACGCAACAGATCTCAAGCTCCTCCAACTCCCGTACTAGCCGCTCATCATGCACCGACAACCAGTTTGCTTGGGCGGGAGCCCTGCGGCTCAGCGCATCCGCAACTGCGTTGCCCTTCCCGGGTACATAATGTATTTTGAAGGTGTAGTCCCCCAGGAACTCCATCCACCTCCTCTGCCTCATATTAAGGTCTTTCTGATCCAACAGGTATTTTAGGCTCTTGTGATCGGTGTATATGTCGACCCTTACTCCGTATAGGTAGTGCCTCCACAACTTGAGTGCAAATATCACGGCCGCCAACTCCAAGTCGTGCACCGGATAATTTCTTTCATGCACCTTTAGCTGACGCGATCCATACGCTATCACGCTACCATGCTGCAACAACACGCAGCCCAAACCGCTACCCGAAGCGTCGCTATACACCTCAAAGCCCTCGGTCCCACTCGGCGAACTAAGCACTGGCGCCGTGGTCAACCGCCTCTTCAGCTCCTCAAAATCTTGCACGCACTCTTGCGTCCACAAGAATTTCTGATCCTTCCTTGTCAACTTCGTGAGGGGTAACGCTACCCGCGAGAAGTTCTCTACGAAGCGCCTGTAATATCCGGTAAGCTCGAGAAAACTACGGACTTCCGCGACAGAAGATAACGCAGGCCACTCCCGTATCGCAACAATCTTCGCCGGATCCACCGCTATACCTTCCCCACTCACTATATGACCAAGGAACGCTACCGAGGGTAGCCAGAACTCGCACTTGGAGAACTTCGCGTAAAGCTCATTCCTCCTCAGAGTCTCCAACACCAAATGCAAATGCTTGAAGTGGTCTTCTTCGCACTGCGAGTATACCAAAATATCGTCAATAAAGACGAACACAAAGCGATCCAGGAAATCTCTGAACGTCCTATTCATCAGATCCATAAACACCGATGGCGCATTTGTCAGTCCAAACGGCATGACCGTGAACTCGAAATGCCCATACCTCGTACTGAACGCCGTCTTCGGGATATCACACTCCCTGATCCTCAGCTGATAGTACCCCGACTTCAAGTCCAACTTGGAGTATACCGACGATCCGACTAACTGATCAAAGAGATCATCAATCCTCGGGATCGGGTACTTATTCTTTTCCGTCAACTTGTTCAATTCTCTGTAGTCGATGTACAGCCGCATACTACCGTCCTTCTTTTTAACGAAGAGGACCGGTGCGCTCCAAGGCGACGAACTTGGACGCACATAACCTTGCTCCATCAGTTCCTCCAGCTGAACCTTCAACTCCGCCATCTCCTTTGGCGCCAACCTATAAGGAGCACGTGACACGGGTTTGGCACCCGGCACGAGCTCGATCGTAAAATCAATCTCTCGCTGCGGTGGGGCTCCGGGAAGGCTATCCGGGAACACATCGGGGTATTCGCAAACCACGGGGATGCTATCCAACGGGGACTTTGGCTCCACAGCCCCCACTATCGCAAAGAACAGCTCTGCACCAGCACGAACCGCCTTCACCACCTGAAGAGCAGACATTAGTGTCTTGCTCGACCCCTTAAGCCCCTCGAAAGTAGTCTCCCGCCCTACACCCAGCTTGACCTCCTTACGGTCGCAATCGATCCAAGCCTTCTGCTCTGACAGCCAATCCATTCCAAAGATAACATCGAACTCTACCAACGACAATAATGACGCTAGCAAGTCGAACTCTTGGCTCCCTATGTGAACCTTCACGGCGCACACTCTGTCCGCACGCATCGAGCACCCATTCGGTAGCAACACCTCTAACTTGTCCTTCGCCATCAAAGAAGGGACTCTGATACGCGATATAAACTGTTCGGACAAGAAAGAATGCGAAGCACCGGTGTCAAACAGTGCCCGTGCCGGACTATCGCTAATCACCACAAAGCCTAAGCAAAATGCATTAGCTTAACAAGCAATAGGTAATAGTATTCTCAAGTCAACTTGCATAAATTAACTCATACCTGTCACCACATCCGCTTGCTTGATGGCCTCCTGCTGGCCCAAGTTGTAGACTCTAGGCTGAGTCGGAGCATAGTGGGACGCGGTCGACTCCACCGCTTTGCCCTTTTCCTCGTAGGTAGCTCCTTGTTTCCTTTCGGACTTTGAGCGTCCACTCTAGCAGTCACGGGCAAAGTGCCCTGGCTTTCCGCACGTGAAGCAAGCGCCCGGGGTTCGATTGGTAGTTGCCCCCGAGGCACCTGCAGAAGAAGCTGGACCTGACGTTCTAGACTTCTTGGAGAATCTGCGGTAGCCCGACTTCGACGTAGTCGGCGCCTTGAACTCTGATCTCTTGCCACCAGATTCCCTCTCCTTCTTTGCTTGCACGTTTCTCATATCCTTCTCCAAGGACCGGGCCGAACTGACCAGGGTCATGAAACCCTGCGTCTTGGGCCCCGACACCAGCAACCTCAAATCATCCCTTAGCCCTTCATAAAAGCGGCTCGTCTTGCGCTCCTCGTCTGCGAAGGTAGCGCCGGCATATCTCCCCAACCGAGTAAACTCGTGGAGGTATTCATCAACGGTGCTATCACCCTGCACCAACTTCTGAAATTCGCTCTCTAGCGCGATCCTCTGAGCCGAGGGGAGGTATCGAGCCATAAATAGTCTCGCAAACTCCTCCATCGGGACTTCGGCCAATGGCCTTCCCCTCAACTAATGCAGCTCTAGGCCCTCCCACCACAGTCTTGCGTCCCCATCCAAAAGGAACGTCGCTATAGTGGTCTTCTGCCACTCTTCAGTTTGCGTCGCAGTCATCACCCTGTTGACCCTTGAGAGCCAATCCTCTGCTTGGGTCGGGGTTTCTGCCCCCGTGAATACCGGTGGGTGAAAGCCCATCACGTGCTTCAGTTGTCTTTCAGTTGCTCTCCTAGGCAACTCTGGCTCCAACACTACTTGCTCAACCCTCCTTTGCTCTGCCGTCTGAAGCGGTACCTGTTCCACAGCAGGAGCAGGCTGCGGCACCTGCCTTGCAGGCTGCGCATTGATCATTGCCATGACCGCTTCTGCTACCAACCTAATGGTCTCAGCAGACAAAGATGTTGCAGGCGCATCGCTTGGCGCACTGCTCGCCTCAGAACCTGGCCGTTCAGACGGCCCAGCACCACTTTTGGTCACCTAAAATCGTGCAAAACACCGATAAGCGACCAAAAATTACTGCAAACAGCAATTATAGGAACACGCAGGTTCCTCAAACATGTGTATTTTCATTCCTAAGTGGACATTCATGGGTTCTTTTCATGTTATAACGATGACGCACACAATGTGCTCACCACCCCTTAAAGTGAATTCGTCCACGAATTCATTTAAGCGTGACCGAAACCAGAAGTCTGATACCAATTTGTAACACCCCTATCCGTCGCATAGCATATAGCAGTAGGTCCGGCCGGGGCCCGACGCCATATACTACGGACAGACCGGTTGGTTACGCGTTGAAACCATACAACCAATCAGAGCGTCCTACACAACACCTAGCGGAAGTAATTTAATTAAGTTGCAAAAAGATAAGAACCCTGCCACAAAGCATGAATGTCCACTACAACCCAGGAATGAGTACATACACAAAAGAGTTCACGGCCTTAAGGCCTTACAAAAGTGTTCGCTTAACAAGATAGCGTCTTTCATACATCGGCGCGCAGGCCGGCCATACATGAATATGAAAAAAGCTAATAACTAAGCCTTCGAGGGCTGGCGCTGCAACTTGGGCTTTAGCCCGCTATTTGCCGCTTGGCTCCGCAGCAGCACCTGTAGAAAGCAATCCACCCAAGAGGTGGCAATACAAAAGGGCAACGGTCAGCAAAGCTGACCAAATTATAACGACCCCGTCCCGTTTCTCGGGACGGCGGTGCTCCTTCCCTGCATATAAAACTACCATAGCAATTCTATAGAGTATTCTATTCGCCACAAGTGTCGGCACGCACGGCCGCACACTCCGTGCTCTCAGGGCACTAATCGGTGAACCCGGTCCGGACCCAGTCCGACACCGCGATTCCACCACCATCCCTCGGATGGCAACACTCGTGAGCATTTAGCCCTTTCAGCCGAAGCCTAGGCCCATTTCCAGCCCCCCGGGAAGTCCCATGTACTTTAGGTTGCTTCTACCGAGACCACTTGGAATGGGTAGAGTTCCACCCGCCCGTTGCTCACTTCACCACGGCCATTTAGCCATCGGTGCGGGCCAAGTTTCTCCTCATTCCCACAATCGATCAAAACACGCACATAACCCCGTTATGTACCGATTTGCCCTCCAAGGCAACATCGTGGCGGCAATGCGATTCCGCCCAAGCTTTCCGGGTGCGCCTCGAGGTTAACCCCCAAGGATCCCTGTATGCAATCTACCGCGTAGAAATTTCGGAAAACTAAAATCCTCGGTGCGGAGTCTTCTCCGGCCATACAATGCAAACATCACCGATCCGGGTTAAACCCGAATAGGCTTCACACACAATGCCTACGCCCGTACTCCGATTCCGGGCTCTAACAACGGGGACTTTACATATCTACCCGAAGGGATTCCGCGCCTCAACGCTCACTCGCGAGAGGGGGGAATTCCCCATGCATAGAAAGAAGGGCGACTACACATGCCCTATGAAGAGGATCGTTACCCTCGCATTTTTCCGCGGCGCCATGAAGATGTAGTCGGATGGAAAGCTTCGCCTCGCCCTTGCCTTCGAGGATCCGGACTCGGATCGCAAATCGGTGCTTCAAAACTCCTCCGGCGGCCGGATCTTGGGCTCACACCACCAAGGGAGTTCTCCCCTCTCTCTAAGATGAAGAAAGAGAAACTCAAGATGAAAATGAGGGTTTCTCCCCCCATTTCCCGGCTAATAACCCCCCAGGAGCAGCCCCCACCGTCGGATCCAGATCCAAGGGAACGAATGGCCGAGATTAGATCCAAAATCCCAAAAACTGGGCCGAACACGGCTTGACACACGGCCGTGTGTCTGGCCGTGTAGCTCATTCGCCGATCGACACGGCTCCTGACACGGCCGTGTGCCACGGGCCGTGTTACCTGGAGCTTCAGGACGATCGTCGGTCTTCCAGAACACGGCTTCGAACACGGCCGTGTTCGAGGCCGTGTGCCCCACACACGGCTTGAGACACGGCCGTGTGTCTCAGGCCGTGTACTTCTCTGACTCGAGACAGCACAAAAACACAATAAATCACTGAACACGGGTAGGCACACGGCCGTGTGCCAGGCCGTGCACCCCTGTTCAGACCTCCAAAAGGCTGCTTGATCGCCCCGCGATCATCTCCGAGGTTGGGGTCTTACAACCCTTATTCTTCTATCTTGCTCCAGGCACGGGCTGGGCAAGGGTGTGGAAGGTCCCTTGTGCTTTCACATGTAGACCCTTGAGCTTGTTGGCTTGGAAATGGAGGTTTGGGGACTGAGTTTGCATCCAACCCGGATCAATGTTATTTGTTTTTGCTACTACCATCTCCCACAGCTTAGGGTGTTAGGTGTTCTTCCTTGGTAGATTGCAGCATTTTGGGCTCTTGGAAGCCTAGTAGACCCTGCAGGATGTAGTTTCTTGGCAGGGTTGATGCTGTTTCCTCATAAGTAGTGCATTCCTTGTTGTCTTGCCTTGGGGACAGTTGTGACTTTTACTGCTGTGTGTTTTCCTCTTTAACTTACCCCCCCCCTGGTTGACACTTTCATGCAGTTCTTTCTTGTTTTGCTTACAGAGGTATTATTTCTTCTTTTGAATGCCTCAGGTTCTGAGCAGTAGCCAGTTTGGTGGCTAGGTTGTGGTGGTGTTGCTGGTGGTCTCTTTGACCTTGGAGGTTCCTTTGCTTGTTAGTGAGGTAGTTTTTCTGTACTTTTCTTACAGACATACATATTTTCCAGTAGGTTCGTGTCAGGTTGTTGGCGCCCACTGGTAGTTTTTACCTTTGTACTAGATATATTACTTTTGCTGCTACCGTTTTCTGGAGATAGTCTACTTGCTCTGGGGAGGATTTATGCTAGGTTGCTAGTTATTTTGAAACTACAACTAATATTGTAAATATATTGCATGATCAACATGATTTATAAAAGTAAATCACTATTTTCCAAGCAGCGTATAAAGATCGTTTTCCTATATATAATATAAATTAAATGTAGAGTTTTGCATAGCATAAGTGGTCCTCTTAGGGCTCTTATGCACTTCTTAGGATGTCAAACCTGAATAAAGTATTCTTCCGCAGCGCTTAAGTATAGTTTTTAACTATGGACTAGGTGATCCACCGAGCCGAGGGATACGGCCTCTAAGTATAACGTATTTTCTAATCATTAAAATCATGAATTTCTTTCTTAAAGTATAGTAGGTTGTTTTGCCTGAGCGTCAGCAGTTATCCCTTGCTTGACGTGGCATCATGATTCGTGTTTTCTCATACTCTGATAATTCTTTAATTCGGAGAAAATGCGGGTTGTGACAGTCACTTACCTTAGCCTTATCACCAAGACCTACTACTCACGCTGGGAGGATATACCTACACTTAGATCCACACTTGGATCCTACCTCAGTACCCCAACAGGGCACCTACCTTAGTGTCTAATTAGTCACCTACAGCTCTGGCACAAAGTGCCTTATAACTCAGATTCAGGCAACCTGAATCCTACCGATAATTATTCAATTAAAATGAAATACTGACTCAAAGAAAAATCTCTTAGACTAACTTGCTTGACTGAGCAGATATCAGTCCAGCCTACTTGCTGTAGAAGGAATTAGTCTTCTTCTACAACTACTAATTTATCTGCTGTATTGAAGGTAACACTGCTGTGTAAGGCATACAACCCTTCACATAGCTATCTTCTCTTGCCGATAGATTGAATCAACCAACTTGTTCTTCAAGTAACAAACTTGTTGAACTGGAAGAAGCTTCAGCTATCTTTGCCTTCTGGCTTTTCACTGCTGGACTTTTCTTTCAAGCTTGTCGAAGAAGATGAAGTCCAACCGCCTCTATTTTGTTTTTTGCTTTCATTCTCGTCTTCGTTAACCCTAATCTTTTTTCTTCTCTTCCTTTTATATCTGTTGATTTGAATCAACGACACAATTTGAATGTAGGCCTAGCCAAGGATTGGTGAGCGCCACCTCCCTCAGAAAAGGACAAGGCAGCTTTCGATACTACTGCAGCTTTCCCGCAATGGCTTCATATAATTTGACTTTGATGACGTCAGCAGTGGTCATCACCATCTGGACTTAGAAAATATTCCAGAACTTCATTAAGCATTGAGTGATGTTAAGTCACTCAACGCCATCTGTATTGGCTCTCAGCGCTTCTGGACTTGTGAATTTTCACTAGCTTTATCTCAGCGGTTCTTTCTCAGCAGTCTCAGCGGTTTCTTATAAACAGCTGAGACAAGCTTCTGTCTCAGCGCTTTCTTCTCAGCGTTCTCAATGCTTTCTTCTTCTCAGCTGTGACTATCTTCTGTCTCAGTGGTTTCTTCTCAGCGGTCTCAGCTGTCTCAGCAGTTTTGCCTTAGTCAATTTGTCTAACTTTAGGTCGACAAATGTTGAACTACGTTCGACGATGGGTGGGCTGAGCTCGATGAATTTTGAACCTCTAGCTTCTGAATTAAGCTCAATGAGTGGTGAGCTTAGCTCAGTGATCTGTATGCTGAGCTTGATGAACTGTGTGCTGAGCTCAACAAACTGCAAGCTGAGCTCAACGAATTTTGAACCTCAAGCTTCTGAGTTTTAACTCAAGGAATGGTGAGCTGAGTTCGACGATCTGTGAGCTAAGCTCGACGAACTTCGAGCTGAGCTCGCTGAATTTTTAACCTAAAGCTTCTGAGTTTTAGCTCAAGGAATGTTGAGCTGAGCTCGACAATCTGTGAGCTGAGCTCGACGAGCTGCGAGCTGAGCTCGACGAAATCTGAGACGCACACTTTGAACTGAGCTTGAAAAAATTTGATTTCTCCAGCATATTCTTTTTGTTGACCTGTCCAATCATGGACTACCTGTATTCATGAACTAGAACACACATCAAATATATTATATGTGTATGTCATTGACCCATTTGACTTCTTACAAATCTGGGATATTGCGATCAATAGACCAAATAGATCCCGGTCCCGCCAACTTGGTAGAACCTGGTAGCGGGACCGTCTTGGGATCTAACCCTAGAGAGAGAAAACATGTAACACCCCAAAACTTGGAAGGGGAAACGACGGCGTCATTTTAACCAAATTTGGTTTTTGGAGCAGGTGACACGGGCGTGTCAGGGGCGTGACACGGGCGTGTCAGGGCGTGTCTTTCTCGGCAGTTTTCTGAGCCGTGTACACGGGCCGTGACACGGGCTCTGACACGGGAGTGTCATTTGTGACACGGGCTCTGACACGGGCGTGTCATTTGTGACATGGGCATGTCAGGTGCCGTGTCGTAGGCCGTGTTTTTCTCTGACTGGGAAGGTTGGTCGGGGGGGGCATGACACGGGTCTCGACACGGGCGTGTCGAAGGCGACACGGGCATGTCAGAGGCCGTGTCAAAGGCAGTGTGCTGGTTTTCGAATCGGTCTAGACGGCGAATGGGTAACATGGCCATGCACACGGCCGTGTTGCAACCCGTGTTCAGCCCAGTTTTTGTGATTTTAGGCTGAATCGCGGCCGTTCGTTTCTTTGGTATAAGATCCAACGGCTAGGGGCTAGATCTGAAGGATTAAACTCGAGAATAGGGTTTGAAACCCTCACTTTTCTCCTATCTTTATCTCTCTTGATTCAAGAGAGAAGGAAGAGCAAAGAGGAGGAAGAAGGCCAAGATCCGGCCGCCGACGAAGCTTCGGAGGTCCGTTTCGTGAGCACAGTTCAGATCCGCGAAGGTGGGAGCGTTGTGCTGGTTTTCAACCAAGCAAATCTTCTCCATGGCTAGGAAAAGGGGATGGAAGGTAACGACACATCTCCTCTTGGTTTTTAGGATTTAGGATGCATGAATAGCATCCCCTTCCTTTCATATTTTGAGCACCAGATCTCTCAAATGAGAGGGATTCGTGTAGCCTTAGTTCAAGAGGAACCTCCGGGTGATTATGTTCATCCCGACATGCTTTGTATTAGAGATCCGCTCCGTAAGCAGGTTAGGCATTGTGGGTGAAGCCATGGTCGCGACCGTTAGTCCGATCCGGTGATGTTGCATAGCGAGCTTCGGGGATTCGGTAAAAATCCCTTGCGGCAATACGCCGTCATGTGTATGTGTTTTCCCCCTTTTAATTGAGTGAGTACTCGTAGTCGGAACCGGACAAGGTTAGCTCCGCTTTGTGCGGTAGATGGTTTCCTTGGAGCACGGGAAAGATACGGTATGAATGGTGATTGGGGTGGGGAAACCTTGGTTTGTGCTGTGCGAAGGCGCGGCTATGTCTCCGTGGTCGGCTGGCTATCCCGTGACGCGCAAGTCATGTGGGGAAAGTGTCCCGGCGAGACTAGCCCCTTGTGTGAGACTGACGAGAATGCCGAGCGGAGGGCAAGCCCGGGCATTATGGCCAGGAGCGGGTGGGGTCCAGCAAGGCTTCTTAGAATCGGTCAGTGTGAGACGGAACCCTGACGTGCGAAGTCAGAGTGTGCGGGCAAGCCTGTGGTATATGACCCTTGTGTGGGTGGGGCCTTTGCAAGGTTCCGTGTGACGGCGTATGTGCCGTTAGGGACATGGTGGTTCCCTTTGGTTTGTGGCTTTAAGCCAATGGGGAAACGAAAGTACCCAGTGTTTGATGTTGTGCTAGAAGCATACGAGCTAGGGTGCCTTGGATGAAACCCGGGTTGCATTCATGTTGCATAGTAGGCCCCTTTCACTTTGTACAAAACATAGAGAACATGTATGCTGTATGAGACATCCAAGCCTGTTTTACCGCTTTAATATATATGCTCTTTTGGTATACGAAGTGCTAACTTGCAGGTGGAGTGGTACCCCGGGGTCCGTTAGGGACGGCCGGGGGGAGATGTGTTTGTAACACAGTAGAGGTCAGCCTTTGCTGACCCACGTTACTTCAAATCCTTACAGGGCAAGGATCGCATGTAGGAGCTAGCGCGCCGGGCAAAAATCCCTAAGCCTCATGAAGTGTTGCCGTGCTTGGATATTTTCCTTTTCTTGTTTTGCTACTGTTGTTTGACTATGTCCGGCTTGCATGCCGAGGTAGCTTAGGAGTGCTTGGCACTTTTATATTTGGACTTTTATTGTGTAAGGCCTTAAGGCCATTTGATACTCTACTGTTAGTGGATAACTTCTGTCTTTTAGTGTTCTGTTTCCGCTGTGTTTGTTTGGAGTTTTGAGATTGGGTAGTTTTCATATCATCTTTTAATACTAAAGCTGTGGCGTCCGTATGTTGTGGGGCCCCGGCCGGACCCATATTATATTGTCTTTACAGGGGAGGTGTTACAAAACATTCCATCGGTTAACCTCCGGGAGCTACCTCCGACCCAATAAGCTAGGTGTGAGCCTGACGGCAGGTGTTGAGCATCCACCGGACTCAGCTCTCTAGGGTCATAACGACGTCACTCGAGGATACCGACCCTACCAGCTAGGTGGATGCCTGGCAGCAGGAGCGTCTCGGGACCTAATACTAGAGCGAGAATACTTTCCTTTTGTCAACTGGACCCATCAGCTAGGTGAGATCCTGATAGTGGGTGTTGAACATCCACCAGACTCAGCCCTCTAGGGTCATAACGACGTCACTCGAGGATCCAAGGCTTATTAGCTAGGTGGAAGCCTACCAGCGGGAGCGTCTCAGGACATAACCACAGAGCGAGAAAACTTTCCATTAGTTAACCTCCGGGTGCTACCACCAGCCCAATTAGCTTGGTGATATCCTTACGGTGGGTGTTGAGCATCAACCAGACTCAGCCCTCCAGGGTCATAATGACGTCACTCGAGGATCCCGACCCTTCTAGCTAGGTGGAAGCCTGGCAGCGGGAGCGTCTCGGGACCTAACCCCCAGAGCGAGAAAAATTTCCATCGATTAAACTCACGGCACTACCACCGGCCCAATCAGTTAGGTGAGAGACTGACGGTGGTTGCTGAGATTAACCGAACTCAACCCTCTAGGTTCATAATGACATCACTCGAGGATCCTGGCCCTGCTAACAAGGTAGAAGCCTAGAAGCGGGAGCGTCTCAGGACCTAACCCAGAGAGAGAAAACTTTCCATCGGTTAACCTTCGGGTGCTACCATCGGCCCAATCAGCTATGTAAGAGCCTGGCAGCGGGTGTTGAGCATCAACCGGACTTAGCCCTCCAGTGTCATAACGACGTCACTCGAGGATCCCGACCCTGCCAGCTAGGTGGAAGCCTGGAAGCGGGAGCGTCTCGGGACCTAACCCTAGAGCGAGAAATCTTTCCATTGGTTAACCTCTGTGTGCTACCACCGGCCCAATAATCTAGGTGAGAGCCTGACGACGGGTGTTGAGCATCAACCAGACTCAACCCTCTAGGGTCATAATGATGTCACTCGAGGATCCCAACCCTACAAGCTAGGTGGAAGCTTGGCAGCGGGAGCGTCTCGGGACCTAACCACAGAGCGAGAAAACTCCTTTGGCCAATCTCCGCCCCTGCTACCTAGGTGGAAGCCTGTCAGCGGGAGCATTTCAGGACTTAGCTTGATAAATATGACTTTCCACAAACTTGATCTGCAAAAAGAGTTGGAGCATCAATGGATTTTATATTCATTAAAGGAATGGACGTACACATTTTCATGGATAGAAACACTTCAAGTCATCATGACTCCAGGCGTGACCTAGGGTTCTCCCTCCACGTTTCGGAGATGATACACCCCAACCTTAGAGCTTTCTGGAAAATATACGGGCCTTCCCAGTTAGGGTTGAGCTTCCCCACTGTCGCTAATCTCCCTGCCACATCCACCTTCTTCAGGACCAAGTCCCCTTCCGTGAACTGTTTGACCCTGACGTGCCTGTCAAAATACTTAGCCATTATTCGCTTGATCTCTTCTTCTCGGACAGCTATCAGGTCGCGCAACTCCTCAACCATATCAAGGGAGAGCCAGAGCTCGTCCTCATTCTCGGCCTGCCATTCTTCTCCACCTTCCTCTACTACCACCACCCGCAGTCTCCGAACCTCGAATTCTATAGGAAATACTGCTTCGTAGCTGTGGGAGAGTTTGAAAGGGGTTTCCCCTGTGGTCATGTTGGGGGTGGTTTTCAAGGCCCAGAGAACTGAGGGAAGCTTTTCTACCCAGCTCCCCTTTATGTTCTCCACTTTCTTCTTGAGGAGGTTGAGGATGATTTTGCTTGCCGCTTCCACCTTCCCGTTACTCCCGGGATGATGGACCGAGGCGAACCTGAGATCGATCCTGAGCTGCATACAGAAGTTGATGAACTCGGCATTGGCGAACTGAGGCCAATTGTCTATGACTATGGCCTGGTACAGACCGTGCCAGTAGATTATCTCCCACCATACGAAGTTTCTGATTATCGGGGAGGTAACCTTGGCCAGCGCCTTCAGTTCCAACCACTTAGAAAAGTAATCTATCATCACCAATAGGAACCTCCTCTATCCGCTAGCCTGGGGGAAAGGCCCTACCAAATCCATTCCCCAAATGGCGAAGGGCCAGGGGGCCATGTTACTCCTAAGCCACTGAGCTGGTTGAAGTTGGATAGGGGCAAATAGCTAACACTTGTGGCACTTCTTTGCGAACTCTGCGGAATCTCAGGCTAGGGTCATCCAAAAATACCCCTGCCGGATGACCCTTCCTTCCAAGTTTCTGCTCCCCGAGTGGCTTCCACACTCCCCAGAATGGACCTCCTCTAAAATTCTTTGGATCTCCCTCTCAGCCACACAACGTGCCAACATCCCCGAAAGAGTCTTCCTATACAACTGCCCATTGCGCATAAGGTAATATGACGACTTGTGCTTGAACTTCTTCTTATACATCCCTTCCGAGAACTCCCCTATGAATAGGAATGTTGTGAAGGGGTCCATACATGGGGGTGTTGCTCCACCTCCATCAACTCTCCCTCTTCGATGGATGGGTGTAAGAGGTCCGTGGTGGTACCCCCCATATGGGGGCCATGCTTGGCCAATTGATCAACCCGCTCTTTCTCCTCCCATGGCACATACCGGATGGAGAAGGTCTGGAACATACCGATGACCCCCTTCACCTTTGCCAAGTATAACTAGAGAGTAGGTTACCTTGCCTAAAATGCTCCATTGATCTGGGAGGCCACCACCATGGAGTCAGTGAGGACCTCCACATCATGCACCACCAGCTCCCTGGCTAGGCGCACTCCAGCTATCATTGCCTCATACTAAGCTTGGTTGTTAGTGATGGGAAAGTGCACCACCACCGTTTGCTCGATCCTCATTCCCTGGGGGCTCTCCAAGATCACCCCCACCCTCAAGGAATTCCTTCCCGATGCGCCATCTACCATCACCTTCCAGGGAACCGGGCGAGTGAGTTCTGCCTCCGCCACCTCGACCACATAATCTACAAGAAAGTCGGCCATTGCCTGGGCCTTGATTGAGAGGCGGGGGACAAAGGAGATATCAAACTCACTCAACTCCATAGACCATTTCTCCAATATGCCCGAATGCTCCACCCCCTCGAAGATGTTGTAAAGGGGGTGGTTTGTCACCACCTAGATGGAGTGTGCTTGGAAGTACAGCCGGAGCTTCTTACCCGAGATGACCAGAGTAAAGACCACCTTCTCCAGGATCGGATACCGGAGCTCTGCCTTCCTCAAGGCCCGACTTACGTAGTATATGGACAGCTGCTTCTTCCCCTCTTCCCAAACTATGAAGGAGCTCAAGGCCTTTGCCCCGACCCCAAGAAACAAAGATAAATCCTCCCCATCCTTCGACACTTGGAGAAGGGGCACCTGAGTTAATTGAATCTTCAAGGCCTTGAATGCCTCCTCGTATTCCTTAGTCCATTCAAACTTCTTGCCTCCCCTCAATGCTTTGAAGAAGGGAGAGCACTTCTCCCCAACCTGGGAAAGGAACCTACTTAGCCATACCAACTTTCCTTTCAGCCACTGTACTTCCTTAGCATTCCGAGGGGACCCCAATTCCATGATCGCCTTAACCTTGTTAGGATTCGGATCCATCCCTGTGGGGGTGAGAAGGTGGCCCAAGAACTTGCCCCTATTGGCCCCGAAGACACACATCAAGGGGTTCAGCCTCATCTTGTATTTGCGCAAGGTGCCAAAGGTCTCCACTAGGTACCAGAGGTGAGAGTCTACCTCTCGAATCTTGATCATCAGATCATCCACGTACACCTCCAAGTTCCTCCCATTTGATCCTGGAAGACCCGATCCATCATATTTTGATATGTCGCCCCTGCATTTTTCAACCCAAAGGGCATCATATTATAACAGTAGCACCCATCCTCTATGATGAAGGAGACATCTTTTACGTCGGGAGTGTGCATCTTGATTTGATGATAACCTGATAATGCATCTAAGAAACTCATTATAGAAAAACTTATGGCTACGTCAACCAGTGTGTCGATTCGAGGCAAGAGATAACAATCCTTAGAACATGATTTATTTAGCAAAGAAAAATCAACACACATTCTCAACCGGCCATCTCCTTTTTTAATTATTATAACGTTGTAGACCCAGCCGGGGTATTGTATTTTGGATATAAAGCTGGCCTTCAGGAGCTTGCCGACCTCTTCCCTGATTGGTTCGGCTAGCTTGTCCGCGATGGACCTCTTATTCTGTTGGATGGGGTGAGCTTCTGGATCCAGGTTGAGGCGGTGACAGACAACGTCCGCATAGATCCCAGACATCACTGCCGCACTCCAAGCAAAGATGTCCATGTTCTTCTGGATGAAAGCCAACATCCTCTCCTGGTCTGCCGGGGTCAGCCCCCTGCTGACGCGCACCTTCTCCACCTTGAGTCCAAGGGTGAGAACTTCCATTTCCACCACCACTTCTGCAGCCTCCAGACGAGACTGCTTTCCCCATTCTACAACGTACCCCTCTCCCGGGAAAAGGACCTTCTCCTCAGCCTCCTCCCTAGCCATTTCCTCGGACGTCTCTTCCTGGATCTCCTCCACCTCCCCCATCTGGGCGCTATTCTCTTCCACTTCCATCTCCACTCCTCCTACCTCCTACTCCTTCACCTATATCCTCTGCTCCATCTCCTCGGCCCCTCCTTCTAGAAGATGGAGTTCACCGTGGTGTCATAGCACTCCCTCGCCATCTTGGGGTCTCCTTGGACCCAGACCTAAATCCCCTCGACGTTGAACTTCAAGTATTGGTGTAATGATGAGGGGATACAATGGAAGATGCTGATGAGGGGCCGTCAGAAGATGGCGTGGTAGCTACGGGGGCCATCCACGATGATGAACCTGGCGTTTCGAGACTGCCCCCTAGAGTGATGTGGAGCCCCACTCCTCCATCCACCTCTTTCCTTTCTCCCGAGAATCTAAATATAGGACCATCCAAGGCCAACACACTCTTAGCCTCCACCTTCATCGCATCAAATGCCTTCTTGAATATGACGTTTACTAAGCTCCCATTGTCGATGAGGATCTGGGAGATGGTGAAATTCTCGACCGCAGTCTGGATGACCAACACATCGCAGAAAGGATACTCATGATCTGGTATGTCTTTCCTTGAGAAGGTGATCCTCTACTCTAGGGGTGGGGTCTGGATGTGGAGCCAACGCTCCTTTGGTACATGGTGTGTATGCTTGCCTTCCGGGAAGCCTCAACTCCCATGCCCCTGTTGATCACTCCCATCCTGCCTCGGGCCCCGACATCAGCCCAGTCCTCACACCTATCCTCCTCCACCCGAGGCAGGAATTCCTCGATCTGAACCTCCTAGAGATCTCACTACTGCTGCTACTCCCTACTTACTCTCACCTCGAGGAACTCCAGGCATGTGGCCGTAGCGTGCCTCTCCTCCTAGTGGAAGTCGCAGTAAGGAAGATCCACCCGAACCTCCCTTCTCCTCTTCTGCTGTCCTCTCCGCCTCTGTATGGCTATCGCCATAGCCTGATGCTGATCAGGGAGAGAAGGCATCTTGACCTGCCTCCATACTGGAGGGTGGAACTGACCCTGCCCCCCTGGCGATTGTCTCCTCCGTGGAAACCTCTACGCTATTCATGGTCTTGCCACTCCGGCTGCCTCCAACCGAGCCGATTATTCGGCTCCTGACGCCCCCACCTGGGCTTCTGCTACTATTGCTACTGTTTCTCCTTTGTCGGGGTTAAGATCTTCTCACCTCCTGACCCCGAACACCACCTCCTAGCCCCTTCTCCTCCTCCGTGGCCCCCCTGTCTAACTTCTTCGCGAACTCGGGGTTTGAAGCCTCCCCATTGACTTCCCTTTCCGCCTTCTCCATCAACACCTCATAAGAGAGGGGTGGCATCCTCTTAAACTCCATCCCGAAGAAACCCTGTTGTAGCCCTAAGGTGAAGTCCATCATCAGGGTGTGCCCTAACATCTCTTGGAATCGATCGACATAACTCCCCAGTGTCTCGTTCACCCCCTGCTTGATATGGAATAGGGACTCTGACTCCTTCTTCCTTTTCTTTGAAGTGGTGAACCTTAACATGAACCCCCGACACAGGTCTTCAAAGCAGAATATTGAGTTGTCCGGTAGCTGGTGGAACCACTCCCTCGCCTTTTCCTTGAGGGTGATGGCGAAGAGTCTCCACTTGAAGGCATCTGACATTTGTCATATCAAAACCACATCCTCAAACCATTGGATATGCTAGAACGGGTCATCCTTCCCGGTGTAGTAGGAAATCTCTGGTTCCCTAAACCCCTCCGAAATTATAGCAGAAGAAACCAACTCGCTAATGGGGCTGCCTCCCCTTTCTAGGTAAGTTGGAGGTTCTCACATCCCCATCTCACCAAACCGGCCTCCACTCGTCAACCCGGGGAAGAGCACTCGTCTGGGGAGATCGTGCCCACTCCCCTTCTCTACAACCTCCTTCCCAGCACACCAAGCCGGGGCATCCTCGCCTAGAGCCGGGGCGGCAGCGACTAGGACAATTGGTGTCGAGCACTCGACATGCGCGCCGAGTGCGAACTTGAAGAGGCCAAGCACCTCGTACTAGAACTCCTCGAACATCCCCACCGTGGAGAGAGTGGGAGGGGGTGGCGAGTCGGCCCTGTCCGAACCTTTCCCTTCTCCTCCAGTCATCGAGCCTTATAATATTTTCAGTGCTGACCACACTCCACGCTCACCGCACCAAAATGTTGAAACCGAAAACTCGGTCTCTTTGGAGTTCACCCTTGGGGAAGGGGTGATCACACACTAACTTCTCTCTCGTGAGCCAAATGACTAAGGAAAAAGAAGAGGTAACAGACCCAAGGGCTCGGTGTGGAGGTTTTACCACACACCCAGAAGATCTTAGAGCGCTTCCCCTCCCTAGCCAAATGCCGAGCTACGGATACCTCAAAAGGCGCAAGAATACCGGGGCACAAGTAAGCATGCTTTCTGAGGTACCCCCTTGGATCTATTTATAGATTTCTGAAAATGGCCTGCAAATAGCCAACCCCCATTGTTTTAAATAGTTATACGTAGTCTAGGTCGACCTGCCAACAACGTAACTCCATTGTTCTAGAAGGCTATAGACAGACCAACGAGGGTGGAGTTGTAAAAACACATCACAAGAGACTGGGCGAGTGGCCCTCCAAGACCTCTACTCGCCGGGGGCGACGAGTGCTTGATGGAGCTGGTACTCGCCGACTCTTCACAGCCCAAGCCGAGTACGGGCCCGACCTCCCCCACTCGCCAGGTTCTCGCCGAGCCCTTGGGGCGAGTGCGAGCCGACCTGCTCCACTTTCCCACTGCTCGTCGAGCCCCTGGGGTGAGTGCGAGTCAACCTGCTCCACTCGCCCCTCATACGATCCACACACTTTGTTCTTCATGGCTCCACACACGGCTTGGTTTCGCAGCAGGCCTTTAATTCTTCCCGATAAGGACACGGGTAGTGACACAGGCGTGTTCCTACCCGTATGGTGCTCTGCCTTTTCTTCCAAGCCTTGTGATCTTTCCCAATAAGGACATGGGTAGTGACACGGGCGTGTTCCTACCCGTGTGTGCCCAATTCTAGTACTATCATCAGTCATGTTGGATTCGTGAACACCTCTGTTTGATTCAAGACTTTTAGTTCCAAGGACTTGCAATACCTGCAGTAAGAAGATGAATGAATAAATAAATAGCTTAATATAAGAAATAAAGGAAACTCCATACTGTGCTCTTCTATTCATGATAATTCAAATTCTTAACTATTTTCGCATAATTATAACAATTACAGGTATATAATAGTGGACATGATTACAAATATGATAGTAAAAAGGACATATATAATTGTACTAATCAAATACCCCCAAAATTAAGTGTTTGCTTGTCCCTGAGCAAACTAATTCAAGAATTTAGAATACCGATAGGTAATTTTTCTTCCGCAAGCTGATTGCTATGAATTCAAAGAAAAATTTTATGTTGTAATTGCATAGTAAATAGTATAGTAGACTTTTCTAAATATAACTTTATCTTAAAATTCCTCCCATATATATCTTAACTATCTTTCATTCTTTCCTGGAAATAGAATTACAATCATCCATATATGTGAGGAGAAAATAACAATCTTAATAAGATAGGCATTAGTGTTTAAAAATGTATAAGTATCAATATTGATAGTCATAAGCTTGCCTTTTCACACCCTCTTCACATCACTAGTTAGAATTAGTAAGGTTGGATCCTTAGGACTTGTATTATGATGCAACCTTTAGGCTTAGGATAAAAGATTATAGGTGGGATAATCAAAGATAAATTCTATGGTTCATATCACACCTAAATAATGATTGAGCCTCTTGCTTTGTAATTACCCTAACATATATCAATATTATAAAATCACCCCTAGACTTCACAATTATTATACTTCCCACATTTTTTCTTTCTTTTTCTTAATTTCTTCTGATGGATACTTTATATTTTTGTTAATTTTTCTTATCCAAGGGTCCATAGTAGGGATCATTCCGAGTGGGTGCACACGCACTCAGGCCACATATCACTACTTTTTATCCAAGGGTCCATAGTAGGGATCATTCCAAGTGGGTGTACACACATTCAGGCCACATATCACTATGAACAAACTCATTCCAAAAAGGTCTCAATGATATATGTGCTAATAGGTAAGGATTTTTGGCCTTGGTGAATTTTAGTAGTATAGTATCGAAAGGCATAGGGATTATGTCCAAATTGGGTGTGTAAGGGTATAATGTTTAGGGTTTTGGGCTTGCAAGGCTCAAGCTATCCAAAGGGAGGCCTAAGTCATATCCACCCTAACTAATTAACTTATGTGAATGTTTTGAGGGTCGCTAGGGGCAAGTTCTGGAGACCAATAAAGGGTATTCTTCATTTTGAGTCCCTAATACAAAATTATCAAAATGTTACACTCATCGACTCGCTTTATTATAGATATTTATATTTTCTAAAATAGAGTGATTGTTAGTTAATAATATAGAGGACTAATCCTAAAAATAAGTTATATAGAAAAATTAAACTAATGAATTTCTATACATAATTACTAATCAACAAATTTGTACACCAAATGAGTCAACACCAATTCATTTTAATCAGCGTGCGAAAGTAAATTAGCTAGTTATAATCCCAAGTGAGTGAATTAATGAAAGCTTAAAGAAGTAAAAAACATTTTTATTAGGGGAGTTTAACAACATTGAGTACTATGCTAGTAAAAAATATAACCAATTGTAATTATGTACAGCACTGAAATATTAGAATTGAAGAATATCCACCCCAAGACTTAAAATTTGCAATGTCCTCAATGCAACGTAAAGAACTGAGAAAGCAAATACACCAATATGTAAAGAACCGACTATCAATAAAATAAAAGTGCAAAAGAACTACAACAGGAGAAAAAATGAGTCTCCTTTAAGTTATATCATAAATGATTACAGAAAGTGAGAGCAAAGAACATCTGAATATGATATAACTAAATATATAAAAAAACTAGAAATCAAAAATAAAAAGGCGGGTCAGCAGGAACTGAAGGATCGTCGGGGAGGTGAGAGGAGCCGTCAGCTGCCGGAGGTTGAGGAGAGATCCTCAAGTGGTCCCTGATCTGAGCTATAACGACCTCTGTCCGCAACTGTGAGGCCTCTATACACACTAAGCGTGGTGAAATCTCTGCCTGATAAAAGTGATGGATGTCACGGGAATACTGAGAGCACGATCGAGGAGGGGAGGGGGGGGGGGGCGAGGCGGCAGAAGACTCTCCATGAGTATAAGTAGACTTGGATGGAGGAATCAGAGGCTCATCGAGGTCATGATCGACATCGTCGTCATCATCTTCATTAGGAGAAAGCTGAGGTCCGCGCCTCGCAATGGAATAAACAGGTCCACCATGACCCTTACGGGCAGTGACGAGGCGGAGAGATCGACGACTAGCCATAGTGATAGGAATAGTCTTCGCTACCACTGTCATCGAGGGAAGGGAAGAAAAGATATTCATGTTCTTTGCCAAGCGCGTGATTTAGGGTGCTACACAAATAGACCCAATACGAGAGTTATTGGCCTGGTGAAAAATGTACTGCGCTAATATATATCCCAAATGAATGTGGTAATGCGACGACATGCTATAGAGGTAAAGAATATACTGCCTACAAACTACACCAGAGCTTTCGCCCCGACCACTCAAGGTATGACTCGGCAGATGATGCAGGTAATGAAGAGTGGGAGAACACAACTTAGGAGAACACAACTTAGAGGCCTTAGATATCTTGGCCTCATATGGGGATATATCGAAAGTAAGCCGAGCCAAGATATTAGAAGCATGGTCCAGAGAGGCGAGATCAAAGTGAAGGTCAGAATAGGCGGCACTATAGAGGAAAGAGTCCTCATACACCCCTAAATACTCGGTGAATTGGAGAAGATAAAGGGTATAAGTAGCGCCCGCTACTCAAAACGAAATAAAACCTTCCTGCGTGTTGGTCTGCTCTGTGAAAGTCGGCCTGAGATTTAGGTAGAAGGAGGACATAAACTCTAACATGAGCTCCTTAAACTCCAACTCATCAATACTAAAAAATTGTTCCCACCACATTACAGAAATTAACACTCGAACTTCCTCAGCTAAATGAATCTCCTCCAAAACGCTCCAATCGATAGTTCGAATATCTTGAAATTTCATGGATTGGAGGCGATTGAAACGATTAATGTGCGCCGGATCCGTAAACTACAGTGACGCAGCATTGTCGCGCCTTTCTGTAGATAATGCTGTGAGATTTGGACAACAATGGCGTCCTCCTTGTGAATGCCCCGTTGACATGATCTACAGACAAGTTGAAGGATTTTTAAGAAATAAAGAGGAAAGAAGAGTAAGAAGAATGGGGAAAGAAATAAAATGAGAAAATTAGAAAAAGAAGAATGAGAAGAGAGTGGAGAAGAAGAAAGAAAAAAAAAGAACATTAAAAAAAAATTTACCTAGGAAGATAGATCGAAAGGAGAGGAGGCAAATCCGCGAAAGTTGGAGGTAAAAGCTCAAAGCCGAGTTCTGGGCATGACGGAGTGCAGGAAAGTAGGGTTTAACAAGTTTTGGAGAGGATTAAGATGACTACCACACACATGGATTTATATAAAAAAAATGAACACGGGTTCCGACACGGGCGTGTTTGGACTCGTGTTGACGAATCTCTAACTGCGTGGAACACGGGCCTCAAAAAGACGTGCGGTCAAACTGACGGGAATGCAGCGCGCCAGGCAGACACTGTCGAGAACATGAGAGTGTGTAAAACTATGTCCTGCTCGGGCACAGTGCATCGTCGAACTCAGTATCTGCACATGGTTATACACACGGCTGGATAGTTTTTCGTGTACTACTCGGGATGATTGAATCGTCGAACTCAGAATCTGCATACAGGCACAAACACGGGTGTGTCCTAAACCATGTCCTGCTCTTGATGATCGTGTGAGAAAATTTAAAAAAATTCTACACGGCCTGGCACACGGGTGTGTGTCCAGCCGTGTGGTGCTCGGGAAAAAGGATTCCTACTCAGTTTTAAATCGAACACGACTGGGCTAAAGAAAGTTTTGATAAACACGGCCTAGCAAACGAGCGTGTGTTAACACGTGTGCCCCTCTGAATTGGAATTACCTCCTAAGTGATTTTTATAATATTTTTATACTAACATTTAACTAGAATTTTACCAAAATTTTTATAAACTTAGAAAAATTACTACATTATAGTTAATCCAAGTCTAGCCGGAGGCATGATTCTTGACGAGCGAAATCTTGAGGAAACTCACCATAATAAAGTGTTAATCGGTACCCATTAACTTTAAAATCTCCCTTCTCAGGGTGGGTTAGTTCGATGGTGCCATAGGGAAAAACTTCTTTGACTTTGAAGAGTCCGGACCACTTAGACCTTAACTTCCCTTTGAATAAATGAAGTCGGGAATTGAAAAGGAGGACTTGGCCACCTTTTTGGAAAGTCTTGGGTTTGTGAAGGTGACAGTCATGGAATAATTTAGTATTCTCCTTATATATCCGGGAGTTTTCATAAGCCATGGTTCTCCACTCATCTAATTCGTTAAGTTGATGTTTTTGTTTCTCCCCTATAGAATTGGTATCAAAAGTTAAAGAGCATATTGCCCAATACGATTTATGTTCTAATTCTATAGGCAGGTGACATGATTTACCATAGACTAATCTAAAGGGGGTAGTCCCTATGAGTGTTTTGTAGGCAGTCCTATATGCCCACAAGCAATCATTTAGTTTCTTAGACCATTGTTTCCTATTCCCTTCTATAGATTTTTCTATGATTCTCTTAAGTTCTCTATTCGAAACTTCAACATGACCGCTAGTTTGTGGATGATAAGGGGTGACTATCCTATGTGTGACCCCGTATTTTTCTAAGACTTTATCTAACTGTAGATTACAAAAATGTGTACCCCTATCGCTAATAAGAGAACGTGGTGTGCCAAATCGTGCAAATAAGGATTTCAGACACTGGAGCATAGTTCAGTTCACGACTTTCTTTATTACCTCACACTCGGAATGGATGCAGTTCCAAAATAAGGGCGAAAACTGAATTACTACTCTACTATCATTAGTAGGGAGAGCTTGCGCCTCAACCCACTTTGATACATAATCTACAGCTACCAAAATATATTTATTCCCATAAGAAATTGGAAATGGTCCCATAAAGTCAATCCCCCACACATCAAACACTTCACATTCAAGAATAATTTTTTGTGGCATTTCATGTAATTTAGAGATATTACCTGATTTTTGACAAGAATCACATGAAAGCACATACCTTTGAGCATCCCTGAATAGAAATGGCCAATACAAATAGGAATCAAGAACCTTTTTAATTGAGCGGTTAGCTCCAAAGTGACCACCTGTAGGGCCTGAATGACACTGCTCCAGGATTTTCCAGCCCTCATCCGCTGATATACATCTACGTATAATGGAATCTGCACATATCCAAAAAAGATAGGGGTCCTCTTAGAAGTAATATTTCAAGTCAGGAAAAAATTTCTTTTTCTGCTGATATGAAAAGTCTTTCGGAAGGACCTTAGCTATAATATAGTTTGCATAATCGGCAAACCATGGATAATCATCATTTATATTTGTAGATAATGCAAATAACGATTCCTCCAGAAACGTATCACTAATCTTAGACTCATCTAACATTGTGCGGAGTGGATTTTCTAAACGTGAGAGATGATCTGCCGCTAAGTTTTCTGCTCCTCGTTTATCCCTAATTTCCAAATCAAATTCTTACAATAAAATAACCCAACGGATTAAACGAGGTTTGACTTCCTCTTTGGCTAGTAAATATCTTAGGGTAGAGTGATCTGTGTATACTACCACCTTAGACAATGTTAAATAGGATCTAAATTTATTGAAGCCGAATACCACTGCTAGGAGTTCTTTTTCTGTAGTTGTATAATTCTCATGTGCATTATTAAGTGTTTTGCTATCATAGTATATAGGGTGAAAGTGTTTGTTTTAATGTTGACCTAAAACAACCCCTACTGCAAAACTGCTAGCGTCACACATGATCTCGAAAGGTTGAGTAAAATCAGGTGCGATCATAATAGGAGAATTAATTAATCTTTCTTTTAAAAACTCAAAGGCTTGTAGACACTCTTGATCAAAAATAAAAGGTGTGTCTTTCTCTAAAAGCATAGTAAGTGGTTTAGTTATTTTAGAGAAGTCTTTAATGAACCGGCGATAGAATCCGACATGACCTAAAAAGCTTCTCACTGCCTTAACGAAGGTTGGTGGTGGCAACTTTCCTATCGTTTCAATCTTCGCTCTATCTACTTGAATTCCTTGGCTTGAGACCTTATGGCCAAGTAATAACCCTTCTTGCATCATGAAAGGTCACTTCTCCCAACAAAGCACAAGATTTGTTTCCTCACACCTCCTCAGAAGTTTTTCTAAATTCTTCAAACACAAATCAAATGAATCACCAAACACAGAGAAATCATCCATAAACACTTCCATAACATCTTCAACATACTCATCAAATATAACTTACATGCACCTTTGGAAAGTGGCGGGTTCATTACATAAACCGAATGGCATACGTCTATAGGCAAAGGTACCAAATGGGCAAGTGAATGTTGTCTTCTCCTGGTCTTCTTGTGCTATAGGGATTTGGAAATATCTAGAAAATCCATCTAGAAAACAATAATAAGAATGTCTTGATAATCATTCTAATATTTGATCAATGAAAGGTAGAGGGAAATGGTCTTTCCTAGTGGCATCGTTTAACTTCCGATAATCAATACAGACACACCAACATGTTACTGTTCGCATTGGAATCAATTCATTCTTATCATTTGCTACTACTGTTAGACCACCCTTCTTAGGAACGACTTGTACAAGACTAACCCATGAACTATCCGAAATAGGGTATATCATTCCAGCATCTAACAACTTAATAATCTAAGCCTTCACTACCTCTTTCATATTTGGGTTTAACCTACGTTGCGGTTGAATAGAAGGCTTATAGCTTTCTTACAAAAGGATCCTGTGGGTGCAAAAACTAGGGTTGATACCTTTTATATCAGTTATTTGCCATGGTATAACACCTTTATACTTCTTTAGCACAGTTATTAATTTAGCTTTTTCAGTTTTAGAGAGATTAACAGAAATAATAACTGGGTAAGAAGAATTCGATCCTAAGAATGCATACTCAAGATGATCCGGTAATTTTTTTAAGTTCTACTATCTGTGGATCCTTAGTATTATTCTTAAGAACTTCAAGATCACCTGGTGTAATCAAACTATACTTATTCTTCCTATTCACCGAAACAGAGTTATCTAGATAATATAAATGTTCAACAATATCTTGATTTTTGTCTTCTTCTAAATAATTGTTAGTGATGAAAATCTTTATAGTATATCTATAATATAAATCAGAATTCATAGAAGTCATAAAATTATCAACACCATGACAAAAATAACAACAATCGTCATTATCCAAGGATTGCTTCATTGTATTGCCAATTTGAAAAGTGACTTCATCTTCCCCTACTTGCAAAACTAATTTACCTACAAAAACGTCAATAAGAGCTCTAGTGCTTTTGCATGCTCCTTGGGGTTTGTTTAATTCGGTATTACCCAAAAGTGTTCCTTGTTGTGTTTCAGATACCATCCTTGCGAGCTGACCTATCTGGTTCTCCAAATTTAGAATGGAGACCTCTTGATTCCGGAAAGATGCATCAATTGTTTACATGAATTTGGTGAGTACATCTTCTAATGATGGCTTCCTTTGCTCTGGTTGTTGTGGTTATCCAAACACAGGTTGCTTGCCTTGATTTCCTTACCCTCCCCAAGAGAAATTGGGGTTGTTCCTCCATCCAGGATTGTATATAAAACTATATGGGTTGTTTGCTTGGTTGAAAGGAGGTCTGGTATTGTTGCCCATATAGTCAACATGTTGTTGCACTTGAGGTTCACAACCAGACATTACACTAAATGAGTGGTCCCATTGTTGAGTTACCATGGAGGGTGATGCTAAAGATAGGTTATCCATATTCTGGTGAAGCTTCTCCACTTGAATAGCTAAGGTAGTGACGACATCCACTTCATAGATTCCTGCAGGCTTATTAGGCTTTTGTATCACGGTAGTCCATTGATAGTTATTCATTGCCATGTCTTCTATCAACTATTGATCCTCTTTAGGTATCTTAGTATTCAAGGTGCCCCCACTAGCCGCATCGATCATCTGTTTAGTGGCTGGATTGATACCATTGTAAAAGGTCTGAATCTGAAGCCAGGAAGGTAATGCATGATGGAGACACTTCCTTAACAAATCCTTGAATCGTTCCTATGTGTCGTATAATGATTCAGATTCTAATTGCGCATAAGTATAAATGTTATTCCTTAGCTTTGAAGTCTTCGCTGGCGGAAAATACTTCATCAAGAACTTCTCAACCATCACATCCCATGTAGCAATCGATCCTCTAAGTAATAAGTTTAACCACTGCTTCGCCTTGTGACTTAGTGAGAACGGAAGCAACCTCAATCGAATGGCATCATTGGTAACGCCATTGATCTTGAATGTATCACATATCTCCAAGAATCCGGCTATGTGTGTGTTGGGATCTTCATCTTGCAGGCTATCATATTGGACATAATGTTGAACCATCTGAATAATGCTAGGTTTCAATTAGAAATTGTTGGCATCAAATGGTGGTCTAACAATGCTTGACCAACTACCCTGGAGATTAGGTCTAGCAAAGTCAGACATGGTTTGCTCGTTCTAATTTGCTATGTTATCTGGATGATGATCTCCTAAATTTACTGTTTCCTCTTCTGAAAGTCCGTTTGAGTTATCCGTGTTATCAGTTCTCAAGTCCCTTTGTGAGGTTTTACGAATAATCTATTCTGGGTCTAGATGAAATGATATTATCCCAGAATCTCTCCCCTAGTCATAGACTAACAGACTACAAAATAGAGATTAAGCGATATAATTATGCAATAAACTAATTTACAATTATATGTTAATAAACAAAAATTGGTAGCTTAATAAAGTTTAATCTTTCAAAATATTGAAAACATGTTCCCCGGCAACGGTGCCAAAAACTTGATGCGATAATTTTTACTCTATGTATAAACTATGTAGATAGGTAAAAGCTAACTTGATTTTACTCTCAGGCAAGTGCACCTATCAATCATAGTATAGGAGAAATCTACATCTCGTGTTGTATTCCACAGGGTCTTTTTAAGTACTCGTACTCACTCTCACTCTAGTATCATACCTATAATTAAAATTGATTGTTACCCT
This sequence comes from Platanthera zijinensis, assembly GCA_039513925.1. Classification (NCBI taxonomy): domain Eukaryota; kingdom Viridiplantae; phylum Streptophyta; class Magnoliopsida; order Asparagales; family Orchidaceae; genus Platanthera; species Platanthera zijinensis. The sequence continues at coordinate 135,091,040 of CM077080.1, read as the reverse complement.
AAATTAACCTTACTAGGACTACTTTGATAAAGAGATATTGGAGGATTAAGGATAGTAAAAAGCAGGTAGTCTAAGAGTCATCACATCAGAATAATCACTCATTAATTAAATTCGATGTAATCACGTAATAACAAGATTATCAAATTCGTTGTAATGTAAGGGTTAAACCTTTATCGAATTCTCTCTCGAGCAATTCAATACCTAAACTTAAGTTGAGTAAATTTTCTCTCGAACAATTCAAAACACTCAAATTTGCATTAATATAAAGTAACCCTATCTAATACATAAATTCATGAAATCCTATCTCTAAGATACCATGAATCCAATTATCCGTATTACCATTATCCAAAAAACATATGTAACGCCTCCATCTGTCACATGGAATATAACAGAGGGTCTGGTCGGGGCCCCACGCCATATTTCACCGACAAATGACGGAATCACGTATGAATATCAAAATTACTTTCTACTCGCATCTTAACTCAGAGTATTCTAGCGGAAGTTTATAACTTGCAAGAACTCATTCAATGAATGTCCACTAAATATATAAATAACACATTTATATATATCTCCAGGAATGTATACAAGTACACAAATGCTCACAACCTTAAGGACATACATGTTTCCTTATACAAGATGTGGTTTTATACATCGGCACGCAGACCTGCCACACATAAAATCCAATTCTTCGCACGGCCTTCAAGGGCCTACAAGCAGCAGCAACAAGGGATTCATCCCGCTCAATCCAATTCAGCACCAGCAAGGGCAACACCTGCATATGGACGTCCACCCCAAGGGTGATAAACAAAGCAACAGCCAGTATTCAGCTGACCAATTATAACGACCCTACTCCTTACCTGGGGCAGTGGTTCCTTCCCTACATGCATTGCAATCACAACATATATATCACAACAAGTGCACTCATGTACAACATTATCACAAATGCCAGCCTTCATGCCAGATGCTCCGTGCACTCATAGCACGCTTACGGTGCACCGAATCATCCTTGGTCCCACCACTGATTAGAGGTTATTAGCTTGTTGGCCGGGCATTAGTCTATTACAACACGCATGCTGGAGACATCCTCGCCCATCCCACTCAGAGGTGTTCACCTCACGACAACAATTGAGCACTCTAGATCGACATACGCCCGTTGTGTAACAAGCCGGGAAGGCCCGCAACCCCCCCATTTGTAGTGCTATTAATCGACCGCTCATAATGCAGGTACACAATACCTCTAGATCAACTTACCACCATAGTGTACCAAGCCGGGAAGGCACGCAGCCCCCCATTTGCATTTCCACCACTCGATCTCTCATAATACAGGCACACAGCTCACGCAGAGCGTATAATTCCAATGCCACAAAGGCTCCACAACCACAAAGAATGGCTCTCACGGCCACATCGCATTCAGCCCATTCAGAGCATACAACACAAGGAACTCACAAACGTCATAACCTACATGTTTCAGACACGGAGTCTTCTCCGGTTCGCAATATAAACATCACCAATCCAGACTAACCGTCCCGATGGGCTTCACATATATGCCTATTCCGTACTACTCATTTCCGGATCTATATGCAGACTCAATCGGGGATATCAACTATCAACCCGCTGGAATTGCTAACGCTTTCCACCTCTTGGTGGAGGATTCCATGCACATGCATAAAGGATGACTTCACTTGTCCAAGAAGGAGATCGTTACCCTTGACGATCACTTTGGAGGCATGGAAATCTAGCCGGATGAAAAGCACCACAACATCCTTGCCTTCACGGAACTGAACTCGGCTCACGACTCGGAACTTCGAAGCTCCACTGGTGGCTGGAATCCTTCTCCTTATTCCTTCCTTGCTCTCCCCTCTCTCTATCTCTTTAGAAATAGAATGGACAAAGATAAATGAGTGTTTATCTTCAACTCTCGTCCTTATAACAGCAGGAAGGAGCTTGGACCAATGGATCCCAGATGAAGGAAATGAACGGCCATGATCCGCCCTGAAATAACTTTTCTTGGGCTGATACAGCTTGTGACACGCCCGTGTCACAAGCCGTGTACCTTAAGCGACAAAGGAACCGACTCAAACCAAACTAGGACACAGGATTAGACATGCCCGTGTCAAGCTTCTTACATGCCCATTTCAATCAGTACACGCCTATGCTGAGGGGCGTGTCCCTCAATCGACACATGACCAAAAAATCCTTAAAGGGACATGGGTTCCCAACACGCCCGTGTCAACTTTGACACACCCGTATCACCCAGAATATGCCTAGGATCCAGGTCATATTCCTCACCCAACATAGCCCAGCTACCAACCCGAGAAGGACACGACCAAGGCACACGCCTGTATCGCAGGACGTGTTCCTGATTGACACGCCTCTCAAAGATTGTCGACTGTATTTCATCGAGTACTCGAGACAACACAGTAAAGGATACGGCTTAGGACACGCCCGTGTCCCAGGTCATGTGCCTCACTCAAGACACACTCAAGACTAAAAATCACACTCGAGCAAACAGAGCAGGACACGCCCTGGGACACGCCCGTGTCCCAGGCCGTGTTGCCCAGCTTGAACTAAGATTTGGGATTTGGGGTGTTACAACATATCTCTCGATCATGCTATTTGAAATACAAAGAGAAAAAACACCAGAATATGAATGTATAAACATCATCACAAACATCCAATTTCTCAATCTAGAAGTGTGAGATTCAAATAAAACAAGTTCTAACTTCAAATCTAATATCAATCTCTTTGTTTGAAAGCATACATACAAATATAATACCACGAATCCAAAGTAAAAACAACATACATGATTACTGAATTGATTCATAAAAACAAGTCTCATGCAAAGTGTAAAATTAAGTTTTGATCCACTAAGAGGAGGGGGAAATCAAATGAGATACATTAAAATTAAAACCATATGGATTATCTCCTTCGATTTCCCCTCCGCTGAATGCTCCAATTTCGTACTCCAGAAGTTCTCCAAGTTCTTCAATCCAAAAGTCCCTCTTCTATTTTTCATACAGGTTTTTATAGTCTTCTTGCAAACATGGTTGAACACGGGTTCCAACACGACCGTGTCACAGGCCGTGTGGGTGGTTCAAAAGCAGTTTAATACAAAAAGATTTGTCTGGCTGTGGGCCGTCTCATTTGACATGGCTGGTAACATGGCTATGTTATTCTTCGTGGCTCCACACACGACTTGGTTTGGTAGCAGGCCTTTAATTCTTCCTGATAAGGACACGGTTAGTGACACAGGTGTTTTCATACCCGTGTGGTGCTCTACCTTTGATAATACGTTTTGTAGCCTAAACTATTATCGTATTTTCTATTTTATATTGTACAAATCATGTCTATTAGAAGTTTATTTTTTATCATTTTTATGTAAATATTATTACTACTGACTTTTTCTTGTCTTTTTGAAGGTTTCCAGAAAATTGGTCAAAAATAACCTGACACGCCCCCCTGTCACGCCCTCCCGTGGCGTGACCTAGGGCGTGTCACCCGATCCCGAGGACTCCTGCTGGAAGGGATAGAAAAACGAACAAAATGGCTGTCACGCCCCACTGACACGCCCTCCCCGGGCGTGTCTCCAGGCGTGGCCAAGGGCGTGTCGCCCTTTGCCGCAAAGCCTGCCGCCACATTAAATGTAGGTTACGCCACAGCACGCAACAGTACTGTCACGCCCCACGTCACGGGCATGACCAGGGGTGTGACATCAACTTTTCCGACGACTGACGGATTTCTGACCAATGATTTCGATGCGACGTAAGTGTCACGCCCCACCTACACGGGCGTGACCTAGGGCGTGTCAACCGACGTACAGAAGCAATCATCCCTCCCGCCAGAATCTAGAGCCCGAGGTCAACTTCGTACATGTCACGCCCCCTGACACGCCCCCCTAGGGCGTGTCGTAGGGCGTGACCAACCCGAGAATGTTTCCTATAAATTCAGACCCCCCTTCCATTTCAGCAAGCTTTGGTTGAGAGGGGGAGGTGCTGCCCCTTTGTTCCTTGATCCTTTTTTATGCTTTTTCTCTTTCTCTCTCTCTCTCTCTCTTTGTAATTTTCTTTTAACCCTAGTTTAATCTTTACTTGTTTATGCTTTCTTTGTAATCTTTAGTGTTGATTAGTGCTAATTGTAGGGCTAGAATAGGATTTCAATTCCTTGCACTTGTAATTTCTTTTTCCATAGTGTAACTTGCCCCTTTTCATTAATAGAAGTGTTCTTTGTTTAGCTTGTTTCTTTTTATGCTTTACTACTCATCCCCCCTCCTCCACTTCATTATGATTAACTAATCCTCCTTGTACTCGATCTTGATGATCCGAGGTTCGAGCGATTAAGTTATGATGTTTTGATTAATCTTTTCTTTTTAGGTTAGGGCCTTGAATTACTCTTGATTAATCACGGGTTGGAGGTATATTATCGATATATACTCTCCACCTTTGCTTTTATTCTGTGCTAGCCGAGAGGCCGATAGAATGAAGTGAGCATTCAAGAGTAAAGGGAGTTGTACGCACCGCTCGAGAGAGGCAGACGTCCAAATCTCCCGGATTGGAGTAAAATCCAATAGTGGGGTTCACCGCGTAAAGCGAGTTTTAGGCCTCCGATTTAGACGAGAGTCGGTCGGACCTTCCTAAACTCAGTTGGGCACGACTTCGAGAGAATCGTGTTCAAGCTTTAGGAACCTCCACGGTCAAGGACCTTTATCCTATTAAGTTTAGATTTTTATCACATTTTCTTAATCGTCTTTAGCCGACGTGATTCTTGATCGAGTGCATTTCCATTTCATATTTTCAACCTTTCGTAGTAATCGATTTTCTTATGCTCTTTAATTAACTGTAATAGCTCTCTTTCTAGCTTTTGCTTTACTTCCTTCCTTGAAATTAGATTCTCTAAAACCCTAGTTTTTTCGTCGATAAGATAATAGTCTTCGTGTGAGTAAGCATACTCAACAGTTCTCGGATTTCAATACGACACTTGTGTCCCCTAGCTACAATTCGATAGGTATAGTTTCCTCATTGGATTGCTTGTTCGGTTGAGTTTATTTTCTTCGAACCCTAGCGCGCAACAAGTTTTTGGCGCAATTGCTGGGGACCCAATTTTCGTTGATATATTGAAAACATGAACCTATTAATTTTATCTTTTCTCTTTCTCATCCTCTTTCTTTAAAGTTTTAAAAATCTAAAAATTTATCACCACTCTTAATAGTAATCAACTTCACAATTCTTCTATGCCACCTAATTCTCTCGAAAAGGGCAAAGGGCTTTAAGCCCCACTATCTTGTCTAGTACCTTGCGAACCCTTCACGGGGTAGTCCTTGGGAAGTTCGGGAGTTAATCTATAAAAAAAAATCTATTTCAAAAAGAAAAAAAATTTCTGATCTTGTTTTTTTTTCTAGTTTATCCTTTTTCTCTTTCTTTTCTTCTTTTCTGTTCTTTTAGTGCATGACCTGCGGGAGTCTGTTGGTTATTTTTGACTTGGACCACGAAATTGAGCGTATTCTTCGGAGAAGATCGCGATTTCAAGGTCCTACTATCCAAGTGTCGGTTGAGGACTCCGAGTCATTTGCTACTTTAAGAATGGAAGAACCCAACGTAGATGAGGCCGTGCAAAGGACTATGTCCTATTATGTACGGCCGAATCTCGAGGGAACAAAATCTAGTATAGTCCGCCCTGCTATATCAAATAATAACTTCGAATTAAAGCCTAGCATAATTCAAATGGTGCAGCAGTACGTGCAATTTGACGGACTTCAAGATGAAGATCCGAACGCACATATAGCTAGCTTTCTTGAAATTTGCGACACCTTCAAGATAAATGGTGTCACAAATGATGCAATCAGGCTAAGACTCTTCACCTTCTCTTTAAGAACTAAAGCTAAGTAGTGGCTTAACACTCTACCTATAAATAACATAACCACTTGGAATGAATTAACTTAAAAATTTTTGGCGAAGTATTTTCCGCCAGCTAAAACTGCAAAACTTAGGAACGACATCTCTGCCTTCGGACAAATAGACTCTGAAACCCTATATGAAACTTGGGAGAGATTTAAAGAATTATTAAGACAATGCCCACATCACGCACTGCCTGTATGGTTACAAGTGCAGACATTCTATAACGGGCTAAATCAAAGTACGAAGCAAATGATAGACGCAGCTTCTGGCGGTACTTTAAATCATAAGACCCCGGAAGCCGCTCTTGAGCTTTTTGAGGACATGGACATGAACACTTATCAGTGGAATGTCCTTATGTCCCGCCTGAACAAGCCTGCAGGTATCTATGAAGTGGACAACGTCTCCCAGCTCGCTCTGCAAGTAGAAATCCTAAGCAAAAAAATCACGGAGATGACTGCTGCCTCCGCCCCTCAGGTATGGGAATCTGAAACCCCTACTCCAGAACATTTAGATTATGTTAATAATATGCCTAGAACTGCTTTTAATAATTTTTCTGCTGTGAATTTTCATCCTCCTGGTTTTAATTTTCCGAATAGTTATAACCCTGCTTTAAGAAATCATCCAAACTTTTCATGGAGTAATCCATCGAATGCGATGCGCCCACCACCGCAAAATGATTTTTCTACAACACCACCACCACCACCTCTTAAAAATTATCCAAAACCTCCAAGCTTGGAGGAATTACTTTCTAAATATATCATCACAAATGACGCTACTATAAGAACTTTAACCGGAAGCGTAAAAAGTCTAGAAAATCAGGTAGCACAACTCGCGAAAATAATTTCTGAGCGACCCGCAGGGTCTTATCCTTCCAATACCGAACCCAACCCGAGAGAGCAAGCGAAAGCTATAACTCTTCGGAGTGGGAAGCAAGTCTCCGGTATGGTAAGTGAAGAGCCCGAGGCAAGCTCTGCTCCCACCTTTAAAAATCAAAGCTCTGCTCCCGTTTTAAAAATTCCACCCTTTGCTGAAGAAGTTATCACCCCTGTTTTAGAAAAAAATCTCACTCCACCACCCATCTTCAAAAATAATTCAACTCCTCCGTACCCCTCCGAACTTAATAGATAACGTCAAGATGATGAGTACTCCCGCTTCTTAGAGATCTTCAAGCAAATCCACATTAATCTTCCCTTCCACGAGGCTATTTCGCAGATGCCGAAATACGCCAAGTATCTTAAGGACCTCCTCACCAACAAGAGGAAGTTAGAGAATCTTTCGCACGTCACGCTAAATGCTGAGTGCTCCGCTATTTTAACAAACGGTTTGCCGAAGAAAATCAGTTACCCGGGTAGTTTCTCTATCCCGTGTGTCTTCGGTGATCTTTTTGTTAAACACGCGTTAGTCGACTTAGGCGCGAGTATAAACCTGATGCCCTTTTCGTTGTTTAAAAAGTTAGGGATTGGTAGCCTTAACCCCATGCGTATGAGTATCCAGCTAGCCGATAGATCCGTTAAGTACCCGTTAGGAATAGTGGAGGACGTTTTAGTGAAAGTCGACAAGTTCATCTTCCCGGTGGACTTTGTCATTTTGGACATCGAAGAAGACGTCGAGGTTCCCCTGATCCTTGGCCGACCCTTCCTTGCCACCTCAAGAGCCATCATTGATGTAAGCAATGGTAAGATCTTCCTTCGAGTAGGCGACGATGAAGTCACTTTTTCTATCACACCTTTGATGAAGAACACCCTAGCAAATGATGACTCATGTTTTTTCGTAGACACCGTGAGTGATGAATCTTCCTACTGCCTCTCCGACTTTGAAAAAGAACTTTCTGATTTTTGTTTTTCTTCTTCTCTTCCCGCTGAATCGCTGCAGGGAAGTGATGATTCTTCTGATTGTCTTTCTGAGTTTGAAAAAGAATTTTCTGATTTTTGTTCTTCCTCTTTTCTTCCCACTGAATCGCTACAAGAAGTCGTCTTGGCTGCTAGTCCCACCCCTTATTACGTTCCTTATAAAAAAGTTTATGAAGATATTATTTTTGAAAAAGAAAGAATCTCTAAATCCTCTTATGAAGAACCCCCTACCCTAGAACTTAAAGAACTTCCTGAACACCTTAAGTATGCTTTCTTAGAAAAAGATTCCAAGTTACCAGTTATCGTTTCGGCCTACCTCACAGATACGCAAAACGATAAACTTCTTCTAGTTCTACGTAAGCATCGCTGGGCTATTGCTTGGCAAATTTCTGATATCAAGGGCATAAGCCCATCTTTCTGTACCCATAAAATTTTAATGGAAGATAATTCGCGTAACTCTTTTCAACCTCAGCGCCGTATAAACCCGAATATGAAAGAAGTAGTTAAGGGCGAGGTTATGAAATTATTAGACACAGGAATTATCTACCCTATTTCGGACAGTAAGTGGGTTAGCCCCGTTCAGGTAGTTCCAAAGAAGGGAGGGATAACCGTAGTTAGTAATGAGAATAATGAATTAATCCCAACACGGACGGTGATGGGTTGGCTATGTGTATAGATTATCGTAAGTTGAATGACGCCACCCGCAAGGACCACTTTCCTTTGCCGTTTATCGACAAGATTTTAGAACGTCTCCCCGGCCATAGCTTTTATTGTTTTCTCGATGGCCTCTCGGGGTACTTTCAAATACCCATCTCTCCCGAGGACCAAGAGAAAACTACGTTTACTTGTCCCTTCGACACCTTCGCTTACCGAAGAATGCCATTTGGATTGTGCAATGCGCCAGCTACATTCCAGCGATGTATGCTCGCAATATTTGACAAGTACGTAGAAAGCATTATGGAAGTATTTATGGACGATTTCTCCGTATTCGGCGATTCCTTCGATAGATGTTTAGAAAACCTCGAAAAATTCTTAGAACGATGCGAAGAAACTAACCTTGCCCTAAATTGGGAAAAATGCCATTTTATGGTGAGGGAAGGGTTAGTTTTGGGTCATAAAATTTCTGATAAAGGTATTGAGGTAGACGTTGCCAAGATAGAAGTTATTGAGAAGTTGCCGCCGCCTACAAACATAAAAGCTATAAGAAGTTTCCTAGGCCACGCTGGCTTTTACCGTCGTTTTATAAAGGACTTATCCAAGATCACTAAGCCCCTCACCCATCTCTTAGAAAAAGACGCACCATTCATTTTTGATGACTCTTGTATTTCTGCCTTTGAATCAATTAAAGAAAAGTTAATTAACGCACCGATTATGATAGCTCCGGTGTGGGACCTTCCTTTCGAGATTATGTGCGATGCGAGTAGTTTTGCGGTGGGAGCCTATTTAGGTCAACGCATCTCTAAAAACTTCCACCCCATCTATTATGCTAGTAAAACCCTAACATCTGCATAAGAAAATTACACCACAACCGAGAAGGAGCTCTTAGCTATAGTTTTTGCATTTGATAAATTCCGCCCTTACATTACACTTTCAAAAATTATTGTTTTTACGGACCACTCGGCCCTCAAGTACCTTCTTGCCAAAATGGATTCCAAGCCTCGCTTGATTCCCTGGGTCTTACTCCTCCATGAGTTTGACTTAGAGATCCGTGATAAGCGAGGAGTCGAGAACTTGGCCGCCGACCATCTATCCAGATTAGATAACCCCTTTATAGAAAAATTAAATTAAAAATCTTTTAATGATTATTTTCCTCATGAGAAGCTTCTTTTAGTTAACACATCTACTTCTCCCTTGTTAGAGCACATCGCCAACTATGTAGTGGCCCGGGTGCTCCCAAAAGAGTTCTCCTCTCAGCAAAAGAAGAAATTCTTTTCTGAGCTGAAGAACTACTTTTGGGAAGACCCGCATCTTTTAAGAATCTTTGCGGATCAAGTGATAAGGAGATGTGTTTCTTATGAAGAAGGAATCGATATTCTAAAGCATTTACATGAAGGTCCGACAGGTGGGCACTATCAAGCTGCTCGCACCGCTCACAAGGTGCTTTGTGCGGGTTTTTAATGGCCTAGTCTGTTTAAAGATGCGCAAGCCTTTGTGAGTAGGTGTAATAGTTGCCAATGGTCGGGCAACATTTCTAACGGACAAGTCGAAGTAGTTAATAGAGAAATAAAAAGAATATTAGAAAAGACTGTTTCAACTTCTAGGAAAGACTGGTCAGCCAAACTTGACGATGCTCTATGGGCCTACCGAACAGCGTACAAAACCGCCCTCGGATGTACGCCGTATCGGATGGTCTTTGGAAAATCGTGCCATCTGCCCGTAGAGTTAGAGCACCGCGGCTTTTGGGCCTTAAAATTTTTAAACTTTGATCCCCACTCAGTCAGTGACCTTCAAAAATTTCAACTAAATGAACTCGATGAGTGACGCTCTTATGCTTATGAAAATAATAAACTTTATAAAGAGCAGACAAAGCGTTTACACGATAAACACTTAAGGCACCCTAAAAACTTTAAGCCGGGCGACCAAGTCCTTTTATATAATTCTCGTTTACGTTTATTTCCGGGCAAATTAAAATCTCGCTGGTCTGGCCCCTTTTTTATTTTAGAAGTATTTCCTTATGGAACTTTTTAAATTTCTCACCCTGATAAGGGTAATTTCAAAGTGAATGGTCAGCGTCTTAAACTCTATTTTTCTGGTGATGATGATGTCAGTCCAAACATTATTAAGTTTCTGCTTCACGAACTTTAACCTTGAACTTTTAATTTTTGCTAAAAACAATTTTATTTCTGGACAACAATATTTTTGGACAATATTATTTTTTTGATGCGTCGAACTCAACGACGCTTTAACCAAAGGGCGCTCTTGGGAGGCAACCCAAGTTATCTTTTTCTGTCTTCTTCATTTTACAATTTTTGCCTCGGACGGCTCCGACAAGCTGAAGCTTCTGCGATCGCCAGCTCCAACGTTGCTGAATCCATCACGAAGTCCAAAGAAGACATTCGGGGGAGCGGCATCACTCAGCTTTCGCAGCAAATAAATCCGGGGAAGTACCTGTCTTTCAATTCTGTACTTTATTTTTCTCTCCTCCAATCCCCTTCTTTTGCCATTGAGTACAATGTCTCTTTTAAGCTTGGGGGAGGACTTCCTCCTTCTTTTTTGCTTAGTGTAAATATTTTTCTTTTTGTATATATTTTAAATATTTCCAAAATAATAAAAAAAATGAATATCTTAAAATTCCAAAAAAAAAGAGAAAATATTTCCAAAATCCAAAAAAAGAGAATATTTCACAAAATTAATATATATATATATATATATATATATATATATATATATGTGTTTTTGAATAGTTTAGACATTGTGGTATTTCAAGAGTACCCCTAGTTTTTGTTTTGTTTTACTCAAAATCTTTTATAAACAACTTAGTTAATTATAATATTTCTAATCGTTCTTTTTAATTATGTTTCATAAGTAAAATATTGGCCATGTTGTGTTTCTAATTCACGGTAGCATGTTAAGATGAAATATTTTTCTAAAACTCGCATTTCTATTATTGTTTTTTGTTTTTTATTTCCTTTACTTTCTCAAAAATTCATCATCCACTATTTTCTTTTTCATTTTTGAATAATTTTTGTAAAGTCAACTTTTGAATAGCGTAGTAGATGTGAACGATCCAAGTCACCTATTATTTCTATTTTCAAGTTAATTTCATCAATCTTCTTTTATTATCTAGGACTCGTTTTTTGAAAATTTTCAAACCATTGTTTTAAATAAATTCAAAAGCGTGAAAATGATTTAGGCCGTTTTTATTTTCGTTTGAGCTTTCCTGCCAACCTAAAAACATTTACCACTAGTTAGCCGTTTTTGAGCCTTTTTTCCGATTTCATTTGATAGCTCCTCCCTTCATTTCATTTTCACCAAAGCCAAAATTTCCAACCTATCTAATCACACTAGCCTTTTTGAGTTTTATAAAATATTTTCACGATTTTGATAGGATATTTTGTGATTTTTGTGGGAGAAAGGTTTTTGAAAAAAGTATGCTCAAAAGTTATGTTTATTTCTGTTTGGCCAATTAAAAAGGAAAATAAAAATATTTATGGCCTTTTTTTTGAAAATAAAAAAAAATAGAAAAAAGAAGAAAAAAAAATGTATATATATTTATGAAATTTTTTGAAACTCTTTGCTCTGGTTTAGTGTGATTTTAAGCCTTCACGTTTATCTTTGAGTTCCACTCCTAATCATATTCCTAAACCAAACATTTCGGTCCTATTTAAGTCTTTTTGATTCTCGCCTTTTGAATCTTATTTAATAACTAAGAAAAGAAGAAAAGTGAATCAGTGGTAGTTTTGGATTTAAACTTAGATTTTTGTTAATTAAATTGATATAATTATAATGCGTTGCTCTGATCTAGTAACAACTCAATGCATTTTTTTCATTTTTATTGCTTTGCTTAAGTCTATTTAAAAAAACTTCGTTAAAATTTTGGATGATTTGTTTTTATTAAGTAAAGTTTATAAAAGTTTTACTATACCTAAATAATTGTTTTAGATTTACACTTCACCTTTTCCCTACTTAGAATTTTGCATAGTACTTGTGTAGGCATAATTAGAACTTTTTGATTAGTCTTTTTTTATGATTATCTAGTTTTTATATTTTTGCTTTACGACAAGCAAAGCTTAAGCTTGGGGGAATTTGATAATACGTTTTGTAGCCTAAACTATTATCGTATTTTCTATTTTATATTGTACAAATCATGTCTATTAGAAGTTTATTTTTTTATCATTTTTATGTAAATATTATTACTACTGACTTTTTCTTGTCTTTTTGAAGGTTTTAAATTGGTCAAAAATGACCTGACACGCCCCCCCTGTCACGCCCTCCCTGGGCGTGACCTAGGGCGTGTCACTCGATCCCGAGGACTCCTACTGGAAGGGACAGAAAAACGAACAAAACGGCTGTCACGCCCCACTGACACGCCCTCCCCAGGCGTGTCTCAAGGTGTGACCAAGGGCGTGTCACCCTCTGCCGCAAAGCCTGCCGCCGCATTGAATGCAGGTTCCGCCACAGCACACAACAGTACTGTCATGCCCCACATCACAGGCGTGACCTGGGGCGTGATATCAAATTTTCCGACAACTGGCATATTTCCGACCAATGATTTCGACGCGACGTAAGTGTCACGCCCCACCTACACGGGCGTGACCTAGGGCATGTCAACCGACGTACAGAAGCAATCATCCCTCCCGCCAGAATCCAGAGCCCGAGGTCAACTTCATACATGTCATGCCCCCTGACACGCCCCCCTAGGGCATGTCGTAGGGCGTGACCAACCCGAGAATTTTTCCTATAAATTCAGACCCCCCCTTCCATTTCAGCAAGCTTTGGTATAGAGGGGGAGGTGCTGCCCCTTTGTTCCTTGATCCTTTTTATGCTTTTCTCTCTCTCTCTCTCTCTCTCTCTCTCTCTCTCTTTGTAATTTTCTTTTTACCCTAGTTTAATCTTTACTTGTTTATGCTTTCTTTGTAATCTTTAGCGTTGCTTAGTGCTAATTGTAGGGCTAGAATAGGATTTTAATTCCTTGCACTTGTAATTTCTTTTTCCATAGTGTCACTTGCACCTTTTCATTAATAGAAGTGTTCTTTGTTTAGCTTGTTTCTTTTTATGCTTTACTACTCATCCCCCCTCCTCCACTTCATTATGATTAACTAATCCTCCTTGTACTCGATCTTGATGATCCGAGGTTCGAGCGATTAAGTTATGATGTTTTGATTAATCTTTTCTTTTTAGGTTAGGGCCTTGAATTACTCTTGATTAATCACGGGTTGGAGGTATATTATCGATATATACTCTCCACCTTTTCTTTCATTCTGGGCTAGCCGAGAGACCGATAGAATTAAGTGAGCATTCAAGAGTAAATGGAGTTGTACGCACCCGTCGAGAGAGGCAGACGTCCAAATCTCCCGGATTGGAGTAAAATCCAATAGTGGGGTTCACCGCATAAAGTGAGTTTTAGGCCTCCGATTTAGACGAGAGTCGGTCGGACCTTCCTAAACTCAGTTGGGCACGACTTCGAGAGAATCGTGTTCAAGCTTTAGGAACCTCCACGGTGAAGGACCTTTATCCTATTAAGTTTAAATTTTTATCGCATTTTCTTAATCGTCTTTAGCCGAGGTGATTCTTGATCGAGTGCATTTCCATTTCATATTTTCAACCTTTCATAGTAATCGATTTTCTTATTCTCTTTAATTAACTGTAATAGCTCTCTTTCTAGCTTTAGCTTTACTTCCTTCCTTGCAATTAGATTCTCTAAAACCCTAGTTTTTCCGTCGATAAGATAATAGTCTTCGTGTGAGTAAGCATACTCAACAGTTCCCGGATTTCAATACGACACTTGTGTTCCCTAGCTACAATTCGATAGGTATACTTGCCTCATTGGATTGCTAGTTCGGTCTCGTTTATTTTCTTCGAACCCTAGCGCGCAACAGCCTTTTCTTACAAGACTTGTAATTTTTCCCGATAAGGACACGGGTAGTGACACGGGCGTGTTCCTACCCGTATGTGCCCAATTCCAGTCCTATCATCAGTCATGTTGGATCTGTGAACACCTCTGTTTGCTACAATACTTTTAGTTCTAAGGACTTGCAATACCTGCAATAAGAAGATGAATGAATAAATAAATAGCTTAATATAGGAAATAAAGGAAACTCCATACTGTGCACTTCTATTCATGATAATTCAAAATTTTAACTATTTTCGCACAATTATAACGATTGGAGGTATACAATAGTGGACATGATTAAAAATATGATAGTAAAAGGGACATATATAATTGTACTCATCAAGTATGTAATGAGCATGAGAAAGAAAGTAAACAGTACAAGTTATAAAAAGTGAAACTAGTGGCAAAAACAATAGGGGCGACCAAGCACGAAATCAGAGAATATTAAGCCTAGAGGTCGCACGGTTCAGTGCCGTATGTAGAATTAGTTTAAAATAACCATTCAGAGTTATACAAGATTGGACAACACAAGTAGACTAAGCACATAACGATGTAGAGTACAATGCTACAAGAGTTATAGTATTAATGCAGAGGAACATTGCACAAGTCATGAATATAAATTGTATGCTCGAACTTGTGTACTATAGATATATAGTGTCTTGTAAGTCCAATTCTTATGCATGGAAGCATTAGATAGAGCAATGACGTGTGAACGTGTAGTATTAGAAGACAAACACCAAGTAGAGTGAACATTCATTACATGGTTTATCTCAATAAGTAAAAAATGCTATCACGAGAGAAATAAGGTGAAAATTAACATCATGGTGCTATCTACGAGATATCAAGACTAGAACTAAGGGACATAAGCTTAAGGTACTAGTGTGTGCACAAGATCGAAATGATTTTTGGACCAAGGTGCTCATCCTCATAATGCTCATAAAGACTTATCAGGAGGAGTGAGTAGTGCTTGGGGGGGTATCCTTGACTCAAGGTTTGATAGCATTCATTGTTTGTTATTTATACGCGTTGAGCTATCAAATTCAAAAAATTGTTTTGTTTGGATTTTAAGGACCCCAAATCAATCGAAATCTACCCTCATAGATACACTTTAACTTGTATACACAGGACTTGACCACTAGAGATTTTGCACAAAATTCTACCTTTTATAAAAATGCATATGTATCGTGGCATTGATTCTTCAAGTTATTTCTAACATGGTAGACACAATATCACGAGTTATAATATGTAAGCATATACTATCTACAAGAGTGCTCAGTCTAGGGATGTGTGAATAGTGTAATGTCATTCCGCTATCTAAATCCTCACACATACCTAGAGGCATATTCGACGAACACTAACATATCTACTCGCACTTTAGCTAAGCACATATAGATTAGACACATCATGACATATTTTGACAATGTTCTTAGGGATTAGCATGCCTAAGTCCAACATTGTACGTAATCGTTATGCTCTAAGTTCTAGTCATGTGTGTCCTAAGAATGATCAATCTATAGTTTTTTTGGGGGGTTATATATATATATTTTTTATTTTTTTAGTTTACTAATAATAATTTTTTTTTAAAAATGATTAATCAAATCAAGCAAAATAAACAAAAAATAAATGCAAAAAGAAATAGGATAGTACGATAGAGTATTATGCATGAGACTAAATACTATGAAGCATGAAATAACTTTCGTGCTATGAAGGAGCACCCATGAGAATGCTCAAAGCACAATTTACCCAAGCATTATGACATCACTTTAGCCCCGTACTAATTGACTGATGGGCATGAGGAGCTACATAAGTGTCGTAGGGTGGGGTGTTAATCCCATATGCCCGCACAGGAACCTGCTCAACATAACACTCTTTCCCCCCATGGTCACATAAGGACCTACTAGAACACTTCCCCGGTTAAGTTCAAGACGTGAATTACAAGCTAGCAATCCTAGTGCGCACAAACCTATGCCCCCGCTATTGTGAGACACATCATAGTGAGTGAATGATCGTGGACATGTTTATGCATTTGTTTCTAAGGATACAAGTATAAAACAACGATTTCTATATGTAGTGAGCAACATGTTTGAATTAGGGTTTATAACATTGCATGTATTTGTAGAGGTTCAAAACAGCGTATTCAGTCTTAACACAAAGTTGACTAGTACAAATTAAAATTTAATTTTAACCTTCTAAAAATAGAACATTTGAAATAGAAAATAGTATGTTACCCATATTGCCGACATCAAGAATACGTCCTCTACAGTTGTCTCCAAAGATCATCATGTTTTTTTCTTTCTTTCTCCAGGCTAAGGAACTTGCCTTCAAGTACCATACATTTTCTTATCCTTAGCCTGCCAACACACTCAACAAGAGGATGAGGGTAAAGATCTGGTTACCCAAGGTGTTCCACCCACATTGTAGGTAGTCGACTTCGGCATCCAGACTTGTTTTATTTTATTTAATCCTCTCTTCAAGCAAGAGCCTAAGGTGTGACCAAACTTATGACATTTGGCACAATTCACATAGGCAGTGGATATTGCCTTTTGTGCAGTACTAGGGCTCCTTCTAGACGAAGGATATGAGTTTTTAGATTTAACATGATTAGCGTTATGTTTCATAAACCGTTTGGCTGGATTTGATGGAAACGAGCTCTTGCTAGCTGTAGAGATATTGTCAGATGGTATCTCACCATGTTTGTATCCCTGTACGAATTTTACAGATCCCTGACAGTGATAAACCAAAAGCATATTCAGAGATCTTTGGTCTATTCCAAACTTTTGGATGGCAAGGTTCAGGTCATGGATCTTCGCCTTTAACACAGTGTTTTCTGTGACCAACATCACACACCGATTATCGAGTTGCTTCTTACCATTCTCAATGTGGCTATGAGAAATTTGATGCTTCCTTTCCAATTCCTTCCTCTCTTTAGTGAGTGTCAATTTTGGAGGAAGTCTTGGAGAGGTTTTGTTCTAGTTATTTTATTATGCTCAAGGAGTGAGGGCACTCTTGGCACACAACCTTCTCTTTTCCACATTTCACTTTTTCGTTATTCACACATTTCAACTCCTATTTCAGTTGTTTATTTTCATATCTCAAGACACTATTCTTATTTTCCACATCATCTAATTTATCACAAAGTGTTTCTTATAATTCAAGGAGTTCTATGTAAGTGGGAGGAGTTACCTCAGTGTTGCTATGGACACTAGATTTGCCATCTGAGTCTTTGTGATGTTCCCCCATTAGACATAGACTTGCCTCATCTTCACTTCTTGAGCCGGAGGTACTCGACTTGTCAGACATATCATCATCACATGTCGATGTTTTGAGCACTTTCCTCCATCCTTTGTGTCTTCCTTGCCTATCCTTTTCTTCTCTTTGGAGTTTTGGGCAATCTCTCTTTATTTGCCCAGAATTATGACAGCAGAAGCACTCATGAATGAGTTTTCTTCATCGCTCTCAGATCCCTTTGATGATCTGGTCCATCTCCTCTTCTCTATTGCACCTTTCTTTAGATAACTTTTGTACTTCTCTTGCCTCTTGGGATCCTTCAAGAATCTTCTAAACTACCAAAGATATAGGCTTTCTTCACCTTCATCATCAGACTCTTCTATTTTTAGTGTTGGAGCTTTCTTTCTTTGGCTCCTTAGAATATTCTTCACTTTGTTTCTTTAGCTCTAGTTCATGGGCCTTTAGATTCCCAATGAGGCTTTCAATCTCCTAGGTGTTGATATTGTGTGACTCAGCAATGACAGTCACTTTTGTGTTGAACCGCGGAGGAAGAGATCACAAGATTTTTCGCACAAAGTCTCCATTTGAGAATGTCTTTACAAGAGATCTACAGGCATTGTGAAGCAAGCTACATCTCCCGACGAACCGCAATAGACAAACGATATTGATTCATTCTCTCACGTTCTAATTCTACGCTCACACCAACTAAAATGCAGCACACCTGATTTGTAATATTATTAACCAAATGCTAACGCACAGGTTCTCTACACCCTTAAAGATCAAATATAAGCTATGAGCCAATATTCTCTCAAGAGAAAAGGACCGACCCTATCCATTTGAGAGTGTGTTGTACCAAAAGAGATCCACCAAAAATAAACGATTCGGAAAATGGTAGATCTCTCCCAACAAAAAGAAAACGAAGTCCGCCAATCCTCACGAATTTAAATAGATCAAAGAAAACAACAAATTCGTTTGGATCAAAACCACGATGAAATCAAACTTCGCAATCAATGCCAAAGTAAAACCACCACAAGATCTATATAAGAGGGAATCACACAAGAGTAGTAATTTTTGTTACCCCAATCGAAATAGATGATTCCGATGAAAAGTGGTTCTCTCTTCTACAATTCCGCCGGGATTACACCGAATGGAGATAACTCGTCCTCCTTCCTTGCTTCATTCCATAGAAGTTTTATCGTCGCAAGAGTTGTTGTCCATGGCCGAAATCACCCAAGGAGGGGGAAAAGATGTTGGCCAAATTCTTCAAGGGGAGGAGTTCTTTTATTTGTTGCTCATAGTGGAGAGGAGAAAGGATTTTGTGGAGAAGAAGAGAGGAGGGAGGAGAGGGGAAGAAGATGAGGCCGGAGGCCAAGAGAGGAGGAGAAATAAGGAGGGGCCAAAATTCGCCTTAGAGGGAAAGAGGAAAGAGGGGGAAAATTCAAAGCTTGAATTCTAGGTTTTTCTTTTCATTCTTCATTATTGAAATCCTTCATAACATGGCTTTATATAGCCTACACCACTTCATCTCCACCATTGAAAATAAAATAAACCTATGATGGTTATATGCACCCATCATTACATGACATGAAAAAAAATAATGAAATGCTTGGAAATAAAATTGCTTAAATTAAAATTACATTAAATAGAAATTGCTAAAAATAAAAATTGATAAAATATATAATTATAATTATTTAACTTATAATTATATATTTCATTTAATGGCGGCGGCGGACGTCGAGCAAAACATGTAGCGGCGGTGGCGGTGGCGAAGAAACATCATGGTAGAATTTCATCTTCGAGCTTGCGGCATCGATCGTCCCAATCCACAAACTCTCTATGACGGGGATCCATGACCGTATCAGCATCATCTCCATCAATCCTCCCCCACTCAAAATTACTCATCACCGATGAGTGGCCCGTGAGGGGAGGACAGTCAAAAGCAGCAACACTATGGGGCAAATCTGGCCCCGCTATCCATGTCGTAGTAGCATGAACATCCATCAGCACTGAGAACCTCTCTAGCAAAGAAACAACAAGACTTCCGAGGAAACTCAAAAGGGTGTCAAGCAAAAGAAATAAAACTTGAATCTTACCATTCGGTTTAAGAACCATGGAATCAACGTGGGAAATATACATGACAGAACTAACACTCCCCAACCCAAGAGAACATTTAGTGGAGGAAGAAACGATGGAGAAAGCCAGTCAGGTGGAACAAAGACGTACAATAAAAAGTACGGAAACTTGAAATAAAGTGAAACACCATGTGCTTTATAAAAATCTGAAATAAAAGCATGAAATCCGAAGTTCTTCATGTCCATGGATGGGTCGGCTTTCCTACGTATTAAATTATTATCGGAGCCGGAAGGCATCCGCTCGGGGACTGACCAGACTAAACCCAAATCACTAATTCTAGCGTATGACGGTCTCGACATGGATTGGAAGTGCGTGCTACATTACTTAAGATGACCCGCTAACATCCTAGATATATGAGGAGTGAACCCATGTGCTACATGACTTGACCAAAATGCGTAGGATAAGGGGGTTAAGTCAAGTGGAACAGGAGCCTTATAATCGAATATGATTTCATTGGGCTCCAAGTCCGCAGTTTTAATTTTAACTTTAATATATCACGCTTGGCATGAAGATATAGTAAGGAGAACCGCTTATCATAAATAATGGAGTTGGACGCTCCTGGATGTGAAAGGATGTGCGAGCGATACAACTCTAGTGGCCTTTCTATAGTCACTAACGTGTGGAAATGAGGGTCATCAAAAGGCGGTGAGTAAATGCGTGTGACCGGGTGTGGTATATAAGTATGTATAGGGGACACCACATCCAGAGGCACAATTACCAAAGAATCATAATCAGGCATAGTTGAGGACAAAACCATAGATGGACATGCAGAAAAATTAACAGTCAAATGTGACACGTAGTCAGATCTATGGGGTGCGGTGAACATACCAAAAACTAGTGCGCTAAACCTAGTAATATTTATACGCTGAGACAACGCCAATGTATGAACTAATAAAGTGGGCGTCACACAAAAACTCAGACTAGGACTACCGATTGCACGTCCTAAAAAGTCATCTAAGATAGGAAAATAAACAGGGGGAAGGGTCGGTAAAATCAATCCCCGGATAAAATCTGAATAAGTATAAATTTCACCCAATGGTGATGACATCAAGGAACTCTCATCCGGGTGTACATCCAAAGAATCATCTAATAATACCCTTCCCTCAGATGGTAACCCATCCACAATAATAATGGGGACATCCTCACTCTCAGGCTCCTCAGATAACTCAAATACACTCTCAGTGGGAGCATCGTAGGCTCTATCACGTTTGGGATCGTATCCTGGAGAGGGCACTCAATACTAGGGTGGTTAGATACAACACTAGTACCGCAAGTAATAGGCGACATAATACTCTCACAAATCAGAATGTAATCATCCCATACATCATCTTCTAAATCACTAGGTATTCCCTCAATATCGGAATAATCAGACTCGTCGAGCACTATAGTACGTGAAGGAATACTCTCACCTAGCTGATCATCCTCAGAATAAAATGATACCACATCTACATCAACATCCTCATGGGTATCATTCACAATCTTGGGAGGCGCAGTCGACACAGCTAAAGGAGTCAGGACCCTTGTGCAAACAGAAAACAAGAGAACGAAAAATTTGAGTAACGAAATTTTATTATCCAAAAAGGTAAATAATTACAAAGGTATAACCTCCCTTTTTTAGAATGGAGGAGATGGGAGAGATTACAAATAAACAATATGGGACTAAATAATTACAGGATGAATAAAACCAAGCCGCACACGCCGCACGGTTAGGCGAGTAGGCTTACCGCCCGACAACAACTAGAAGGAGAGAACATGCCGCCATAGGAGGCCGCTAGACCGCTCGGTCACCAAGTCGCCTGAGAAAAACCGCCAGACCACCCGATCTCTAATCTACTAGTGTCAGAGCACCAGATTGCCCGGTCTCTAATCTACTAGTGCCAGACCGCCAAACTGCCCGGTCTCTATATAGCAACACTCCCCCACAAGCTGGAGCTTATATATCGATCATGCCCAGCTTGTCGCAAATGTGAATAAAGGAGGTGGACACCGGCTTGGTGAAAATATCAGCCAACTCTTTATCTGAGGTGAAGAACGGAGTACAAATTTGTACCTTCAAAATCTCTTCCTGAATAAAATGGCAGTCGACTTCAATGTGCTTTATCCTCAAATGGAAGACCGAATTTTTTGAGATGTATATAGCGGCCTTGTTATCACAAAACATAGGTAGAGGATGGTTGTAGACCTCTCCTAGATCAAGCATGAGAGCCCGTAACCACTTCAACTCACATGTGGTTGACGCCATACTTCGATATTATGCTTCTGCACTGGACCTGGAGACTACAGACTGTTTCTTGCTCTTCCAGCTCACAAGATTTTCCCCCACAAAGGTGCAGAAGACCGATGTTGACTTGCAGTCTCCTTTGTCATAAGCATAGCTCGAATCTGAGTACGCTTCAACCCTAAAATGACCATTCTTCTGAAAGAGTAGTCCTTTCCGAGGCGCTGATTTAACATACCCCAATATCCTCAGGGCAGACCGTAGATGACACTCTCTTGGAGCTTGCATGAACTGGCTAACCTTGCCTACAACATAGGAGATGTCGTATCTCGTCACCGTGAGATATATGAGTTTACCAACCAGACATATGTATCTCGCAACATTTGAAAGAAAAGAAGAGTCATTCGTCAAGGTTTTATCTTCTCCAATCGCCATGGGACATCGGGCAGGTTTAGCCCCAATCAACCCTGCCTCTTTTAACAAATCAAGAGTATACTTGCGTTGGGAGAGAACTAAGGAATTGGGCTTTCGAGAGATTTCTATCCCCAGAATATATTTTGGGGAGCCCATATCCTTTATGACCAGGTGTTGACGAAGATGTTTCTTTATCAAGGTTATCACAGCCTTGTAATCTCAAGTGAGAAGAATATCATCCACATAAACCGCAAGAACCACCAGACCCGGGGAGGTTTTGCGAACAAACAAAGAGTGATCCGCAGAACTTCTTGTAAAGCCCACGACTGCTACAATCCCGCTAAACTTGTCAAACCAATCCCGAGGGCTTTGCTTTAGGCCATAGATAACCTTCTTTAGCCTGTATACCTGTGTCTCCCCCTGAGCAACATACCCTGGAGGTTGCTCCATGTAGACATCCTCCTAAAGATCCCCATATAGAAAGGCATTCTTGACTTTTAGTTAGGAAATGAGCTAATCCCTGTTGACAGCCACAGAGAGGAGGACCCTGATAGTGCTAAGATGAGCACTAGAGAGAAGGTGTCAAAATAGTCAACCCCATATGTCTGGGTAAAGCCTTTGGCGACAAGGCTGGCCTTATAACGATCCACACTACTGTCCGGCCTGAACTTCACCACAAAGACCCAGCGATAGCCAACAAAATCTATGTTGAAGGGAGGAGGAACAAGGGTACACATCCCCCGTTCAGTGATAGTAGCAATCTCCTCATCCATGACAGCCTTCCAATGAGGAATAGTAAGGGCCTCCTGGTAGGAGCGGGGAGTGGAAGTGGCAGAGATAGCCAGTGCAAATGCCCTGTGAGAAGGGGTAAGATGATCATAGGAAACAACAGCAACAAGCGAGTGCTAGGTACATGATCGAACCCCTTTGCGAAGAGCAATGGGAAGATCCAGGTCAGCTGGTTCCTCAGCATCTAGAGTGTCCGTGATGGAGAGAGCTGGCCCGGGAGTAGAGAGCGATGGCGGTGGAGAATAGGGACATAGCAGAGGAGAGGATAGAGGAGGAGACAATGGAGGTGGAAAAACCTCGGTAGGCGGAAATGGGTTGGAGGGAACAATAGGATAATCAAAAGCCTTAGGAAGAGGAGAGGAGGCGTCAAAGAAATAGGGAGCATTCTCGAAGAAGGTAACGTCAGCGGAGACGAACTATTTGCGGAGAACAGGGTCAAAATATCAATTGCCCTTCTATGTGGTAGATTACCCCAGAAAGACACATTTGGTGGAGCAAGGGGAGAGTTTGTCACGGGTGGTGGAGGGAGCGTGCACAAAGGCTGTGCACCCAATGATAGATAGAGGGAGAGGAAAAGGTTCCTTGCCCGGATAGAGAATGGAGAATGGGGTTTGACCGTGGAGAACTGTGGAGGGAATGCAATTGATGAGATAGCAGGAAATGAGAACTGCATAGCCCCAATAGGAGCAAGGGACCCGCATCTGCGTCATCAGAGTGCGAGCAACATCAAGGAGGTGACAGTTTTTGCGTTCCGCCACTCCATTTTGTTTTGAGGTATAGACACAACTAGTTTGATGGACAATCCCATGTTGCATACAGAAAGTTGAAAAAGCTTGACTAATATGCTCTTCAGCATTATCAAAGCGAAAGACTTTAATTGAAACACCAAACTGATTTTTAATTAACTGATAAAAAGATGTCCATACATTGAATAATTCAGAGTGATCTCGTAAGAGATACACCCAAGTACATCTAGAAAAGTCATCAATAAAGGTTACAAAATAAGAACTGCCCCGACCAATGGTGAGGGTAGGAGCAGGACCCCAGACCTCGGAGTGAATGAGATCAAACGAACGGGTAGATCCATGACCTTGCTTCGGAGAGAAAGAGGAACGGTGATGCTTGCCAAGCTGACAAGCATCGCAGTTGAGAGGAGAACTGTATGGAGGGAGGTGGGGTAGAAGTTGATGAAAGAGCCATGGAGGAGGATGACCAAGGCGAAGGTGCCACTATAGAAGATCTGTAAAGGAGGAGGAGAAGGAGGACAAAGTAAAAATATCGTCGAGGAAGTAGAGGCCGCCTCTCTTAGTCCCAGTAGCAATCGACCGTTGGGAGCTTGGATCCGGAAAAGAACAAGAAGTTGGAGTGAATGTGACGGAGCATTGGAGTTTCTTGTATAAAGAAGTAACTGATAATAAGTTGCAGGGAAACTTTGACACATAGAGAGTGTCCGCCAAACCATGAGACGAAGTGACTTGAACCACTCCCGTTCCATGGACCAGGGAGGGAGAGCCATCATTAATGTAACTTCCCTCAGACAACTAGACCACCTAAGATTGGTTTTGTCATGACTAGGTCATGACAAAACCATAGGAAGCCCAAGGAGACCAAGTGGACCTAAGAATATAAGTGAGATCATTATGGTCTGCAAATAATAGATTCATAAACCCTGGTTTAGGATGATCATGAGGCTTCACCATGACTCCAAGACCCCACCATGACCTCACCAATCTATTGAAAGGCCCTAAGGGTCCATTGGAGCCAACCCAGGGTGTCCAAGTTAACCTAGGACCATCTAAAGCCTAAATTGGGCAAGGTGCCCTAACTAAGGGTAATATGCCTTAATTAGCCCAACCAACCCTACCAAGGTCTACCTAACCTAAAGTGGGGTCAATGGGTCACCAAAGATCTATTGGGGTCAACCTTAGAGCCTGAGTTGATCCAAGTCAACTCTAGCCCTAACTTAGTCAAAGTGCCCTTCCTAAGGGTCAAGTGACCCCCAAGTGCCAATATAACCCTACCCAGCCCTACCTAGGCCATAGGGGAGGCCAATGGGTCACCAAGGATCCATTGGGGTCAACCCAAAAGGTCAAAATGACCAAGGTCAACCCTAGTCTAGTTTAGGTCAACTTAACACAAATGGGCTAACCCAAGCTCAAGCCCCATTCACTTGGGCTAACCACCTCTTAATCGTTTAATATTAGGAATTAGTGGGCTTCCATTAGGCTATTATGATGAACAATTTCATCCATGAGGGGCAGGTGAGAGAAAGCTTCAATTTCTCTTTAATGGAGGAGAGAGAAAATGGGTTAAAGCCATTCATGGCATAGGGAAGCCAAGGACCACCCTTCATTGCTTGATTCATCTACCCTAACAGCCCTGAGAAGATCAAGAGCCTTTCCAGGCTTTTCCACTGACTAAATACAGTGAACCACCATGGCCGAGAAAGGCTATTCATGGTCATTAATGGCCATTGATGACTTGGCCTCTCCCCTCCCTAACGGAGGCTTTAAATACCATCAGTGGCCTGAAAATGGTTTTTCCCACCACTTACCTAAAGAATTCAAGCCTTTCCACTATGTAGTTGCAGAAACCCGAGCGGCGCCACCACCACCATGACGACCCGACAATCATTGCGACTCCAGACCACCATAAAGGTCCTCCTCCTCTCCTTACTCTATGGGTAGATCAAAGATTTCATTTAGGATGAGGATTGGGCTCAATTGAGACCGATCCAAGCTTTAATTTTGCTGGTTTTTTCGAGAAAAACCAACTTGCGGGATCGCCGGAGTTGGCCCCTCCGGCGGCCGTGCCACCGCCCAGCGATGGCCACCACCTCGATGGAGGTGGTGGTAGCGGTGGCCGGAAAGGGAGGTGGCCGGATAGCCAGGATTTAGGCAAGGAAGCGCCTCTAGGTCGGGATGATCCTGGCCATCAACTAGAGGAAGACGATGACCAGGGGCCACTGGATGTGCTTTAATATTCGTGCTGAAGAATATTTAAACTATAGGTTTGATATTCATATCATTTCTGTCACAGAATTTGTATTTAATGTTTTAATTTATTAAAAATACCTAGGTTCACCTACATAAAAGTGGTAAACAACAAAGTTGTAGCCCTAGGGGTGTACTTTATTTTAAAATTAGTTTGAACCAATTTGGGTGCCTGGTTTGACCAGGGCACTCATTTTGGTGGGGTCTATACTTAGGGTTAGGCATAAACTAAAATGAGTGCCCCCACTTCATCCCTTATCCAATTGACCTAAAATTAGGACATGGAGTCCCCCTAACCTATACCTAGGCCTTGTCCAAAAATGGGAATTTTTGGATACATTTGTACTATAGTTTTAGAAATAATTTAATAATCCTAGGGTAAATTAATTAGGAGACCTAATGACCTCCAAACCCTCCAAAATTTTGGTAAGTGGTCCTTAGGGTCATCATGAGGTTCTGTATAAATTTTCACCTCATTTAGAGTTGATTTAGTTGGGAAATGAGTAAACCATAGTTTTGCCCAAAAAGGGGTATTTAAGTCAAAAGTGCACCTTGTGGGTTTGGGTGGCCAAACCACTTCAACAGAGGCTGTAATTTGGGCCACTGGTTTGACATGACATCTAAAATCCTCATATTGGTTATGGGGTGGTTTAGGGTAGATTTTCCTGAGGACCCAAGTTCAAACCTTAGGTTTGGACCTTGGGGGTTTGAGAAGGGCATGGGGTCAATTACCCTTGTATGGACTTGAAACTTGGTGCAGAGGACCCTATGGTGGTTAAAGCCCTCTGGGGGGAAAATTAGTCGATTTAGAGATGGTTAAACCCCTCAAAACCCTAACACTAATTTAGGTCACAAATTTCATAATGGTATGATGGGTTGTCAAAACTTTAGGAAAAGTTGTGAAACTTGGGTAGTGTAGTTATAGGGTTAATATGAGCCTCTGGTAATTTTATTTGGAATATTGGAATAATATATTTAGTACCTCCTTTGTTTTATATGGAATTTCCCTTGATAGTCCTTCGTTTATTATGATCTCACTATTCATTGGGATTTTATGAAAATTGGGCAGAGGAAGTTTTAGGTCATTATGCTCATACCATATTTTTATTATAATTTTTAGATGCATATTTTCAGTACTTACTTCACAAGCTTTTGAATATGCAAATATGTTCAATATTAGATTCAGAGCATAATGTTTGTTAGAAATTTGTGAAGCTTATTCAGTAGTGAAATTTGGGTAGTATGCTCATAAGGAAATTTTATCATAATTTTTAGATGAATATTTTCAGTAGTTGTTTCATTGAATTATGGAAGAGGATTATCATCTAAATTAAAGTTAGAGTTCATTATTCACTGAAAAATTTGGAAACTGGGTCAGAAGTGTTTTTAGGGCATTTTAGTTATGCTTGAATTTTCTTATAATTTTTTGAATCTTATTTACAGCACTTGCTTTTTTAGCTGTTAGCTATGTGATTATATTTAAAATTATGGATCAAAGGCTTAAACCATGCAGAAAAAAATTAGGAGACTTGAATTTACTATTAATTTGCTGCCTAGTATTTATCATAATTTTATGGAGCATTTTGACTGTAAAGGCCACTTCATATTCAAACTAGGGCATTTCGATTTTTAGGAGAAATAAATAAAATGTCTGATAAATTAGAAAAATTACAAGTTTTTGGATTTAGGCTATAAATATCATGATATGCCTCCATTAATTATCTTAGGGTGTTTGGATGAGGATTTAGAGTACCTCCTATCATGCACGTCATATAACATAAGGTGTCTGCATTTAGTAAAACTGCGGAAATCGTGTTAACATGGGGAATGGTCGCAGGGAGATGCAATTGTGGTTTACTAATTTTTGTAAAGTGGATTGGAGTATACCATTGGAAGTTGGGATGAGTAGGTTGTAGAGTTTTCTAAGATTAGGTGGTGCTCGGGATCGATGAAAGATCATATTTCTTGTGAAGGAAGAGACAGGGTCAAAACACATTAGGGTTATAACTAGTGTAATACTAATGGGATCGGGAATCAGGTATTAACAAATAATAATAAGTGCCTTGCGAAAGGGAGCTTTAGGCTTCAGCCCATCGTAGTTCCTAGTGCTCTCGAGAACCCTTCACGGGGTATGCCTTGGGCAGTCCTGGGCTAACCTAAACTGTAGACAAAATAAACAGCAACAGTAATTAGTATAACTAGGAATTCACTTTCACTCAAATTGATGTCTTGGGGTGTTAGGTTGGGTCACTTGGGAAGTAGGCTCGGTGTTTTTCGTGATGTGCAGGTTGGCCTGGCAAGCTTTGGCTCGGTTGTTGTTTGTGACGGACGGGATGGTCTAGGGAGCTTTTGCTCGGTAGCTAATACATAAGGTTGCATGTGCATAAAGTATAACGTGGTGGGTCTTAGGTATTGGAGGGTCGATGCACCGATGCCAATACATTGACTCGGCAAGTGTGGTTTTGCACTTTGCCAAATTAAGTCCGGTGGACCAGCTGGCAAAGAGTACACAGGAGCTCCGCTTAGTGCACCAGTGTCGAGGCGTACGATAGGTCTGACTAGTAGTGCAATTACTGGTTTAGAGGTGGGCGAGACCCAACCCACCGCTTCCGTTTGCCACTCTGGAGGAATCCTGGGAGGTTCGGCTCCAGAAAGGGGGAACTAAAGGTCTGTGTGCACAGAGTCGAGTGGGTGTGTTGCACTTGCATGATTCACATCATTGCATACTTACATGTCATAGAATAACCATTGCATTTAACCCATGACACCTATTGTATAAATATGTATGAGACTTTTTATACAATAGGCCATGCTAAACGACCCCTTGGTTTATAAGCTCGCGCGAGCGTGCTTATAAGTTAATTGCTTTTATTCTGTAGATATATACATGCTTGCTAAAAAACCAACACCCTATCGTATAAATTGGTATGGAACTTTTTATACGATAGGAGCCTTGCAGAAGATCCCTTAGCTTTTGTGTTTTCATATAAGTTAAGGTTACTTATTATATGTTCAGTCTTTCATACTTTCACTACTGCCACAAATACTTTTAAAAGTGCTAGACTAGTTCCGCCGTCACCTGTTACTTTGTTATTCTCCACCTTCATTACCTCTCCTTTCCTTCTCCCCACTCGGTTCCTAGGAGCCATGGGGGAAGGGGTGGGGGATGATAGGACTTAGTCTTTTAGACTAACGGTTTTCAAACCACGTCATTTTAGGGGACCGTGGAGCCCAGCATGGAGGAGTAGCCCCGGAGGTCGACACGCTTGGAGATGGGATAGTCTAGCACCAGAGTTCAGACAGCTGGGACTGTGAGTCTTGATCATTAGTAGATATTAAGTTTTTGCTTTCGTGCTGGGTGATATGTAGTGAAGATATTGATGTACCGGGAATGAGCCCCATTTCACGTACCTTTATTATTATTTCTGTGGACTCTCCCTTCGTGGAGATTTATTATTATATATGTTATTGTTGTGGACATGTGTAGAGTTCTACTTTTATGTACTCTTATATTTTGCTACTTTTATGTGATCGATTTGGCCGACAGGATCGACATTTTGTAGTGACGGCCTTCCCGGGTGTGAAGGTGTCACCGCAAAGTGACGGTTCTAGGCCTAAGACCCAGTGGTTCTAAAAAGAAAAAAAAGGGGTTCTTACAAGTAACGAGAATCGGGGGCAACCGATCATGTTTTTCTAGGAGAGAAAAGCACTGAGGATTGCTTGTCATGTGATTGGTCACACCAGAGTCCATCAACCATTTTCCTTGATTAACCACGTGGGCACTACCTGATGACATGACCACCGCGGCGGATGGCTTCGAGGAGGAGGTGGAAGAGTCACCAGAGGGGCGAAGATGCGGATGTTTCATCCAGTAGCATTCCACATTATGCCATGTGCGACCACAGTGAGAGCAGAGAAAGAGGGAAGTGCCACCCCCACCGGACTGGTGATTGCGGCCACCAGAGCCACTCCGATGAGTCTGGTGTGTATAGTTTTCTGGTGGTGAAGGAGATGACAGCATGGGATGCTGAAGTAGATAGGTAACTATGACAATGTGTGCAGCAGTGGCATCCAAGGTAGGAGAGTCTGACTTGCCCATATTTTGCTGGCAGGTCATGTCATAGGACTCTGGAAGTCGCAGAAGATAACATACAACCAGAAGTTCCTAGAAGTGCTTGTGATGTTCAGCCAAATCCACGAAGAAGGGGCGATTATGAAGAATCTCTGCCCCAAGAGCCTGAACTTGTTGTTAAGCGATAGTAGGAGACATGGAAGGATGATCAAAGAGTTCCACATATAAAGTGTAGATGCGTGACGTCTGAGCCCCCTTCGAGTACAGAGCAGCAAGATGAAGCCAAGCCATCTTGATCGTCTCATCATGACAGATGACAGAAAGACACTCATCCGAAAGGCTATTTGCTAGCCAAGTGTGAACAAGCGCGTCGCTAGCATCCCAATCATCAAACTCAACGGAATTGGGAGGGGGTGGGTCATCGGTGAGATGGTGGCATTTGAGTTGTGAGCGGAGAAGGAAGGTGAAGGAGACACTCCAATCCGGGTAGTTGGGATTGATGAGTTTGGAGACAGTGCCAAGATTCTCGAAAGGAGTAGGAGTAGGAGGCGGATTGGACACGGGAGTAGAAGTGGTGGTTGAAGTACTAGAAATAGCCATGGAAGGAAGATAGCAAGCCGCACGAGAAGAAGACCGCATCAGACAAAGGACAGAATCCCCATTGGAACAAAATCGCGCGTGGTGAAGAAACAAGTCGCACGAACAAAGAAGCCATGCGAGAAGGCACAACAAGTCACGCGAACAGCAAGCAGAACGTGCGGCGAGTAAGGATGCAGCGGAAAAAGAAAGGATCTGCAACGGTCACGGTGTCAACACACCAGCGACAAGGAAGGCCACGCCCAAGGAGCAGAGAAAAATGGCGGGAAAGAAGTTACACTGTTAGAGCAACAAGTCGCGCGAACAGGATCTAGAGAGGCCCGTGCGAACTGGAAGGAGTTCGCAAGAAAGAAGCAGGGCAGCCGTGAAAACAGGTTGCGGTAAGAAGAAACGGATAAGCCGCGCACACAAAGGCAGCGACAAAGAGAAGAGAAGAGAAGCCGCGTGGTCAGAGGTCGCAAGAACAAGTTGCGAGAAGAGGAACAAGCCGCGCGGACAGGACGTGCGGATAGAAAGGGCTCAAGAAATCAGGAGGAAAAGATCGAGTTCCTCTGATACCATGTGCGAACAGAAAACAAGAGATCTAAAAATTGGAGTAACAAAATTTTATTATCCAAATAGGTAAATAATTACAAAGGTATAGCCTCCATTTTATAGAATGGAGGAGATGGGAGAGATTACAAATAAGCAATGTGGGACTAAATAATTATAGGATGAATAGAACCAAGCCGCACAGGCCACGCAGTTAGGCGAGTAGGCTAACCGCCCAGGAAAAACTAGAAGGAGAGAATAAGCCGCCAAAGGAGACCGCCAGACCGCCCGGTCACCAAGTCGTCTGAGACAAACCGCTAGACCACCCGGTCTCTAATCTACTAGTGCCAGACCGCCAGATGGCCCGGTATTTAATCTGCCATTGCCAGACCGCCAGATCACCCGGTCTCTATACAGCAACAACTCTAGTGGTAACAACTTTCGAGTCCAAGACATATGACCTATAAGGCATGGTTTTCCTAAAGGTGGTAGTAGGTACACTATGGGCAGGCCAACCTTTGGGGGAAAATGATCTAGTGTTAGGTATATAATCATTCCTATAGGAAGGTATGGGACTAGTGCCATAATGATACTCACTCACAGTCTTGGTGTTAGTAGTGCAGAGATAGACGGGATTAAATTGATCCTAGAGTAGGCTACGCATTGCCGGACAAGCATGTTTATAACTACTAACACGACGCTCTTCGTTTAGCCAAAATACCTGGGCTTGACCTACTAATCATTCTCGAGCTATGATAACCCTGTGGTGGTCGACCCAAAATACCTGGGTTGTGGCTTGTGTTCTGCAGCTGTTGTAGTTGCCTTTACCTCATCAATTGTAAGGTAGTAGTTGTTGTTTTGTTTTAGTTCAGACATACATACTTTTAGTGGGTTCGTGTCAGGTTGTTGACGCCCACTGGTTGTTTTGTTAAGTTATAACAAATAAAGTAGGAATTTCAATAATAGAGTAAAAGAAATTGCACCAAGTGCGAAGTGAAGTCATGCTTCGATAAAATCTGCAAGAGTAAACATTCAACAAATGACTAAACAATAGGAAGAAAAGAGACTAAAAAGCTCTAAACACTTGATTCATTAGCACTGGAAAAAACCCATGGTTCTGAGTCGGTGGCAACACTGTCCAACACAAACTAACAAGCCCAAAAATGAACATCAAAAAAGGACTGCGGTACATTATTCAACACAACCCAACAGTCCATAAGAAGAGACAAAAACTCGCCAAGTGCAATAATTCACGAAATGGAGTCATGTTGGTGTTCGTTTATCCATTGCCATCCTAGCCGTAAAAAAACCTCCAAAACTCCAACAAAACCCCAAACCTAACACCAAAAAAATACTCTCACGACAAGAGGAGAGACCAACCCAAAAATTTACCCTAAGACCCATACTCGGCGAATCGACAAAATGGCGAAAATATTATAAGTCCAGCTAAATTCGTCGAATATACCCGACATAACCAAGTAATACTCGACGAATTAGACTTGGCGGTTAACGGCTATACCCGACAATACTCAATGAACATGATTCGATGAACAGGGTTTCACTCGACGAATAGGGCTTCACTCGACGAATTCTACTCAGGTCCACTTCGCTATATTCATCGAATTTCCCTAAGTTATAATTCATACCCGATGAAATTTCCTTAGGCTATTCTATCTATAGTCGACGAAATTACCCTTGGTATTATCCCATACCCGATAGATTTCTACTAGACCAACATACTGATACTCAGCGAATTCCTGGCCGAACTCTACACTATCCTATAGATTCTTCAAGGCTACTCCCTGCACTACACCTATCTTCTAAGGAGGGAAATAAGGGGAAATAAATGAAAGAAATAACATAGCAAGGAAAAATCACCACTTGTCTCAAAACTCCCAAAATTTGACGCTCTGAGCGCTTCGTTGATGAGGATAACCCTCAAGAACTCCTAAGCAACAAATCCTGAAACTTTTCGATACAAAAGAGGGTCAAAATCGCGAACCCTAACCTCAAAAAATCCAAGAAACGGGAAATACTTACCACGTACGCGTAGATCTCGGCGAGAGCTTTCTGAATCTCTCCTCCTCTAACGAAACCGACCACCGGGACTAACACGATCAACAACAAAAAGCACGTGATACCACTGTCACTTCTCTTTTGCGAAACAGCCGACGACACAGGGAAGAAGATGAATAGGGTTTGATTTGACGCAAAGACACATATATATATGTATATATACTATTATATTATAATTAATTATTAAATAAACGTCCAACCGACCCGAAACTCAAACCAACTCGAAATCCTACGAAATTCGCACCGTAGCTAAATATCGACGCTACAAATCCAATGGAGAAGTCAAATCAAATTTCGACAAACCAAACTTGGTTAAACACTCCCCAAATTCTAAACACCAAACATCCCCAAAAATGCTCAACCGTGCTCCAAAAAGAACTCCGGCTCTCAAGGGAATATCAAAACATAGTATAAATTAGCCAAGATAATACTCCCAAACCAAAACCTCAGATGCCAACGAGCAAAAGACACGCTCCGACAATGGTACCCACCAAGTACGTGTCAACGTAAGCCCTGACGTCAAAATACGTCACTAAAGAGATTTTTAAATAAACCTTGGAAAATTAGGGGAGTTACAACCACCCCTCCTAAAAGAAAGTTTCATCCCAAAATTTTATGCATAAAAGATCCCAGGATAGAGGAAAATAACCAAGAATTATAGAATATAAATACATACCAAAAGAACCTGGCGAACAGATGAGGATGAGCCTCACTCATAGCTGACTCCAACTCCCAAGTCGCGCTTTCCACGTCTTTGTTTTGCCACAAAATTTTAACCATGGGTATGGTCTTCCTTCGTAACACCTGATCTATAGTACCCAAAATGCGAACATGCAACTCAATGTAAGAAAGGTTAGGCTGCAATAGGGGCACCATATCAAGAACATGTCGGTCGCTAAGTACAAATTTTCGCAACTGGCTCATATGAAACACATCGTGCACACCAGGAAAAATTACGGGCAAATCCAGCCTATAAGCTGACACTCCAATGCGTTCAACAATCTTGAAAGGTCCCACATACCTAGAATCCAACTTGTGGTTCTTTCCAAACCTCTTAACACCAGACATCAAGGAAACTTTAAGAAAAACCATGTACCCAACAACAAATTCTAGATCTGTCCTTCGCCGATTTGCATTCTGTAACACCCCAAATTGTTGTAGGAGCGACGGGGATCGAATTTGGCCAAGACAGGGCTTTGGTGCAGGTGACACGGCCCCCGACACGGGCGTGTCGAAGGCCATGTCAGGCGTGTCGAGCTCGGGCCGACGAGCTGGCCGTGTCGTCGACCAGTTCAGGTCGACGATGGTCGTGTGGTGGAACACGGCCCAGGACACGGGCGTGTCCCAGGCCATGTCACACCTAGGCTGTGCGGTTGGGTACACTGGTAATGACACGGGCACGAACACGGGCGTGTCTAGTTTGACACAGGCGTGTCTGATGCCCTGTCACCAGGCTGTGTACCTCTCTGACTGCAAAGTGTTGATAAATTGCACACGGGGGGCGTGACACGGGTCCCGACACGGGCGTGTCGCAGGCGACACGGGCGTGTCGGAGGCTGTGTCACATGCCGTGTTGCTGGTTTTCAATTTTGGTCGAGACGGCGAATGAGCTACACGGCCAGGCACACGGCCGTGTGTGAACCCGTGTTCGGCCCAGTTTTTGGGATTTCAGATCTAATCTCGACCGTTCGTTTCCTTGGCTTTGGATCCGACGGTGGGGGGCTGCTCCTGGGTGGTTTTAGCCGGGAATAGGGTTTTGAAACCCTTATTTCTCTTGGGTTTTCTCTTTCTAAATCCTAGAGAGAAGGGAGAGCAAGGAGGAAGGAGGAGTCCAAGATCTGGCTGCCGGAGGAGCTTCGGAGCTCCGAATCGCGATCCGAGTCCAGATCCGCAGAGGTGACGCCGTTGCGGTGCTTTCCAACCGCATAGTTTTCGATGGCGCCGCGGAAAAGCGAAAAGGTAACGATTCTCTTCTTGAGTATGTGAAGCTCTTCTTCCTTTGCATGGGAAAACCCCTCTCCCGCGAGTGTGCGGCGAGATCGTGGTATTCCTTGGGGTAGATATGTAAAGTCCCCCTTGTTAGAGTCCGAAATCGTAGTACGGTCATAGGCATGGTGTGTGAAGCCTACCCGGACGTGTTTTCCGGATCGGTGATGTTTTGCTATGCATATTTTAGCCGGAGAAGACTCCGAGCGTTGTGGTTGTTTTCGGGTTGCTATGCGGTAGAATGCATCAGGGAATCTTGGGGATTAACCCCGAGGTGCAGCCGGAAATATGGGCGGAAACGAAGTTCTGCCATCTCGGTGGCCTGGGTGCCAGCCGGGAACATAGCGGGGCTATGTATCATGTTTGATTGCGGCAGGGAGCCTTGGGGATGAAACCCAAGGTGCACCCGGAAATTTTGGACGGAAATGCAGTTCTGTCATAGCGGTGGCCTGGGAGCCAACCGGGTACTTAGCGGGGCTATGTACCGTGTTTGATCGTTAATTGGGACTGGGGAAAGCTTAGTCCGCGCCAAAGGGCCGAATGGCAGTGGCGGAGTGAGCAACGGACTAGTAGCCCTCTACCCGCTCCACCTGCTCGGTTAAAGCGACCTAAAGTTTTACGTGGGACTTACCGAGGTTTGGAGATCGAGTCTAGGCTGTGGCTGAGAAGACTAAATGCTCACAAAGATTGCCACCCTGGGGGTGGTGGTGGAGTCGAGGACCGGACGGGGTTCGGACTGGCTTTGCCGAGTAAGTGCCCTGAGAGCACGGGGTGTACGGCTGTGAGAGCGTGCACCTATGATGAGATGCTTGTTTTACTGTGTTGCTTGTTTTGCTAACAAGTGCAGGGAAGAAGCTTTGCAACCCCGGTTTGGGGGCGGAATCGTTATAATTTGGTCAGCATTGCTGACCGTTGCTATTGTTCGCCACCGGGCGGTGGTTTGTGGCTTGCAGGTGCTGCGGAGCGGAGCGGGAAATAGCGGGCTAAAACCCTTGTTGCTGTGCCGGCCCTCGAAGGCCTAATTGCTTATTTTTCTTTCCCGTTTTTCATGTATGGCCGGCCTGCGAGCCGAAGTATGAAAACACTACTTTTGTTAAGTGAACAGTGTAAGGCCTTAAGGCCATTTCTCTTTTGGTGTATGTTTACATTCCTGAGTTTATAGTGGACATTCATGCTGTTGTGGCTGGGTTCTTATTTCTTTTGTAACCTAATAAATTGCTTCCGCTAGGTGTTGTGTAGGACGACATTATTGGTTGAATGGTTTCAACGCGTAACCAACCGGTCTGTCCGTAGTATATGGCGTCGGGCCCCGGCCGGACCTACTGCTATATGCTATGCGACGGATAGGGGTGTTACAAATTGGTATCAGACTACTGGTTTCGGTCAAGCTTAAATGAATTCGTGGGCGAATTCACTTTAAGGGGTGGTGAGCACATGTATGTGCGTCATCGTTATAACATGAAAAGAACCCATGAATGTCCACTTAGGAATGAAAATACACATGTTTGGGGAACCTGCGTGTTCCTATAATTGCTTTTTACAATTTTGTTCGGTCCCTTATTGGTGTTCTGTACGATTGTAGGTGTCCGAGAGTGGCGCGTGGCAGTCTGAATGCGCACTTTCTGAGAAAAGTAATGCACCTAGCGACCTGCTGGAGACACCTACGTCTTTGGAAACCATAAGAATGGTGGTTGAAGTGGTGTTCGCTGTGACCAACGCACATCATGGGAGTAATGTGCAACCATTTGTCCCTGAGATGGCCCCAACATCGGGTGGTATGTTGGAGCAAAGGGCATTTGGGGGTCAAGTAGAGCAGCAGAGGAGCATGACTGTGGCGCAGGGAGCGCATTCGGTGGATGCATATTTGCAGACGTTCCTTATGGTAAGGCGCTACCCAGGCTTTGAATGGGAAAGCAAGCAATCTATAGCGGATAGATTTTATAACGGTCTGCGCAGCGAGTTGCGTATCCTACTGCTAGGACCAAAGTTATTGGGATTCCGAGCTTTGGTGGAATCGGCCAGAGCATTGGAAGTGGAGTTGGGGGAAACTCACCGAGTACCGGTGAATAGGGTACCAAACCTTACAGATCCTATAAGGACTGCTTATCGAAAGATGCTGAGAGAATAGGCTGGGTCATCTACTACCCAAACTACCGTCAAATGTTATTCTTGTAGCAAGAAAGGGCACCTCGCCAGATAGTGTTGGGAGAGTGCTCAGAAGACAAGGAAAGTTTTAGCAGGAACAGTCGGAGATTCTGTGGCAAAAGATTCGGTGGTCAAGCGGACAACCTCAAAATCTGGGTACCGTAGGTGGTACAAGAAGGCTAGGAGGCCGGGTCTAGTCCCTTCCTCTAGCACATCCGGAGCGACTACAGTCCAAACCCGGGATGAATGCTTTGTTTATGGAAAGCCGGGGCACTATGCCCGGGATTGTTGGTTTGGACGCCCAGTGTCCAAAAAGAAGTCGGGGGAAACTTTTGAGGAGAAAGACAAGGCGGTGGCGTCTGCCGCATCGCTGATTACTCCGGCCCAACCGGGAGTGAACATCCTTGGCCAGCAGGAGCTCATGTGGCCGACCGTCGGGTCGACATGTATGGTTTAATTGTTAGCAATTTAGCTTCTTATACCTGTTACCTTTTGCGTGTTAGCTTAGAACTGGATGTTCTAGGCTTTGTTTGGATTATTGGCAATCCGACGAGAGCATTGTTCGATACGGGAGCTTCGCGCACCTTTTGTCCAAGGGGTTTATATCATGTGTTGAAGTACCTTCTTCGATGGCAAAGGACAAACTGGATTCGTTATGGCGTTACGGATATTCAATACGCGCGAAAAGAGTTTCTGTGTTGCAAGGTTATGGTTTAGGGGTCAGGGATTCGACGTGCAAGCGTCGTTACTGCCACCATGGAAGGCTTTGAAGCCTAAGCCTACATTGGGTAGTATCTCGGGTGTATCCGAATATCCTGATGTGTTTTCCTGGAGTCCCTCCGTGGCGAGCGATCGATTTCGCGAGTGAGCTGGCGCCAGGTGCCAAATCTGGGTCATGCTCTCCTTATAGGCTAACGCCTAATGAGTTGGCAGAACTGAAAGTTCAATTTGAAGAGCGTATGGATCAAGGTCTTGTGCGTCCAAGTTTGTCATCTTGGAGCACACCGGCCCTCTTCGTGTAGAAGAAGGAAGGGAGTTTGCGGCTCTGAATCGTTTATGAAAAACTGAGCAAGTCGATAAAAGAGATCAAGTACCCGATCCCAAGGATTGGCGATCTGTTTGATCAGTTGGGTGGGTCATCGGTGTACTTAAAGTTGGAACTTAAGTCTGGTTACTATCAGATGAGAATCAAGGAAAGTGTTATCCCAAAGATAGCGTTCAACACAAGATATGGGCATTTCGAGTTTACGGTCATGTCGTTCGGGCTGACTAATGCGCCATCGGTGTTCATGGACCTGATGAACAGAGCGTTCAGGAAGTACTTAGACCATGTTGTGATCGTCTTTATTGACAACCTATCGGTGTGCTCGCAGTGCGAAGAAGATCGCTTCAAGCATCTGCGTTTGGTTTTGGGGACGCTAAGGAGGAACGAGCTATACGCAAAGTTCTCCAAAGGCGAGCCTTGGTTATCATCAGTGACGTTCCTTGGTCACTTAGTTAGTAGGGAAGAGTTGCAGTGGATCCGGCGTAGACTGTTACAATACGAAAGTGGCCTGTGTTGTCTTCGGTAGTGAAAGTCCGGAGTTTGCTGGGGCTTGCTGGCTTTTACAGGCACTTCGTGGAGAACTTCTCGCGGATAGCGCTACCTCTCACGACTTTGACAAGGAAAGATCAGAGTTTTGTGTGGGCGCATGAGTGTGCGCAAGCTTTTGAAGAGCTGAAGAGTCGGTTGACCACGACGCCAGTGCTTAGTTCGCCGAGTGGGACCGAGGGCTTCGAGGTTTTTTTAGTGACGCTTCGGGTAGTGGTTTGGGCTGCGTGCTGGTGCAGCATGGGAACTTGATAGCCTATGGTTCGCGTCAGCTAAAAGTGCATGAAAGGAATTATCCGGTCCGTGACTGGGAGTTGGCGGCCGTGATATTTGCGCTTAAGCAGTGGAGGCGCTACTCGTACGACGTTAAGTCGATATTCATACCGAGCTTAAGAGCCTGAAATATCTGTTGGATCAATAGGACTTGAACTTGAGGCAGCGGAGATGAAAGGAGTTCCTGGGGGACTATACGTTCAAGATTTATCATGCACCCGGCGAGGGCAACACAGTGTGGATGCGTTGAGTCGCAGGGCTCCCGCCCAATCCAAATGGTTGTTGGTACATGTTGAGAGGCTAGTTCAGGAATTGGAAGCGTTAGAGATCCGTTGTGTTGACAAGCAGACTAGCGCCGAAGCATTGTTAAACTGGACGGAGGTTTGGTATGACCTGGCTGATCGTATTTGGCAGGCCATGGTTTGTGTAGCTGCATGAAGGAAATCAAGAGTGCGGCTCGTTGGGTCAAAATCCCGAATCGACGGTTGTAGGTGGGCTACCAAGGAAAGACCATTGTTTGTGCGGCCCAAGCATGGGTAATCTATGGGTGGAGTTGTGATACGTTATATCAAGTACTCAACTCGCTTAGGAGGCACGAAGTTGTGCCGATATCTGAAGAAGTGCTCTGGTGGCCAGAACTCTAGAAGGTCGTGGCACCATATGTAGCAAAGTGCCAGCCTTGCGCCTTAGTGAAGGCAGAGTGCCAAGTGCCGGGGGATTCTTGAATCCATGCCTAGTTCGGAATAGAAGTTCGACTGGACTGTGGGCATGGTTTGCCAAAGTCACAGTGAATTAACGACGCCGTCTGGGTGATCGTAGTTGTGTTGACACTAGTGTCGCACTTCATTCCGCATAGGAAGGATGACTCGGTGGTGAAGTTAGCAAAGT
Organism: Platanthera zijinensis; assembly: GCA_039513925.1. Classification (NCBI taxonomy): domain Eukaryota; kingdom Viridiplantae; phylum Streptophyta; class Magnoliopsida; order Asparagales; family Orchidaceae; genus Platanthera; species Platanthera zijinensis. Next base: position 135,050,812 of record CM077080.1, on the reverse strand, counting down.
TGTATGTTGACAATATCGTTAGGCGGCATGGTGTGCCCCGTAGCATTGTGAGTGATCGCGATGGGCGGTTCACGTCAAATGATTGGAAGTGGTTGCAGAAAGTGCTGAAGGTTAAGATGAAGTTTAGTCCAGTCTTACAACTGCGGACGGATGAGCAGACCGAGAGAGTCAATAGAATAATGGAGGACATGCTCCGCATGTGTGTTCTAGACTTCAGGAAGCTTTGGGAGGACCACCTGTTTTAGTGGAGTTCTCGTACAACAATAGCTACCAGGCGAGTATCCAAATGGCACCCTTTGAGGCCCTATATGGTAGAAAATGTCGCACGCCGTTGTCCTGATTAGAAACGGATGAGGCAAGGTTGTACAAGAAGCAGGAGGTGGAGAGTGCTACCTCATTAGTGCGGATCATTCGGGAGCGCTTGTTGATCGCTCAGGACCGGCAGGCGAAGTATTACAATGTCAAGCACCGGAACGTGGAGTTCATGGTAGGCGATTGGGTATATCTTAAAGTGAATCCGTTCAAAGGGGTTTCGCGGGTGAGACGCTTGAAGAAGCTGAGCGCAAGATACCTTGGACCTCTTGAGGTTCTGGAGCGAGTCGGCTAAGCGGCTTACCGTTTGAGGCTATCGGAGAAATTTAGTGGATTACATGATGTGTTCCACATTTCAGTGTGCGGAAGGCGGTGCAAGAGCCTTCGCAGGTGATCGCGGTTGACCAAGTGCCGGTGGACGAGGGGTTGACGACTAGGGTCAAGCCCATTCGTATCGAGGATGTTGAGGTCAAGAGACTCCGTAACAAGGAGATCCGGATGGTTAAGGTCTGGTGGGATAATTGCGGGCATGAGGAGCTCTCTTGGGAACGGGAGCAGACTATGCTCGAGGAGTACCCGGAATTGTTCCGCTCAGGTACTATTTTACGTTAAGTCCTGTTTTTCCTTTATTAATTTTGTGGGCAAAATTCTTTAAGGGGGGTAGAATTGTAACACCCCAAATTGTTGTAGGAGCGATGGGGATCGAATTTTGCCAAGACAGAGTTTTGGTGCAGGCGACACGGCCCCCGACACGGGCGTGTCGAAGGCCGTGTCGGGCGTGTCGAGCTCGGGCCGACGAGCTGGCCGTGTCGTCAACCAGTTCAGGTCGACGATTGTCGTGTGGTGGAACACGGCCTAGGACACGGGCGTGTCCCAGGCCGTGTCACACCTAGGCTGTGCGGTTGGGTACATAGGTAATGACACGGGCACTAACACGGGCGTGTCTAGTTTGACACGGGCGTGTCTAATGCCATGTCACCAGGCCGTGTACCTCTCTGACTGCGAAGTGTTGATAAATTGCACATGGGGGGCGTGACACGGGTCCCAACACGGGCGTGTCATAGGCGACACGGGCGTGTCGGAGGCCGTGTCACATGTCGTGTTGCTGGTTTTCAATTTTGGTCGAGACGGCGAATGAGCTACACGGCCAGGCACACGGCCGTGTGTGAACCCGTGTTCGGCCCAGTTTTTGGGATTTCAGATCTAATCTCGACCGTTCGTTTCCTTGGCTTTGGATTCGACGGTGGGGGGCTGCTCCGGGGTGGTTTTAGCCGGGAGAAGGGTTTTGAAACCCTTATTTCTCTTGGGTTTTCTCTTTCTAAATCCTAGAGAGAAGGGAGAGCAAGGAGGAAGGAGGAGTCCAAGATCCGGCCGCCGGAGGAGCTTCGGAGCTCCGAATCGCGATCCGAGTCCAAATCCGCGGAGGTGACGCCGTTGTGGTGCTTTCCAACCGCATAGTTTTCGATGGCGCCATGGAAAAGCGAAAGGGTAACGATTCTCTTCTTGAGCATGTGAAGCTCTTCTTCCTTTGCATGGGAAAACCCCTCTACCGCGAGTGTGCGGCGAGATTGTGGTATTCCTAGGGGTAGATATGTAAAGTCCCCCTTGTTAGAGTCCGGAATCGTAGTACAGACATAGGCATGGTGTGTGAAGCCTACTCGGACGTGTTTTTCGGATCGGTGATGTTTTGCTATGCATATTTTAGCCGGAGAAGACTCCGAGCGTTGTGGTTGTTTTCGGGTTGCTATGCGGTAGAATGCATCAGGGAATCTTGGGGATTAACCCCGAGGTGCACCCGGAAATCTGGGCGGAAACAAAGTTCTGCCATTTCGGTGGCCTGGGTGCCAGCCGGGAACATAGCGGGGCTATGTATCATGTTTGATTGCGGCAGGGAGCCTTGGGGATGAAACCCGAGGTGCACCCGGAAATTTTGGACGGAAATGCAGTTCTGTCATAGCGGTGGCCTGAGAGCCAACTGGGTACTTAGCGGGGCTATGTACCGTGTTTGATCGTTAATTTGGACTGGGGAAAGCTTAGTCCGCGCCAAAGGGCCGAATGGTAGTGGCGGAGTGAGCAACGGACTAGTAGCCCCCTACCCGCTCCACCTGCTCGGTTAAAGCGACCTAAAGTTTTACGTGGGACTTACCGAGGTTTGGAGATCGAGTTTAGGCTGCGGCTGAGAAGACTAAATGCTCACAAAGATTGCCACCCTGGGGGTGGTGGTGGAGTCGAGGACCGGACGGGGTTCGGACTGGCTTTGCCGAGTAAGTGCCCTGAGAGCACGGGGTGTACGGCCGTGAGAGTGTGCACCTATGATGAGATGCTTGTTTTACTGTGTTGCTTGTTTTGCTAACAAGTGCAGGGAAGAAGCTTTGCCGCCCCGGTTTGGGGGCGGAATTGTTATAATTTGGTCAGCATTGCTGACCGTTACAATTGTTCGCCACTGGGCGAAGGTTTGTGTCTTGCAGGTGCTGCGGAGCGGAGCGGGAAATAGCGGGCTAAAGCCCTTGTTGCTGTGCCGGCCCTCGAAGGCCTAATTGCTTATGTTTCTTTCCTGTTTTTCATGTATGGCCGGCCTGCGAGCCGAAGTATGAAAACACTACTTTTGTTAAGTGAACAGTGTAAGGCCTTAAGGCCATTTCTCTTTTGGTGTATGTTTACATTCCTGAGTTTGTAGTGGACATTCATGCTGTTGTGGCTAGGTTCTTATTTCTTTTGCAACCTAATAAATTGCTTCCGCTAGGTGTTGTGTAGGACGACATGATTGGTTGAATGGTTTCAACGCGTAACCAACCGGTCTGTCCGTAGTATATGGCGTAGGGCCCCGGCCGGACCTACTGCTATATGCTATGCGACGGATAGGGGTGTTACACATTCTTCTCATAACGCTCCTGAGCTATCCGAAGCTTCTCTCGAATATGTGTCACAGAGGTATTCATCTCCTCTAAAGCTTTTGGACCCAATAACAATCCTTTACCAACCTCGGCCCAAAATAAGGGAGTCCAACAACGTCTCTCATACAAAGGCTCAAATAGGGCCATCTGCAAACTTTCCTGATAACTATTTTTGTAAGCGAATTCTATCAATGTTAGCCGCTTGTCCTACGCTCCTCCATGGTCCAAAATGTAACATATTATCATGTATTACATGATCTGATTTACTTTCTCCGTCTGACCATTGGTCTGTGGGTGATAGGTGGTTTTATATTTGAGGTCGGTACCCAACCCTTCCTGTAAACTTTTCCAAAAACTGAGACGTAAACCTGGAATCTCGATCCGACACAATACTAACCGGCTCTCCATACAGTCTGATGACCTCATCCAAATATAACTCTGCTATTTTCTCCATGGAGTAATCAATTTTAAACGACACGAAGTGAGCACACTTTGTAAGTCTATCCACTACAACCCAAGCTGAATCATGTCCTTGGGGAGATCTCGGCAAACAGGTAATAAAATCCATCAAAATACTCTCCCACTTCCAACTTGGAATCTCAAGGCGTCAGTTTGCCACTAGGCCGCCCATGATCTGTCTTAACACGCTTGCAGGTGAAGCATTCAGACACAAACTTGGCTATATCATTCTTCATTCCATACCACCAAACGATTTATTTCAAATCTCTGTACATCTTAGTAGAACTGGCGTAGTAGGCAACACTAGAACCATCTACCTCACTGCATAACTTAACTCGAATATCCTCAACTGCGAGGATACATTATCTACAGGGATACCTCAAAGTACCCATATCATTGATTGAAAAGTCAGGTAATTCCCCTTTCTCAGTTCTATTACGAAGGTGCTTGAAAGTGTCAAGCTGTCTACCTAAATTACCTAGAGGAGGGTGAATAGGTGAGATCGATGTCTTTTGCGGAATAAAAATGTTAGCACAAAAATTAAGCAAGCACAAACAAGATGACACAATGAATTATAGTGGTTTCCCAACCTTGGGTACATCCACTCTCACCTCACCAATCTAGCACAACGCTAGACTTGGCTACTTTATTAAATCATGAATCAAACAATCCTACACCTCGGAGCAATGCTCCTACAACTCAGAGATAATACACTCCTACAAAAACTCGGAGAACAACGCTCTTACAATCTCAGAGAACAACTCTCCTACACACTCGGAGACAAGGCTCCTATAATAATAAAGATGATTTTACAATAATAAAACAAACTTGAAATTCTCAGATCTGAATTCTTTAACTCCTTCCTTCTTGAAAACATTAACCTCTGTGAAAAAGATTGAGGAAGAAATCCAAAAACCTGGATCTGAAAATCGTAGGATTCGATACAATCAAGAATGATTGAGAACTTGAAAATGTTTGATCTGTCGAATCTTTTCCTCTCTGAATCGCTTGATCGAGAAGGTCAGAAGGAAGAATTGTTCGTGATGGTAGCGCTTCCCGATTTTGGAAATGAAAAAGTACGATTCAGAAAACTTATGTCGATTAGGGTTATCGATTATGACAAGAACTTTTATAGGTCATCTCTAACGGTCTGAATTATTTAATGATGATCCACGTGGACCAATCATGAGAGAGTTAGATTTGAAAAGAATTCCGTCAGATACTTAAGGAAAAAATTTCTGCAATGCCGTTTCTCGAGAGGAGGATTGACATCTCAAGAACAACTCCATTTGTTTCGAGGAAAGATATAAGCTTCTTGAGAAGAATTTCTTAAGGAAAATAATGAAAATGAATTCTGGTTTCACGAGAAGAATAGACTTTTCTCGAGAAAGAATTCTGCCTCTTGAGAAATAGGTAATGATTTCTCGAGAGCTGCCTTGACTTCTCGAGAATAGTTTAGACTTCTCGAGAAATAACTTCGGCTTCTCGAGTAATGACTTCTGCTTTCTCGAGACATAACTTGGCCTTCTCGAGAAAATTTCTTGGCTTTCTTGAAAACAAGACTTAGAAGAATTCTAAGATATGTTTAAGGCTTCTCGAGAAGTGCATGGATTTCTCGAGAACTGCTCTTGGGATTCTCGAGAAATGCTTCTGCTTCTTGAAAAAAGAACTTGCTTGTCAAATAATTGACTTAGAACTTCTTGAGAAATTTACTTAGCAAATTTTCTTAACAAGATTTTAATTCTTCTTCTTTGAGATCAACAACCCATACTTTGTTCCATATCTTTAGTACTTGAAAATGAAGTGCATGCCAATGGAGAGGTTACATATGAGTCAACACTGTGGATCACACAATGAGGGATTATATTGCATGGTTCTGTGTTTGGTGACTCACTGTAAACTTACATTGGTCTACACTTGGCAATTATGACCTGCAAGCACTTAACCACAGAATAACATCAAATACAAACATAATTCATCTTAGTTCAAGGGTGACTTCATATAAATCTTGGTTATTGTGGATACAATACCCAACAATCACCCCCTATTTATAGAAGTCAGAGCCCTCTGCACTAAGGTGAATTACATCAAAATAATAAAATAATTAACAAGTAAACATAGTAATGATAGCGATGATGATTAAGAAATAATATATCAGCAAAATTCAAAATCATATAAATATATATATAGAAATTGTCCATAGGGAATCCAGATCCACAACATCCTATACTATGGCTAAAATTTCACTCATTTGAATTGATGTTGTTATTGCCTTTCTTTCTTATCTTTCTGCCTCTTCTGATAGCTATATGGCTTGGGGTAGTATTTAGAAGGTTTGGGAGGAGCCTTGGGATTATTTCTGTCATATTCTCTGTCATAGATTCTCTTTTTAGTTAAAGATTTCTCATACAACTCCCATTCCTTGGAATTATAATGATCATTTCTATCTTCATTAAAGTTACAACCAGTTTTAGAGTCTCAAGAATTAGTGACTTGGAGGTTGGGCTCCACACTTCAGCAAATTCATGTGCTATTCTTCTTTCAGCTTCTGGATTTGGAATGGATTGGCTTGCAGAGGCACTGTAACCATATTTCCTTTTCTTAGGAGCTGGAATTTCTGGAGGTGGATTTGGAGGCATCTCTTATTCAGACCAAACTTGGAAGTAATTTGCTGGAGGGGCTTCATAATCTTCAGGTCTGGGAGAGAATGAAGGCATATAGGCAGTAGGCTGCTGGACAGTTGGGTTAAGTTGAGGAGGTGGAGCTGCATTTGGATCGACTTGGAAGTCAGGAAAGATCTGATTGTGCATCCAAACTGTAGTAGCATAAGTGTGAAGCTTTACCTCATGAATATGTGCCTGTACATCTGCATTTATTTCTTTCAATTGAGCATCCCATAGGTTATTCATGTTTGTAGAGGCTTTTGATAGATGTTCTTTGACTTTTTCCTCCCCCTTTCTGACTTCTACAGATAGGGTGCTTATGACTTATTCTTTAAACTTGCTCACTTCTTCACACGTCTTAAAGTTTTGCTCTTGAGCTTTCTTCTCAAACTGAATCTGGTTGTTTGAGAGAGTGACAGATTGATCCATTACCTGAGCAATGCTGGTAATGGTGTGATCTAAGGCTTTTCCACCTATTTGGAATAGGTGTTTGAGGTTATCAGTATTATGTTAAATTTCAGCGAAGCCTCTGCCCATATCTTTCTCTAGAGAAGTTACTTAGTCTGTGACAACTTTGAGAGAGTCGTCAAAATATTGTCTTTGCTAAACTAACAAAAATTCAATCTTACCTAGAAGGGTATCTTCAGGAATGGCTATAGCTGGAGGGGGTGGATGAGATTGATCCTGAGCTGACCAAAATTGAATTTCTTCAATGAAAACAGAGCTTTTACCTTTGATGGTATGCATCATGACCTCCTCTTCCTCACCAATAATAGTTGGGATAGAGAAGTCTAGGCTTCTAAGAGGGGGGTCAATTGGGTCTGGAGTGATCTCATCATCATCAGAGAGAGTTATCTCATTCTCCCTCTCAATATGTTCTGGGGAGAGAAGAACATCAGGAATTTAATCTGGAGTCTTTGCATGAGAGGAGGAGGGTTAAGCATTTGAAACCTTTTCACGGGATATGAATAGGGGATCATCAGATATGAGTTCCTCTACCATCTTTGATATTTCAGCATCAGTGGAGGTGACTCTGGCAGTCACTTGCTCATCAGTGAATTCTTCTTGATCAGATGAAGAATCATTGTTCATACCTGAGCCATCCTCAGACAGAGAGGTGCTCTTCTCAACTGAATCATCAACTGCAGTAACTTGTTCTGGAATCTGCTCTACGAGAACATCTGACTAAAAAACTATTTCTGTAGCCTCAGCTGGTTGATCTTATTCCTGAATTGAAGGAGCAGGCTCCCCCTCAGCATCTGTACCAGATGTGCCAGCCACATTAGTATGAGGAGGAGATGGGGTCCTGTCCTCATCAATAACATCTCTAGGAGTTGTAGGAGCTTGCCTTGGCTTCTGAAGTCTGATCTCCCATCTACTGATGGTAGAGATTGTGATGTTATTTAGGTGGTGGATAGACACACCTCTTGACAGGTTAAAGACCTCTGGGTGAGCTTGATTTAAATATAGAGAAAGAATTCTACAAAAATTTAGAGCTTTCAGACTCTCCTTTATCTTACCAAAAAGCATGTGTTCCCAAAGGAATCTCTTACGACAAACCACAGTAGTCATCATATCAATGAAATCTGCAGAAATATAACCAATTGATCCAGTTTTGCATAGAAGTTCCTTCCATAGAATGTCAGTCAAAAGTTTGCTTTCATCAGTCATTTGATGCATTCTAATTGTAGTGGACGACTGGGAAATACCATAGAAGCCGTATGCTCTAGAGTAGTCATCTGCTTCCAGATAGTCATCCTCATCCACTGAAGGAAGTCGAATGAGCTCTGTTAAGGAAGATGGATTGAGCTTGATTACGATGTCCTTCACTAAGCTCTTCAATAATCTTCCAATCCTCTTGATCTTAGCATTTCGAAAAAATTCTTCAATCTCAAGTATTAACACTTTATATAGATGTTCCAAGACAAATGTGAGGCCGGGGGCATCCAGGAGGTGCAGAATGTTCCTGAAGTAGTCGGAAATGTCCTCCATGCCTGCGCGAACAAGTTTGCTGCCCACACTGATCTTGAGAGGAGGAGCCATGATTATAGAGAGATTGAAAAGTCAGATTATCTGGAGACGAAGCGGCGGATGCGAGACTGAGATGACGTAAAGCTTCGGGGAACTGAAGGGTTTTTCTCGGGAGAGTCGGTTTGAAAATGTGGTTTTGGATTTCTATGGACTTTTCTATTTATACAATTATGAGAATTACGAATAGAAATTAGAAAAATCAAACATGGAATCAACGGTTCAAAATTTTCAGAAAATTTCCTGGCGCAAGGCCATTTCTCGAGAATGAAGATAACTTTCAAGAAATTTTAATTGTCTTTTTTGTGAAATCCACTTGGTACTTCTCTAGAAATGGAGTTAGTTTTTTGAGAAGTCCAGATAGCTTGCTTTCGAGAAATGGATTCATCTTTTTTCAAGAAGTGGAGTTAGTCTGTTCTCGTGAAATGACTTGTTCTCGTAAAATCAGCTTGTTCTCGTGAAATCAACTTGAGTTCCTGAGAAATCCACTTATTCTGAGATTAATTCCTTGACTTCAGATATGATAAATTCAGGATCCCATGTTGAGCATGCCAAGTTCTGTCTTGAAAAAGGAGAATTTGTCCTCGTCCAGCAGCTTCGTGAAAATATCAACCACCTGCTTGTCCGTCGGGACATAGCTGGGGGCTATGTCCTTATTCTCCACATGTTATCAGATGAAGTGGTATCGTATTTCGATGTGCTTTGTCTGACTGTGGGAGACTGAATTGTTGGCGATAACTATTGTGTTGGGTTTTTCTAGGGGGTGGCACAACACTTGTGCACGTAGCGGAAGTAATAAAAAATCAAGAAAACCCCAAAAGAGATTGGGATTGGGCCATGAATGTTGAATAAAGAAGTTAAGAAAAACTAGGTAAAATTACCTTAGCGGTGTTGAGTCACAACTCAACAATGATGCTCCAAAATGTGATTCCTTGTCGGTGGCGAGTTCCACGTAGAATAGCGTCTACGTCTCTGCAAAAATCCACACGAGTGGGAGAACATCGAGCTTCGTCGCATGAAAGATCGGGAAGGAGATCGTCTGCACCTTGCACTTCCACAGATTGCTAGGTCCGCACCAGGAAGAGCAGCACCGGCGACTATCGTCGGAGAGGAGGATGTCGGCGGAACGAACGAGGCAGCGGAACACTTCCGTCCAGCGGGGTTCGCGAATCGGCAGAGCGAACGAGCGGCGGAATGCTTCCGTCGGGTTCGATTCGGCCACAGGAGAAAAACCCGATCCATTTCCCAAAACCCTAAGTCTCAATTTATACCAAAGGCATAAACAAGCCTAAGAGTATTGCTATCCGCAGACCACCCAAAATAGGGTTTTAGAATCATTCCCCGAAAATCAGCTCCAGGTTTGGCGAGAATCAGTCGGCGAGAATCAGATCCAGATTCGGCGAGAATCAATAGACAGAATCGGTAAGAATTAGCAGACAGAATCGTCGAGAATCCAACAGTTTGACTCTCGACGAATTTGCCTTAGTCGGCGAGTCATACTCGACGACTCTCGATGACTCTCGACAATTTTGCCTTAGTCGGCGAGTCATACTCGATGACTCTCGACGAACCTCCTTTGGCAACGTTTTCCCGACCCCATTATGTGTGGTGATTGGTAACCCTTACCAACACAGTCAATGTTCCAACTTATCCACTTGCTCGTATGTGCGACCCTGCAGGCTCATATCGTGTTAGCAGTGAGATTACATGTTTGACCACTTCTAGATCACCATGGTAACTCCAACAGTCTCCCACTTGATCTTGAAAGTATCAAACCAAAACCTCACAAACAATGTGCGGCATCTAGCAATGCATCATTGCTACCCAAACAATAAGAGTTCATAACTCAAAAGCTTATATGAACAATGTCCCAGCGTTGTCTTTGTCCCTTTGTCCCTTACATCCGGAAAGAACTAGAGGTATGGACCGTGTCACCCTCATAATAGCTCAATCCAAGTTTCTTGATCTAGAACGGACTTCCAGAGAATGGTGAGTCCAATATGACATATTGACTCAACCAAGCATGGTCATGCATTTCTAGGTCCAGTTCCATCAAGGGGCCCATGGATGCAACTCCTGCCATATAGGAGGACAAATCCCATATCTGCTCACACACAAACACTCAAATGATTCGTAATGTGCCCAACAACCACCCTTATCATCAACCTTTCTCAAGGAAGACTTTAGATGGCATCAAAGCACGCTCTTCCTCACTTGATGAATGTTGTGACTTCAGGTCAAAGGACCACAACACCATGGTCAATTGAGACCTACTCGTGACATGTTTAGATAACAATCCACAAAGTATTCTAAGGTTGGGTATGTCCAGTATAACTTGTTCATTAACATTACCCACGTGATGACTTGATATCACAATATCATGACCTGTGAGAACTGGTCATCAGTCAACGCACGTGCTAGTCTTAATGTATCATAATCACCCTTAGCTTCTATGATGATACAACGACCAGGGACCTTTTAAGAATGAAGCTTTAAATAAATCATAGGCTCTCACATTCAAGTCACGTACTTGATGTCCTATGGAAGCGAACATTCTAAGGGTATTTATTATGTTAACATTTAACTATCGCATAGAGAAACCATAATAAAAGAACTTGCCATTAATTGTAAAAGAAAAATCTAGGTACACAATTCATCATATGAATAAATAACAAGTAGCCAACAGAATATATGTTTACATGCAACCCACAAGACTCTCACTAGAGTTGATCATTTAGGTATCGCATACACATCGATCTTGTATGACCATCATGCTTTCTCTGCACGAGAGGCTTTGTCAGTGGATCCGCAATATTCTCCTAAGTCAGCACTCTACAAATGTTCACATCTCCTCGTTCGACAATCTAACGAATAATATGGAACCGCCGAAGTATGTGCTTGGAGAGCTGATGGGATCTAGGTTCCTTAGATTGTGCAATTGCACCATTGTTATCACAGTAGAGAACTACGGGACCAACAATGCTAGGAACTACATCAAACTCGCCGATGAATTTTCTTATCTATACAGCCTCCTTCGCTGCATTAGCTGCAGCGATATACTCGGCTTCTGTTGTAGAATCAGCAACTGTCTCTTGCTTGGAACTCTTCCAGCTCACAACTCCTCCATTAAGGCAAAACACAAATGCTGACTGAGACTTTGAATCGTCCCTATCAGTTTGGAAGCTAGCATCCGTGTAACCACTTACAACGAGCTCTTCCTCTCCACCATACACCAAGAACACATCCTTTGTCCTTCTCAAGTACTTTAGGATATTCTTGACTGCAATCCAGTGACACTCACCGGGGTCTGACTGATACCTGCTAGTCATGCTCAAAGCAAAGGAGACATCGGCTCTAGTACATAACATCGCATACATGATTGATCCAATTGCCGAAGAATATGGAATCAACTTCATGCGGTCCTTATCTTCACAAGATTTTGGACACTGATCCTTAGAGAGATTCACACCATGAGACATGGGTAAAAATCCTTTCTTGGACTCAAGCATGTTTAACCGCTTCAACACCTTCTCGATGTATGTACTCTGGGTCAAACCCAGCAAATTCTTCGATCTATCTTTATAGATCTTAATACCGAGTATATAAGTCGCTTCACCCAAGTCCTTCATAGAAAAGCAGTTACCTAGGTTGTTCTTAACAACTTTCAGGGTAGGAATGTCATTCCCAATAAACAGTATGTCATCTACATACAATATTAGGAAGACAACAATTCTCCCACTGATTCGCTTGTAAACACAAGACTCATCTTCATTCTTGATGAAACCAAACTCTTAGATTTTCTCATCAAAATGAAGATTCCAACTTCGAGAGGCCTGCTTCAGTCCATAGATGGACCTATTCAGCTTGCATATTTTAGTGGCTTCATTTGGGGATACAAAACCCTCGGGTTGTGTCATGTACACTTCCTCAAGTAGGTTTCCATTAAGGAAAGCCGTTTTGACATCCATCTGCCAGATCTCGTAGTCATAATATGTAGCAATAGCAAGCAATATCCTTATGGACTTTACCATGGAAACAGGGGAAAAGGTCTCATCATAGTCAATACCATGAATTTGCTCTAAACCCTTAGCCACCAGTCGCCCTTTGAATGTCTGCACATTCCCATCCATGTCGGTCTTCTTCTTGAAGACCCACTTGCACCCTATGGGTCGTACCCCTTCAGGTGGTTCCACCAAGTTCCAAACTTGGTTTGCGTACATGGAGTCCATTTCAGATTTCATAGCCTCAAGCCATTTGTCGGAGTCCGGTCCATTCATAGCCTTTTGGTAGGTTGCTGGTTCATCATCATGATCCATAAGCAACACATTACCTATTTAAGACACAAGAACTCCATATCTCTCAGGCTCAAATCTTGGTCTACCAGATCTACGTAGGACTTGTGTTTCTTAAGTGGGTTCTCTAGCTACAACATCTTGTAGTCCTATCTCAGAATCCAATACCGGTTCATTCACTACTTGTGGTTCTTGAACTTCTTCAAGTTCTACCTTTTTAGTCTTTCTTAATAAGAATTCTCTCTCCAAGAAGACGCTAGTCCTTACGACAAACACTTTGCCCTCGGACGGCAGGTAAAAGTAATACCCTTTCGTTTCCTTAGGATATCCCACCAAGTAACATTTATCCGATTTGGGTTCCAGCTTGTCAGGCATTTGACGTCGCACGTATGCCTCACAGCCCCAAATTTTAATGAACGACATACTAGGACGCTTCCCAGTCCATATCTCATATGGTGTCTTCAGAACCATTTTCGTTGGAGCGCGATTCAGTGTCATTGCAGCAGTCTCTAAAGCAAAACCCCAAAAGGAAACAGGCAACTCTGCATGACTCATCATCGAACATACCATGTCTAACAGAGTACGATTTCTCCTCTCAAACACACCATTATGTTGTGGTCTTCTAGGTGGAGTGAGCTGTGATACAATACCACACTCTTTTAGATGATCACGAAACTCATGACTCAGGTATTTGCCACCTCGATCAGATCAGAGTGCTTTAACCCTTTTACCCAACTGGTTTTCTACTTCATTCTTGAACTCTTTGAACTTTTCAAAGGTCTCGGATTTGCACTTCATAAGATACACACATCCGTATCTACTGAAATCATCAGTAAATGAAACGAAGTAGAAATACCCACCTCTAGCCATGGAGCTCATGGGTCTGCATACATCACTATGTACAATACCCAAGAGATCCTCAGGCCTCTCAGTATAACCAGTGAAAGGGGCTTTAGTCATCTTGCCTAACAAACAAGATTCGCATCGCTCAAATGATTCATAATCAAATGAGTCTAAAAGTCCATCTTTATGGAGCTTAGATGGCCGTTTCTCGTTTATATGGCCCAAACAACAATGCCAGAGATATGTAGGGTTTGAGTCATTTGTTCTTAGTCTTTTATTATTTTCTACATTATAGATCAGATGGTCCAAGTTCAAAACATAAAGACCATTAAACAATTGGGCTACAACATAACAAACATCATTCTTAAATATAGAACAACAGTTATTCTTAATTATAAAAGAAAATCCAATCATGTCCAAGCAAGAAATGGATATAATGTTTCTAGTTATGGCCGGAACGAAATAACAATTATCTAGTTCTATTACAAGCCCACTGGGCAAAGAAAGACGGTAAACCCCTACGGCTACAACAGCAACTCTTGCTCTATTGCCGATGTGCAGGTCCACCTCCCCTTTACTCAGCAATCTTTTCCTTTCCAGTTCCTGCACATTTGTACAAATGTGTGAACCACATCCGGTATCCAATACCCAAGATGAAGGAGCAGAAAGGTTTATTTATATAATGTAAATATTTGAAGCGGAAGTCATACCTCCCTTCATTTTCTACAGACCCTCAATGTAAGAAGGACAGTTCCTCCTCCAATGATCAGCCTTGCCACAGTGGTGGCATTTCCCTTCCTTCACCGTGCTCTTCTTTTTCTTTAGTGCAGAAGACTTGGGCTCAAGATATGACTTAGGTTCCATTTTCGTCTTCTTAGATCCCTTGCCCTTGCCCTTGCCCTTATGCACCATCAGTATGGGGCTGGCAGGCTTGGCCTTCTTCATGTTGATCTCGACAGTTCTTAACATGCCTAGGAGCTCGGGTAGTGTCTTGTCTATTTCATTCATGTTGTAGTTCAAGAAAAACTGCTCATAACTATCCGGCAATGATTGCAGGATCAGATCTGTGGTAAACTCTGGACCTAGAGGAAAACCCAGCCTTTCAATGTTCTCTATATAACCAATCATCTTCAGTACGTGAGTCCCTACTGAGTCTCAAACTCCCATCTTGCACTGAAATAACGCTTTTGTGACGTCGAACCTCTCTTGACGAGCCCGCCCTTGAAACATTTTCTTGAGATGCTCGTCAATCTCCTTGCACCCCATGCTCTCATGTTGCTTCTAAAGCTCAGAGTTCATGGTGGCAAGCATAAGGCATTCGACGTCTAAGGCGTCATCAGTATACTTCTTATAAGTATCCTTATCAGTACGGGAAGAATTCCCGGTCGGCACCTCGGGGGCTTCTTCTTCAAAGACATAGAGCTTTTGCTCTTGCTTGAGAACAATTCTCAGGTTCCTGTACCAGTCCATGTAGTTGGTCCCACTGAGCTTATCGTTCTCAAGGATGGCTCTCAGAGACAGAGTGGAGTGTGAACCACTTGCCATGGAATTCTACAAGAATTCATGCAGAATAATATCAGTACAAAAATTTCAAAATACAATTTATTTTAATTTGGACTTCAATTAAAACTCCCACTATTTTATTCAAAATAATAGCCCTCACTATCAATTCAGAGAGTTCATGCGAGCTACTCTCTTAGTGGACAAGATCCGTATTTCACCAACACAATGAGTCAGCTTTGGCTTTTCTCTCACGATGTGGTTATTTAGGTAGGCAACGCTTGCCAATTGCATCCTCATGCAATTCTTGTATGGCAAGTGAATAACTCCTTATTCGCATCCATCATATGGTGCATGCCAACCCTATGCCTCTAGGCACTCAACCTTTGAGGTCACCAAGTTAAGTTAGACCCGATCTCGACAGTGGGATATCACAATTATCCGCTCGCACCCTTACCAAGATAGATTAATGCACCTTGCTTTGGCAAGCCCACACTTCATCGATCGAGGCAGGAAGAGTGTCATCCATCGGAAGGATCCGAACACTTAATATTTGATGAAGGGATTTTTGATAATAGGTTAACAATTAACCATGATCAACATTTGATCAATGTGCACATCCTAAGAGAAACAATTTCTAAAATCCACATGCATACCTTATGTGCACAACGAGGTACTATCAACATTTGATAGAAGAAAGGGCTAAATCTGAACATCCAGACTCTTCTAAATCTTCAGATTTACATGCATTGGATAAAGGCAAAGGCAACTCGACTTAAAACAGTAGACAAGCTCGTTTCTCATTTTTGGATTAAAAATCCAAAATAATACACAGGTTCATTAACCACTCGGGAGACGGTTACTGCTAAGGAGACAACACTTTCTAACAATTAGAAATAACCACGAAATCCCAGACATTCCTGGCGGGGTTCCAAGGGGCAGAGCCCCTAACCTGTGGGTTATCGGCCCACCGATTTCCCTTGGAAAAACCATCAACAATTGATGTTTCAGGAATAAATCTAGACATTTAGAACACTTCTAAATCCCTAGGTTTACACGTACTGGAATAACCTAACTTCCAATACAACAATCATGGCCGAAACCTCCCTCTGATACCACTGTTGGGTTTCTCTAGGGGGTGGCACAACACTTGTGCACGCAGCGGAAGTAATAAAAAATCAAGAACAACCCAAAAGAGATTGGGATCGGGCCATGAATGTTGAATCAAGAAGATAAGAAAAACTAGGCAAAATTACATTAGCGGTGTTGAGTCACAACTCAACAATGATGCTCCAAAATATGATTCCTTGTCGGTGGCGAGTTCCACGTAGAATAGCGTCTACGTATCTGCAGAAATCCACACGAGCGGGAGAACATCGAGCTTTGTCGCACGAAAGATCGGGAAGGAGATCGTCTGCACCTTGCACTTCCACGGACTGCTAGGTCCGATCCAGGAAGAGCAGCACCGACGACTATCATCAGAGAGGAGGAGGTCGGCGGAACGAACGAGGTGGCGGAACACTTTCGTCTGGCGGTATCCAGGAATCAACGGAGCGAACGAGCGGCGGAACACTTCCATCGGGTTTGATTCGGCCACAGGAGAAAAACCCGATCCATTTCCCAAAACCCTAAGTCTCAATTTATACCAAAGGCATAAACATGCCTAAGAGTATCACTATCCGCAGACCACCCAAAATAGGGTTTCAGAATCAGTCGCAGATAATCAGCTCCAGGTTCGGCGAGAATCAGTCGGCGAGAATCAGATCAAGATTCGGCGAGAATCAGTAGACAGAATCGGCAAGAATCAGAAGACAGAATCGTCGATAATCCAACAGTTTGACTCTCGACGAATTTGCCTTAGTCGGTGAGTCATACTGGACGACTCTCGATGACTTTGCCTTTGTCTGCGAGTCATACTCGACGACTCTCGACGAACCTCCTTTGGCAACGTTTGCCCGACCCCATTATGTGTGGTGATTGGTAACCCTTACCAACACAGTCAATGTGCCAACTTCTCCACTTGCTCTTATGTGCGACCCTGCAGGCTCATATCATGTTGGCAGTGAGATTACATGTTTGACCACTTCTAGATCACCATGGTAACTCCAACATATTGCGCTGGAAGAGTCGCAAAACATAGGAATTTCTTGGAATTTTAGATTGTAATCTTCGAGTTTATTCCTAATCCAAAGAAGCTGTGCGCAACAACAGCCCACAGAGATATACTCTGACTCAGCAGTAGAAGTTACGACAAAATTCTGCTTCTTGCTGCTCCATGAAATAAGTCATCTTCTGAGGAATTGGCACGTCCTGGAAGTGCTCTTTCGGTCGTCTTTGCTACCTGCAAAGTCAACATCTGAAAATCCAATTAGTTCTCTATCATTATTTCATGGGTACCATAAGCCAAGATTATGTACACTCTTAAGGTATATCAAAATTCGCTTTACAGTGGTATAATGAGATTCCTTAGAGTTCACTTGATATCTAGCGCATATACATGTTGAGAACATTATATCAGGCCTACTAACAGTAAGATAGAGCAAGGATCCAATTATGCTCCTGTACTTGGTTTCATCGAAAGGTTTCCATTTCTTATCCTTGTCCAGAGACATAGCTGAACCCATTGGAGTCCTCACAGAGGTTGCATTCTCTATTCCGAATTTCTTAATCAACTCCTTGGTGAACTTCGTCTGAGAGATGAAAATTTCATCTTCAGATTATTTCACCTGAAGTTCTAAGAAATACTTCAGCTCACCCATACTGCTCATTTAAAACTTCCCTTGCATAAGTTTGGAAAACTTTTTGCAGAGGTTGTCATCAGTAGAGCCAAAAATAATCTCATCGACATAAATTTGCACTAGCAAAATCTTGCCTTTTACTTCCCTAAGAAATAATGTCTTATCTATCTTTACTCTTGTGAACTTGTTCTCAAGAAGAAAGTTAGATAACGTATCAAACCAAGCTCGGGGAGCTTATTTCAAACCGTATATAGCTTTAAATAATAAGTACACATAATCAGGATCATTAGGTTCAACAAAACCTGGGGGTTGTTCCACGCATACTTCTTCCTTTATGTCAACGTTGAAAAAGGCTGACTTCACATCTATTTGATAGATGGTGAAACCCATAAAGGGAACATATGCGAGGAACAACCTGATTGCTTCAAGTCTCGCCACTAGAGCATAGGTATGATCAAAGTTGATCCCTTCTTCCTGTCTTTATCCTTTAGCTACGAGTCTGGCCTTATTTTTGACGACGATTCCATATTCATCAATAACATTCTTGCTTTTGGGTCTAGGTATAAGCTTCCAGACTTGGCAGTGCTTGAACTGATTTAGTTCTTCTTCCATAACAATTATCCAAGATGCGTCTTGGTTTGCTTCTTCGAATTTCTTTGGTTCAACCTGCGAGAGAAAGCTTAAATGCAAATTTTTATTAGTAGTACCTCTACGAGTTCTCACACCAGCATGAGGATCTCCTATGATTTGATCAACAGGATGATCCCTCAGTTGTCTGAGCTCTAGAGTCCTTGCATTGGGAACTTCCATTATTTCTGGTGTTTCCTCTTCAACTTGGATGACTTCTTCATCTTGGTGATCTTCTTCTCCAATTGAGTTTGGAGGAATAATCTTGATGAAATTTATAGCAATATCTTCAGTTGTCTTATCCAAGCTTAACTTTTCCAACCTTGAACCTTCATCTTCAATAAGAACACTAGAAGAGATGCTATGGAGCAAACTCGTTTCATCAAATACAACATTAATTGACTCTTCTACCACCAGAGTTTTCTTATTAAAAATTCTATAAGCCTTACTATGGCTACTATAACATATGAAAATACCTTCAAAGCATTTTCTCCAAACTTTGTACGATGATATTTCCCATTATTAAGTACATAGCATTTGCAGCCAAAGATTCTAAAGTATGACACATTCGGTCGTTTGCCTTTCAATAGCTCATAGGGAGTCTTACGATGGCTTTTGTTGATTAACGCTCTATTTTGCACGTGACAAGCTGTGTTGACGGCTCAGCCCAAAAGTACTCTGGTAGAGAGGAGTCAGTTGACATTGTAGTACATGATTCAATGAGTGTTCTATTCCTTCTCTCAACAACTCCATTTTGTTGTGGAGTATGCGGGGAGGAAAACTCATGAAAGATACCTAGAATTCCACAGAATTTTGTCATGACACCAGATTTGAATTCTGTTCCATGGTCACTTCTGATTCTGACCACTGAGCAATTTAATTCATTTTGGATTTGCCTGACAAAGTTCTTGTACACATCAAAAGTATTTGACTTTTTTTTTTCAAAAAGAACATCCAAGTAAAATGTGAGTGGTCATAAACAATTACTTGCGTATACGACTTACCTCTTAAGCTATGAACTTGCATTGGACTGAATAAGTCCATGTGCAATAAATACAAGAACCTTGAGGAGTCTTTATCAGAAATGCCCTTAAAGGTGGCCCTTGTCTGCTTGGCCATTTGGCACGCGTGACATGGACTCTCTTTAATGCACTTAATAGTAGGTCCGTCACGTACTAGATTTTGAGCAAATAACATATTAATAGTTTTGAAATTAATATGTGCTAGTCTCTTATGTCATTGATCACAAAGTGATGCACTTTCTTTTGCAACAAAACACACTGGGGTAGAAGTGTCTAAACATAGAAAATTAAGGCAGAAAATATTTCTACTCCTTGTGCATGTTAATATTGTTTCCATAGTGGAGGATGATTTTATCAGGCACTGATCTTTAGAAATGGTAATAATAAAGCCTTTATCACATAATTGACTTATGCAAATCAGATTATGTTCTAATCCTTTCACATAAGCCACATCAGTGAATGAGACTATACTGTTAGAAAGTGTACCGTAGCCCTTTGTGTTTCCCTGTCAGAGCCACCAAAGATAACCTTTGGACCGTCTTTGACTGGAGTGAAATTCTGAAGTAGGCTTCTTATCTCGGTCATATGCCGAGAGCATCCACTGTCCAAACACCAGATAGACGTTTTGTTGGCCTTTGGACATACTTGAAAGATAGGATCAGTTTACCTTAGGAACCCAAACGTATTTGGGCCCTTGGTTATTTGTCAGCATACTCCCCCTAGGAGTGTTAACATTGTGAGTGGTCTTCCTCGTGTGATTAACTATAGGAGTTTTATAGTTTTTGGGATGAAACCAGAAATCAATAGCAAAGTTACCAACTTTGCCGCAACACCAACAGTCAAACCTATTGTATCTTTTCCAAGTCTCCTGCTTGACCTTTTGAACGTGTGGTTTTGTAGGAGCGGTGGATTTGGAGGTAGAGGCCTCATGTTGATTGCACTCACAAGGCTTTTGCACCTCCTTGTCCTTAGGTACAAATGGCTTGGCCTTAGGTTCCTTCTTAATATTATGGCCATGAACGTATGGACCATAGTATTGCATTTGTATTTTCTCATAAGATGCCTTAAAGACACTCTCACCGAAGTTCTGAGGATGGTTCCATCCTTGGTAACACGACTTAGGCTCTACGTGAGTGGGCCCTGTAAAGTGACCATAGGATGACTCAAAATCAAACTTATTCGTTGGGAAGATTGCCTTCTTAAATGTAGTTTGATTTAGAGGGGCCTTCCCTTTCTCTTCGGCTGAGGCTTTCTTAACAGCCTTATTTCTTCTTTGAGCATTATTCCTCTTAGAAGATTTACTAGGAGCAGTCTCATGACCCAAACCAGCTCCTTTGCCCTGTGCAGAGAATTCATTAACAAGTGGAAGAATTTTCTTGGGCTTGGAGAAACTTTCAACAAGTTTCATTTCAGCGTCAAGCTGTTCTTCAAACTTTTCGATGATTTTCTTTTTCAGGTTCGGGTGCTCGAGAGTGTTGTTATATTCTTCGACCAGGGATTGGTGATCCTTTCTGAGTGAGTCAATACTTGCGACTTCCTCTCTCAGAATGATCTCCTCAGCCTTAAGGGGTTTTATTTCCTTGGTCTGAGTTCTAACAACCTTTATGCATCAGTCATAGACTTTGATTAGCCTTTTGTACTGCCCCATGATTTCTAATTCATCATCGGATGAACAGTCCTCATGGTCATTATCAGGAGTATCTGATTCAGAAAGGATTGTGTGAGCATTTACCTCCCCATAAAATTGGGGGACATCTCCTTCTTCTTTAGAGTGAGCCACGAGCCCGAAGTAGGCTTCTTCATCCTCACTTAACTCAGACGAGTCAGAGTCACTAAGAGTCTTCTGCTTCTTTGCTACGAAGCTCTTCTCCTTATTTTTTCTCTTGGAAGACTTGTGGTCTTCTCTTATTCCACCCTCCTTCTTCTTGTGAGGGCAGTCAGCAATCACATGACCTGCTTGTTGCAACAATAACAAATGACGTCAGTAGAATAATGTTTGTTCGGTTTAGATTTATACCTGTCGGATGTGTCATTTTTCTTTTGATAATCACCGTCGTGTCGTGATCTTCTGAAGGAAGAAACATTTCCTCTCATCTGTTTCTTCTTACTTAGAAACTTCTTGAACAGCCTGGAGAGGAGGGAGAACTCTCTATCAGATAGTTCTGAGCCTGAGGTGTTTGGCTTTGATTCTTCTTCTTCACTTTCTTTGAGAGAGGGAGCAGGAGATGTTTCCTTAGCTTTCCTTAAGCTTTCTTCCTTCTGTTCAACCGACTTCTCTTTTGATGAGGATATGCTGCCCTCTTCTTCAGCTTTTCTGGCGTTGATTTGGAGCTCATAGGACATAAGCTTCCTGAAGCTTTTTTGGGGGTCAGTGTCAGCCAATCTCCCAAACTCCCTGATAATACAGATCGTATTATACCATTCCTTAGTAAAGGAACTTATGAATTTGTCATTTAGTTCTTCGTTAGTGAAAACCCAGTCGTAGCTCTTCATGTCATTGACTATCTTTTAGAAGTTTTCAAAAATATTAGCAATTGTATCCTTGGGGCCTTACTTGAAGGCCTCATACTTATGATTCAGAAGATATCTTCTGTCATCCCTTACTTTCTCGTTACCTTCCATCAAGACTATTAGAGACTGCCACATCTCCTTGGTAGATTGACAGTGAATTAGGTTCTGTAGCATAGAGTCATCGACTGCGCTTGCGAAGATATTTTTGGCCTTCTTGTCCAGAGAGACAAGTGCAATCTCGTCTTTGTCGAGATCCATCAATTTATTTGGCACCTTACTTGTAGGATCAATAGTGGAGGCTATCATTGGAACATGAGGGCCTTCTTCCACTATAATGAAGATGCGGGGATCAACATCTTCTATAAAAATCTTATTCTTTCTTTCCACATGGAAAAGTTTGCCTTTGTACATACCGGAAGCTTTTTGGAGTCCTTAGATCTATCCATGCTTGTGAATCTCTTTGACAACTAGAAGGAGGTCTATTCAAGGTGTGAACCTTATAGCGAACAACGACTCTCTGATACCAATTGAAAGTGTCTAGTTGTCTACCTAAATCACCTAAAGGGGGGGGGGTGAATAAGTGAGATCTACTTCTTTTGCGGAATAAAAATGTTAGTACAGAAATTAAGCAAGCACAAACCAGACAACACAAGGAATTATAGTTGTTCCCCAACCTTAGGTAAGTTCACTCTCCACCTCACCAATCTAGCACTATGCTAGACTTGGCTACTTTACTAAATCACGGATCAAACAATCCTACACCTCGGAGCAACGCTCCTACAACTCGAAGATAATACACTCCTACAAAAACTCGAAGAACAATGCTCCTATAATCTCGGAGAACAACTCTCCTACACACACAGAGATAAAGCTCCTACAATAATAAATATGATTTTATAACAATAAAACAAACTTGAAATTCTTAGATCTGAATTCTTTAACTCCTTCCTTCATGAAACCGTGAACCTCTGTGAAAAAGATTGAGGAAGATATCTGAAAAACCTGGATCTGAAAATCGTAGGATTCTACACAATCAAGAATGACTGAAGAACATGAAAACCTCTGTGATCTGTCGAATCTTTTCCTCTCTGAATAACTTGATCGAGAAGGTCGGTAAGGAAGAATTGTTCGTGATGGCGGCGCTTCCCAGTTTTGGAAATGAAAAAGCACGATTAAGAAAACTTCTGTCGATTAGGGTTATCGATTCTAACAAGACCTTTATAGATCATCTATACTGGTCTGAATTCTTTAATGATGATCCACATAGACCAATCATGAGCGAGTTAGATTTGAAAAGAATTCCATCAGATACTTAAGGAAAAAGTTTTCTGCACTGCTATTTCTCGAGAGAAGGATTGACTTCTTAAGAACAACTCCATTTGTTTCGAGGAAAGATATGAGCTTCTCGAGAAGAATTTCTTAAGGAAAACATTGAAAATGAATTCTGGTTTCTCGAGAAGAATAGACTTTTCTCGAGAAAAGAATTCTGCCTCTCGAGAAATAGGTAATGATTTCTCGAGAGATGCCTTGACTTCTCGAGAACAGTTTAGACTTCTCGAGAAATAACTTTAGCTTCTCGAGTAATAACTTCTGCTTTCTCGAGACATAACTTGGCTTTCTCGAGAAAATTTCTTGGCTTTCTCGAAAACAAGACTTAAAAGAATTCTGAGATATGTTTAAGTCTTCTCGAGAAGAGCATGGCTTTCTCGAGAACTGCCCTTGGGCTTCTTGAGAAATGCTTCTGCTTCTCGAGAAAAGAACTTTGCTTCTCGAGTAATTGACTTAGAACTTCTTGAGAAATTTACTTAGCAAATTTTCTTAACAAGATTTTAATTCTTCTTCTTTGAGATCAGCAACCCATACTTTCTTCCTTATCTTTAGTACTTGAAAATGAAGTGCATGCCAATAGAGAGGTACATATGAGTCAACACTATAGATCACACAATGAGAGATTACATTGCATGGTCCTGTGTTTGGTGACTCACTATAAACTGACATTGGTCTACACTTGGCAATTATGACCTGCAAACACTTAACCACAGAATAATATCAAATACAAACTTAATTTATCTTAGTTTAAGGGTGACTTCACACAAATCTAGGTTATTGTGGATACAATACCCAACAGTGCTGCAAATCAGTATCGTCCATTTGATGTAGCCTTGTAAGCATAATCCATGAAGGCTCATCTACTCCCAAGCTACTTGCCGAGTAGCTGCTTCTGAATTAGATACCCATCAACAGAAACTCCTCCACCAAGGAATCCACCGAAAGTCCAAAGATCTGCACGGTCTTTCTACTCAGGGCATTGACTATCACATTAGCTTTTCCCGGATGGTATTGGATCTCGACGTCATAATTCGCGACATATTCTAACCATCTATGATGGCGCAAGTTTAATTCCTTCTGAGTGAAGACGTATTTCAAACTCTTATGGTCCGTATAAATATTGCAGAGTGCGCCATACAATAGATGTCTCCACAACTTCAAGGCATAAATTACTACCGCAAACTTTAAGTCATGAGTAGGGTAGTTCTTTTCATGTATCTTTAACTTCCTAGACCTATATGCAATTACATTACCTTCTTGCATCAAGAAACATCCAAGCCTGACATGCGATGCGTCCACATACACGTCATACTCTAATCCTTCCATAGGCAAGGTCAATACTAGAGCAGTGCACAATCTCTTTTTCAATTCCTGAAAATATTCCTCGCTCTTATCACTCCACACAAATGCTACATTCTTCTGCGTAAGCCTAGTCAGCAGCGCAGACAACATAGAAAATCCTTCCACAAACATTCTATAATAGCCTGCCAACCCTAGGAAGCTTCTTATCTCTTTGGGCGTGGTAGGTCTTTTCCAATCCATTAAGGCCGCTATCTTTTCTGGGTCAATGGATATTCCATCCTTATTCACCACATGTCCCAAAAAGGAAACCTGAGGTAGCCAAAACTCACACTTACTCAGATTTTCATACAACTTATGTTCCCTCAAAGCAAATAAAACTAACCACAAGTGCTGGGCATGCTCCTTAGCGCTCCGAGAATAAACCAAAACATCATCAATAAACACAATCACAAATTGGTCCAGAAAATCCTTGAACATTCTATTCATCATGTCCATGAAGGCAGAGGGTGCATTCGTCAATCCAAATGACATCACCAAGAACTCAAAATGTCCATGCTAGGAACGGAAGGCGGTCCGTGGAACATCTGACTCACGGATTCTCAACTGATGGTAGCCTGAACGAAGATCAAACTTCAAAAACACTGCACTACCACACAATTGATTAAACAAATAATCTATCCACGATAAGGGATTTCTGTTCTTGATAGTTACTTTATTCTATTCCCTATAATCGATGCACAACCTCATTGATTCGTCCTTCTTCTTCAAAAACAGCATGGGATCACCCCAAGGCGAAGAACTTGGTCTAATAAATCAACATTACAATAACTCATCCAGCTAGGAACGCAACTCTTCCAGCTCACGCAGGGCTATACGGTATCGTGCCTTAGCTATAGGACGAGTACCCGGCTCTAAATATATAACAAACTCTACATCTCTCTCAGGTGCAAGACTAGGAAGGCTATCTGTTAAGACATTCAGAAACTCTCACACCCCAGGAACTTCCTCGATGCGCAGCAAACTACCAACGGTTTCCAAAACAGAAACCAAACAATCAAAATAACAAGAATTCAAAAGTTTCCAAGCACGTAGCACAAAAATAATCGGTGAATCCTGGCGCAGAAAACCATAAACACTCCTGGGGTGGCCATTATCTATCTTGAAGTCCAAATGCTTAACCATTTATTGGATAACCACATCATATCAAGACAACCAGTCCATGCCCAAGATCACATCAAAGTCCTCCAGGTCTATCACCTTCAAAAACACAAAAGTTAGGAAATCTCCTAGAAGGATCGGACAATTCCGGATACCTTGGTCTGACACCACCGAATCACCGGAAGGAAACTTAACACAAAATGAGTCGCCAATTAGGTCGAGATTCAGACGATGATGCACTATGAAAGTCCTAGCCACGAATGAGTGGGTAGCACCTGAATCAAAACGAACGCGCGCCCAACGGTTCTTGACCTTAAACTTCCCTATAAAATTACATACGTAACTAGACGAACAAACATCGAAGCTGCAACTACGAGCTAAAAGCTAGAACTAGATTAGAATCTAACCTGAAATCACTTGGGCGGACGTCTGAGCTTCCTCCATAGAAATCACATTAATCTTGCCATTCCCTTTGTCCAAATGTTGCGGCGGCGGTAGTGCCTGAAGTGGAATTGGCTATAGCATGGGCTGAGTCTACGAGCAACTTGACTTGAAATGTCCATTCTGTCCGCACTGGAAGCAGACCCTTTTGTTAGACCAACAATGGGCAGCATCGTGCCCCTTCTTCTTACACACGACACAAGCCAAATCTTCTTTAGGAGCGCTCTGAATCACATGCACTTGCTCCTACTTCTGAGCTCCCAATCTCTTGAAACATCTATCGAACGGATGGCTAGGTCGGCCACAGAAACTGCACACCTCCTTGCTTCTTTTCCTTGAAGTAGAACAAGATTCCTGAGTGTTCTTACCACATTCAGACTTCCTTTTATCTTTTCTCATCTGCATGCCTCAATTCTTGGCATTGTCAATAGCTTGAACTGCCTCCGCATAACTCTAAAATCCAGAGGCACTAGCCAACTGCTAGATGTCATTCCTAAGACCACCCAGAAAGCGCTTAACTCGTTTAGCTTTAGAAGATACCAAATCATGGGCAAACCAAATCAACTTGTTAAACTCTATCTCATACTCACTGATCGTGATTTGTCTTTGTTTCAGGTGCAGAAAATTATTCATCAATTGTTCTTGCTCGACCAACGACAAAAACTTCCTTAGTAATAACTCCTTGAAGGACTCCCATGAACATCCATCCTTAAGGTTTTTCTTTTCTCTCAACCACCAGCTCTTCGCAAGACCCTTAAGCTGGCACGCAACAACCATCACTCTCTGGTCTACAGAAATTCCAAAGTACGAGAACATCTCCTCTATTGCAATTATCCAATCATCTAAAGCCATGAAGTCTACTCTACCATCATAGGTAGGTGGTCCTAATCGCTGAAAATGCGAGATAAAGTCTATCTCTTGTGGCATCAGAACTAAAGGAACCAAAGGCACGGGAGGAACGGGAATAGCTTGACCCATAACAGGGTCCTGCACTCTCGGTTGCTATCCAGAAATGACAGTCAATAGTACCTGGATCTGCGACTACATCTCCACCATCTGCCTAAACAGAGCCTCATTGCTTTGATGCAGACCCTCATTCACGCCCTAACTCTACGCACCAGATGACTCGCCCTCAGAATGGGGAGTTGTTGTCGTCGCAACGCGCTAAGGCGGCATCCTAAGAATATAACGAACAACCAATCAAAACCTAGCTTAACTGCTAGAACTACACAACTTAGTTTAGACCATACATGTATAGATACTTGCTCAAGCTGCTAACTTGCTCTGGGATATTCATAATGATGCCATGCTTAAACATAGGATGATATATCGTCATCCTACTGACTCATGTGCATAGACCATGAATGCATGAATTACCATTCTTTTTGTTTTAAAACCCATTTGTGTACGTATGTCATCAGGTAAATATTTAGCTTGGCATGCATGCCTTGCTATGTTATGTCATGCATATTGTGCTATGCAATATAATAAAGTCCTTAATGTATGTTATGAGCGGCATACAGATGAAGTATTATGCATCCCATACTATATAATATCACATGTAACGAAAATTAAAATCTAATGTGATTTATGTGATGATTGTTATGCAACCCATACTACATAACAGTCATAAGTTTCTTCCTATGAGAATCCATATACAAACACATATTTTGCATCTCATACTACATAATATGCCTCGTATACTTCTTTTCATGCTTATGAGTGTAGTGTTCATGCTTTAGCCAAGACATACTGATGACATATCAGTGTGTGTATGAAATGAACCAAGACAACTGAAATCTATACGAGATAGTTGTTCGACTAAATGCCAAATAACCAATCCCTCTGATACCAACTGTCACAACCTGCATTTTCTCCGCAACAAAATGATATATCAGAGAAGAGAAAACATGCGTCCTGATGCCACGCCATGCAGGGGATAAATGCAGACGCTTAGGAAAGACCCCAACTCAATAATATATATGAAATCCATAAGTTTATTATGAAGAAAGTGGTAATTTAAGTTAAGTTTTAATGACAGTATCCCTCGGCTCAGTGGATCAACTAGTCCACAAGTAGAAATATGAATATACACTGCGGAAAATACTTAATTGTATGGTTTAATATCCTACATGAGCATAAACATCCAGACAGGATAACTAAAGTTATACATACCTCTAAATTTAATATAATTATAGAAATAGCATTTACGCTAGTTAAAATATAGTGACTTTGATTTAAAGTGATGTTATGCATGAGATAGTCAAAAAATGCTTTTATACTTTGAAAATAACTAACATGCAGTCCTAGTATAAAACCTTCTTAGAGAGCAAGTAAAAACAACCATTCATAAATAAATAGATTTAGCAGCTAACAAGTACTTAACATTCTACAAGAAAACCACTAGTGGATATCAACAACCTGACACGAACCCACTGAAAGTTTGTATGTCTGAACTAAAACAAAACAACAACTACTACCTCACAATCGATGAGGTAAAGGCAACCGCAATCGCTGTAGAATGCAAGCCACAACCAAACCCTAGCCGCTCAACCAGCTACTTCTCCGAGCCAGAGGCATTCAAAGAAAGAACACATCAACAAGAAAATACAAGTGGTAAACAAAAACGTTAGTAGATAGTAATCAAGAGAAAGCAAAAGGGGTTACTAACCCAAACTATAAGAATGGCTGGTAAAACTCAGCTAAAAAGTCAAGTTATAACAAGTAAAGCAGGAGTTTCAAAAGTAGAGTAAGAGAAATTACACCAAGTGCAAAGTGAAGTCATGCTTCGATAAAATATGCAAGAGTAAGCATTCAACAAATGACTAAATAATAGGATGAAAAAAGACTAAACAACTCTAAACACTTGAATCATTATCACTGGAAAAAAACCCATGGTTCTGAGTCGGTGGCCACACTGTCCAACACAAACTAACAGACCCAAAAATAAACATCTTAAAAGGCACTGTGGTACATTGTTCAACACAATCCAACAGTCCATAAGAAGAGAAAAAAACCCACCAAGTGCAATGATTCACGAAACGACGTCATGTTGGTAGTCCTTTATCCATTAGCAACCTAGCCGTAAAAATACCTCCAAAACTCCAACAAAACACAAAACCTAACTCCAAAAAACAATACTCTAACGACAAGAGGAGAGAACAACCCAAAATTTTACCCTAAGACCCATATTCGGTGAATAGTCAAAACGACAAAAATATTCTAAGTCCAGCTAAATTCGTCGAGAATACCCAATGAAACCAAGGAATACTCAACTAATTAGACTTGGCGGTAAACGACTACACCTGGCAATACTCGATGAATAGGACTCGATTCGGCGTATATACTCGATGAAAAGGACTTAGCGTCCCGATCACTCAACGCTTTCTAAGCTTAGGTCATATTCAACAAATTCATCGAGAATACTCGACGAATTTGCCTTCACTCAATGCCATAACAACCGACACTCCATGAATCTACCTTAACTCGACACTGCATCTATCGATATTCGATGAACTCGACGCCAATAACTCGACGAAAACGCTATTACCCGACAAATTTCACTCGACGAACAGGTCTTCACTCGACGAATTCTACTCAGGTCCACTCCACTATATTTTGCGAATTTCCCTAAGTTATAATTCAAACCGGATGAATTTTCCTCAGGCTATTCTACCTATAGTTGACAAAATTACCCTAGGTATTATCCCATACCCGACAGATTTCTGCTAGACCAACATACTGATACTCGGCGAATTCCTGGCCGAACTCTACACTATCCTAATAATTCTTCAAGGCTACTCC
The DNA here is from genome assembly GCA_039513925.1 of Platanthera zijinensis. Classification (NCBI taxonomy): domain Eukaryota; kingdom Viridiplantae; phylum Streptophyta; class Magnoliopsida; order Asparagales; family Orchidaceae; genus Platanthera; species Platanthera zijinensis. Next base: position 135,020,889 of record CM077080.1, on the reverse strand, counting down.
CTACACTACCCCTACCTTCTAAGGAGGGAAAGAAGGGGAAAGAAATGAAAGAAATAACATAGCAAGGGAAAAATCACCACTTGCCTCAAAACTCTCAAAATTCGATGCTCCGAACGCTTCGTTGATGAGGATCAGCCTCCAGAACTCCAAAGCAACGAATCCTGAAACTTTTCGGGATAAAAGAGGGTCAAAACCGCAAACCCTAACATCCAAAAATCTAAGAAACGGGAAATACTTACCACGTAGACGCAGATCTCGGCGAGAGCTTTCTGAATCTCTCCTCCGACGAAACTTACCACCGGGACTCACACGATCGACGACCGAAAGTGCGCAACACCACCATCAGTTCTCCTTTGCGAAAGACCGATGACGCAAAGGCACATATATATATACTATTATATTATAATTAATTATTAAATAAATGTCCAAACGACCCAAAACACGAACCAACCATAAATCCTACGAAATTCACACCGTAGCTTAATATCGACGCTATGAGTCCAACAATGATGTTGAAATCAAATTCCGACTAACCAAACTAAGGTAAACACTCCCCAAAGTCAAAACACCAAATATCCCCAAAAACGCTCCACCGTGCTCCAAAACGAACCCCGAATCGCAAGGGAATACCAAAACATAAGCGAAATTTGCCAAGCTAATACTCCCAAACCAAAACATCGGATGCCAATGACCAAAAACCATGATACAACAACGGTACCCACAAAGTACGCATCAACGTAATGCCCTGACGTCAAAATAATCACTAAAGGGATTTTTAAATAAACCTTGGAAAATTAGGGGCGTTACATTAATCTCTCTCCAGAATTGTTCATATTCGGACTCTAGTCGAAATAGCTTTGACTCCTTTTCCTGAGAAGTACCTTCATGTGTTATCTCTAGTAATCGCCATATATCTAATGCAGTTTCACAATTACAAATACGATTAAATTCAGTTTTGTCTAACCCACAAAATAAAGAGTTCATGGCCTTTTGCGTTGTTAGTACATTTCAGCTTGTCTGAATCATTCCATTTCTCACACGGTTTCTCCACAACTTGATCACCTACAGTGATAGTGGGTGCGGTGTATTTCATTTTGATCATGGCCCACACGTTCATGTCTTGCGTCATTAAGAAAATTTTCATACGTGTTTTCCAGTGGCTGTAATCACTCCCCATAAACAGTGGGGGTCTACTCACACCCTATCACTCAGGAAATGTGTGGACCGCATTGGCCATCTTACTTTAGGTTTTAATCCTTTTTGAAGTAACCTCCCTCTGATACCACTTGTTGGATCTAGTGGACAACCTTAGAGGGGGGGTGAATAAGGTTTGCATCATTTATAAAAAATTAGAATTATTTTGTTCAAAGGAAAAACTGGATCAGGAAGCTACCGTGGGGCATTAGGTATCTAACGTGTGGCGATATGTCTCTGAACTCATTTTTCTCGGAAGATTTTCCCTTGGAGATCTATTCACTCTTCAGGACAACACAAAATAACATTCACAACATTACACGCAAGAAATGAATTTCATTATGAAAACTAAATCAACAACTGTTTTAACAATTATAAAATCTTGATCCCCATAACGCTGGAGATCGAAGGCAATGAGTGAAAAAGCTTTATGTTTTCTATATCGATCTGCTCCCCAGACCAGTTGGCTCTCTCCCTTTCCCTCCAAAGAAAGGTCTTCGAGTCATCTCTTCACTTCTACGCAAGGAAGGGTCTTAGAGCCCCGCTAGATCAGCCGATCTAGACGTCCCTTCCCTAGGACGATTTCTTACAGAATCCTCCCTGGAATCTGATGACCTTCCCCGGTCAAATTCACTCACAACAAGTTTATAGAGAAACGAGAAAGATTACAATAAAATTTCAAAGGATTTAAAAGATTAAAATCTCCCACTTGACGATTCCTCCATCGAGCAATTCGAGGCCGGTGCTTGAGATCTTTGTGTGCTTGTAACCGGTCGTCTCTTCGTAGTCGATGTAGTTCTTGGTTCGCCAGAGTTCTTTGTGCATGAATGGGAGGGAGGCGGTCGAAGATGGCAAAATGGACCACAAAGAGGCGGCCAAACCCTATGAGTCGTAGATCTGAGTCTCTTTTCGTCATGGTAAGGAACACTGAAAATGAGGCGCCTTTTTATACATCTTTGTAAAAATAGGCTACCATCAGCGGTAAGGCTAGCGCCCGGCAGTAGGTTCACGCGCTTGATCCTGATAGCTGTTGTTGGGTATTGTATCCACAATAACCTAGACTTGTATGAAGTCACCCTTTAATTAAGATGAATTAAGTTGTATTTGATGCCCTGTCTGAGTTGTGTTTGCAGGATATAATTGCCATGTGTAGACCAATGCTAGTCTATAATGAGTCACCAAACACATGACCATATAATGTAATCCCTCATTATGTGATCCATGGTATTGATTCATGTGTAGCCACTCTATTGGGACACACTTCTTTTTCAAGCACTAAAATTATAGGAGAAAGACTAGTTGCTGAATTCCATGAAGAAAGAAAATTTTCAAAAAGCCAAAAGTTTTCTAAGAGTTATACTCGAGAAGGACCAATAAGTACTCGAGTAAAATTGTAGCCAATTCTTGAGTGACCTAAGTCTAGTTTTTGAGTAACAGATGTAGTTCTCGAGAAGGCTTAATTTAGTTCTCGAGAAGCTACGCCGTACTCGAGTAAAACTTGCTTCGTTCTCGAGTCAACTAAAAAATCTAGCTCAGAATTTTTCTAAGTCTAGTACTCGAGAAGCTAAGGCCATTACTCGAGAAGGCCAAGACTTTGTCTCGAGAAACAGAAGTCTAGTACTCTAGAAGTATAACGTATTCTCGAGAAGTCCAGTTAGTTCTCGAGAAGTCTGTTTTTATTTCTCGAGTAACAGAAGTTACTTATCGAGAAGCCAGAAATTTTTTCCAGTGTTTTCTTTAAGTCTTGTTCTAAAGAACCTTATACTCTTTTCTCGAGAAACAAAAGTTATTACTCGAGTAGTCTATAATCCACTCGAGAAATGAAGATCTTTTTCCAAAAATTTCTCTAAGTCTCGACAGAAGTAATTTCAAATATGATTAGCACTTGATTGGTCCACGTGGCATGCATTTAATGTGATTATGACCGTTAGGCAAGTCCTATAAAAGGTATTATCAAAATCGATTTAACCTAACAAGAAGAATATCAAAGTTTCTAAATCGTTCTTATATTTCCAAATCAAGAAGCGCCACTACCGCCGCTCTATCTTCTTTGCCGATCTTCTCTCTCGATCTAGAGATTCAGAACAAGAAGTTTCAGTAGATTAAGATTTTCGACATCTCCAGATCTATTCCTTGATCGTGTTGATTCTAAAGTTCTCAGATCCAAGGTTTCTCAGATTTCTTCCTCATCTTTTTTGATAAGGGTTGTTTAATTTTTCAAGAAGGAAGAAGCTGAGTTCAACCAGATCTGTTAAGATTAGATAGTTTTTTTGATTGTAAATTCATTATATTGTTGTAGGAGTTATTATCCGAGTCTTGTAGGAGTTTTACTACGAGTTATAGGAGATATTCTTCGAGTTATTGTAGGAGTGTTTGTTTGATCCGAGTTGTAGGAACTTTGTTCCGAGTTGTAGGATTGGTTTTCAATCCGAGATAATAGTGAAGTAGACGAGTTTAGTGTGTTGCTAGATCAGTGAGGTGGAGAGTGGACGTACCCAAGATTAGGGAACCACTATAGATCTGGTGTTCTCTGTGATTTGTTTGCTTATTTTCTACGCTTCGTTCGTTCAATTTTTACTCCGCAAAAAGATGCAGACCTCACCTATTCACCCCCTCTAGGTGATTTAGGTAGACAACTAAAAACATCAATTGGTCAGAGGGAGGTTATTCGTGAAAAAGGTTAACACCTTGATCAAATCTCCTCCTAGTTGTCTTTATAGGATACAAGCATGGATAGAGCCAAGGATTTTGCTAAGCTTCTATTATGCACAAAGAATAATTTTTCTATGTCAAAAGAGAGAATAAAGTTCTTCATGGAAGCTATAGAACCAAGGATCTTTATTATAGTGGAATAGGGTCCCCATGTTCCAATGATAGCCTCCACCATTGACTCAACTAAGCAAGTTCCAAAGAATCTTATGGATCTTGAAAAAGATGAGATTGCACTTGTCTCCTTAGATAAGAAAGCCAAGAATATCATTGTAAGTGCAGTCGATGATTCTATACTGCAAAATTTGATTCACTGCCAATCTGCCAAGGAAATGTGTCTGTCTCTCATCGTCCTGATGGAAGGCACTGAAGAGATTAGGGATGACCAAAGATCCCTCCTGAACCAGAAATATGTAGCATTCCGACAAGGTCCCAAGGAATCTATTGCAGATACTTTTGAAAGTTTCTTCAAGATTATCAATGGCCTAAGAGTCTATGGCTGGGTCTTCACCAATCGAGAATTGAATGATAAATTCCTGAGATCTCTGACTAAGGAATGGGATAACAAAGTCTGTGCTATCCGGGAGTTTGGCAAGCTAGCAAAGACAGGCCCTCAAAATCTCTTTGGAAATCTTATGCCATATGAGCTACATATCAACTCAAGAAAAGCTGAAGAAGAGAAGAATAGGTCTTCATCCTAGGAGAAGTATGTTGCTTTAAAGGCAGACATCTCAAGGAAGTGAAAAGTTGCATCTCCTGCCCCCGCACAGGAAGAGAGTGAAGAAGAAAATTCAGAGCCAAGTACCTATAGCTCAGAATTATCTGAAAGAGAGTTTTCTCTTCTTTCAAGGCAGTTCAAGAAGTTATTGAACAAGAAGAAACAATTGAGAGACAAAGATGCCTCGTCGAGAAGATCACATCATGATGGTGATCGTCATAAGAAGGGCTCAAGTAGCCAAGACAGGTATCATTCTCAATAGAACAAACATATTTATTCTGACATTGTTTGTTATTGTTGTAATAAGCCAGGGCACGTCATAGCTGATTGCCCTCACAAAAAGAAGGAAAGTGGAAGAAGAGAGGAAAATAAAACTTATTATAATAAGAAGAAGACTGAACGAAGCTTGGTATCCAAGAAGGGCAATACCCTCAGTGACACAGACTCATCTGAGTCTAGTGATGAGGAGGAAGCCTACTTTGGGCTCATGGCATATACAGATGAAGAAGAAGAACCCTAGTTCACTGGAAAGGTAAATTATCATACCCCTCTCTCTGAATCAGATGCTTCTGACCATGATCATGAGGATTGTTCATCTGATGATAAATCTGAACTCATGATTCAGTACAAAGAGGTTATCAAAGACTATGATAAATGCAGTAGAGTTGCAAGAACTCAAGCTAAAGAGATCAAATCTCTTAAGGTTGAGGAGAGCAGTCTGAGGGAGGAAGTCATGATGATGGACTCACTCAGAAAGGACTTCCATAATGTGATGGAAGAATATAATAAAGCTCTCGAGCACTTAAACCTAAAGGAGGAGATCATCCAAAAGTTGGAAGAACAACTTGCGGCTGAGAAGAATCTTATTGAAAGTTTATCCAAGCCCAAGACAGTCCTTCCTCTAGTGGCTAAATTCTATGCTTAGAGTAAAAGTGTTGGCTTAGGCCATGTGGCTACTCCTAGTAAATCTTCTAGGAGAAATAAAGCCCAAAAGAGAAATAAGGCTGCCAAGAAGGCTCTAGCCAAGAATAAGGGGAAAGCTCCTCAAGAACAAACTCCGTTTAAAAAGGTTATCCTACGGTCACTTTGCTAGGCCACTCATGTAGAGCCCAAGTCTCGGTACAAAGGATGGACCCGTCCCCGGGACTTTTGTGAGAGTGTATTCAATGCACCTTATGAGGAGATCACTCTTCATAACTACAACCCTTATAATCATGGTCACAACATCAAGAAAGCTCCAAAAGCCAAACCCATTATGGAAAAGCCTATTATGGATAAGAAGTCATGTGAGTGCCATCATAATGAAGCTTCTACCTCCAAGTCTACTGCCCTTGCTAGACCACACTCTCGAAAGGCCAAGTAGGAGAACCTTAGGCAAAGATACAACATATTTGACTGTTGGTGTTGTGGCAAGATTGGTCACTTTGCCATAGATTGCTGGTTTACTCCCAGATATTATGAAACTCCTCAAGTTAATAATGTGAGAAAGACCACTCACAATGTTAACATGCATAGGGGGAGTATGCTAACTAGAGACCAAGGACACAAATAAGTTTTGGTTCCTAATGCAACTTGATTCTACTTTTGTAGGAATGACCAAAGGCCACCAAAAATCTAATCTGGTATTTGGATAGTGGATGCTCTCGTCTTATGACTGGGACTAGAAGCCTACTCCAAAATTATTCTATAGTCATGAACGGGCCAAAGGTCATATTTGGAGGTTCTAACAAAGGGATTACTAAAGGCTACAGTATGATCACTAATGGTAGTGTATCCTTTTCCGATGTGGCTTATGTTGAAGGATTGGAACACAATCTTAAAAGCATAATCCAGCTCTGCGATAAAGGATACATCGTAGAATTTCATGCAGACAAGTGTTTGATAAAATCGGTTGATAATTTAGAAACAATTTTATCAGGCACTCATAGTAGGAATATATTTTGTTTAAACTTTATTTGCATAGACTCTTCTACACCAGTGTGCTTTTTAGAAAAAGATAGTGCGTCTCTTGGTGACCAATGACACAAGAGATTAACACATATAAATTTCAAAACTATTATTAAATTATTTTCTCTTAATTTAGTAAGTGATGCCCCAAATATCAAGTGTGTTAAAGATAGACCTTGTCACGCATGTGTAAAAGGAAAGCAAACAAGGGCTACTTTTAAAAGCATATTGGAAAAGATTCTAATAGGTGTTTACACCTACTTCATATGGACTAGTTCGGTCCATTGCAAATTAGAAGTTTGGGAGGTAGGGATTATACATTGGTTATTGTTGATGATTACTCTCGCTTTGCGTGGTTGTTCTTTCTAAAACACAAGTCAGATACTTTTGATATCTTTACGAATTTTGTCAGGCAAGTTCAGAATGAATACTGCTACTCCGTTGTCAAAATCAGAAGTGACAATGGAACAGAGTTCATGTCTGGGGCCATGACAGAATTATGTGTAAGTCTTGGTATCTTTCATGAGTTTTCCTCTCCTCGTACTACTCAACAGAATGGAGTTGCTGAGAGAAGGAATAAAACACTCATAGAGGCTTATAGAACCATGTTGAGCGATGCCTCACTACCGGAATATTTCTGGGCTTAAGCCGTCAACACTACATGCCACATGAAAAATCGAGCACTCATAAATAAGAACCATAATAAGACACCTTACGAACTACTAAAGGGCAGGAAACCGACTATTTCATATTTTAAAATCTTTGGTAGTAAATGCTTTGTACTAAACAAGGTAAGTATCACACCACTAAATTTAGTGAAAAGAGCTTTGAAGGTATTTTCGTAGATTATAGTAGCCATAGTAAGGCATATATGATTTTTAATAAGAAAACCCTAGTTGTAGAAGAATCTATCAATATTGTATTTGATGAGACGAGCTTGCTGTAAGGAAGTTCTTCTAGTGTGTTTATTGAAGATGCAGGTTCAAGAATAAAGGAATTAAACATTAATGAGCCGACTGAAGAAAAAGATCAAAAGTTCATCAAGATAACCACTCCAACCCCAATTGGAGAGGTTGATGACCATGATGAAGATATCATTCAAGTTGATGAAGTCACTCCAGTTATACAGTAAGCTCTAGAAGCAAGAACCCTAGAGCTCAGACACTTGAAGGATCACCCAATTGATCAAATCATCAGAGATCCCCAAGACGCTGTCAGAACTCGTAGAGGTACAATTAATGAAAATTTATATTTAAGTTTTCTCTCGCAGGTTAAACCAAAGAAGTTTGAGGAAGTAAACTCAGATGCATTTTGGATAGTGGCAATGGAAGAAGAATTGAATCAATTAAAGCATTGCCAAGTCTGGAAGCTTGTTCCAAGACCCAAAGGTAAGAACGTTATCAGAACCAAGTAGGTCTACAGGAACAAGATGGATGAAGATGGACAATCATAAAGAACAAGGCCAGACTCGTCTCCAAGGGATACCGACAAGAAGAAGGAATCGACTTCGATCAAACGTATGCTCCGGTGGCAATGCTGGAGGCAATCAGGTTATTCCTAGCTTATGCTACACTTAAGGGCTTCATTGTCTATCAGATGGGCGTGAAGTCGGCCTTCCTTAATGGTGACATAAAGGAAGAAGTGTACGTTGAACAACCTACAGGTTTCGATGTTTCTAACCATCCTGATCATGTTTACCTTTTATTTAAAACTTTGTATGGTTTGAAACAAGCTCCTCGAGCTTGGTATGAGACGCTGTCTAGATTTCTTATTGAGAAAAAAATCATAAGGGGAAAGATAGGTAAGACATTATTTCTTAGGGAAATAAAAGGCAAGATTTTGATAGTGCAAATCTATGTCGATGACATCATATTTGGCTCTACTGACGACAACCTTTGCAAAAAAGTTTTCCAAACTTATGCTAGGAAGGTTGAAATGTGCATTATGGGAGAGCTAAAGTATTTCTTAGGACTTCAGGTGAAATAATCTGAAGATGGAATTTTTATCTCTTGGACAAAATTCACCAAGGAGTTAATTAAGAAATTCCAAATGGAGAATGCAACCTCTATGAGGACTCCAATGGGTACAGCTATGTCTCTGTACAAGGATTAGAAAGGGAAACCTTTTGATGAAGCCAAGTACAAAAGTATAATTAGATCCTTGCTCTATCTTACTACTAGTAGACCGGACATAATGTTTTCAACATGTGTGTGTACTAGATTTCAAGTGAACTCTAAGGAATCTCACTACACTATTGTAAAGCAGATTTTTAGATACCTTAAAGGTACACAAAATCTTGGCTTATGGTACCCAAGAAGTAATGATAGCGAACTAATTGGTTTTTTAGATGTAGATTTTACAGGTAGCAAAGATGACAAGAAGAGCACTTCTAGGACTTATCAATTGCTAGGAAGAAGGCTCATCTCTTAGAGCAGCAAAAAGTAGAATTGTGTTGTAATTTCAACTGCCGAGTCAGAGTATATATATACAGGCAGTTGTTGTGCACAACTGCTATGGATAAAGAACCAGTTTGAACACTACAACATGAAGTTCAAGAAAATTCCATTGTTTTGCAACTCCTCCAGTGCAATTAAAATCGCCAACAACCCAGTCTCTCACAGCAGGAAAAAGCACATAAAGCTGAGGTATCACTTTATCAGGGAGCATGTGGAGCATGGAGACATCAACCTCTAGTATGTTCCAACTGACAAGAAGGTTGCAGGAATTTTCACGAAGCCGCTGGACGAGGCCGAGTTCTTGTTTTTCAAAATTGAACTTGGCATGCTCAACAAAGAAGAATGAAGAAGGAGGTCTCCCAACAAAGTTCAAGGATCGGGCTATACTTCAAAAATTAATAAAACTCTAAGTTTGGACTTTATTTCTCGAGTACTACTCTTACTACTCGACTACTTGATATGACTACTCGAGAAACAAGAATGTCTCAGGAGGAATAATTCTTGAGTTCCAGTCTACCTCTCGAGATAGTACTTCACCACTCGAGATCAACATTATCTTCACTCGTGTAATGCCTTTCCACTTGAGAAGTCAGATGCAAATTTTCATCTTCAAGGTTAAATTTCTGTTATTCGCACCCGGACTTTATACCGCCATATTTTTAGGTATGTCACTTTTATTATTTCCTTAATCATCATAAATTAAAACTTATATAAATAGAATAAGTCCGAAAATTCCAAATCACTCGATATCTAAAACCATTTCTAGAGAGAAAATAAGAAAACTCTTCATCTTCCTGTCTCCGTCTCCATCTTGCCTCCGTTTCAGCTTTTTATCTCAAGCAGAAGATTTCCGTTCATCTCTCGATCAATGGCTCCTCCATCCAAGATTAGAATCAGGAGTGAACTTGTCTCTACAGGGATTGCCGATTTGTTAGACGATTTTCATAATCTTCTACTACTCTAAGCCGTCGTACTCTCTTTCATATTGGAGCACCCATCCAGGGTCCAGAGGTTGAAGAATTTTTCCAAAACGCCAAGTTGAAGATGAATGGGAAGATTCTTAATACCAAAGTCCGTGGGATTAAAGTTAAGTTAACTACACTGATCGTTTCCAAACTACTTCGGCTGCCCATTATTGAGGTAGAAGATGACCTAACCGTTGAAGACTACTATCGGGCTTGTTCTTTTTGTGGTGTCTCTGCTGATGTGAACACTATTCTCCATCCTGATCTAAATGCAGAGAGAAAGCTTCTTGTGGATATTCTTGGAAAGATCCTGCTCTGCCGCACTAGTTCTATTAGCTTCATTACAAACGATATCTTCGATATGATGATAGATGTGATTTGAAGAAAGAAGTTCCAACGGGGGATGATGATTTTCGACAAGATCAAGGAAAGCATATAAGCACCCAATTATGGTCGGATTATATCTCTTCTCCTATAAAAATTCAACCCCAAAGTCTTTGATCTCTCCATTGGTAAAACCCTACACCATATGAAGAAAGTCTCCATCTCTTCAATTCAAAGATGGGAACTCAATCCTTAGAACCCTGCCCAAGCTGCAAAAGCACATGACTACAATGAGGATGAGGACAGGACTCCATCTTCCCCTCTACATCAAGTAGCTGGCACTTCAGGTGTAGCTGTTGAGGGGGAGCCTGCTCCATCAGTCGCAGAGGCAAGCCATTCTACACCTCCAGATGTTGCACCACCTGCTGCTACTCATACTAAAGATCTGCTTATTGATGCACAAGTACAAGAACAAATCTTATCTACAAATGAAGATATCAGTAAAATGTTAGAAAAACTCACTTCAAAAGAGCCTCCTTTCCCTATCCATACAGAGAAATCTCCTCCTCAAGAACCATCTCCATCTGACCATTATTCTGAACAAGAATCCCCTGATCATCAGTCTCATGCTGTAGATGTGCAAGAATAAGAAACTGTGTTGATTTCTAATGAAAGAGAAGGAACTCCTGAACCAGCTGAGGCTCCTCTCAAGAGCCTGGATTTCTCTCTTCCTACAATTCATGATGTGGAAGGAGATATTTTGATTCATACCACCAGAGCTCAGAGCTCAGTTCTCATTGAAAAAATCCCTCCCTTGTCAGCTCCTATAGTAACTCCTCCTCCTCCACCTTCTCAAATAGAAATATATGCTGATGATACCATTCTTGGTAAGATAGAGTTAATGCTAACACAATAAAGAAGTTATTTTGATGAATCTCTTAAAGTTGTAACTGAGAAAGTAACTACTCTAGAGAAAGATATGAGCAGAGGATTTGTAGAAATATAACACACTATTGATGAGCTTAAACACCTCTTCCAAATAGGCGGGAAAGCTCTAGATCACACAATCACCAGCAATGGTCATGTGATGGATTAATCAGTAACCTTGGCAAACAATCAAATCCATCTGGAAAAGAAAACTCAAGAACATAATTTCAAGACTTGTGAAGAAGTAGGAAAATTTAAAGAGAATGCAATAACCACCCTATCCATAGAAGTCAGAAAGGGGGAGAAGCTAGTGAAAGAATACTTAGAAAAATTTGATACTAACATGAAAACCCTTTGGGAAGAAAAGTTGACTGAAATTCATGTTGATGTACAGAACTAGATAGATGGTGTCAAGTTTCACACATATGATGCAACTGTTTGGAAGCACAACCAGATATTTCCTGATTTTCAAGTCAATCCAAATGTTATCCCTCACCATTCGAATCCAACTGCTCTGTATCCTCCAGTCCAGCATCCAACTCTCTCTCCAAGACCTTAAGGCTCAGATGCACCACCTCTAAAAACTTATGCTCAAGTTTGGGAATCTGAACAGACAGACATGCCTCCTCTAGTACCTCCTAAAGTACAAATTCCTAAGAGAAGAAAATATTGTGATAGAGCCTTTGCTAGCAAGACCACTACTAATCTAGAAGCAGAAAGAAGAATCTAAGAATTTACTGAAATATGGAGCCCAACTTCCAAATCTCTAAAGCTTGATTATCTCAAACTTGTCATGGACTATAATGAAAGCAGAAATGATTATTACAGCTCTCATGAATGGGAACTATATGAGAAATCTTTAACTAAGAGAAGGTTATATGAAAGGGAGTATGGAAAGAACAATCCTAAAGCTCCTTCTAAGCCTGCAAAATATTATCCCAAACCTTTCAGATATCAGTAGAGGCAACAAGAAAATAAGGAGAGACAACAACAACAATACAGCAAGGAATAATAGAGCATCAGAAAGTTTTTCTTTATGAGATTTTGTTGAATTGGATTTCTTCGACAAATCTATAAATATAAATTTTTAATTATTATGATCTGATTTTCTCCTTAGCATAGCTTTTATCATTATTATTACTGTGTTTACTAGTTACTTTAGTTGTTTATCTTGATGTAATTCACCCTAGTGTAGAGGGTTCTGACTTCTACAAATAGGGAGAAATTGTTGGGTATTGTATCCATAATAACCTATATTTGTATGAAGTCATCCTTGAATTAAGATGAATTAAGTTGTATTTGATGCCGTGTTTTAATTATGTGTTTGCCGGATATAATTACCAAGTGTAGACAATAGTCAGTCTATAATGAGTCACCAAACACAGGACCATACAATGTATTCCCTCATTGTGTGTTCCATGGTGTTAACTCATGTGTAGCATCTTTATTGGGAGACACTTCTTTTTCAAGCACTAAAGTTATAGGAGAACGACTAGTTGCGGAATTCCTTGAAGAAAGAAAATTTTCAGAAAGCCAAAATTTTTCTAAGAGTTACTCGAGAAGGAATAATAAGTACTTGAGTAAAATTGTAGCCAGTTCTCGAGTGAGCTAAGTCTAGTTTTCGATTAACAGAGGTAGTTCTCGAGATGGCTTAATTTAGTTCTCGAGAAGCTATGCTGTACTCGAGTAAAACTTGCTTCGTTCTCGAGTCAACTGAAAAATCTAGCTCAGAATTTTTCTAAGTCTAGTACTCGAGAAGTTAAAGCCATTACTCGAGAAGGCCAACACTTTGTCTCGAGAAACAGAAGTCTAGTACTCGAGAAGTATAACTTGTTCTCGAGAAGTCCAGTCATTCTCGAGAAGTCAGTTTCTATTTATCGAGTAACAGAAGTTACTTCTTGAGAAGCCATGAATTGTTTCCAATGTTTTCTCTAAGTCTTGTTCTCGAGAACCTTATACTCCTTTATCGAGAAACAAAAGTTATTACTCGAGTAGTCTATAATCCACTCGAGAAATGAAGATCTTTTTCCAAAAATTTCTCTAAGTCTCGACAAAAGTAATTTCAAATATGATTAGCACTTGATTGGTCCACGTGGCATGCATTTAATGTGATTATGACCGTTAGGCAAGTCATATAAATGGTCTTATCAAAATCGATTAACCCTAACAATAAGAATATAAAAGTTTCTGAATCGTTCTTATATTTCCAAATCGAGAAGCGTCGCTGCCGCTGCTCTGTCTTATTCGTCGATCTTCTCTCTCGATCCAGAGATTTAAAATAATAAGTTTTAGCAGATCAAGATTTTTGAAATCTTCAGATCTATTCCATGATCGTGCTGATTCTAAAGTTCTCAGATCCAAGGTTTCTCAGATTTCTTCCTCATCTTTTCTGATAAGGGCTGTTTAATTTTTCAAGAAGGAAGAAGCCGATTTTAACCAGATCTGTGAAGATTAGATAGTTTTTCTGATTGTAAATTCATTATATTATTGTAGGAGTTATTCTCCTAGTCTTGAAGGAGTTTTACTCTGAGTTGTAGGAGATATTCTCTGAGTTATTGTAGGAGTGTTTGTTTGCTCCGAGTTCTAGAAACATTGTTCTGAGTTGTAGGATTGGTTTTCAATCCGAGATAATAGTGAAGTAGTCGAGTCTAGCGTGTTGCTAGATGGGTTAGGTGGAGATTGGACGTACCCAATATTGGGGAACCACTATAGATCTGGTGTTCTCTGTGATTTGTTTTCTTGTTTTCTGGGCTTCGTTCGTTCAATTTTTATTCTGCAAAAAGATGCATTCCTGACCTATTCACCCCCTCTAGGTGATTAAGGTAGACAACTTCAAAAATCAGCTGTCCTTCATATCTGAAAAATATTCAAAACGAATATTTTTCTTTTTCTAATGCTTGCTTGGTGTGGTAGGTAGATAGCACCCGTCGGTAGTCCAGTCATCTCGAAGCTTTCGTCTCAAAGATCATTGAGTACATTATCGCGGTGCGGTACCAAGATAGCACCCGACGGTAGTCCAGCCATCTTGACGCTTTTGTCTCGAAGATCATTGAGTGTGTTACTGCGGTGGGGTACCAAGCTAGCGCCTGCGCGGTAGGTTCCCGAGAGCCTGGATGAATTAATTCCTCGAGCTAGCGCGGGCGGTAGGACTAGCGCGGCGGGGTAGAAACCCGAGCGACTTGTCCATTTAATTCAAGCTACTGCCCGACATTAGATACTACCGCTTAACGGTAGGTTCCTGAGGAGAGCTCCTTGTATTTCTTGGACCTGTAAACATGCACACTCTACCAAACACAAGATGTAATCAAATACAATATGGGAGTTGATATTATCAAACTAAGGATATGTGAACCATCCGCTCCAACAGGAATATCTCGTAGTCATCATAGAAGGAACTAATGAAGTTAGAGATGATCAGAGATCTTTACTAAATCATGAGTACGAGGCATTCATGCAAGGCTTTAATGATACAATTGCAGACATCTTTGAAAATTTCTTCAAGATCATCAACAACCTCAGAAACTATGGTTGTACATTCATTAATGGTGATCTCAACGATAAATTCCTAAGATCCCTAACAAAAGACTGGGACACTAAGGTTGTGGCCATTAGGGAATTTGGAAAGATTCCTGAGATTGATCCTAAGAACCTATTCGAAAAGCTCCTTTCCTATGAACTACAAACGAACACAAAGAAGAAAGAGGAGCAATAAAGCAAGAATTCAAGCAAAGGGAAGTTTGTAGCACTGAAGGACGAAGGGTTAAAGAAACTTAAAGTTGTGTCACCTGTAAGGACACAAGATTCTGAAGTTCTAGAGGACTCTAAAATGAACACCTCAAGCTCAGAAATGTCTGATGAAGAGTTCTCTCTGCTCTCCAAGCAATTCAAGAGAATGCTCAACAAAAGGAGGCAAATGAAAAATCAGTCTTCCTCCTCTGACTTCAGAAGGTCATATCGGAATGGTGATCGATCAATAAAAATCTTCAACGATAGGTATAAGTCGAAACCGAACAAACATAATTCTACTGACGTTGTGTGCAACTATTGCAATCAACCATGACACATAATTGATGACTGCCCTTACAAGAGGAAGGTGGGGAGGAAGGAAGAAAATAAATCCTTCTGAAGTAAGAAGAAAGAGGAAAAGACCTTCATAGCATAGAAGCCAAAAATCCTCACCGATAGTGACTCAAGTGAGTCAAGTTCTGATGAAGAAGCCTATTTTGGATGATGGCACACACCGATGAGAATAAAGGATAATCCGAGTACAATGGGAAGGTAAATTCTCACACTCTTCTCTCTGAGCAAGAAACGGCCTCAAAAGGCCATGATATCTACTCCTCTGAAGAGGATGATTCTGACTTACTGACTAAGTATGAAGTTCTATTTAAGGCCTTCGACAAATGCTAAAATCTAGTCAAAGTGCAATCAAAAGAGATTGTTTCTCTCAAGGAAGTGAAATCTATTGGAGCCGACAGTTCACATATCCTCAGCTTGATAATATCAATTATCATGTTGTATTTGATCACATCTCATGTTTGGTAGAGTGTGCAAGTTTACAGGTCCAAGCGAAACAAGAAGCTCTCCTATGGAACCTACCACTGAGAAGTAGTAGTTATCGTCGGGCGGTAGCCTGAATTAAATAGACATTGCACTCGAGTTTTTACCGCGTCGCGCTAGTACTACCACCCACGCTAGCTCGAGGATTTATTTCAGCCAGGTTCTTGGGAACCTACCGCACATGCATTAGCATTGTACTGTGATGTGCTACGCCAATTAATGTTCGATGAGACGGATTCGTCGAGAAGACTGGACTACCTCCGGCCAATACCTTGATACCGTGTTGCGTTAGTGATGACTTGTTTTAGTCATCATTTTTGGTATAATTTGGTAGCCTAAATACCTAAGTTTATGCTTGTTATTTCATGTTTCAATATCTTTTTTATAATATATTATAATTACTAGTTCTATTATAGTTTTATTGTTATGTCGCAATTTTATTTTATGTTATGATATAAAAATTTATATAGTTTTATTATATGTATTTTTATTATTATACTTGTTATGTTTTTAATCTCTAACTTCATTTATGTTTTATTTTGTGTTATGTTATTTTATCTTGTTTTAGTTATGTTTGTTATGTTATAATTAATAATGATATATAACTAATGTCATTTTATTTGTTTTATTTGTAGGCCCATGCAGTCCAAGCAAGCAGCCCTCACTTAATTCCATGTAGCCCCTATAACCAAACCCGAGCCCCTTCAACATGGTGCAGCCCTCAAGCCTACATGGATCAATATGGAGCAGCCCAGCCACCTTTGGAGCAGCCTATGAAGCCTACCCGAGCCCCCTATGCAGTCCAAGCAAGCAGCCCTCACTTAATTCCATGCAACCCCTATAGCCAAACCCGAGCCCCTTCAACATGGTGCAGCCCCCCATGCAATCCTAAGCCTCTACCCGA
Source organism: Platanthera zijinensis (assembly GCA_039513925.1). Classification (NCBI taxonomy): domain Eukaryota; kingdom Viridiplantae; phylum Streptophyta; class Magnoliopsida; order Asparagales; family Orchidaceae; genus Platanthera; species Platanthera zijinensis. The sequence goes on along the minus strand of CM077080.1, from coordinate 135,004,185 downwards.
GCCCAGCCACTTGTAGAGCAGCCCACATGCTACCCAAGCCCCTACATCAAAGCCCATGTGTGGCCGGCCATCCCCTTCACTCATTCTAGAGCAGCCCCTCTCTCCTCATTATTGCCATGCATGAATATTTTCATGCATGGCCGGCCACCTTTTGTCCTCCTCATGCATGCATTCTTTAAATTATCTCTCTCCATTTATTGCATGCATGAATCCTCCCCTATGTTTGGCCGGCCACTTCTCTCCCTCTCCCTTCTACAAGCTTCCATTCATCCCCCCTCTCAATTTTTTATTTTTATTTTCTTCATTTCCATAAATGTATTCATGCATCCTCTTTTCTCTCTCCGCTCCATAATTACATGCATGAATCTCCTCCTCCTAGCATGGCCGGCCACCCCTTGGCTTTCCCCCATCTAGAATGTTCTCCCTCTCCTATAAAAGGAACCCCTTCCCCTCTTGTTGATGTTAAGTAGTTTTAGTCTAAAGTAGTTTTGAGTGAAGATTTTGTAGAGAGTTAGAGAGCAAGCTTCCATTTCAAGTATTTATTTTCTTCTTGTTTTATTTCATTTCTCCAAGCAATAGTGTAGTAATTTTTGTTATTTTATGTACTCTCATTTCTAGTTTAATGATAATGCAATTTTCCTTTCTTTTGTTTTCTTTCTTTATCATGCTTAGCTAGTTCTTTTTGTGCCCGATCACGACGATCTTTGCAATGAAATAACATATCTTTATTTTTATGTTTGCATTTGTTTCTTTCTATTTTTGATCCTTCCTTGACTTATTTTGTGTCGACTCCGTATTCCGGTATACGGTAGTAGGCATTTGATCTCAATTCATAGAAGTCGAGAGACTCATTGATTTGAAAGATCACTCAAGGAAGGAAGGAGTTGAACGCACCCCTAGAGATAGGATGATGTAAATCCTCCGGATTGGAGTCAAATCCAATAGTGCGGGTCACTTCGATAATGCGACTTTAGGCCATTTTGACTTGTAAAGAGATTTCGGTCAAAACGTCTACAAGTTAGGGGATTTAATGCTCTAGCAAGATTACTTCCTAATATCGGATCCGTCACGGTCTTAATAGAATTACAAATGTTAAACTAATTTATTCCGTTATTTTATTTCAAAGTGAATCGTCGATCGAGCACTTTTCTCGTAATAGTTCATTTTCTCTTTTTAACTTAGTTTATTTTCATTTTCAAAACTCATTAATCGTTCGGTAGGATAATCGATTCGTTGTGAGTAATAGTACTTGCCTGCCCCGAGTTTTTATACGACCTTGATATTTTTCATATCCTATGCTATATGTCGATAGGTACACTTGCCTTAATCGAGTATAGATTGGAGAATACAATTTTCTGTATCAAGTTTTTGGCGCCGTTACCGGGGATTTTTTTGGCAATATTACGAAAGCTTCGAGTTTATTACTTCTACTAAAATTTAAAAATTCAAAAAAAAAATTATTATTATTATTATTATTATATAATCCACCCACCTCATCTTATTTCTACCCAACCTAAAATCTCTCGAAAAGGGTAAGGGGCTTTAAGCGCCACCATTTTACCTAGTACCTTGCGAACCCTTCACCGGGTAGCCCTTGGGAAGTTCGAGAGCCAATCCACTAAAAAAAAATCTATTTTCAAAAATATATATATCTAAAAAAAAACAAATCAAAAAATTTGTTTTTCTTTTTCTTTTTGGTAACAGTTTATTTTTATGGAATCATCGTATTTTTGCGCTTCTTGCGGGTCATCCGACCACTTTTATTCTGAATGTCTTTCGGGAACCCCTCCCTCTTTTGATTTTAATTTTTTTGGGGAAGGTCAAAATGGCCAATTTGACCCTTACTCCAATTTTTATCCAACTTGGGAGACGGGAAACCCGTATTTTTCTTATGATTTTGCCCCGCAAAGCGCCGCGCCTCCAAATTTTAATTTTAATTCTATCGATAATGAGTATTTTGAGTTGCAAACTTCTCTTAATAATATTAATTCGCATCTCAAAACCATTATGGATTCTTTTTCTCGTGAGGCCGCTTCTTTTTCTTCGTCTTCTTCTCCGTCTCCTCCAATTTCTTCATGTAATGAGTCACCGGATATCCCGGCTTGTCTTTTTCCTCTCGAGGAGGATAACTATTCGGATATCCCGGATTGTTTCCTTCCTCCTTTGGAAGACGCCTCTATGGATATTTCGGTGTGCTTCTTACCCGTTGAGGATGACGAGACGTCTCTTATTTCTCCATCTGAAGACGTTGATGATTCCATTACGCTTTCAAATTTAACTGTTCCAAATTTTTCTAGTTTTAGCGAGTCTTCTTCTTCTTTTCCTTTAGATATTTCTTCTTTAGTTCTTCCTTCCCTTTCTTTTCCCAAAATTTCACAAGACTCTCCTTCTCCTTGTGAAATTTCCATTGATGAAAATTCTTTTTCTACTTCTTTTATGCCTCTTTCTATTTATTCTTCTTTTTATTCTTCTCCTTTTGACGACCCATTCTTCCCCATTTTACATACGACGGAGTTCTTCGATAACTCCGTCCATTCATTTTTGGGCGTCATTCCCTTGAAGTTTCCACCACATGTCGGTGCGATTCTTCAATTTTTCTTTTTTTTAATTTACTCCCCTAAGCGCATACTTAGGGAGTTACCTCTTCACTTTAGTTTTTATTTTCCCTTTAGCTAACAAATAATGTCGGGCTCAGCCGACGTTAAACAGAGAGCGCTCTTGGGAGGCACCCCTTGCTTATCCTTTTTTTTTTCTTTCTTTTTGTTTATTTTGTTTTGTAGGAATAAAACCCCCGGCGGTTCGTTTGGCTCCATCATTTCATCTCTTCCTTAGGCCCGAGTCGGTGTCCAGCTCAAGCATGGGGGAGCGACATTTGTATTCGGCCTCACGACTCCGGGGAAGTCGTTTTCTTTTTTTCTTTACTTTATTGTATCCCCCCTCCCCTTTCTTCTTCCTTTTTCTTTCTTATTTTTATTTTTCATTGAGGGCAATGAAAGGTTTAAGCATGGGGGAGGGTTTTGTTGTTTTCTTTCTTTTCAAAAAAAAAAGTTTAGTATAGTTTTATTAAGTTCTTTTTAGTACTGCTTCTTTTAGCCTTATCAAAAAAACAAAAAAATTTAGAAAAATCAAAATTCCAAAAAAGATAATATTTCAAAACCCAAAAAAAAATGAAAAATGTCAAAAAATCAAAAAAATATAATAAACCTCATGCTTAGATTTTTGTTATTTTCAGAAATTTAGTTTGAGTTAGTTTATAAGCATTTTTTATTTGCTAATCTTTATTTCATCATATTTAGTTAAAGTTAACTTTTAGTGATTTTGTTTTGAGAATCATCTTATGGTTTAATTTGCTTAGAGTAATTTATTTAGCACTTTTTCTCTTTTATTTTAAATAGTTTCAATTTTGTAGTAATTTGGCTAAACAATTTTGGATTTTAATTATTCTTACTTCATGCTTTTAGATTCTTAGGAAATCTCAATCTACTAGTAGTTGCTCTCTAGTGTTTTAGTTTATTTTCTAAAATTTTGTTTAAACCCATCATTTTTTCTTTTATTGTTAGATCATATGTCATGGGAATAAGAGGAAAAAATTCATTATTCCTTGGTAAACATATGCAACCCAAAAAAAATGAAGAGAGGAATTAAAAAGTTCATATATGTCGGGGGAAGTGATAGGATGTTAGTCTATCATTTTCTGGTATTACATATATATTATTTAAAAAAACAAAATTGTGTGGGGTGTGAAAAAAATTGATGATCACCTCCAATCAAAGACCTCTTCATGTTAATTTCCTCCCTAAAACCCCCTTAGCCAATATCATTTTCTTAGTCTTTAAATTAAAATATGTGGAGAGCATAAGTAGTAGGTTGTCTTCTTCCTTAAGTTTCTTTTAAGTCATGGTTTTTATAATCCCAATCTAACTTTGTTTGCACTTTACTCCATTTTGAATGCTAGTTAATTTATTAGAGAATTTTTGGCTAAATTCTTCTCTCTTGTCACTTTAATTTCATAATTTAGGACTTGATTCTTAAATCCCTAAACTTTATTTTTGGCTAGATGTTGGTGTTAATAAATTTTTAGTTTAATTGAAAATTTTATAATGTCTTATAAATATTTCTCTTTCTTTTGCTCTGGAATAGCAAAAGTCTAAGCATGGGGGTGTTTGATGACTTATTTTAGTCATCGTTTTTGGTATAATTTAGTAGCCTAAATACCTAAGTTTATGCTTGTTATTTCATGTTTCAATATCTTTTTTATAATATATTATAATTACTAGTTCTATTATAGTTTTATTGTTATGTCGCAATTTTATTTTATGTTATGATATAAAAATTTATATAGTTTTATTATATGTATTTTTATTATTATACTTGTTATGTTTTTAATCTCTAACTTCATTTATGTTTTATTTTGTGTTATGTTATTTTGTCTAGTTTTAGTTAAGTTTGTTATGTTATAATTAATAATGATATATAACTAATGTCATTTTATTTGTTTTATTTGTAGGCCCATGCAGTCTAAGCAAGCAGCCCTCACTTAATTCCATGCAGCCCCTATAGCCAAACCCGAGCCCCTTCAACATGGTGCAGCCCTCAAGCCTACATGGATCAATATGGAGCAGCCCAACCACCTTTGGATCAGCCTATGAAGCCTTCCCGAGCCCCCTATGTAGTCCAAGCAAGCAGCCCTCACTTAATTCCAAGCAGCCCCTATAGCCAAACCCGAGCCCCTTCAACATGGTGCAACCCCCCATGCAATCCTAAGCCTCTACACGAGCCCAGCCACTTGTAGAGCAGCCCACATGCTTCCTGAGCCCCTACATCAAAGCCCATGTGTTGCCGGCCATCCCCTTCACTCATTCTAGAGCAGCCCCTCTCTCCTCATTATTGCCATGCATGAATATTTTCATGCATGGCCGGCCACCTTTTATCCTCCTCATGAATGTATTCTTTAATTTCTCTCTCTCCATTTATTGCATGCATGAATCCTCCCCTATGTTTGGCTGGCCACTTCTCTCCCTCTCCCTTCTACAAGCTTCCATTCATCCCCCCTCTCTATTTTGTATTTTTATTTTCTTCATTTCCATAAATGTATTCATGCATCCTCTTTTCTCTCTCCGCTCCATAATTGCATGCATGAATCTCCTCCTCCTAGCATGGCCGGCCACCCCTTGGCTTTCCCCCATCTAGAATGTTCTCCCTCTCCTATAAAAGGAACCCCTTCGCCTCTTGTTGATGTTAAGTAGTTTTAGTCTAAAGTAGTTTTGAGTGAAGATTTTGTAGAGAGTTAGAGAGCAAGCTTGCATTTCAAGTATTTATTTTCTTCTTGTTTTATTTCATTTCTCCAAGCAATAGTGTAGTAATTTTTGTTATTTTATGTACTCTCATTTCTAGTTTAATGATAATGCAATTTTCCTTTCTTTTGTTTTCTTTCTTTAACATGCTTAGCTAGTTCTTTTTGTGCCCGATCACGACGATCTTTGCAATGAAATAACATATCTTTATTTTTATGTTTGCATTTGTTTCTTTCTATTTTTGATCCTTCCTTGACTTATTTTGTGTCAACTCCGTATTCCGGCATACGGTAGTAGGCATTTGATCTCAATTCATAGAAGTCGAGAGACTCATTGATTTGAAAGATCACTCAAGGAAGGAAGGAGTTGAACGCACCCCTAGAGATAGGATGACGTAAATCCTCCGGATTGGAGTCAAATCCAATAGTGCGGGTCACTTCGATAATGCGACTTTAGGCCATTTTGACTTGTAAAGAGATTTCGGTCAAAACTTCTACAAGTTAGGGGATTTAATGCTCTAGCGAGATTACTTCCTAATATCGGATCCGTCATGGTCTTAATAGAATTACAAATGTTAAACTAATTTATTCCGTTATTTTATTTCAAAGTGAATCGTCGATCGAGCACTTTTCTCGTAATAGTTCATTTTCTCTTTTTAACTTAGTTTATTTTCATTTTCAAAACTCATTAATCGTTCGGTAGGATAATCGATTCGTTGTGAGTAATATTACTTGCCTGCCCCGAGTTTTTATACGACCTTGATATTTTTCATATCCTATGCTATATTTCGATAGGTACACTTGCCTTAATCGAGTATAGATTAGAGAATACGATTTTCTGTATCAGTTAGCCAACTCAATAATCATCAAGATGGATGCGTCGAGATGACTAGACTACTACCAGGCATTACTTACCTACCGTTCCACGCTAGCATGAAAAAAAAATGAAAATATTCGTTTTTAATATTTTTTACAAATTTGTAGGATAACTGTCAGCATCAATCGCGTGAACCTACCGCCGGGTGTTAGTCTTACCACTTGCGGTAGCCTATTTTTACAAAGATGTATAAAAGGAGACTTGTTTTTTTACTCCTTACCAAGACAAAAAGAGACTCCGTTCTTTCATTCCTAGGTTTTGGTAGCCGCATCTGTGATCTGTTCCACCGTCTTCGTCGAAGGAAAAGAAAACCTACTCCCTCCCATTTGCGCACGAAGAACTTCGGCGAGCCAAAGACAATAATGACTACGAAAAGTTGATCGGTTGCGAGCACACGAAAATTTAAAGCACCGTTCATAGATCGCTCAACGGAGGAATTGTCTTGAGGGAGATTCAATCTTGAATCTTTTTATTCCTTTGTTTTATTCGTTTCTTTTCTTTGTATTCTTGTTGTAAGGGAAATCGACTGGAGAAGGTCGTCAGAATCCGGGGAGGATTCTGTGAGAAATCATCCCAGTGAAGGGACGTCTAGATCGGGTGATCTAGCGAGGCTCTAAGAAACTTACTTGTGTGAAGGTGAAGAGCCAGCGCAAAGACCTTTCTTGATGGGAGAGGGAGAGAGCCAACCGGTCCGAGGAGCAGGTCAGTATAGAAAACCAAAAGTCTTTCTTCATTCACCGCCTCTATTTCTTCTCCTTTATATAACATTTTGACTATTAGTTTGTGATTCTCTGAAGGGTGCATAGATCTCCAAGGAGGGATTTCCCCAAAAAAATGAGGTCTGTGACATATCGCCGCGCGTTAGCTACCTAACACCCCGTGGTAGCTTCCAGAAATAGTTCTCCTAAATCAAAATAATTATAATTTTCAATAAACATCCAAAATGTTATTCACCACCCCCCTTTAAGGTTGGCCACTAGATCCAATAAGTGGTTTTAGAGGAGGTTACTTCGAAAAAGGTTTAAAACCTGAAGTAAGATGGTCAACACAGTTCACGCATTTCCTGAGGGACTGTAACACCTCCACCCATTTCTAGAAATATAATAGAGGGTCCGGCCAGGGCCCCACATCATATTCCATAAACAGGCAGCGGGGTTACAAGTTAATATCACGGACTACTCGCATCCTAACTTAGAGCATGCTAACGGAAGTTTTAAGGTTACATGAACTCAAACTCATTGAATGTCCATAATATATAAAATACCATATATATATATATATAAAGCATAGGAATGTCACTTACAAATACACAAAGGTTATGGACTTAAGGCCTTATAGTTACATTTGACCAGTGTGGATTACAAACATCGGCACGCAGGCCGACCACACATGAAAATAGTAAAATTCTTCATTTGTCCTTCAAGGGCCAGCATAGCAGCAGCATGTGCTTTAGCCCGCTATTTCCCTCTCCCGCTGGCTCTCTTGTAACTGTACCAGGACAGTCCACCGCAATGGTGGCAAACAAGGCAATGGTCAGCATTCAGCTGACCAGCTTATAACGACCCTATCCCTATCCCGGAGCAGTGGTATTCCTTCCCTGCAGGCATAGCATTTTCACAAGCAGATATATCACAAAACGTGCACTCACTCACAGACATAGCATTTTCACAAACATCGGTCGTACGACCCGACGCACCGTGCACTCAGGGCACATTATCGGTGTATCGAAAAAGCCAGGGTCTGACAACTATTCAAAGGTCCCAGACCCAACGGTAACCATTGAGCATTCATGCTCCACGGCCTATGACCAAAGACTTTAGTCTTGAAAGAGAACAACCTAAGACTCTCATTATGTGATTCTATGAACGACAATAACTTAGGCACTCAAGTTATACAACCATAACGCGGATATAGTTCAGCCCTTGCCCGTTGCTCAAATCACCTGTTCAATGTCTAGACTGATGCAGGCCGGCTTCCCCTTGTCCATTCTGCTCGATGGCCTTTAAGAGCTCGCAGCTCAAAATAGCCACACTATCCTCCAAGTACTGACTTCACAATCAAGAAGGGAGTTAGTGCCAACGTTCATCACGATCGCTTGGCGGGGACAACAGAAGCTCTCTTTCTGTGCCCAAACTCAACCCAAACCCTGCAGTATCCTGTAGTGCCAGAAACATTAGTCTTTCCATGGAATACAACACATGAATTCCTAAGATGTTTTACTGGAACTCCACTCCAGTACTTCCTGTTACTCCACTTTATTAGCACAACCCACAGACTCCGTAAAATTCCCTGTTTATACGCAGAGTCTTCTCCGGCTCACAAAATAAAGCATCAGTAATCCAGACCAACTTGTCCGGATGGGCTTCACACAGCATGCTTATTCCGTACTACACATTTCCGGATATATATGCAAATGTAATTGGGGATAACACGTATCAACCCACAAAATTCTCTTAACAATTCCACCTTTTGGTCGAGTATTCCATGCACACGCAAAATTAGGACTTCACTTGTCCAAGAAAGAAGATCATTACCCTTGGAGTTCTCTTCAGAGCGATGACATAACTTTTATACACAGAGGGAAATGAGCACCTCACTTTCTTTTATGCAGATCTAGCCTCGGATCCTGCTTCCAATGAGGAAATCTCCTTCAGCACCTCCACCAAGATCAACCCAAACCTTAGCTTCAGTCGTGAGTTCCATACTCCTAAACTGGGATGAAACGAAGAGCGAGAGCGAGAGAGAGAGTGTAAGAAGGACATAATAAGTTCCTCCTCCCAACCGATCTGTACAAGTGGCCTCGGGTAAACACCAGCCACACGATCCTTTCTTTTCCTAAAGTAACGTCACCATTTTGAGTTGCAAAGTCAACCCACCGCTTATCGGTCAGTATTACTCCAAACCCCATTTGTATTTCATCGAACTCGAGAAAACAATCCAATGTGGAGGCATTCGTCAAACACTGCTCAGCATTTGTCGAACGCTGCTCAGCATTCGTCGAATGCTGGTCAACCATTGTTGATATAAGGGCGTCTCGGCGTTCGCCGAGCGGCGGTTCGGCGTTCGCCGAGCGGCGGCTCGGCGTTCGCCGAGCGGCGGCTCGGCGTTCGCCGAGCGCCGGCTCGGCGTTCGCCGAGCGGCGGCTCGGCGTTCGCCGAGCGGCGGCTCGGCGTTCGCCGAGCGGCGGCTCGGCGTTCGCCGAGCGCCGGCTCGGCGTTCGCCGAGCGCCGGCTCGGCGTTCGCCGAGCGCCGGCTCGGCATTCGCCGAGCGCCGGCTCGGCGTTCCGCCTGTTTCTGCCTACACCTTTTTGGGGTGTTACAATCATTCCCTCCTTACAGAAATTTCATCCCGAAATTTGTATACCGCTATAAAAAGGCAGTAACAAATATGTTACAACATATTATTTCTGTACAAAAAAATGTTACAACATTTTATTCAAATAACTCAGGAAATTCAGCACGCATGGTTTGCTCCCGCTCGCATATTAGCTCCTCATGCCATAATTGTCCCACCGGACCTTGACCATCCTGATTGTCTTGTCCTGCAACTGCTTAACTGTTGTATCCTCGATCTGAATGGGCCTAACCTTCGTCGTTAGCCCTGATTCGACCTGTACTCGATCATCCGCAATCACCTGAGCTGGTTCTTTCATGGCTTTTCGAAGCACTGATATGTGGAACACATCATGCAAGCTACTCATTTCTGCTGAAAGAGCTAGCCGATAGACAGTTTCTTCAACTCGTTCCACTACTTCGAACTGCCAAAGATACGTCAGACTTAACTTTTTCAAGCGCCGAATCCTGGACACGCCCTTGAATGGTTTGATTTTCAAGTATACCCACTCGCCAACCGCAAACTCTATGTTTCGATATTTGGCGTTGTAATACTTTGCCTGTCTATCTTGGGCTATCAGTAGCCTCTCCCGGATAGTGTGTATCGTCGAATTAGCCTCTTCGACTTCCTTATGCTTATACAACTTAGACTTGCATGTTTCCTCCAAAGATAACGGTGTATGACACTTATTACCATACAAAGCTTCAAAAGTCGTCATATTTATGCTAGCTTGATAGTTATTATTGTAGGCGAACTCTACCATATAGAGATGGTCTTCCCACCTCTTTCTGAAATCCAAGGCGCACATCCGAAGCATATCCTCCATAGTTCTGTTGGTCCTCTCGGTCTAACCATCCATTCACGGATGAAAGGCTGTACTTAACTTTAACTTAGTCCCCAACAACTGATGGATTAGCCTCCAATCATTTGAAGTGAAACGCCCGTCTCGGTCACTCACCATACTACGAGGTATACCGTGCAATCATACTATTTGCTCGACATAAAGCTTAGCCAAGATTTCCACTGGATCTTCCCTCTTGTTCAGAATGAAGTGAGTTGCTTTAGTCAATCGGTCCACGACTACCCAAACAGAATCGTTTCCGCGTTGATATCTCGGCAAACCATGCACGAAATCCATTGAAATGTCATCAAATTTCCATTCCAGAATAGGTAGCGACTTCAGGAAACCACTAGGCTTCTGACATTCTGCTTTCAATAAGGCACAGGTATGATATTTAGCTGCGTAATGTGCTATGTCTTTCTTCATGCCCGACCACCAGAATTGCTTTTTCATGTCCTTGTACATCTTTGTTCTTCCTGGGTGAATTGAATATTTCATGAAGTGATCCTCATACATCATTTCTTCTCTTAGCTTACCCATAATCGGGACGCACAAATGAAGGTCTTTTCGCAAAAGGCCGTCATCCCAGGAGAATTGGGCATTTGACCCATCCACTACATAGCGTTGTAGACTTTCATCAAGTTCCGTTTCTTGCCAAACCCTGTCCGCAAGGTCATACTATACCTCCGTCAGATTCAGGCATATATTTGCAGTGGAATTCTTATCAACACAAGAAATATCTAAAGCTTCCAGCTCCTGGATCAGATGCTCATCATGCATCTGGAACCAATATGCCCATGCTGGAGTCCTACGACTCAAGGCATCTGCAATGACGTTTCCCTTCCCGGGAGTGTAATTAATTTGTAAGGTATAGTCCCCGAGGAATTCCATCCACCTTCGTTGTCGCATATTGAGATCCTTCTGATCCAATAGATACTTTAGGCTTTTATGGTCCGTGAATATATACACTTTCACGCTATATAAATAATGACGCCACATTTTAAGTGCAAAAAGCATCGCTGCCAACTCCAAGTCGTTTATGGGATAGTTTCTCTCAAGCACTTTCAACTATCATGAACCATACGCTATCACTTTTCCAAATTGAAGAATAACGCAACCTGAGCTGCTCCCTGATGCGTCACTATATATCTCATAGCCGTTTATACCACTTGGAGACATCAAAACAGGCGCCGTGGCCAACCACTCTTCAACTCTTCAAAAGCACGCTTGCACTATGACGTTCAAATGAACTTCTGATCTTTTCGCGTCAGTGTGGTGAGGGGTAAAGCTATCCGGGAAAAGTTCTCTACAAAGCACCTGTAGTTGCCCGTAAGTCCAAAGAAACTCCCGACTTCAGCAACGGTAGACAGAATCGGCCACTCCTGTACTGCAATGACTTTCACCGGATCCACTGCTATACATTCTCCACTAACCACATGGGAAAGAAAAGCCACCAATGACAGCCAAAATTCATACTCGGAGAACTTGGCGTAGAGTTTGTTTCTCCTCAGGGTGCGCAACACCATCCGTAAATAGTTCGCATGCTCTTCTTCAGATTGAGAGTAAACCAAGATGTCATCAATGAAGACGATCATAAATTAATCCAAGTACTCTCTAAAAGTACGGTGCATTAAGTCAAGGAATACCGATGGCTCATTACAAATCCTAAGTGATATTACAGTGAACTCGGAATGACCGTAGCGTGTTCCAAACACTATCTTGGGAATGCCACATTCCCGAATCCGTGATACTAAGAATCGCAGAGGTGGAGAAGAGGGGTTAAAGAGAAGAGAAGGTGGATGTGGTGGAAGTTGGTAATATTCTCCGATTCTATATCCGATAAAGGCAAGCGTACCTTATAGTTTATAGTATAGGATACTAAAGATTAATATCAAGGTCGTATTTTCCTGAGGCGTAATGATTACTTCTACTTCGAGGAGATCGCTATTATTTTATCAAATGATTTTTAAGATTGATTTACTTAACTAAAAACATGAACTAAATTACTAAGATAAAAAAACTAAATTACTTGCAGAATAAAAAGGGTTAGAGCTAAAGATAAAGGGATAGTACTCAATCTAGAATCACTTTGAAATAAGAAAATCAAAATGAAAAAATAACTAATTCTAAACAAAGTAAAACACCTTGACTGTAGAGGTTCCCGAAGCATGAATGCGCTTCTCTCAAAGTCGTGCCCACCTGAGTTTAGGAAGATCCGACCGAACTCTCGTCCAAATCAAAGACCTAAATCTCACCTTAAGTGGTGAACCCCGCTATTGGATTTCACTCCAATCCAGGAGATTTAACTTCTGCCTCTCTCGAGGGGTGCGTGCAACTCTCTTTACTCTTGGGTGATCGATTCAATCTACGTGCCTCTCGGCTAACTAAGAATGAAAACCCAAATGAAAACTATATACCGACAATATACTCCCACAAAATAAAAACTAAGAGTAAATCAAAGGTAATTACTTTAAGAAGTAAGAGAAAGCTAAAACATCATAACTTAATCGACTCATTCTCAGATCATCGTGATCGAGTAAAAATGAGGATTAGTTAATCATGGTAAAAGGGAAAGAGAGAGGTAAATAATAAAGTTGCATGAAAATTAAAGAGAGAGAAATAGAAAAAGTGAATGCTAACTAGAATTTCATTAAAAACAAAAGCGATTACAACAACCAAATGGAGATTACAAGTGAATGAAAAGAGAGCTAATCACTACTACAACACTAATAAAAATTGATTACAAGAAATGAAAGTACATTGTATGGAAGTAAAGCTAGAAATGGAGGGAGAGATAGAGAGCAAAAACTAAATATAAAAACACAAAAAGGTGAAAATGAAACTAGCAACACCTCCCCTCTCTCAAAATCTTCTGGTCTGGAATGCTTGGAATGGCCTGGTATTTATAGACTTTTCTCTCGGGTTGGTCACGCCCCCTGTCATGCCCGGGGAGGGCGTGATAGGTACAGAGTTGACCTAGGGCGTTGGATTCTAGCGGGAATGATGATTGCTTCTGTACAATGGTGGACACGCTCTTGTAGTGGGGGCGTATAAGGCACGTCACGTCAAAATCACTAGTCAGAAATCAGTCAGACATCAGAAAAAGGTGGTACACGCCCGGAGACACGCCTGTGTAGGGGGTCGTTTCAGTACTGTCTGCGTTCAGGGGTGAAAAATCATTAAATGCGGCAGCAGGCTTCGGGATGAGGGTGACACGCCCGGTGATACGCCCAAGGAGTGTGTGTCAGTGGTTTTTATCGGTACTTTGGTTCTGGCCGCAGACTTCCTCGGGATCAGGCTACACGCCCTGTGACATGCCTAGGGAGTGCGTGTTAGGGGGGCATGTCAGGTCATTTTTGGTCGAAAGCTCAAAAAAACATGCAAAAACATAAAATAAACTAAGTTAGATTATTTACATAAAAGAAACCTAAAAATACATAAAGAAAGAGATTTAAAACGAAAATAATATATTTTTACCCTAATAAATTAAGTTAAAATATGCATCATCAAATTCCCCCATACTTATTATTTTGCTTGTCCTCAAGCAAAGACTACGAGTTAGAGAAAATAAAGAGGATTAATTGAAATGTTTAAAATTTTGTAAACGAGTAAGACGGAAATTTAGAGGTAGAGAAATTTTAAAAAAAAACTTAAAATTCCTACTTTAACTTAACACAGAATTTTATAAATTTCACTAAATATAAAAATAAATCATCCCAAATTTTTTACAGAATTAAAACTTAATAAAGTAACGAGTAAAAAGCGCATTGAGTCACTACTAAAGTCTAAGAGACAAATTAAAATCATAGTCAATCAAGACAAAGTTCAATATTTCTATCAAAAAATACTTACTCAATCTAGTTTCTCGCTACTATACTAAAAAGTAATTGTAGGAAGCATGAATCACTAGGGCTTTAATTAAGCGTATAGTTAGGCTTAGGTTTTTATGGGTGAGATATTCAAAAGATAAATACGAGGGGTACTTGCACGCTTAAAATAATAAGAAATGAGCTTTGCCAAAATAATGCTAGTAAAACATAAATACTTTTCACATTTTTTCTTTTCTTTTACTTTATTTTTTCAAAAAAAAATTTCATTTTTCATTTTTTTCTTTTTTCATACTAAAATATTTCCACTTTTGTAGAAAAAGATAATACAAGTATTTTTCACAAAATTTTTCAAAAAGATGCACATCACCTGTAAGACCCTGATTTTTTTTTCTTTTTAAACCACCGGGGTCATTTGCCCAGAGTTGCTGTTTTGCGGTGGCAACGACACTCGGGAAGGCCGCCACTACAAAACGCCAACTCTGCCGGCCTTTTCGATCATAAAAGAGAGATAAGTAATTATAACAAGATATATTAATGTCCACAGAATCACATATTAATAAAAATCACAGCAAGTCCATAGATATATAAAAGGGAGTACTGCAAAAGATCAGTACAAATGAAATATAGACTAGCTTAAGCCCAGTACATCAAATACTCACTACAATCTCTCGCGGAAGCTATAAGATAGTACTAAACACTCACTTAGCTGCTCACTGGTGCTCCGGAACTAGACTGGCCCACCTCCATGCGGTACTCCGCTGGTGCTGGTCCCGTGGCTGCTGGTCCCTATCCCCCATCCGGAGCTCCTGTAATACTGTGGTCCGAAAACCATTAGTCATAAAGACTAAGTCCTATCATCCCCCACCCCTCCCCCACGGCTCCTAAGCACCGAGCAGGGAGTAGGAAAGGTGAAAGTGAGGTGTTAGATTTGATATACTCAAGAGGGGGGGTGAATATAGTATGTTTGGGTTTTTAAAAACTTTTGCTGCAAAAGAAAAACTTATTTCTAAACTGAGATATTATATCACAGCACACAAAATTTATCTAATCAGAATCACAGTAACCTAACTAGCACAACCACAGCAAGAAAAAAGAAAAAGGAAACCAGACAACACAAGAATTTTATAGTGGTTCCCCAACCTGGGTACATCCACTCTTCTACCTCCCTGGTAGGAATCCACTCAGGTTTTTGTTCAGGTGACTGCCACCAATGAGCTTTTGATCAGGTGCTCAAAAACCAAACCTCAAGTCTTTTGATTAGGTGACTTGCAACTAGGAATCACTTTTGAAGGGAGTAGAGAACCCTTTATACAGTGGGGGGATGAGAGATTGATTATGTCTTCTCTTTCTCAATATACAACTGAGAAGACTCTTGTGGATCTGATGTTAGGAAAGGCTCCCCCTAAGATAATGAATTGGTTCAGGGGGTTGGAGGTTTACTTCAGGGTGATAGGCCTTCAAGCTTTAGCTTTGACCTGAAGATCTTCAAGAACTTCTTGACTGATGCAATAGTTGTTGTCCTTTGAAGATTCCTGAGATGATGACAGAAGAAGACTCTTGATATTGAATAGTTGTTCTTCTTCTTCAGCTTGTTATTCTCCTTCTGGTCTAGCACTTCTTTCTTTCTATCACTTTGTTGTCGAGAGAGAGCAAGAGCAGAAGATCCTTATTCTGGTTCTGATGTTATTCTCTTCTGTGTGTGTTGTTCTCTCGCTTAGATTCTCTGATTGTTGTATTGTATATTGCAGGAAGAAGACAAATCCTTTTTATATTTTCCATGTGAAATTGCTTTTGAATTTTGAATTCCTTCCTGCATTCAATGCAGACGTCCTTGAGAATATTTGCATTGATTGATTTCCCCAACTGTCCCTTTGAAAAATGACAGGCAATAATCCTGATGAAGACCATAATTAATGCTCCGTCTAACGGTAATATTCAGAGAATATTTGAGCATTAATTACTCAGGAATTATTACAATATAATAGGGACAGAAGAATGAAGACAACCAAGTCTGACTTCGTCGACCTGTGTCCACAGTTCGTCGAGCTGAGAATTGCTGTTCGTCGAGCTGAGATCCAAGATCGTCGACCTCTGAACTGCTGACTGCTGCTTTACAGATCTTTCCAATTCTGTGCACCAAGATCGTCGAGCTGAGAGTTAAGTTCTTCGACTGGAGTTTGATTCTGGACTTAGAAAATTTGAGATGTTTTCTGGACTTGAGTGTTGAAGCATATGATCCAGAATTAGTCGACCTGAGACCTGAGAAATAAGTTCGTCGAGCTCAGATCAAAGAATTTTTCTCTGATTTCGTCGAGCTGGGCACGAATTTCGTCAACCTGAGTTCAACGAACGTCGAACTATTTTTCTGAGTCTTGATATTTCTCTAAGTCTTGAATCTTTGGCAGATTGTTGATGGCTGGTTTATGCATTGTTGACTCTAAGGACTTGGCCTAGACTCTAGGACACAACCATGACCCTTGCTATACATTTTGGGTCATATGATCCTAACTTTAGTGAACCTAGCCAAATCTAACTAGGGATCCAACAATCTCCCCCTATTTGAGTGAGGTCACTATTTACAAACTTAATGGTAAAAACAGAAATGTACAAAGCAGGAAAAACATATATCTGGCAGAAAACATATGCAGCAGATATATATACATATACAGTAAGCTTTGTATCATGATGAGAAAACAGTTTTAAAGTTACCATAAATAAAGCAGTTCAAATTTTATTTTTTTTGCTTCTTTTTTCCTATGCTTCTCCACTTTGCTTTTGTCCCCAGGCTGAGTGAATATAATTTCCCTGTTTGGATTGACAACTTCTTTTTTTGACATATACAGATCTATTGCTCCAATCACAGTCAGGGTTGAAGTTCTGGGTACAACAGCCTCTAGGTATAATGCCATGTATTCTGTTGGATTGAATACTTTCTTGCTAACCTGAAGTTTGTCCAGTTCTTTTTCTCTATAGGATGACATAGTGGTGAATTTTGATGGGTCTTCTCCTTCTTCCATAGCTTTCTTTATCTATGAAATTCCAATTAGCTCTTGGAGCCTTGCCATCCTGAAATTTGGATCAACATCTTGATTGACAGATGACTGATCATCTTGTGGATGTAGCAGGGTAACAGGATTGAACTGTGTAGATTGAGCTTGGAAACTTCTCACATTCTACATTTCATTTCTTTAAGTATAGAGGGATTTAGGAGGAGCAGCTTCACAATATTTCCCTTTAGGCTTATGAGATTCAGTGTTCCTTCTGTATTAATGTTGAGGAGCTTGCTGTTTAGGAGGAGAGAATGCTGGCCTTTGATAAACAACTTCCGTTATTTCCTCAGCTGAACTTATACTCCTTTGCTGACTGCCTCCTTGGGATTGATGTATGGATGATCTTTCCTGCCTTTGATAGGTTCTGGTGAAAGATGTAGGCTTGGAAGATACATCTGAACTTTGAGGGGAAACTCCTTAGGCACCAGCAGTAAGAGGAGGACCTCTCTTAAACTTTTATGGAGGAGGATAGTATCTCCTGCTTTTCTTCCTAGCCTTCTATTACTTCTTGGATAGCCACATCCATGCTGGCATACCCTTGTATGGAGTAATATTTTGTAAAATATAGTAGGGTGTATCATTTGTAGGATTGGGTTTAGGGGCAGGAGGTGGAGGAGCTTTCCTCTTCTTGAGACTTTCTTTCTTATGGGATCCTCATCTGAATCACCATCATCATCATCATCATCTGACTATTGTGGATTGTCATATAGTGCATCTATCTCTCTTATTGTTTCATCAGGTATTGCTGATTTTTCAGTCTTGGAGGGAGCTAGAGGAGGAGCAAGAGAACTATACACATCAGTGCTTTCAGTAGCTGACTTATTTTCTTCTTCTATGTCAGCTATGACCAGTGCATCTAGATCATGCATTGGAGAATCATCCATAACATAAATTGGTGCAAGAGGGGATGAGATAGTGGGGGAAGCAACTCTGGGAGGAGACTCAGGAGTAGCAAAAGTGGCATTGAGCCAAACTTTGGGGCTTGCTGGTATGGTATAAGGAATTATAGCCATGGATGGCTTAATGCTGTCTGCTGGAAGGTTATTAAAATAGACTGTATCTATTGGTTCTGCTATTGCTACTTCTGCTGGTACATCTGCTGCTGCTTTTGCTTGTATATCACTGCTACATCTGATACTATTTCCATATCAGATTACACCAACTCTGCTGTTGTTGCTGCTTCTGCTACTATATCTACTGCTGCTTCTTCTTCATTGAGTATCTCCCCCTGCCTGGTTTCAGTTGTAACTGAAGCCAGGCCCCCAACTGAAGAGGGAGCAGTAGAGAGAGCAGATATCTGGGAAGCAAGGGTGGAGATGGAAACAACAAGAGGAGAAATGGCCTCAGCTATAATTATTTTGAGGAGGGGTGTGAGAAGGGAAATGAGTGGAGGGATAATGGAAGAGTCCAATAGTGGGGAGGTAGATTTTGTGGCAGGGGGTGTTTGAGTGGAGGTTGTAGGAGTTGGTGGAGTTAGAGGTGGAGGTGGAGGTGGAGATTGTATGTTAGTGTCTTGGTGAGAGACATCTAGAGGAGAGGGAGTGTTAAGAGGGGATGATAGTAGATTGAAGGATGGGAGGGATGAGAGGTTGGATAGGGGGATGTCAGCTAAATGCCTTGGAAGAGGAGATGGGGGTGGTGATGGTAGTGATGTATCATGCTGGGGGGAAGGAGTATGCGAGGGAATATGGGTTCGAGATGTTTGTATTGGGGATGATGGAGGTGTGGGAGTAGGGACTATAATATGAGTGGAAGGTGGGGTTTTTTGATTTGCTGGTTGTGATGGAATTTGGAGAGCTGGAGGGTGTGGAGTGGTGGAAGGAACCTCTTCAGTGGGGTGGGAAGTGGCTGGAGCAGCCCTTGTACTCTCAGAAGGTCTGGTGGAAGAGGAGGTAGCCTTGGAGGGCTTGGTCATTGTCCTCTCCCACTTGCTAAAAAGGGCACATGTGAGCCACTTGCTAGCATTTATGAATATGGTCGGGAAGACCAGGGATTCAATAGCCTTTTCCTTTAGGAAGATCCCTAGGATCCTTCCAAAACAGACCTCTTTCTTTGTATTCTTCTTTTTAATCATATCAAATAGGATCTGAGCCCAGTTCACTTTCTTCTTATGTACCACAACACACATAACAAGGAATTGGTTTCTGGTTATGTAGTCATGGGCTGTGTGCTTTCCCAGCAACTCCTTGCCCACAATGTTTGCAAGAAACTTAAACTCTGCAGACAGATGTTTCTTAAGCAGTTTATTAGGGGTTTGTCCTGAATAACCCATCATACTCAGCATCATGTCAAACTCCTCAGTGTCTATTTCTAATTCCTCTTCACCATTATTTAATCAAAAAACTTCTATTAAAATAGTGGGGGTGAGGGAAACAACATTACCCGCTATAGTTCTAGTCATGGTGTTGTCCTCAGTGGAAGATGTATAGACCCACTCTCTGATTTCTGCTCAAGATATCTTGATCCTGGTGGATAGCAGAGTCTTCAACTGCTTTTCTTCAAGCAGTTGCAGGATGCTCAGAAAGATAGGATCAGAATATTGAAAGGATTCAAAATCAAGGTCGAAGCCAGTATAACATTTCATCACCGCAAGATTGCCTACTGGAATTGCCATGAGAGCACCTGCAAGAGAAAAACAAAGATCAAGTGCAAGGGAACTGAAACGGCGGGACGGAGGTCGAAGAAAACCTAAATATAAGGTTTTCCAGAAAATGAATCGACAAACTCCGTTCCACTATAAGTAAACAATTCTTCGATCTGAGGTCGACGAAATAATTTGGAGTAAATCAATTCATCGAGCTCAGTCTGAAAGTTTGGAGATATTTTGCCGAGCTCCGTTCGACGAAAGTTTTTTGAATTAGATTCGTCGATCTCAGGTCGACGAAACTAACTTCACTAACAGAGAGTTCATTGATCTCAGGTCAACGAATATCTCAAGAACCTTTCCCAGTTCGTCGACCTTCGTTCGACGAAATTTGAAGAGTTCTTCGAGTACAAACAGAAACTAAACTAAGTCTTCTCCATTGATCATTCCAAGCTGGTTTACAAAGAACAAGTGATTTCTTTCATCCAGGGGCTTGGTGAAAATAAATGCTTTTTGTAAATCAATGTAGATATAGATAAGTTTGATTTTGTTTTTTCTACACACTCTCTAATGAAATGATGCCTAATTTCTATATGCTTAGTCCTACTGTGATGGACTGGATTTTGTGCTATAGCTATAGCACTTGTGTTATCACATAAGAGAGTTGAATTATTTAAGTTGAATCCATAGTCCAGGAGTTTGTTTTGGATCCACATCATCTGGGAACAGCAATTGTCAGCTGCAATATATTCTGCTTCAGCAGTTATTGTTGACATAGATAGTTGCTTCTTACAAAACCAGGACACTAATCTCATACCAAGGAACTAGCAAGTTCCTAAAGTACTCTTTCTGTCCACTCTGCATCCAACAAAGTCAGCATCTGAGTAACCAGTTAACTCAAACTCTAACTCAGTAGGATACCAGAGACCAAGACTAGGACATCCCTTTATATATCTTAAAATACTTTTTATAAAAACAAGGTGAGATTCTTTAGGGTTCACCTGGAACCTAGCACAAAGACATGTGACAAACATAATGTCAGGTCTGCTTGCTGTAAGGTATAGTAGGGACCCAACAATGCCCCTATATAATTTCTGATCCATTGGTTTCCCATGCACATCAGAGTCTATTATAGCATTTGTAGCCATGGGTGTTTTCTTTGCTGAGGCATCAGCCATCCCAGACTTCTTTATAAGCTCTTTAGCATATTTAGCCTGGGAGATGAAAATGCCATCAGGGAGCTGCTTCACTTGGAGACCAAGGAAGTAGGAGATCTCACCCATGATACTCATCTCAAATTTTGAATGCATGAGGTCAGAGTACCTCTTGCATAATTTGGGATTAGTAGACCCAAATATGATGTCATCCACATATATTTATACTAATAAATTTTGGTCCTTATGATGTCTAGTGAATAAGGTTTTATCTACTATGCCTCTACTAAATTTATGCTCTATCAGAAAACTAGTTAAGGTCTTATACCAAGCTCTTGGAGCTTGCTTTAGACCATAGATGGCTTTATGCAATTTAAATACATGATAGGGATGTGTTGGAGAGATGAAACATTGAGGTTGTTCAACATAAACCTCTTCCTTTAGTACTCCATTTAGAAAAGCACTCTTTACATCCATCTGATATACTTTGAACTTCTTATAGGCAACATAGGCAAGAAAGATTCTGATTGCCTCTAATCTTGCAACTGGTGCAAATTTTTGGTCATAGTCTATCCCTTCTTCTTGTCTATAACCTTGAGCAACAAGCCTGGCCTTTTTTCTCACAATTACACCTTGGGCATCTAGTTTGTTTCTGTATATCCATTTGGTTCCAATGACTGGGTAGTCTTTAGGTCTTGGAACCAAATCCCAAACTCTACACCTCTCAAATTGGTTGAGTTCCTCTTGCATAGCAATGATCCAGTGGGGATCCTGCTCAGCATCTTTTATGGATTGAGTTTCAACTTGAGAGAGGAAACAGACATGCATCAAGTCTTGGTTGAGTTGATGCCTTGTTTGTACACCTACTGTCTTGTCTCCAATCACTTGAGATTTGGGTGATCCCTTAGTGTGACAAGATTAGTGGGTGGAGTTTGTTCAGCAACAGCATTTGGATTTAATTCCTCTTGTGGAATTATGTTTGTTGTTGGATGAAGTTCAGTCTCTTCAGTGCCTTCTTCTTCACTTTCTTCTTCATCTTGTGGAGAAGGATGTGTTGGAGCCTCTTGGGTGAGGCTTAGTCCATCCAAATTCTCACACAAGTGAGGTACCTGCAAAGGATTATTGGTAGAAATCTCTTTCTCCTTGCAAGACATGTTAGCCTTATCAAAAGTAACATGGACTGATTCTTCAATTTTTAGAGATGATTTATTGAATACCCTATAAGCTTTGCTTACTTGGGAATATCTTAGAAAAATTCCCTCTTCAGCCTTAGCTTTAAACTTTCTAATGTATTTCTTGTTATTATTATGTATATAACATACACATCCAAAAACTTTAAAATAGGTGAGTTTAGGTTTCTTCCCTTTAAGTAATTCATATGGAGTCCTATTCTTTAGTTTATGTATCAAGCTTCTGTTCAGTACATAATTTGCTGTGCTTACAACCTTTTCCCAAAAGTAAAGGGGCATGTAAGCATCTGCAAGTAATGTGCCTGCAGCTTCAATAAGTGTCATATTTTTCCTTTCAACTACCCCATTTTGTCGGGGAGTTCTAGGAGCTGAGAAGTAGTGCCTGATACCTTCCTTCTCACAGAACTCATGCATAAGAAGAGACTCAAACTCTGTACCATGATCACTTCTTATCAATGCAACATGAGTAGAGTACTCAATCTGTATGATCCTGAGAAAATCTGTAAGAACTTTAAAGGTATCTGACTTAGATCTCAGAAAGAACACCCAAGCGAACCTTGAGAAGTCATCTACAACAACTAAAGTATAGGATTTCCCTCATAGGCTCTATACAACAATGGGTCTAAAGAGATCCATGTGTAGTAAGTACAAGATCCTATGTGAATCATTTTTATTTACTGATTTAAAGCTAGATTTAGTTTGCTTGCCTAGTTGACAGGCCTTACAGAGGCCTTCCTTCTTGTAGGGACCAAAAGGTAAACCTCTCACAAGGTTGTCTTTTGATAGCCTAGTAATATTTTTCATGTTTACATGTCCTAGCCTTTTATGCCATAATTCATTCTAATTACTAATTATGTTAAGTAAGAAGATATCTGAATTGACAGCATTAAAATCAACTAAATATATATATTTACTTGTCTATTCCCAATTAAAACATTTTGTTTTTCTTTATTTGAAATAGTACAAGATGTTGAGTTAAAGTGTACCTGGTAACCATCATCACATAATTGACTTATGGAAATGAGGTTATGCTTGAGTCCACTTACATAGGTCACCTTCTTGAATGTGACAGCTCCAATTCTTACTTGTCCATTGCCTTCATATTGGCCACACTTTGAATCACCAAAGATTACCATTGGTCCCAGCTTGGTCTTGTAGTTGAGTAGATTTTCCTTATTGTCAGTCATGTGTTTGGAGCAACCACTGTCAGGGTACCATAGTTGATTCACAACTGGACAGCTCTTTATCTGCAAGAAAATAGTTAGTTGTTCTTGACCCAAGTTACCTTGTGTCCTTTATATTGCTGATATGAAAAGCTAGATATTACAGAAAATTCTGGTTGAGATTTGTATCCTAATGGATGATATCTTCTAGGTGGAATTATCCAATCAGCTAATGGATTAAATGGTTTCCTAGATTTATTAGAGTTGTTGTTAATAATCTGATTATTAACAAGTCTTTCTGTGCTCGACGAAATGTTGTGAGTTTGTCGATAAGAGTTCGACGAATTGGGATGAGATCGTTGATCTCTACCCAGAGGATGAACAAGTTCAATTTCTGTGCCCCAAGTTCGTCTATCTCTGCTCGACGAACCATACACAATTCGTCGATCATAGTAAGACGAAAGATTATTATTGAAATTTGCGTTCATAGATCATCATACTGAGGTCGACGATCTGTTCATATATCGTCGATCTGAGTTCGATGATAATATCTAAACATTGTTATTTTTATTATTCTTCTGGTTTTTAAGTTTTTTTTAGTTTCAATCTGTTTAAGAACTTCAGTAACCTTATTAATTTGTGATAGTTTAACTTTCAAGACTACATAAACACCTAGAGGGGGGGGGGTGAATAGGTACTTTTCCTTGATTTAACTTAAGGCAGAATATAACTATAGTTCTTTGAATAAATAAGATATTTTTATAGCAAACACAACACAGCAATCACAAACATACACACATCATAGATTGCATACAGATTTATAGTGGTTCCCCAAGGTCTGGGTACATCCACTTTCCCCCTTCACCTATCTAGCAGTATGCTAGAGTCGGCCTAACTTCTTCCTTTAGCTCAGAATCCAAAAGGATTCCTACAACTCAGAATGTCTACACATTCCTACAACTCAGGCTAACAATCCCTACCTCAGCCTTGCCACAAGGCCTACAACTCAGAGAATACCTTCTCCTACAACTCAGGCATAAACAGCCCTACCACAGCCATGCCATAAGGCATACAACTCAGAGAATACCTTCTCCTACAACTCAGGCATAAACAGCCCTACCACTCAGAGAATAAATCTCCTACACTCAGCCTTTATAAAATAGGCTTACAACTAAGATCTATGAATAGATCCTACAGAATTTGATAAGGAATTTTGTAATCTCTTACCCCTGTTTAGAGAGAAGGGATAAGAACTTTCTTGATCATCTTCTTGAAGAGGCTGATGGCTGAAATTAACTTGATCTTAGCTTTCTTCAAAGCTTCTTGAATCTTAACTTAGTTGGGTTGATTTCCTTTGAATATAACTGACTGGCAGCTTCCTTCTTAGACTTTAGAAATAGAT
This sequence comes from Platanthera zijinensis, assembly GCA_039513925.1. Classification (NCBI taxonomy): domain Eukaryota; kingdom Viridiplantae; phylum Streptophyta; class Magnoliopsida; order Asparagales; family Orchidaceae; genus Platanthera; species Platanthera zijinensis. The sequence goes on along the minus strand of CM077080.1, from coordinate 134,979,467 downwards.
CTGAATGTTCTTGAAAGATTAGTTCAGTATCTACTTCTTGAGAGACTTGTGAATGTCTCCTGCTTGACTTTAAATAGCTGGATCTCTCTCTATCCAATCCTCTTGAAGATACTTCTGAATTCTTGATTGAATTCAACTTAGACAGTATCTGAATAGTAAACTACTTCAGAATGTCTTCTTAGATCTTCTCACGAAGATCTTCTTCTTTGTTACTTGTACTTTCTTGATCAGAGATCAATCTTTAATTATGTTTGTTGTGACAATACTTATTCCTCTTATTATGTGTATTTTTCTTCTTCTAAATCTATCTATTTATAGACTTCATCCATGGTAACCGGCTGATCCGGTTTATAACTAACTTCTGACAAGTCTGACAGCTTCAGAAAACCTGTTGTAACTCACAGCTGTCAAGTCTTCAAACAGTTCTTGAGCCTTTGACTCTGTCAGCAAAGCGTCGAGACCGACTGTCATAAAGTGTCGAGACCATCTGTCAATATGTGTCGACACAAGTGACTTAAGTGTCGACATAGACTTTGGTGGTGTCAACATAGCTGTCTTGATGTCGACACAGCTTCTTGATTCTGCAACTTGAGAATGTGTCGACACTGATTATTTGTGTCGACACAAACACTTCACCATTCATCAGCAATCATCTTGGTCTAGACTCAGCTATGTGTCGACACAAGTCCTGTGTGTCGACACAGTTGATGTAGACTCAGAACATAGCGTGTGTCGACAATGCCTTCAGGTGCCGACACAGCTGTTGTCGACACTGCCTCTGTGTGTCGACACAGCCTCCCGGTGTCGACACAGTCGATGTCGACTATAATCTTCTGTGTGTCGACACTGCCTCTTGGTGTCGACACAAACTCACTGAAGTGTCGACACAGCCATTTCCAAGTGTCGACACATTCTTACTGAAGTGTCGACACAGCTTCCTCGGGTGTCGACATATGGACTTAGAATATTTTTCCTGCATTCTAGCACATTCTTAACCTGCACATATAAACTCAAAATAACATCAAATACACCTTGATGTATATCATTGAGCTAAGTGAGGCTTCTCCAAATCATGTACACATTTTCCAATGTACCCAACAATCTCCCCCTATTTGGAGAAGTCATAACCCTTTAGCCAATGATATACAGCACTTAGAAAATAAACCCGATGATGTATATAAGCATTATATTACAGGATACTATAACAAAACACATATCATTGTTACATCACAGAATAAAGATGTAAAAGAGAATGATCGCAGAACAATGTTTTGTATATTAACTCAAAAATGTTTGTTACAAGTTGTTTACATTGATTTTTTTAACAAACTAACAATTACATAGTTCTTGAACAAAAACTAGTAAAACTTAGACTAAGGCTGGACTAGCTCCTTGATGACAATCCCTTTTCCAGATATTATCTGAGCCCGAGCAGGAGGTTCTGTATCTTCCATGGGCTTCTTTCTTTTCAAATCAACTTTCTTCTGTGCTCCAGCCTTGATCCTTTGCCTTTAAAAATAATGAAAAGGCTTGGGGAAATACTTGCTAGGCTCCTGAGCATCAGGAGGTAGCTTCCCACTCTTAGCCTTTCTCCTGTGTTGAAGTATGGCTTCTTTGCTAGCCTCATACTTTTGCCATTCTTGCTCATTGTACCATTTACCCCTTTCATGTACTTGATCTTTTACAGCCTTCCATGTAGTTAAAATGATATTCCTTGAAGTGGGGCTCCACTTCTCAAAGTCAAGTCTTAGTTCTGCCTATACTCTGAATCTCTTCTTTGATAACTGAGCATCTTGTTGAGCTTTGATAATAGTATCTGGCATATCAACCTTTTCAATAATCACATTTGTAATTGGTTGTGGAGGGTTGTACATTGACTCAACTTGTTGATGTACCATTTCAATATCTGCAGGAGGGTAAATGACTTGGGCAACCTCAGGTTGATCACCTTCAAGTAGAATTGGTTGCACCCCTGACTCAACCATATTATCATCATCACACAAGGGTGGATATCCCAGAGTGGCTCTTATGCTGTTGGTTACCCATTTGGCATGATCAGATCCAGCATAGACGAACACCCTCTCCCCCTTTATGACTTCTCTGGTCATATGATCTCTTAAGTCCTCTTTCTGAAATCTTATTTGCACATCCAGGTAATTTATTCCATTTTTAAAGAATGGCTTTGGCTTTTGAAGCTTGTCACTAATTAACTTCTCAGATGAAGTGATGGAAGTTTTAACTGCATCTAAGGCAGCTTGTAGCTTCTGATCATATTCTTCTTTTTCCTTATTCCTAACTTCAGTCATTGCAATAACAGTGTTTGTGAACTTAGTGACTATAACATTATGTGATTCAGTCAGATTGTTATTCATTCTTATTTGATTCTCAAGGACATAGCCTTGTTTAACAGCCATTTCATCCACTTGCTTTTTTATTTCTGCTTGTTGTTTTGCAAGAAATACCACAGTGAAAGTGAGGGTAAGATCTATCTTAACTCTAGAGGGGGGTGAATAGAGTATTTTAAAGTAAATTTACAATTTAAACAATGCACAGTAGTAAATGCTTAATTTATGTATAGGTGTAAGGTGCTTTGATGTAGAAAATAAAACTAAAGCAGTAAAACAAAAACCACAGCACACAGCAAAGAATATCCACAAGAAACCAGAAGACATAAGGAACTATAGTGGTTCCCCAAAAACCATGGTACATCCACTCTTCTACCACCCTTGGTAGGAATCCACTGCAGGATGAGTTGATCAGGTGTCCTGTGTAAGATCCTCCCCCTTACCAAGGGAGCCCTGATCTTATGCCCAGAACCGTCGCCTTACGGTGACACTAACTCATGGTTAGTCGACACCGCAAGACGCCAATCCTGCCGGCTAGTACGATCATAACCTGTTCGGCCAATATGAGAAACGGAAGCAAAGTATATAGTAAACAAAACTACACAAGTCCACAGCCACAGAGTACATATCACATAAAAGAAATGATGAGTACATAAATATAGTCCACAATGAGTACAACAAAAGGGAGAAATAAGGGCTTATGCCCATTACATTATATCACTGAATCTCTCCTCACAAAGCAAATAGCGGAAGTCTAAACTATCACGAACATCTCATCCCTTCTGAGAACGCGCTGTAGTAGTAGTAGTCGGCATCTGCTCCTCAAGTCCTGCCTCCTCGTCGTGCTGGTCCATCTCCTCGAGCTCCTAAAAATAGTATGGTCACCGACCATTAGTCAAAAAGACTAAGTAATTTCCTCCACACCTCGCCCCGCAACTCCTAGGCACCGTGCGAGAGGACGAAGCAGAGGACAACAAGGGGTGACAAAGCCGGAGCAGGTGACAGGAAACTAAGCAGAATATGTAACCAAGTAAGTAATGAAAAGTAACCTTCACTTATGCGGGTACGCATAAGCAAGGGGTCTTCTGCAGGGCTCCCATTGTATAAAATGTCCCATACCATTTTATACAATGGGGTGTCATGTGTCACAAGCAATATACATATAAAAAGGAAAGTAACCTCAACCTATAAACTTACCCACTCAAGCTTATAGGTTAAGGGATCGTATAGCAGGTCCTAATGTATAGGCGTCCCATACCACTTATACATTAGGTGTCATAGGTTGTTATGAAGATTAATGGTATGCATCTATATGGTGGGCATGATATGAACATGCAGTGCAACACACACACACACGACTCCGTGATCACAGACCTTTAGTTCCCACTTTTCGAGAGCTAGCATCACTTTCAGGTACTACCGTTGTGGCTACGGCAGCAGCGGAGCGGGCATCTCCGCCTTTTAGGCGGGTATACACACTACCAGGCCTAGACCTCTCTTGTACGCCTCTGTACACCGACAGTGCACTCTAGAGTCTCTACGTACCACTTTGCTGACTACCCGTCAGTCTTGTTGGGTCGGGTGCGCGTTATTAGGAAAAGTCCTCCAGACCCCAGTATAAACATCCTACTGGTCCTTCTAACGCTCGCACCCGCCTGGTCCACCGTACTGCCGTCGGTGTGACGACTGGCCAGTACCGCATGGCCCGCCACTAGTATATGCACATGCAAGTATTATATATTGAGTCTCCAGCTCAAAGGACTATCCTGTCCCAAATCTCTCCAACCCGCCACGGGTGAGTGTATGCTACAAAACCTCCAACCCTGGCTGGGTGAGTGTATAGAAGCCAATCTCTTCCTCCAACTCTGCACGGGTGAGCAAGTAGTCAAAAGACTCCAAGTCCCTCCAACCCGGCATGAGTGAGCACATGTCCAGTTCACTTAACCTATTAGACGACTCTTGTCTACATATTATCATACTTAGAGTCTTAAGGTTAATCCCAGGACTGCCCAAGGTATTCCCGGTGAAGGGCTCTCAGGGGCACTAGGAGCTACGATGGGCTGAATCCCAAAGCTCCCTTTCTCAAGGATATTTACTTTAGTTGATGTCTACCCAGAATCCCTTTTTTTCTCTCTCCTGTTACATAGAGTGACCTAGTGACTTAAGGTATGGGTTAAGGAGTGACGGTCTTCCGTCAACTCTTCCTAGGCAAGTCTAATATTGCACTGTTACTCTCGTCTCTAGAATGCATCTGCCACCCAGGGTTACACCTCCGATCTTATACTCTAACTCAGTTGTTAATCCATCCCCTGGCGTCCTATAGTACAGTCTACTTTTACTATGCGCACCCCATGACCTTGTACCACCCCGAAATCAAACTTTCAAATCTTTGGACCAATAGACCCCAAGTATTTATCCTAGGGTGGTATGACCATCTAAAATGTGTATGGTAACTTTTATAATTTTCTCTATTATTTTTATATTTATTTTATTTTCTCCAAACATTCCCCAAGGTCGTTTAACACATGAAGTATGTTGTTGCATAGTCCTAATGATGCAAAGTAATTATCTTGTCATTATCATGATGAATCATCATTATTTTCCAAAATTCATAATTTCTCTCCAATTTTATGTATTTAAATATTACTTTTCATAAGCCATCATAATTACTACTTTTCAATTGAAGTATAGAGAATTTAATCACAAAAATTCCAATCAATTTACAGGAAATCTAATTCATCAAAACAATGCTACTGACCAAGTTTCATCAACTTTAACAATGTTATAGACTTGCAATTCAATTTCTTGGGTATTTACCAAAATGCCATTATGATGAATTAAAATTTGTATGCACCTCTAAAAATTCTGAAATAAATTTGTCAGTTAGATAATACCCATATACACCTCTATGAATATTCCCAAATTTTTCTGACCTATATTTTCATTAAATCATGAATAAAAGCAATAGGGGTAAAATGGTCATTTACATAACATTCTACTTCAAAAGGTCTCAAACAGAGAAAATAAAATTACCCCAACTCAATTATATCCAAATCTTTAACAGGACTAAATTTGAGGATTTTTGCTTGATTGAATCTAATTTTTATTTTTATTTTCCAATAAGACCATAGTTTTCAATAATTCCAAATAATGGGATTTTTGTTCCCAAAAATCCCATAATACTTTTGAGGGGCTGCATGTGACCTAAATATCCTTTAAAATTAATTTCAAGGTCTTCAGAAGTCCTGAGATGAATAAATACACATTTTAGCAAAAATGCTATTTGCACACCGAGGTTAATTCTAGCCTACACTTGCAAGTGGGTTAACCCATCATGCAGTGGTTCAGATGGGTTGAAATTTCTATCAAACCCCAACCATGTGCCAGAGGACCTGTCACCAAAAATTGGGGCCATTTGGAGGCCTAACACTCCATTTATTCCATTTATTTAATTTATGACATTTTGAATAAAACTATAGGAAAAATTATTCCAAAAATTCCCAATTTTCGGTAGGGGCTAGATATGCCCTAAACATGCACATGCCCAAAATTTAAGGTCATGTGGCTTACTGGTTTGGCCTCGGCACTCAAAATTAAATCTGCCCTAGCCTAGGACCAGTCCTAGGAGAAATGACCTACAGGACAGTACACTGGGTCAAATCTTATGATTTTTGTGGCATTTGAAAGTTAACACTTAGGGATACAAATTATTTTCAGAACTCCTGACCTAGAAATGAACCTAAGTGCCCTAATTTTTAGTTTGAAAATGGCTGTAAAAATGTGACAGCATTCACTATTCATATATTAAATTTAATCTTTATTTAAAATGAGTTAACACTAATCTTGACGCAAAAGAGCGGCATCCTATCATGGTCCCCAAGCGACGGACGGCTGGGATTGATTTCGCCTGGGCCACCTTGCGGGCCTATTTCCGGCCGCCTGAGGCGGCGCCGTTGCCGGCCAACGGTGCCACCACCTTCACGGTGGTGGTGGCCGGCTTTTGCCGGTGATGAGGCGGCGGGAGGCGGCGGCGCCGGCGATCCCAAGAGGTGGCGTTTTCATGAAAATTCCGAGTTTTTCTCCCATGGAATCGGGCTCAATTGAGCCCGATATCTCCCCTATGCGATCTAGGATACTAGTACGGGTAGAGATGAGGCGAAACGGACCTGAGTTGGCGGCTGGCGGCGAGTGTGGCGGCGGTTGGCCATGGATAAGCTAGCTCCGGCGATCTCACTCCCGATTTCCCGTTTCTCCATCGTTTCCTTTGCTCCAGATGTCGATCTCCACTCGTTTCCTCTCTCTGAAGCTAATGGGAATGTTAGTTTGGACTGAGGTGGCTTATACATGGAGATATGGCCGAGGTGAGCTCGGTTTGGCCACTTTGTTGGCCCACCATGGCTGCCAGGTTACTCTCATGCAGCAATTCCTCTTGAAAGGTGGTGGGGTGGTCTGCCAGCAGCTCTTGAGCTGAAGAGATGAAGGCCATGTGGCCTTACCTCATTTCCACCTCACCTTCTCTCTCCTCTTCACCCAAATTTTCCATTTTTACCCTTGTGCATGTCTTCTCTCTCCACCACCAGGGGGGTAGGGCTAGTCATTGGCCATTTGGCTGGTCATGGGCCAAATTTGGTGGGCTTGGCACATGGGAAATGACTTGGGTTCATTTTTTCCTCTTTTAGGCTAAAGTGTTGACTTGTTGACTTTTGAGGTTGACTTGGTCAACTTGATGGGTAGGCTGACCCCATATGATGGCCATGGGCTCCATGTCATCACCTAACATGGGTTGGGCCATGGTGATGGTCCTAGCCCACTAGGAATGGGCTTGGTCTTCATTTACCCTTAATTAAGCTTAAGGTTGACCAAGTTTGACTTTAGGGTTGACTTGGTCAAATGGGTGAGTGGGTTGACCCCACTTAGTGGTCATGAGGTCTAAATCATCACCCAACATGGCTTGGGTCATGGTGATGCCTTACTTGATCCAATTGGACCCATGAGTGTAGGATTTGATCATTTTAGGCCTGAAGTTGACCTGGGTCAATTATGGTCAAAGTGTTGTCCTAGTGCCAAGCCCTAGGGTCCACTTAGATTGAAATTAGGGTTAGTGCAATGTGGTGGGGTCATGGTGTGGCTAGGGTTCCTATTTAGGCTAGTCTGACCTAGTTTGATTTTGGTCCTATGGTGGGCCCCACATGGCTACAACCCACTTTCTAGGGTCAAACCTAGCTTATACCCTAACACCCACCCCATGCCTAACCCAAATCTAAGTTAGGGGTCTAGAAGTAACATTGGGATGTTACATCCTGGGCACCAATGGGCTTTTGATAAGGTGCTCAAAAACTAAACTAGATTTTTTGATCAGGTGTCTTGCCACCACTGTGTTTTGACAAGGCTCTCAGAACCAAAATCAAGACTTTTGAAGGGAGTTTTGATAACCCTTTTACAGCAAGAAAAGAAAAAGGAAGAGGTGAAGTTGTCTTCTCTGTCTCAATCACTGAGAGAAGACTTAGTGGATTGGTTGTGTTGTCAATGCTCCCCTTGAGAAAGATGAGAGCTTTGCTAGGGTGATAGGTCTTCAGAAGCTTCAGATCTCCAACAAAAGATGGTTTCAGCAGAGGCTGAAATATGAATTGTCTGGAGTCCTTGATGTTGAAGCTATGATCACTTTTCAGTATGCCAATATTCAACTAATTCTCCAGGATTGATCACTTGATTTTCTTTGAATTGATCTCACTATCCTGTGAATCTGTACTTAGAATTTCTTGTTGTAGATAGTCTATTCTTGTGTAGTCTCTTGTTGTATGTCTGTCAGACTAGAAAAGATAATTTATTCTCTGAAGATCCTCTATCCAAGATAGTCGTTAGCAGTCAATAAATGTCTTCCATTAATGATTTGTCTTCTGGAGGAAAGTCCAATAAACATTCTCTGATAAATCCCTTGAAACTTGCTCCAGAATAAATGAAAACGGCTAGCAGATCTCTTGAAATAAATGCTGAGAGAATTTGAAAAACATTCCAAAAGCTGACAGAATTTGAATCCTCAAAGTCGTCGATCTCTCAGGAAAAATGTCGATCTGAGCTCTACGATCGTCGACCTGAGCTCAGAGATTGAAAAGAACATCAGACAGAAAACGTCGACCTGAGCTCGAAGATCGTCGACCGGAGCTCAGCGAACTGAAGAATAAGCTGAAGACAGATCGTCGATCTGAGCTCGAAGATCATCGACCGGAGCTCGACGATTTAGCAGAGTTGAGCTCAGAGAGCGTCGAACGGAGTTCGACGTTTCGTCGACCTAAGCTCGACGATAATTGTCTTTGCCTCAGCTCTAAGTCTGAATTCTTGAATGGTCCTGGGGACAACTTCAAACCTAAATTCTAAGCCCTAGACTCATTCTAACTTGACCTTTTCAACTATACATCTAAGTCAAACTGATTTCATAAAAACATAGTGATCCTTGCCCAAATTAGTAATAGGGTGTTCCAACAATCTCCCCCTATTTGGGTTAGGTTTACTATTTACAGAACTCAGTAATAAATACAAAATCAACATTCAGAAAAACAAAAATCTAACACAAAAGAGCAGATCATGCAACATAGCAGCAAGCAGATGGAATATCAGCAAATGTTCAAAATGAGTATACTGTCTGCTTACAAATGTCATTTCTTTTCACTTCCCTTCTTAAATAAGATTTCCCTGCTGGGATTTAGAGCTTCTTTCTTTGACCTTCTATCATCCTCTACACCTAAGGAGGTTGGAGATCTAGCCCTGGGAACCACAGCCTCAGGATGCATTTTCATGTAGTCCACTGGGTCAAAGAATTTCCTTGATGTATACCTTTCCAGTTCTGCCTTTCTTTGATCTGACAAAGTAGTAATGTTGGAAGTGTCTTTCCCTTATTCTCTAGCCTTCTTCAACTGATCTAAAGCAGCAATTTTTTTCATCCTAGCAGTCCATGATAATGGATTGTTCTCTGGATCTTCAAAAGGAACTGCAGGCTCATATCTGTTGACAGTTTCTGAAGCAGTAGGAGTTCTTGTATCAACCATTTCTTTGAGTTTATAGGGGAAAGGACCTTGAGTTGAGTCCATGTGTCTTTATCCTTCCCTTGCTTGAAATCTGTGTCCTCTTTGATTTCCTCTACATTGTCCTATTCTGGAATGATAACCCCTTTGATATTGCCCCCTGGGATGATATCTTTGAGAGGATTGGGAGGAACTTTGCTTTGGAGCTGAGGATTGAGAAGCTGAGCCTCCACCTGATCCTGAATCTGGTGGAGGAGGAGGAGGAGGAGGCTGAAATTGGGATGAACCTTTCTCATACTTATCAAACTTTCTTTTCTTCTTCATGGCCTTTAGTTTATTTTTAGAATATTGCATCCAAGGTTCAGTAATTTGGCAATCATGCAGAATATAGTAGGGTATATCATTAGCATCCTTGGCCTTAGTAGGAGGGACCTTCATCATGGCCTTGCTTCTGGCCTTCCTTTTCTTTGCAATGGTACCAGAAGAGTCATTAGAGTCAGTGTGAAACTGATCACTTTCTGAGCTCTGGGGTCTATCTTACAGATCATCAATGCTTTTGATGTACTTTTCTTGTTGTTTCAGTTGTTCAGAAGTCATAGCAGGAGCAGCAGCAGCAGCAGAAATAGAACTTATGGAAGCAGCAATAGGAACAGAAGTAATTGGAGCAGCAGGTTCAGGTTCTTCCAGATACGTAGCAAGTTCGTCAACAGCAGCAGCATCAACAACAACAGACAACATTTCAATATCAGAGGATCCAAGAGATTTAACAGCAGCAGTAGCAATAGTAAAAATAGAAGCAACAACATCCTCAACCTTGAAAGAGTTTACATAAGATGCAATCAGGCTGGGATCACATTCTAAAACAGGCACAATGGCCTTAGTAAGGTCTTCAACTTGTAGAATAGGCAGAGAATTGAAGTACACAGAATCAAAAACTGACAGTAGGCTCTGAAGATCTACTGCAAATACTGGAGCAGGTTCTGAAACTTCAGCAGCCTCATGCAAAGCCAGAGCTTAATTAGGCATCTCCCCCTGCCCGGATTCAGTGAAAACTGGATCAAGGCACCTAGAAGAAGGGATTGCCTGAGAGGAGAGGAAGGAAGATAGCCTGGTAGACAGCTCCTGAACATTTTTCAGAAGTGGAGCCAAGGTGGTCTCCAGCAATGAGGTTAGCCTGGGGGCTAGCAGCTCATATAACCTGTCTGCTAAAGCTGAAAGATCAACATGCTCAAGAGGGGATTGAGTAGAGGTAGGAGTTGATGTAGTTGGAATGATGTTGGTTGGGGCTAATGGAATGGATAGTGTGGAGGAAGGAGGTATAGGGATGGATGGCTTAGTAGAAGGAATTGTTGAGATTGATGTTACTGAAGTGGAGATGGATGATATGGGAGAGGTAAAGGATGGGGTGAAGGATGGTTGAGAGATTATGTCCTGAAGAAGTTGTTGGTAGGAAGATGTAGATGGAATCTTAGGAGGAGAGGGAGGAGAATCATCCATGAAGGAGTCATCCAGAAGATTAAATGATGGAGTGGTGACAGGTGGATAGTAGTACAAGGGATGGAATGATTCTGAGGTAGTGGCTGGAGGAGGTGAAATGGGTGATGAGATTGTAATGGGGGTAGATATGGTGAAGGTTGAGATGAGTGGTGAGGTTGATATGATTGGTGCAGAGACAGCTTGAGGAGGAGAAGAAGCAGGCAAATCTTCTGCTGGGGCAGAGACCTGAGGAGGAGTGACTGAGGCAGTCCTTGTTCCTGAAGTAGATGTTACTGCAGCAGCCCTGTTGGGGTTTATAATTTGCCTGTCCCACCTGCTGAAGAGGGCATAGGTGAGCCTTTTGGATGCATTGATGTGCATCCCACTTGAAGCCAGCATATCAGGGCACCTGTGATGTAGGTAAACCCTTATAATCCTCCCAAAACTGACACAGCTTTTGCTAATTTTCTTCTTGATCAAATTAAAGAAGATTTATCCCCAATCCAGATGTTTCTTATCAACTAAAGCTCCCTTTAAGCATAACTGATACCTTGAGATTGTATCATGGACGGAGTGCTTTGCCAGAAGCACTTTTCCAACAACATCAGCCAAGAATTGAAATTCAATAGATAAATTGTTTTTCAACAATTTATTAGGGTTCACAGCAGAGTGACCCATTCTATATAACAATGAATCATATTCCTCTCCAGACAAATCGATGGAGTCATTCCCAGTACTTAATGCGAATACTTCTGTCAAAAGTGCGGGTGTCATTGGTACCTTAGTTCCATTGATGGTGCCGACTATAGAGTTTTCATTCTCGTTGGTGGCAGTAAAAACCCATTCTTTTACTTCATCTGCTGCAATTTTTATTCTTGTGGTCATCAACTGAACTAACTGCTGTTCGCGGAACAAATTCAGAATGTCTTTGAATCGCTGATCGCTGCCGTCGAAGGATTTCATATCAATGTCAAATCCTGTTTCAAATTTCATTTTGGAGAGAGTGGCGACCGACATTGCCATCTGTACCTGCAAAGATTCAACAAACACGACCACGTGTAGAGAGTTTGGAGGGAAAGTGAAAAGTTTGCAGAGAGTATGAAAGCGTAAATGATGAGCGGCGGCCGAAAAATGATTTTATATCAGGGTTCGACGCGAAGAAGGAAGGATCGTCGATCTCCGTTCGACGATCAGGACTCCTAAGGGAAGCTGAAAGGTCTTCAATATCGTAGATCTCAGTTCGAAGATCTAGAGAGAGCGTCGATCTCAGTTCGACGATCGAAGGCCTGAAAGAGATAGTATACAACTATCTGACAAGCTCTGAACTCAGGTCGACGTTTTGGGAAAACGTCGATCTCCGTTCGACGTTTCTCGGGAAAACGTCGATCTCCAATCGACGCTTTCTGGGGAAAACGTCGAGCGCATTTCAGAGTCAGAAACGAACCTACAGACACAAAAAAAGAGATGAGTTTTTAGCCTAATCTTGGTCTGTTTTTAGCTTTTCAAAATCTTGTAATTTATTTTAGGCATCCTCCATCTAACATGCCTAACTGATTGAGGAAGAAGTTGTGTTTCTTTTCATCCAAGGGCTTGGTGAAAATATTTTCCCTTTGCAAATCAGTTGGGATATATTGAAGTTCAATTTTATTTTTCTCAACATTATCCCTTAGAAAATGATGCCTAATTTCTATGTGTTTTGTCCTACTATGGAGGACTGGATTTTGTGCAATGGAAATTGCACTGGTGTTATCACAAAATATTTTATACTTCTCTAAGTTGTAACCATAGTCTAGGAGTTGATTTTGTATCCACAATATTTGTGAACAACAACTGCTTGCAGCCATATATTAAGCTTCAGCAGTTGAAGTTGACACAAATGTTTGTTTCTTACAATACCATGAGACAAGTCTATCACCAAGAAACTGACAAGTTCCACTGATGCTTTTCCTGTCTATTCTGCATCCAGTATAATCAGCATCTGATAATCCAGTTAAGTCAAATGCTGAATCTTTTGGATACCAGAGTCCTAGATTTGGATAGCTTTTAACATACCTAAGAATCCTCTTTACTAAAGTTAAGTGTGACTCTCTAGGGCTAACTTGGAATCTAGCACATATACATCTAGCAAACATTATATCAGACCTACTAGTTGTAAGGTACAATAGAGAACCAATCATTGCTCTATATGTTGTCTGATCAACTGGTTTCCCATATTCATCAGCATCCAATACAGTATTGGTAGGCATGGGTGTTTTCATACATGATGCATCAGACATACAAAATTTCTTAACCAGTTCTTTTGCATACTTGGTTTGGGAAATAAATATGCCTTCAGCATGTTGTTTGACTTGCAATCCTAAGAAGAAGGATAGCTCACCCATGCTACTCATTTCAAATTTAGAGTGCATAAGCTTGGAAAACTTTTTGCACAAGTTTGAATCAATAGAACCAAATATAATATCATCTACATAGATTTGTACTAGTAGAGTATGGGACTTATGGGTTCTAATAAAAAGAGTTTGGTCTACTCTCCCCCTAATAAAATCATTTTCCAGAAGAAAGCATGCTAGGGTCTCATACCATGCTCTAGGAGCTTGCTTTAGACCATATAATGCTTTATGCAGTTTGAAAACATAATCAGGATGAGTTGGAGAGACAAAACATGGGGGTTGTCTGACATAGACTTCTTCTTTGATCTCCCCATTGAGAAAAGCACTCTTCACATCCATTTGGTAGACTTTGAATCCCTTGTGAGCAGCATAAGCCAGGAAGATTCTTATGGCCTCTAACCTTGCAACTGGTGCAAAGGTCTGGTCATAGTCTATCCCCTCTTCTTGAGAATATCCTTGAGCAACTAGCCTTGCCTTGTTCCTTACAATAATTCCTTAATCATCCAATTTGTTTCTGAACAACCATTTTGTTCCAACAATGGAATGATCCTTTGGCTTAGGCACTAGTTCCCAGATTTTGTTTCTTTCAAATTGATGCAACTCCTCTTGCATTGCAATGATCCAGTGTGGATCTTGCTCTGCATCTTGAATGGATTGAGGTTCAATTTGATAGAGAAAACAAGTGTGCATCAGGTTTTGGTTGACCTGATTTCTGGTTTGCACATCAGCTGAGATGTTTCCAATCACTTGGGAGATTGAATGATCTCTTGATATTACTAAATCAACAGGTGGTGTTGATTGTTCACCAACCTGTGTTGTTGTTTCCTCTTGTTGAACAACAACTAGCTCTTCAAGAAGATTTTCTTCCAGATGTGGAGCAGCTTCTTCATCTTCACTACTTTCATCCTTTTGAGTAACTTGTAATCTGTCCAAGTCTTCAGCTAGAGAATGTACCTGCAATTGTTCTATGGTAGAAGCATTCTTCTCTTTGAAAGACATATTAGTTTCATCAAAAGTGATATGAACAGATTCTTCTATTTTTAGAGTAGTTTTATTATAAACCCTATAAGCTTTACTGATCATGGAGTATCCTAGAAACACTCCTTCATCAGCTTTTGCTTGAAATTTTGCTATATATATCTTGTCATTGTTGTGAATATAACAAATGCAACCAAAGATTTTAAAATAGTCTACTTTAGGTTTCTTCCCTTTGAGCAATTCATAGGGAGTCTTGTCCTTCAGTTTATGTATTAGACTTCTATTCAACACATAATTGGAGGTGTTCACTGCCTCAGCCCAAAAGGATAGAGGAAGGTGAGCATCTGTCAATAATGTAGTTGCAGATTCAATTAGGGTTTTATTTTTCCTTTCTGCTACCCCATTTTGTTGAGGAGTTCTAGGAGCTGAGAATGTATGCCTGATCCCTTCACTCTGACAGAACTCTTGCATAAGAAGAGAATCAAACTCTGTCCCATGATCACTTCTGATCAGGGCAATATGAGTGTTGAACTCAATCTGTATGCATTTGAGAAACTCTGTCAAACACTTGAAGTTATCAGACTTCTTCCTCAGAAAGAACACCTATGTGAATCTTGAGAAGTCATCTACAACCACTAAAGTGTAGGATTTCCCTCCTAGGCTTTGTACTGTAATGGGTCCAAAAAGATCCATGTGTAACAGATACAAAATCCTAGGTGAGTCACTCTTGTTAAGTGATTTAAAACTATTTTTAGTTTGCTTGCTTAATTGACAAGCCTTGCAAAGTCCTTCCTTCTTATAGGGGCCAGAAGGTAGTCCTCTAACAAGGTTGTCCTTGGATAGCCTAGCAATGGTTCTAAGGTTAATATGTCCTAGTCTCTTATGCCATAGAATATTAGGTCTAGATATGGAATTGAACAGGAAAATATCTACTTTAGATGAATGAAAATCTACTAAGTAAATGTTACCTTTTCTATTACTTGTCAACACAGTTGTGTTGTCCTCTGACTTGACCTTGCATATAGCTTTATTGAAAGTCACTTGATATCCTTCATCACAAAGTTGACTGATACTTATCAAGTTATGCTTGAGTCCTTCAACATAAGCTACTTTCTTGAAGGTGACTGTTCCAATTTGGACTGCACCATATCCTTTTGTTGTTCCAAAGTTTGAATCACCAAAGATTACTTTGGGTCCAAGCTTGGCTTTAAAGGATGTGAAGTTGTCCTTGTTCCCTGTCACGTGCTTTGAGCACCCACTATCTAGATACCATGGCTGGTTTGATGTTGGATAGTTCTTCACCTGCACATAAACAGCTTATATGTTTTTGACCCAGTTTACCTTGGGCCGAGGTTGATATCCCTTAAATTCAGAAATGAAAGACATCCTAGGTTGACTCTTATAACCTTCAGGATGGTATCTCCTAGGAGGTACTATCCATTCAGTATAGGGGTTGAAACCTTGGGATGTAGGACTTCTAGGATTGAATCTAGATATACCTTTGAAGGATTGTTCAAAGTCCTGATCTCTGTTCGACGATCGTCGAGCTGAGGTCGACGATCTTGGGTCAGATCGTCGATCTCTGTTCGAAGATCGACTATCCTGGAGTTCAGAGTTCAGGTGTCGTCGAGCTGAGGTCGACGATCGTTTCTTGGATCGTCGAGCGTCGTTCGACGATCGTCGAGCTCTGTTCGACGCATTCTGTTGAACTATATTTTTCTTTGGCAAATCTGCATTCTTCCTAGATACCTCTACAACTTCCTTCCCTTTATCAAAGATAAACTTTATTGGAGTTGTCAGAACTATAGGCTGGCTGGATGAAGCTCCCAAGCCCAGTGTACTATTAAGTCTAGAGTTCACTGTGCTTGTGATATCCATAAGTTTGATGCTTCTCCCATTAAGGGATTCTTCAAACTGCTTGGCCTTGGATAGTTCACTCTTCAGTAAAGCTATCTCCTCCCTATAGCATTCTAACTCTTCAAAGAGTTTGAGGTTCTCTGATTTTAAAGTGCTATACTCAGACAGTTGTTTTCTGAGGGAAGTGATTTCCTTTTCAAACTCCAATAGATCAAGGCATAGTACTTTAAACTCATGTTTAAAGTCCTCAGAACTGAAATCAAATGAATTGATTACCTGATCTTCTTCTAGTTGAACTTCTGAATCTGATTCTGACTCTTCTGCTTCTGAATCTATTTGAGAGGCATTGATAGCCATCATGCAAAATTCCTTTTCATCTGCATCATCCTCATCATCACTAGAGCTGGATGAGGCTTCAGAGTCCTCTTCAGTTTCACTCCATGTCTCAGCAACAAATCCCTTCCTTGTATGTGTGTTCTTGCTATAGGAGGGTTTGTCTGAGGTGTTCTTCTTGAAGTCTTTCTCCTTTCTTCTTTCTCTTCTATCTTTCTTGTCCTTATTTTTGTTTTCTGGACAGTCAGGCACAATATGGCCTGGTTTCCTGCAACCAAAACATATAATTTCTTTGTTGTTATTTTATTTATCATACCTTGACTTATCATGTCCCTTGTATGATCTCTTTTTGAAGTCTTTTCTGGCCATTTTGTAGAATCTTTTGGCCAGTAGACTTAGGAGCTCATCATTTCCTGTAGCTTTATCTTTAGGCTCCTCTTCTGTAGCTTTGAAGGCTATGGTCTTCTCCTTCCTTGTGGCTGGTGAGGTAGCCTTCTGTTCTTCTTCTCTATTTTTAATGAGCAGCTCATAAGATTTGAGCTTGCCCAGGAGAGCTTCAGTTGTAATCTCATTTAGACTTCTGGCATCTTTGATTGGCCAGATTCTTGAATCCCAAGTGCTGGGGAAGCACATTAGGATTTTGTCATTCAGCTCAGTAAATGAGATTTCTTTATCCAGAGTCTTTAACTCATTAACAATCAAACTTAGTCTATTGTATATGTCAGCCACTGATTCAGCTTCTCCCTTTTTGAAATTCTCATATTGTCTTATAAGATGGGATCTCCTGTCTTTCCTTTCATCAGTAGATCCTGAGACAATTTCAGAGAGTTTGTCCCAAATCCCTTTGGCTGAATTGTATTCAACTACCTTCTGAAATATCACATCAGACATTGTCTGAGCTAAGATATTCATGGCCTTGGCATCTGCAGTCTTCCACTTCTTTATTTCAGCATCTATTCCTGAAGTAGGTGGAATAGCATTTGTACTTGAGCTTGCTGGTGGACTTGGGCACACTGTCAAAACAGAATTAAATATGTCTTCATCAATAGAGTTCATATAAAGTCTAATCCTTGCTTTCCAAAGTGCAAACTTGGATAGATTGCACACTGGAGGCTTGGTGCTTGCATAATATTTGTTCTATGCCATGTCTTTATATAAAGTTAAATATAATGAAAATAACCCTCTTAAAAGATTGATCTTATCAGGGATCTTTTGGTTTAGGTGTTAGCCTGTATGAACAACCAACCTCCCTCTGATACCAATTGAAAGTGAGGGTAAGATCGATCTTAACTCTAGAGGGGGGGGGGGGTGAATAGAGTATTTTAAAGTAAATTTACAATTTAAAGAATGCACAGTAGTAAAGGCTTAATTTATGTATAGGTGTAAGGTACTTTGATGTATAAAATAAAACTAAAGCAGTAAAACAAAAACCACAGCACACAGCAAAGAATATCCACAAGAAACCAGAAGACACAAGGAACTATAGTGGTTCCCCAAAAACCTTGGTACATCCACTCTTCTACCACCCTTGGTAGGAATCCACTGCAGGATGAGTTGATCAGGTGTCCTGGGCACCAATGAGCTTTTGATAAGGTGCTCAAAAACCAAACTAGGTTTTTTGATCAGGTGTCTTGCCACCACTGAGTTTTGACAAGGCTCTCAGAACCAGAATCAAGACTTTTGAAGGGAGTTTTGATAACCCTTTTACAGCAGGAAAAGAAAAAGGAAGAGGTGAAGTTGTCTTCTCTGTCTCAATCTCTGAGAGAAGACTTAGTGGATTGATTGTGTTGTCAAAGCTCCCCCTAAGAAAGATGAGAGCTTTGCTAGGGTGATAGGTCTTCAGAAGCTTCAGATCTCCAGCAGAAGATGGTTTCAGCAGAGGCTGAAATATGAATTGTCTGGAGTCCTTGATGTTGAAGCTATGATCACTTTTCAGTATGCCAATATTCAACTAATTCTCCAAGATTGATCACTTGATTTTCTTTGAATTGATCTCACTATCCTGTGAATCTGTACTGAGAATTTCTTGTTGTAGATAGTCTATTCTTGTGTAGTCTCTTGTTGTATGTCTGTCAGACTAGAAAAGATGATTTATTCTCTGAAGATCCTCTATCCAAGATAGCCGTTAGCAGTCAATAAATGTCTTCCATTAATGATTTGTCTTCTGGAGGAAAGTCCAATAAACATTCTCTAATAAATCCCTTGAAATTTGCTCGAGAATAAATGAAAACGGCTAGCAGATCTCTTGAAATAAATGCTGAGAGAATTTGAAAAACATTCCAAAAGCTGACAGAATTTGAATCCTCAAAGTCGTCGATCTCTCAGGAAAAACGTCGATCTGAGTTCTACGATCGTCGACCTGAGCTCAGAGATTGAAAAGAACATCAGACAGAAAGCGTCGACCTGAGCTCGAAGATCGTCGACCGGAGCTTAGCGAACTGAAGAATAAGCTGAAGATAGATCGTCGAACTGAGCTCGAAGATCGTTGACCGGAGCTCGACGATTTAGCAGAGTTGAGCTCCGAGAGCGTCGAACGGAGTTCGACGTTTCGTCGACCTAAGCTCGACGATAATTGTCTTTGCCTCAGCTCTAAGTCTGAATTCTTGAATGGTCCTGGGGGCAGCTTCAAACCTAAATTCTAAGCCCTAGACTCATTCTTACTTGACCTTTTCAACTATACATCTAGGTCAAACGTATTTCCTAAAAACATAGTGATCCTTGCCCAAATTTGTAATAGGGTGTTCCAACACACAGCATTGCCCCCCTTGTGGAAGTAATCTGTCATCTCTTTTTTATTCTGATAAACTTCAAATCTGATAGATTTTATATCTTGTGCTAGATCAAATTGAAGAGCCTTACGGCTTTCATCCACATACTTTTCAAGAGCCAATCTTTGCTCATCCATTTTGACTTGTAAATCCACAAAAATTTTGTTGTAATCAATTGCAGGTGCTGGTTGGGAAGAAGTAGCTTTTAAAGCCTGCTTATAGCTTTGACTTCTTCTATTAAAAACCATCAATTTTCTCTTCTTAGCCACCCTGACTTCTTCATGCTCAGACTCTAAAGAACTATCAATATGAACCCTCTCATGAGGAGTGGAAGAAATTTCTTTTTCAGCTACATGTTGCTCTTCCTCTATATCAACCTGCTCCCCCTCAACCTTTACTTGCTCCCCCTCAAATCTTAGGGTCTCTATTTTATCTGTTTCTCCCCCAATATCAGGAAACAACTCTTCAAGAGTAAATTCTTATTTTGTGAGAGCAGGAGATTGTACTTTTTCAGCAGCAGCAGCAGCAATCCTAGAAATATCAAGATCAGTTTGAGGAACAATATCCTCTGATAAATTGATTCTTTCTTCTTCTTGCACTTGTTCTGAATGTGTCTCCTCCTTCAAATGTGCAGTAATTTGCTCCCCCTGCACCTGTGCAGATATAATCTCTTCCTGGACTTGGGTAGTCACAGTCAGATCCTGAACTTGTGCTCTAACTTGCTCTTCCTGGTCTTGTGCATCTTCATGACCATGCTCAGGCATCTCCTTAGAAAGAACTCTATCCCATCTTGAGAATAACCTCATATCCATTCTCCTCATATGATTTATCTTTGATCCAGGAATCTGTTGCATTACCTCTGGAATTATTCCAGCCAGGTACAGACTCATGATCCTAGCCAAGTTTGGCTTCTTGATTCCTTCTTTAATCCAATCAAACAGCACTGCAGACCAATTGGTTTGAATCTTAAAGATCACCCTTGTCATCATGCTGAACATATAGGCTGATATCCTATCATGGACACCTGGTTTACATAAGATCACTTTACCTATTATTTCAGACAGGAATTTCCCGTGATGATTCATGCCCTTCCTGTTGATGGCAGATCCTATTTTTATGATTGGATCCAATCCACACCATTGAAGCGCCTCCCTGGTCCTTGAGGCTAGCACCTCTTCCTCATCTTGTATTATAGGAAGATGGAGAATCTTGCTCAACCTTTTCTGAGATAGCTTGACTCTTTCTCCATGTACAGAGGATTTGATCCTCAATCCTGTTGAGTCCAGTGATGCAGCAGTATAGAACTCGAATACTTCTTTCTTCCATATCTTTGAAGGTTCAGAGATAAGATATTCTAATCCGTTGTCTGTAAGAAGAGAAATGACCTGTTTGATCTTTGATTCGGCATCGTTTAATGCATGCCTAACCAACTCATATCCTTCATTGACGTTGTCTTCAACCTTGGGCGCCATTGGAATGAAGAGAGAGATTGTCGACACAAGGTTTTTGTCTTGAAACCCTTGTGAGCGTGTCGACAGAATAAGTTTTTGACCTATTTATACCCTTCTAATCAAATAAGATCAAAAGGCGGTCAAAAACTGTCTAAAAGTGTCGACACTGTTGGAATGTGCCGACACAAACTTCTATTGTCTCGACCACGGAGCTGACTACTATGTGTCGACACCAATTGATGATATGTCGACACTGGAGATACTTAGTAGTTCATCAGAAATTCTTTGTCGACTCTTATTACAAGTGTCGACAAAAAATCTGTAAGTGTCGACACCATTACTCTGGTTGTGTCGACACTACATTTCTGGATGTGTCAACTCTTTGTCCCTTAGGTTTCGACACATTTTCTCTGTGTCGACACAATTTCCCTGAATTGTCGACATGACTTTTCTATATAGACACTTTATTACTAAAAGTGTCGACACAATTTTACTTAGCAAATTTTTGGTAAACTAACCTATGGTCAGCACTCCTAATTCAATTTTAAATCTATTGAATTTAGTTTTATCCAGAGGCTTCGTAAATACATCTGCAATTTGATAATCAGTTTTAACAAATTCTAATGAGATGTCTTCTTTTCTACATGTTCTCTAAAAAAATGGTATTTTATCTCTATATGCTTAGTCCTATTATTTGAAACAGGATTGTTTGCAATAGAAATGACACTTTTAGAATCACACAATAAAGGTGTTCTACTTACTTGAATACCATAGTCCCTTAGCTGATGTTGAATCCACAACAGCTGTGCACAGCAACTTCCTGCTGCCACATATTCAGACTCAACTATTGATATTGCCACAATTGTCTGCTTTTTACTGCTCCAAGATATCAATCTTCCTCCAAGGAATTGTCATGTACCTGTAGTACTTTTTCTATCTTCTCTACAGCCTGCAAAATCTGCATCTGAATAAACTGTTAGTAGAAAATCTCCATTCCTAGGGTACCAAAGGCCTAGATTAGGTGTGCCCTTTAGATATCTCAAAATCCTCTTGACTGCAGTATAATGTGATTCTTTTGGGCATGCTTGGTACCTAGCACAGACACATATTGCATACATAATGTCTGGTCTACTAGCAGTGTGATATAATAGAGAGCCAATTATTCCTCTATACAAAGACTCATCTACAGGTTTACCTACATCATCTTTGCATATAGGCATACTTGTTCCCATAGGAGTTCTCATGGTCGAGGATGATTCCATACCATACTTCTTAATTAACTCCTTGGTGAACTTAGACTGGGATATGGGCAATCCATCATCAGTCTGTCTTATTTGGAGTCCCAAGAAGAACTTAAGTTCCCCCATACTGCTCATTTCAAACTTCCCTTGCATAAGTTTGGCAAACTTCTTGCAAAGGTTGTTCTCTATAGACCTAAAAATTATGTCATCTACATAGATCTGAACTAAGATTATGGTCCCTTTAGATTCCCTTAGGAATAGAGTTTTGTCTATTTTACCTCTTGAGAATTTGTTCTCAATAAGGAAAGTAGACATGGTTTCATACCAAGCCCTTGGGGCTTGCTTTAACCCATACAATGCTTTCCTAAGTCTATAAACATAACCAGGTTTAAGAGAATCTACAAAACCTGATGACTGCTCTACATAGACTTCTTCTTTTAGATCACCATTCATGAATGCTGATTTCACATCCATTTGATATACCTTGAAACCTTGATATGCTGCATAGGCAAGGAACATTCTGATTTCTTCCAGTCTTGCTACTGGGGCAAATGTTTGTTCAAAGTCTATTCCCTCTTCCTGCTTGTATCCTTTTGCAACCAATCTTGCTTTATTCTTCACAATAAATCCATTTTCATCCAAATTGTTCCTAAAAATCCACTTTGTACCAATGATGTTGTGGTCTTTTGGTTTAGGAACCAACTCCTAGACCTTGTATCTTCTAAACTGATTAAGCTCCTCTTGCATAGTATTAATCTAGTGTTCATATCAATGTCAAAGCCTGTATCAAATTTCATTTTGGAGAGAGTGGCGACCGACATTGCCATCTGTGCCTGCAAAGATTCAACAAACACGACCAAGTGTATAGAGTTTGGAGGGAAAGAGAAAAGTTTGCAGAGAGTATGAAAGCGTAAACGACGAGCGGAGGCCAAAAAAAGATTTTATATTAGGGTTCGACGCGAAAAAGGAAGGATCGTCGATCTCCGTTCGACGATCAGGACTCCTAAGGGAAGCTGAAAGATCTTCAATATCGTAGATCTCAGTTCGACGATCTAGAGAGAACCTCGAGCTTAGTTCGACGATCGAAGGCCTGAAAGAGATAGTATACAACTATCTGACAAGCTCTGAACTCAGGTCGACGTTTTGGGAAAACGTCGATCTCCGTTCGACGCTTTCTGGGGAAAATGTCGAGCGCAGTTCAGAGTCAGAAACTAACCTACAGACACAAAAAAGAGATGAGTTTTTAGCCTAATCTTGGTCTGTTTTTATCTTTTCAAAATCTTGTAATTTATTTTAGGCTTCCTCCATCTAACATGCCTAACTGATTGAGGAAGAAGTTGTGTTTCTTTTCATCCAAAGGCTTGGTGAAAATATCTCCCCTTTGCAAATCAGTTGGGATATATTGAAGTTCAATTTTATTTTTCTCAACATTATCCCTTAGAAAATGATGCCTAATTTCTATGTGTTTTGTCCTACTATGGAGGACTGGATTTTGTGCAATGGAAATAGCACTGGTGTTGTCACAAAATATTTTATACTTCTCTAAGTTGTAACCATAGTCTAGGAGTTGATTTTGTATCCACAATATTTGTGAACAACAACTGCCTGCAGCCATATATTCAGCTTCAGCAGTTGAAGTTGACACAAATGTTTGTTTCTTACAATACCATGAGACAAGTCTATCACCAAGAAACTGACAAGTTCCACTGGTGCTTTTCCTATCTATTCTGCATCCAGCATAATCAGCATCTGAAAATCCAGTTAAGTCAAATGCTGAATCTTTTGGATACCAGAGTCCTAGATTTGGACAGATTTTAACATACCTAAGAATCCTCTTTACTAAAGTTGAGTGTGACTCTCTAGGGCTAACTTGGAATCTAGCACATGTACATGTAGCAAACATTATATCAGGCCTACTAGCTGTAAGGTACAATAGAGAACCAATCATTGCTCTATATGTTGTCTGATCAACTGGTTTCCCATGTTCATCAGCATCCAATACAACATTGGTAGGCATGGGTGTTTTCATACATGATGCATCAGACATACCAAATTTTTTAACTAGTTCTTTTGAATACTTGGTTTGAAAAATAAATATGCCTTCAGCATGTTGTTAGACTTGCAATCCTAAGAAGAAGGATAGCTCACCCATGCTACTCATTTCAAATTTAGAGTGCATAAGCTTGGAAAACTTTTTGTACAAGTTTGAATCAGTAGAACCAAATATAATATCATCTACATAGATTTGTACTAGTAGGGTATGGGACTTATGGGTTCTAATAAAATGAGTTTGGTCTACTCTCCACCTAATAAAATCATTTTCCAGAAGAAAGCATGTTAGGGTCTCATACCATGCTCTAGGAGCTTGCTTTAGACCATATAATACTTTATGCAGTTTGAAAACATAATCAGGATGAGTTGGAGAGACAAAACCTGGGGGTTGTCTGATATAGACTTCTTCTTTGATCTCCCCATTGAGAAAAGCACTCTTCACATCCATTTAGTAGACTTTGAATCGCTTGTGAGCAACATAAGCCAGGAAGATTCTTATGGCCTCTAACCTTGCAACTGGTGCAAAGGTCTGGTCATAGTATATCCCCTCTTCTTGAGAATATCCTTGAGCAACTAGCCTTGCCTTGTTCCTTACAATAATTCCTTGATCATCCAATTGGTTTCTGAACACCCATTTTGTTCCAACAATGGAATGATCCTTTGGCTTAGGCACTAGTTCCCAAACTTTGTTTCTTTCAAATTGATGCAACTCCTCTTGCATTGCAATGATCCAGTGTGGATCTTGCTCTGCATCTTGAATGGATTGAGGTTCAATTTGAGAGAGAAAGCAAGTGTGCATCAGGTTTTGGTTGACCTGATTTCTGGTTTGTACACCAGCTGAGATGTTTCCAATCACTTGGGAGATTGGATGATCTCTTGATGTTACTAAATGAATAGGTGGTGTTGATTGTTCACCAACCTGTGTTGCTGTTTCCTCTTATGGAACAGCAACTGACTCTTCAAGAAGATTTTCTTCCAGATGTGGAGTAGCTTCTTTATCTTCACTACTTTCATCCTTTTGAGTAACTTGTAATCTGTCAAAGTCTTCAGCTAGAGAATGTACCTGCAATTGTTCTATGGTAGAAGCATTCTTCTCCTTGAAAGACATATTAATTTCATCAAAAGAGATATGAACAAATTCTTCTATTTTTAGAGTAGTTTTATTATAAACCCTATAAGCTTTACTGATCTTGGAGTATCCCAGAAACACTCCTTTATCAGCTTTTGCTTGAAATTTTGCTATATATCTCTTGTCATTGTTGTGAATATAACAAATGCAACCAAAGATTTTAAAATAGTCTACTTTAGGTTTCTTCCCTTTGAGCAATTCATAGGGAGTCTTGCCCTTCAGTTTATGTATTAGACTTCTATTCAACACATAATTGGAGGTGTTCACTACCTCAGCCCAAAAGGATAGAGGAAGGTGAGCATCTGTCAATAATGTAGTTGCAGATTCAATTCGGGTTCTATTTTTCCTTTCTGCTACCCCATTTTGTTGAGGAGTTCTAGGAGCTGAGAATGTATGCATGATCCCTTCACTCTGACAGAACTCTTGCATAAGAAGAGAATCAAACTCTGTCCCATGATCACTTCTGATCAGGGCAATGTGAGTGTTGAACTCAATCTGTATGCATTTGAGAAATTCTGTCAAACACTTGAAGTTATCAGACTTCTTCCTCAGAAAGAACACCCATGTGAATATTGAGAAGTCATCTACAACCACTAAAGTGTAGGATTTCCTTCCTAAGCTTTGTACTGTAATGGGTCCAAAAAGATCCATGTGTAACAGATACAAAATCCTAGGTGAGTCACTCTTGTTAAGTGATTTAAAACTATTTTTAGTTTGCTTGCCTAATTGACAAGCCTTGCAAAGTCCTTCCTTCTTGTAGGGGCCAGAAGGTAGTCCTCTAACAAGGTTATCCTTGGATAGCCTAGCAATGGTTCTAAGGTTAATATGTCCTAGTCTCTTATGCCATAGAATATAAGGTCTAGATATGGAATTGAACAGGCAAATATCTACTTTAGATGAATGAAAATCTACTAAGTAAATGTTACCTTTTCTGTTACCTATCAACACAGTTGTGTTGTCCTCTGACTTGACCTTGCATATAGCTTTGTTGAAAGTCACTTGATATCCTTCATCAAAAAGTTGACTGATACTTATCAAGTTGTGCTTGAGTCCTTCAACATAAGCTACTTTCTTGAAGGTGACTGTTCCAATTTGGACTGCACCATATTCTTTTGATGTTCCAAAGTTTGAATCACCAAAGATTACTTTGGGTCCAAGCTTGTCTTTAAAGGATGTGAAGTTGTCCTTGTTCCCTGTCATGTGCTTTGAGCACCCACTATCTAGATACCATGGCTGGTTTTATGTTGGATAGGTTTTCACCTGCTCATAAACAGCTTATATGTTTTTGACCCAGTTTACCTTGGGCCTAGGTTGATATCCCTTAAATTCAGAAATGAAAGACATCCATGGTTGACTCTTATAACCTTCAGGATGGTATCTCCTAGGAGGTACTATCCATTCAATATAGGGGTTGAAACCTTGGGATGTAGGACTTCTAGGATTGAATATAGATGTACCTTTGAAGGATGGTATCTCCTAGGAGCTCATCATTTCCTGTAGCTTTATCTTCAGGCTCCTCTTCTGTAGCTTTGAAGGCTATGGTCTTCTCCTTCCTTGTGGCTGGTGAGGCAGCCTTCTGTTCTTCTTCTCTATTTTTAATGAGCAGATCATAAGATTTGAGCTTGCCCAGGAGAGCTTCAGTTGTAATCTCATTTAGACTTCTGGCATCTTTGATTGGCCAGATTCTTGAATCCCAAGTGCTGGGGAAGCACATTAGGATTTTGTTATTCAGCTCAGTCAATGAGATTTCTTTATCCAGAGTCTTTAACTCATTGACAATCAGACTTAGTCTATTGTACATGTCAGCCACTGATTCAGCTTCTCCCTTTTTGAAATTCTCATATTGGGATATGAGATGAGATCTTCTATCTTTTCTCTCATCAGCAGATCCTGAGACAATCTCAGAAAGTTTGTCCCAAATTCCTTTGGCTGAGTTGTATTCAGCTACCTTCCGAAATATCTCATCAGACATTGTCTGAGCTAAGATATTCATGGCCTTGGCATCTGCAGTCTTCCACTTCTTTATTTCAGCATCTGTTCCTGAAGGAGGTGGAACAACATTTGTACTTGAGCTTGCTGGTGGACTTGGGCACACTGTCAAAACAGAATTAAATATGTCTTCATCAATAGAGTTCATATAAAGTATAATCCTTGCTTTCCAAAGTGCAAACTTGGATAGATTGCACACTGGAGGCCTGGTGCTTGCATAATCTTTGTTCTGTGCCATGCCTTTTTATAAAATTAAATATAATGAAAATAACCCTCTTAAAAGATTGATCTTATCAGGGATCTTTTGGTTCAGGTGTTAGCCTATATGAATAACCAACCCCACCTCTGATACCAATTGAAAGTGAGGGTAAGATCTGTCTTAACTCTAGAGGGGGGGGCGAATAGAGTATTTTAAAGTAAGTTTACAATTTAAAAATGCACAGCAGTAAAGGCTTAATTTATGTATAGGTGTAAGGTGATTTGATGTAGTAAAATAAAACTAAAGCAGTAAAACAAAAACCACAGCACACAGCAAAGAATATCCACAAGAAACCAGAAGACACAAGAAACTATAGTGGTTTCCCAAAAACCTGGGTACATCCACTCTTCTACCACCCTTGGTAGGAGTCCACTGCAGGATGAGTTGATCAGGTGTCCTGGGCACCAATGAGCTTTTTATAAGGTTCTCAAAAACCAAACTAGATTTTTTGATCAGGTGTCTTGCCACCACTGAGTTTTGACAAGGCTCTCAGAACCAGAATCAAGACTTTTGAAGGGAGTTTTGATAACCCTTTTATAGAAGGAAAAGAAAAATGAAGAGGTGAAGTTGTCTTCTCTGTCTCAATCACTGAGAGAAGACTTAGTGGATTGATTGTGTTGTCAAAGCTCCCCATGAGAAAGATGAGAGCTTTGCTAGGGTGATAGGTCTTTAGAAGCTTCAGATCTCCAGCAGAAGATGGATTCAGTAGAGGCTGAAATATGAATTGTCTGGAGTCCTTGATGTTGAAGCTATGATCACTTTTCAGTATACCAATATTCAACTAATTATTCAGGATTGATCACTTGATTTTATTTGAATTGATCTCACTATCCTGTGAATCTGTACTGAGAATTTCTTATTATAGATAGTCTATTCTTGTGTAGTCTCTTGCTTGTGTATCTGTCAGACTAGAAAAGATGATTTATTCTCTGAAGATCCTCTATCCAAGATAGCCGTTAGCAGTCAATAAATGTCTTCCATTAATGTTTTGTCTTCTGGAGGAAAGTCCAATAAACATTCTCTTATAAATCCCTTGAAACTTGCTCCAGAATAAATGAAAACGGCTAGCAGATCTCTTGAAATAAATGCTGAGAGAATTTGAAAAACATTCCAAAAGCTGACAGAATTTGAATCCTCAAAGTCATCGATCTCTCAGGAAAAACGTCGATCTGAGCTCTACGATCGTGGACCTGAGATCAGAGATTGAAAAGAACTTCAGATAGAAAACATCGACCTGAGCTCGAAGATCATCGACCGGAGCTCAGCGACCTGAAGAATAAGCTGAAGACAGATCGTCAATCTGAGCTCGAAGATCGTCGACCGGAGCTCGACGATTTAGCAGAGTTGAGCTCAGAGAGCGTCGAACAGAGTTCGACGTTTCGTCGACCTAAGCTCGACGATAATTGTCTTTGCCTCAGCTCTAAGTCTGAATCCTTGAATAGTCCTGGGGGCAGCTTCAAACCTAAGTTCTTAAGCCATAGACTCATTCTAACTTGACCTTTTCAACTATACATCTAGGTCAAACTGATTTCTTAAAAACATTGTGATCCTTGCCCAAATTAGTAATAGGGTGTTCCAACACATCCATTTTTAACAAATGAAATGTCATATCCTAGATCACTCAGCTGACTTATGCTTATCAGGTTATGTTTCAAACCTTTTACATAAGCCACTTGAGTGATGGTAATTTGGTTTGAAGAAATGTTACCAAATCCTTTGATGATTCCTCTTTCAGATCCACCAAAGATTACTTTAGGCCCATCCTTGATAGGTGTGTACTCCTTCAGTAGCCCCTTTGTTCCAGTCATGTGCCTGGAACATCCACTGTCCAAGTACCATATAGGGGCATGACAACTTGGACTTTCCTGCAATACAGAATTACTTTCCCTTAAAACCAAAGTAAGTCTTGGGTCCTTGGTTCAAGTTAGCACCATTCATATAAAACTACCAGCAGCTCTTCTAACTGGCAGACTGTTGTTCTTCCTGACACTTATGTTATGCTAATAGTCTAAGGCAAAATGTCCTGTCTTGCCACAGCACCAGCATTCATACTTGTTGTATCTAGGTCTAGATACATTTTTGGCAGAAAAATTTCTATTTTGTGCTGGTGCTGCTGCAGCTACACCCACTTATTTCTTATAACCATGGGGTTTATGAACATGGGCTGACTTATTGGCATTAACACACTTGTTATTCAGAAAATCAGTCTTATTATGACCATGAATGTTTTCAAGATCATACTTGTTAGAAGGCTCATGCACCTTTCTAAAAACTACAGGGACTTTAAAGTTCAATGGCTGAATAGAGGCTTTGCTCTTTCTCTTGAAATGGGCAACCCTGGTGTTACCTTTATAGCCTATTTCAGCCTTACCCTTTTGAGTCACAAACTCATCTATTAAGGGTAAGACTGATTTTGGCTTAGAGTAACTAGACACCAAATCTTTCTCTACTTGAAGGCTGACTTCCAGACCTTTAATTAGATCATTTTTATATGTGATTGTACCCATCTGAATAACAGTAATAGTTTTTAGCTTGACAACCTCATTCATTTGTTGATCCAATTCTTTCTCTAAACTAGATGCAGTCATCTTAAGATAACCAATTTCCTTAGCCTGATTTTTGGCCAGGTTTTTGCTTTTCTTAAGTGCTTGCAATAAGTCCCTATATTCATCTATCAACTGATGAATATCTCCTTCAGATTCTGGTCCATCCTCATCACTTGATGAAGATGAATCTTACTCTGAACCAGTACTGTAATCAAGAAATTCTAGAATTACTTTGTACCTTACTGGGACCAGGCTGATCCTGGCACTTATTGTCTTCTGATTCAGCCATCGGTCCCATGCACTGATGGTCTTCTTGTTCATTGATGGAGTCCAGTAATTGCATAAACTCCTCTTCTTCACTAGCTGCATAAAGTCCAATGTATGCTTCAGCTTCAGATTCTGACTCTAAGGAGGATTGATCTGTAAGACTCTTCTCCTTCTTAGAAACAAAGGATTTCTCCTTCTTGCCCTTTTGTTGAGTCTTCTTTTTGTCTGCTGACTCCTTCCTCTTTTCTGGACACTCAGCCACCACATGCCCTGGCCTATTACAGTAATAATAAATAATTTTTGATGTTGTAGCTTTGTTGGGCTTAGACCTGCTCCGTTCCTTTCTTGATGATTTTCTCTTTTGATAGTAGTCATCAACTGGCTGTGATATGGAGGGCCTTGACTTCCACTACTTCTTCTTCAAGAACCTCTGAAACTGTCTTGTAAAGGCAGCAAAATCTACATCTGAATCATTGCTATCTGAGTTCTGATTGTCTGAATTCTCTGAGATAACTTCAGCAACTTCCTTAGGAGGTGATGGAGACATCCTCCTACTCTTTCTAGTGGCTTCAACCTTGAAGGCCACTGACTTTTCTCTATGCTCTCCTTTTGTATTTCTTTCTTCCTCCTTCCTAGCCATTAGTTGCATTTCATATGATAGCAACTTTCTAAATAAGGTTGGAGGAGAAATGTCTGCTAGTTTGGCCACTTCTCTAATGACACAAATCTTGGTATCCCAATCCTTTGTCAAGGATCTTAGGAATTTTTCATTCAGCTCATAAGTACTGAAGACCATAGGACATCAGTTCATTCACTATCCTGTAGAATTTCTTGTAGCATTTAGATATGCTATCAGACTTCCCTTGTCTAAAACTCTCATATTCTTGCTTGAGCATAGACTTTCTATCTTGCCTAACTTCTTCAGAACCCTCCATGTAGACAATCAAAGTGTCCCACATTTCCTTGGAGGTTTTGTAGTGAATAAAATTTTGGAAAGTAGAATCATCTATGGCACTCACTATGATATTCTGAGCTCTTTTATCCATAGTTTCCAATATAATCTCATCCTTGGTCATTTCAGAAAAATCATTAGGAGTTCTTTGATTTGCATCAAGAACAGACACATTCATTGGGATATATGGATCTTATTTTACTGTGATATATACTTGAGTCAGAGGCCTCCATAAACAACCTAACCCTTTCTTTCAAGATTCCAAAAATCTCTTTCCTGCAGATGGGTAATTTCATTGACCCTAATTCCTTGTGATTCTCTCCAGAACCCATTTTCTAGATTCTGCCTTAGGGATCTAACTCAGACTATTAAGTCTTTCTTTGAGCAACCTCCCTCTGATACCACTTGATAGTTTTACTTTCAAGACTACCTAAACACCTAGAGTGGGGGTGAATAAGTACTTTTCCTTGATTTAACTTAAGGTAGAATATAACTACAGTTCTTTGAATAAATAAGATATTTCTATAGCAAACACAACACAACAATCACAAACATACACACATCACAGATTGCACACAGATTTATAGTGGTTCCCTAAGGTCTGGGTATATCCACTTTCCCCCTTCACCTATCTAGCACTATGCTAGAGTCGGCCTAACTTCTTCCTTTAGCTCAGAATCCAGAAGGATTCCTACAACTCAGAATGTCTATACATTCCTACAACTCAGGCTAATAAGCCCTACCTCAGCCTTGCCACAAGGCCTACAACTCAGAGAATATCTTCTCCTACAACTCAGGCATAAACAGCCCTACCTCAGCCTTGCCATAAGGCCTACAACTCAGAGAATACCTTCTCCTACAACTCAGGCATAAATAGCCCTACCACTCAGAGAATAAATATCCTACACTCAGCCTTTATAAAATAGGCTTATAACTGAGATCTATGAATAGATCCTATAGAATTTGATAAGGAATTTTGTAATCTCTTACCCCTGTTGAGAGAGAAGGGATAAGAACTTTCTTGATCAGGTTCTTAAAGAGGTTGATGGCTGAAATCAACTTGATCTTAGCTTTCTTCAAAGCTTCTTGAATCTTAACTTAGTTGGGTTGATTTCCTTTGAATATAATTGACTGGCAGCTTCCGTCTTAGACTTGGGAAATAGATCTGAATCTTCTTGACAGATTAGTTCTATATCTGCTTCTTGAGAGACCTGTGAATGTCTCCTGCTTGACTTCAAATAGCTGGATCTCTCTCTATCCAATCCTCTTGAAGATACTTCTGAATTCTTGATTGAATTCAACTTAGACAGAATCTGAATAGTAAACTACTTTAGAACGTCTTCTTAGATCTTCTCACGAAGATCTTCTTCTTTGTTACTTGTACTTTCTTAATCAGAGATCAATCTCTATTTGTGTTAGTTGTGACAATACTTATTCTTCTTCTTATGTGTATTTTTCTTCTTCTGAATCCATCTATTTATAGACTTCATCCATGGCAACTGGCTGATCCGGCTTATAACTAACTTCTGACAAGTCTGACAGCTTCAGAAAACATGTTGTAACTCAAAGCTGTCAAGTCTTCAAACAGTTCTTGAGCCTTTGACTCTGTCAGCAAAGCATCGAGACTGACTGTCATAAAGTGTCGAGACCATCTGTCAATATGTGTCGACATAAGTGACTTAAGCATCGACACAGACTTTGGTTGTGTCAACATAGCTGCCTTGATGTCGACACAACTTCTTGATTCTGCAACTTGAGAATGTGTCGACACTGATTATTTGTGTCGATACAACCACTTGACCATTCATCAGCAATCAACTTGGTCTAGACTCAGCTGTGTGTCGACACAAGTCCTGTGTGTCGACACAGTTGATGTAGACTCAGAACATAGCGTTTGTTGACACTGCCTCAAGGTGTCAACACAGTTGTTGTCGACACTGCCTCTGTGTGTCGACACAGCCTCCCGGTGTCGACACAGTCGATGTCGACTATAATTTTCTGTGTGTCGACACTTCCTCCCGGTGTCGACACAAACTCACTGAAGTGTCTACACAGCCATTTCCCAAGTGTCGACACAATCTTACTGAAGTGTCGACACAGCTTCCTCAGGTGTCGACATATGGACTTAGAATATTTTTCCTGCATTCTAGCACATTCTTAACCTGCACATATAAACTCAAAATAACATCAAATACACCTTGATATATTTCATTTAGCTAAGTGAGGCTTCTCCAAATCAGGTATACATTTTCCAATGTACCCAACAACCTTTTCAGTATTTTCTTTCCTTTATCATAAACAAAATTTATAGGTTTAGAAAGATGATTCTTTTGGATTAGGATTGTTTCACTGGATGAAGCTCCTAACCCTAGTCTACAGTTATTAGTTCTAGCATTTAATGTGCTGGTTATATCTAACAATCTTAAACTTCTGCCATTCAATGATTCTTTTAATATCTTAGCTTTGCTAAGTTCAAGTTTCAGAAAGATAATTTGTTCATTTGCAGAATTTAGTTCAGCCTTTAACCAATTATTTTCAGAAATAACATTTTCTTGGTTTCCTAGTCTTTCCCTAAGTGTCTTAATTTCTTTTTCTGAATTTATTAGATCTATGCACATGGTTTTAAATTCAGATTGAAATGATTCAGAACTATAATCAAAAGAAGACAATACTAGATCAGCTTTAGATGCTGAAGCTTCTTCAGTGTCTGATTCTTCCTCCTCTGAATGACTCCTGGAAGCATCAATGGCCATGAGGCAAACTTCTTTGGCCCTTGCCTCCTCCTCTTCTTCATTAGAGTTGTAAGATGAGGATTCATCTTCTATTTCAGTCCAGCATTCAGCTACAATGCCCTTCTCCTTCTTCTTGTACTTGCTGGAGAAAGGCTTGCTACTCTGCTATCTCCTGGAGTCCTTCTCTCTTCTCTTTTCCTTCTTCTGATTCTCTGGACAATCTAAGAGGAAGTGTCCAGGTTTCCTGCAGCCAAAGCACACTACTTCTTTAGTGGGGGTTTTATCATACCTTGGCTTGTCATCCTACCTGGATGACTTTCTTCTGAAATCCTTCTTTGCCATTTTGTATAATCTTTTGGAAAATAGACTCATCAATTCTTCATTAACTGTTGGAGTCTCTGTCTCTTCAATATCCTTGAATGCAATGCTATGCTCCTTCCTTGCTGGTGGAGGTTTTCTTTGCTCAGCTGCTTCTCTGTATTTGATAAGCTGCTCATAGGACTTCAGCTTTCCCAAAAGAGATTTAGTGGAAATCTCATTTAGGATCCTGGCCTCCTTGATGGGCCAGATCCTTGAATCCCATGAGCTTGGAAAGCACATAAGGATTTTATCATTCACCTCTGTGAGGGTAATGTCCTTTTCCAAGGTTTTTAGCTCATTTATGATAGATCTTAACCTATTATACATGTCAGCTACAGATTCAGTTTACTCCTTCTTGAAGTTCTAATATTGGGATATGAGATTTGATCTTTTATCCTTTCTTTCATCAACAGATCCATCCACCATTTGATTTAGGGAATCCCAGATGGCCTTGGCTGATGTGCATTCAGCCACTTTCTGAAAAATGTCATCTGACATTGTTTGGACCAGAATGTTCATTGCTTTAGCATCAACAATTTTAGCCTTCTTCTGAGCCTCAGTCCACTCAGGTGGTGGAACAGTATTAGTGCTGGTTGAGCTTGATGCCTGAGGAGGACCTGTCAAGATAGAGTTGTAGATGTCTTCATCAATAGAATTCATATATAATTTTATTCTTGCCTTCCATATGGCAAACTTATTTAGGTTGCATACTGGAGGTCTGGTGCTTGCATAATCTTTATTCTGTGCCATGCTTCCTATATAAATCTAATAGAGATAAAAAGATAGATCTAACTTAGGATCTTTGGTTAAAGGGTTAGCTTGTACAACCAAAAGAACCTCCTCTGATACCAATTGAAAGTGAGGTGTTAGATCTGATATACTATAGAGGGGGGGGGGTGAATAGAGTATGTTTCGGTTTTTAAAAACTTTTGCTGCAAAAGAAAAACTTATTTCTAAACTGAGATATTATATCACAGCACGCCAAATTTATCTAATCAGAATCATAGCAACCGAACTAGCACAACCACAGCAAGAATAAAAGAAAAAGGCAACCAGACAACAATAGAATTATATAGTGGTTCCCCAACCTGGGTACATCCATTCTTCAACCACCCTGGTAGGAATCCACATAGGTTTTTGTTCAGGTGACTGCCACCAATGAGCTTTTGATCAGGTGCTCAAAAACCAAACCTCAAGTCTTTTGGTTAGGTGAGTTGCAACCAGGAATCACTTTTGAAGGGAGTAGAAAACCCTTTATACAGTAGGGGGATGAGAGATTGATTATGTCTTCTCTTTCTCAATATACAAATGAGAAGACTCTTGTGGATCTGATGTTAGAAAAGGCTCCCCCTAAGATAATGAATTGGTTCAGGGGGTTGGAGCTCTGCTTTAGGGTGATCGGCCTTCAGACTTTAGCTTTAACAAGAAGATCTTCAGGAACTTCTTGACTGATGCAATAATTATTGTCCTTTGAAGATTCCTGAGATAATGATAGAAGAAGACTCTTGATATTGAATAGTTGTTCTTCTTCTTCAGCTTATTGTTCTCCTTCTGGTCTAGCACTTCTTTCTTTTTATCACTTTGTTGTCAAGAGAGAGCAAGAGCAGAAGATCCTTATTCTGGTTCTGATGTTATTCTCTTCTGTGTGTGTTGTTCTCTCGCTTAGATTCTCTGATTGTTGTATTGTTTAGTGCAGGAAGAAGACAAATCCTTTTTATATTTTCCATGTGAAATTGCTTTTGAATTTTTAATTCCTTCCTGCATTCAATGCTGACGGCCTTGAGAATATTTACATTGATTGATTTCCCCAACTATCCCTTTGAAAAACGGCAGACAATAATCCTAATGAAGATAATAATTAATGCTCCGTCTAACGGTAATATTCAGAGAATATTTGAGCATTAATTACTCAGGAATTATTGCAATATAATAGGGACAGAATAATGAAGACAACCAAGTCTGACTTCGTCGACCTGAGTCCACAGTTCGTCAAGCTGAGAATTGCTGTTCGTCGAACTGAGATCCAAGATCGTCAACCTCTGAACTTCTGAGTGCTGCTTGACAGATCTTTACAATTCTGTGCACCAAGATCGTCGAGCTGAGAGTTAAGTTCGTCGACTGGAGTTTGATTCTGGACTTAGAAAATTTGAGATGTTTTCTGTACTTAAGTGTTGAAGCATATGATCAAGAATTAGTCAACCTGAGACCTGAGAACTGAGTTCGTCGAGCTCAGCTCAGAAAAGTTTTCTCAAATTTTGTCGAGATGAGCACGACTTTCATCGACCTGAGTTCGACGAACATCGAATTCTTTTTCTTAGTCTTGATATTTCTCTAAGTCTTGAATCTTTGGCAGACTGTTGATGGTCTGTCTATGCATTGTTGACTCTAAGGACTTGGCCTAGACTCTAGGACACAACCATGACCCTTGCTATACATGTTGGGTCATATGATCCTAGCTTTAGTGAACCTAGCCAAAATCCAACTAGGGATCCCACAAAAGGGAAACTACAAAGGTGGAGAGTAAGCAAAGCAGATGACAGTGGAACTAATCTAGTAGCTATTCGTGTTGTACATCAGCTAAGTAAGAAAGGTACAATCTAGCAGTTCTACAATAGTGAGCAGTAAAGTAAACAAGTAAAAAAAGCAGCAAATGTAATAAAAGACAAGGTATAAAACAAGTAAGTAAGTAACCTTAACTTATATGAATGCCCATACAAACTTATAAGTTAAGGGGTCTTCTACAAGGCTCCCATCGTATAAAAAGTCACATACCGATTTATACGTTGGGGTGTCAGTTGTATGCAAATATCAGTGTAGTGAAATGTTATGCCATGATTCATGCAAGTGCAACTCACGCACATGACTCTATGCACACAGACCTTTAGTTCCCCCAATTCGGGTAGCTAGCTTCACTCCCAGGAACCTCCGTAGTGGCAAACGGAGACAGTGGGTCGGGCCCCCCACTCCTAGGCGGGTATCCATACTACCAGGCCTAGCCCTTCTATTGGGTACATTGGAAAATGTGTACCTTATTTGGAGAAGCCTCACTTAGCTCAATGATATACATCAAGGTGTATTTGATGTTATTTTGAGTTTATATGTGCAGGTTAAGAATGTGCTAGAATGCAGGAAAAAAATTCTAAGTCCATGTGTCAACACCTGAGGAAGATGTGTCGACACTTCAGTAAGATTGTGTCGACACTTGGAAATAGCTGTGTCGACACTCCAGAGGACTTGTGTCGACACCGGGAGGCAGTGTCGACACACAGAATATTATAGTCGACGTCGGCTATGTCGACACCGGGAGGCAGTGTCGACACACAGAGGCAGAGTCGACAACAACTGTATCGACACCTGGAGGCAGTGTCGACACACACTATATTCTAAGTCTACATCAACTGTGTCGACACACAGGACTTGTGTCGACACACAGCTGAGTCTAGACTAAGTTGATTACTGATGACTGGTGAAGTGTTTGTGTCGACACAAATAACCAGTGTCGACACATTCTCAAGATACAGTATGAAGAAGCTGTGTCAACATCAAGGCAACTTTGTCGACATCACCAAAGGCTGTGTCGACACTTAAGCCACTTGTGTCGACACATATTGACAGATGGTCTCGACACTTTATGCCAGACAGACTCGACGCTTTGCTGATATATTCAAAGGCTTAAGAACTGTTTGAAGATTTGACAGCTGTGAGTTACAACAGGTTTATTGAAGCTGTCAGACATGTCAGAAGTTAGTTATAAACCGAATCAGCCGGTTACCAAGGATGAAGTCTATAAATAGATGGATTCAGAATAAGAAACTGAACAACACATAGAGAAGAAGTATTGTCACCACTAACACAATTAGAGATTGATCTCTGATCAAGAAAGTACAAGTAAAAAAGAAGAAGATCTTCGTGAGAAGATCTAAGAATACGATCTGAAGTAGTTTACTATTCAGATTCTGTCTAAGTGGAATTAAATCAAGAATTCAGTAGTATCTTCAAGAGATTTGGATAGAGAGAGATCCAGCTATTTGAAGACAAGGAGGAGACATTCACAGGTCTCTCAAGAAGCAGATACTTAACTAATCTTTCAAGGAGATTCAGATCTATTTCGGAAGTCTAAGAAGGAAGATGCCAGTCAGTTTTATTCAAAGGAAATCAACCAAACTAAGTTCAGATTCAAGAAGCTTTGAACAAAGCTAAGATAAAGTTTATTTCAGCCATCAGCCTCTTCAAGAAGCTAATCAATAAAGTTCTTATCCCTTCTCTCTCAATAGGGGTAAGAGATTACAAAAATTCCTTATCAAATTTTGTAGGATCTATTCATAGATCTGAGTTGTAATCCTATTTTATAAAGGCTGAGTGTAGGAGATTTATTCTCTGAGGTAGGGTTGTTTATGCCTGAGTTGTAGGAGAAGGTATTCTCTGAGCTGTAGGCCTTGTGGCAAGCCTGAGGTCAGCAGACAGAAAGAAGACTCAACAAAAGGGCAAGAAGGAGAAATCCTTTGTTGCTAAGAAGGAGAAGAGTCTTACAGATCAATCCTCCTCAGACTAAGAATCTGAAGCTGAAGCATACATTGGACTGTATGCAGCTAGTGAAGAAGATGAGTATATGCAATTGTTGGACTCCATCAATGAACAAGAAGACCATCAGTACATGGGACTGACTGCTGAATCAGAAGACAACAAGTGCCAGGATCAGCCTGGTCCAAGCAAGGTACAAAGTAATTCTAGAATTTCTGATTACAGTACTGGTTCAGAGTCAGATTCATCTTCATCAAGTCATAAGGATGGATCAGAATCTGAAGGAGATATTCATCAGTTGATATATGAATATGGGGACTTATTGCAAGTACTTAAGAAAAGAAAAAACCTGGCCAAAAATCAGGCTAAGGAAATTGTAGTTCCTAAGATGACTGCATCTTGTTTAGAGAAAGAATTGGATCAACAAATGAATGAGGTGTCCAAGCTGAAAACTATTACAGTTATTCAGATGGGTACAATCACATATAAAAATGATCTAATTAAAAGTCTGGAAGTCAGACTTCAAGTAGAGAAAGATTTGGTGGCTAGTTACTCTAAGCCCAAAATCAGTCTTACCCTTAATAGATGAGTTTGTGGCTCAAAAGGGTAAGGCAGGAATAGGCTATAAAGGTAACACCAGGGCTGCCCATTTCAAGAGAAAGGGCAAAGCACCAGTTCATCCATTGAATTTTAAAGTCCCTATAGCTTTTAGAAAGGTGCATGATCCTTCTAACAAGTATAATCTTGAAAACATTCATGGTCATAATAAGACTGATGTTCTGAATAATAAGGGTGTTAATGCCAATAAGTCAGCCCATGTTCATAAACCCCATGGTTATAAGAAATAAGTGGGTGTAGCTGCAGCAGCACCAGCACAGAACAGAAATTTTTCTGCCAAAAATGTATCTAGACCTAGATACAACAAGTATGAATGCTGGTGCTGTGGCAAGACAGGACATTTTGCCTTAGACTACTGGCATAACATAAGTGTCAGGAAGAACAACAGTCTGCCTGTTAGAAGAGCTGCTGGTAGTTTTATATGAATGGTGCTAACTTGAACCAAGGACCCAAGACTTACTTTGGTTTTAAGGGAAAGTAATTCTGTATTGCAGGAATGTCCAAGTTGCCATGCCCCTATATGGTACTTGGACAGCTGATGTTCCAGGCACATGACTGGAACAAAGGGGCTACTGAAGGAGTACACACCTATCAAGGATGGGCCTAAAGTAATCTTTGGTGGATCTGAAAGAGGAATCATCAAAGGATTTGGTAATATTTCTTCAAACCAAATTACCATCACTCAAGTGGATTATGTAAAAGGTTTGAAACATAACCTGATAAGCATAAGTCAGCTGAGTGATCTAGGATATGACATTTCATTTGTTAAAAATGGATGTGATATCAGAAGGTCAAGTGATCAAAAGGTCATATTGACTGGGTATAGGAAGAGAAATGTTTATTGTCTTGATTTTGGGTGTGAGAACAAAGGTTATCCTATTTGTCTTGTAGCTGATGAGAAAACATCTTATTGTGTCATATGGCACAAGAGGCTGGCTCATCTAAACTATAAGACAATTGGCCAACTCTTTAGTAAAGAGTTAGTGCGGAATGGTTCTCAAGTTAAGTGTGTAAAGGAAGGGATATGTTAAGCTTGTCAAAAGGGCAAGTAGACAAAATCCTCCTTTCATATCCTTGAAAACAAGGATTCAGTGAGGTGTCTATACCTCTTACATATGGATCTTTTTGGTCCTATGCCAGTTCATATTCTAGGTAGGAAGGTCTACACTTTTGCGGTTGTAGATGACTATTCTAGATATTCCTGGGTATTCTTTCTAAGATAGAAATCTGAAACCCCAAGTGTTTTACACAGTTTTGTCAGACAAATTAAGAATGAACTGGACAGTACAGTTGTCAAAATCAGAAGTGACCATGGCACTGAATTTCAATCTGAAAGTATGACAAGATTGTGTGAAGAGTTTGGGATTTTTCAAGAATTCTCCTCACCTAGAACACCTCAGCAAAATGTTATTGCTGAAAGAAAGAATAGGACATTGATTGAAGCTGGTAGAACTCTATTGAGTGACACTTCTCTCCCAAAATATTTCTAGGCTGAGGAAGTAAACAATGCATGTCATGTACTCAACATGGCTTCTATCACTAAGTACCACAAAAAGACTCCCTATGAGATCATGAAAGGTAGAAAACCGAATCTATCCTATTTTAGAATCTTTGGTTGTCAAGTGTTATATCCTTAACAATAACAAGTCTTATTTAACTAAGTTTGCTGCCAAATCCCAAGATGGGATATTTGTTGGGTACAACAATAATAATAAGGCTTATAGAGTCTACAACTTGATTACTCAGGTTGTAGAAGAATCTATACATGTTGTATTTGATGAAATAAGATTAATCAACAGTGAGTTGCTTTGTAGTTCATGCAGTCCAATAGGTATAAGCAATAAGATGGACAAGATTTGCATTGCAAAAGGCTCAACTGCAGATGAAGTATTGGAAAATGTTGTCTACTGTCCAGGGGGAGTACAAGACTCTCTAGAAGCTGATGATAACCAAGAGGTACAGTATAATGAAGAAACTTGAGGTGTTCAGCCAGAAGAAAGTCTTCCTCCAGCTGTAAGAAATCTAAAGGATCATCCAGCAGATCAGATAATTGGTGATCTAAGACATGGAGTGCAAACCAGAAGTAGAAATCTGAATACAGTTCTGCACTCAAGTTTTCTATCTCAACTGGAGCCAAAGAAATTTGAAGAAGCTATCCAAGACAAACACATGATTAATGCTATGCAAGAGGAGCTTAATTAGTTTAGAAAATGCAAGGTCTGGGAGTTTGTTCCTAAACCAAAAGACCACAACAACATTGGTACAAAGTGGATTTTTAGGAACAAGTTGGATGAGAATGGAGTTATTGTGAATAATAAAGCAAGATTGGTTGCAAAAGGATACAGATAGTAAGAGGGAATAGACTTTTATCAAACATTTGCCCCTGTAGCAAGACTGGAAGCAATCAGATTGTTCTTTGCCTATGCAGCATATCAAGGCTTCAAGGTATATCAAATGGACGTGAAATTAGCATTCCTGAATGGTGATCTGAAAGAAGAAGTCTATGTAGAGCAGCCATAAGGTTTTGTAGATTCTCTTAAACCTGGTTATGTCTATAGACTTAGGAAAGCATTGTATGGGTTAAAGCAAGCCCCAAGGGCTTGGTATGAAACCCTGTATACTTTTCTTATTGAGAACAAATTCTCAAGAGGTAAAATAAACAAAACTCTATTCCTAAGGGAATCTAAAGGTATCTTAGTTCAGATCTATGTAGATGACATAATCTTTGGATCTACAGATAACAACCTTTGCAAGAAGTTTGCCAAATTTATGCAAGGGAAGTTTAAAATGAGCAGTATGGGGGAACTTAAGTTCTTCTTGGGACTCCAAGTAAGACAGACTGATGATGACTTGTCCATATTCAAGTCTAAGTTCACCAAGGAGTTAATTAAGAAGTATGGTATGGAGTCATCCTCCACAATGAGAACTTCTATGGGAACGAGTATGTCTATATGCAAAGATGATGCAGGAAAACCTGTAGATGAGTCTTTGTATAGAGGAATAATTTGCTCTCTATTATATCTAACTGTTAATAGACCAGACATTATGTATGCAACATGTGTCTGTGCTAGGTACCAAGCATGCCTTAAAGAATCACATTATACTGCAGTCAAGAGGATTTTGAGATATCTAAAGGGCACACCTAATCTAGGCCTTTGGTACCCTAGGAATGGAGATTTTTTACTAACAGGTTATTCAGATGCAGATTTTGCAGGCTGTAGAGAAGATAAAAAAAGTACTACAGGTACATGCCAATTCCTGGGAGGAAGATTGATATCTTGGAGCAGTTAGAAGCAGACTACTGTGACAATATCCACAACTGAGTCTGAATATGTGGCAGCTTGAAGTTTCTGTGCACAACTATTGTGGATTCAGCATAAGCTAAGGGATTATGGTATTCAAGTAAGTAGAACACCTTTATTGTGTGATTCTAAAAGTGTCATCTTTATTGCAAACAATCCTGTTTCACATAGTAGGACTAAGCATATAGAGATAAAATACCATTTTCTTAGAGAACATGTAGAAAAAGAAGACATCTCATTAGAATTTGTTAAAACTGATTTTCAAATTGAAGATATATTTACTAAGCCTCTGGATGAAACTAAATTCAATAGATTTAAAATTGAATTAGGAATGCTGACCATAGGTTAGTTTACCAAAAATTGGCTAAGTAAAATAGTGTCAACACATTTAGTGATAAGGTGTCAACACAGAGAATTCATGTCGACAATTCAGGGAAATTGTGTCGACACAGAGAAAATGTGTCGACACCTAAGGGACAAAGAGTCTACACATCCAGAAATGTAGTGTCGACACAACCAGAGTAATGGTGTCGACATTTACAGATTTTGTGTCGACACTTATGATAAGATTCGACACAGAATTTCTGATGAACTACTAAGTATCTCCTGTGTCGACATATCATCAATTGGTGTCGACACATAGTAGTCAGTGTTGTGGTCGAGACAATAGAAGTTTGTGTCGACACATTCCAACATTGTCGACACTTTTAGACTGTTTTTTGCCCGCCTTTTGATCTTCTTTGATTAGAAGGGTATAAATAGATCAAGAACTTATTCTGTCGACACGCTCACCAGGGTTTCGAGACCAAAGGCTTGTGTCGACAATCTCTCTCCTCTCCAATCAAGCTTTCTCTTCATTCCAATGGCGCCCAAGGTTGAAGACAATGTCAATGAAGGATATAAGATGGTTAGGCATGCCTTCAACGATGCAGAATCGGAGTTCAAACATGTCATTTCTCTTCTTGCAGACAATGGATTAGAATATCTAGTCTCTGAACCTAGTAAGATATGGAAGAAGGAGTATTCGAGTTCTATAATGCTGCATCGATGGACTCAACAGGATTGAAGATCAAATTCTCTGCATATTGAGAAAGAGTCAAGCTATCTCAAAAGAGGTTGAGCAAGATTCTCCATCTTCCTAGAATACAAGATGAGGAAGAGGTACCAGCCTCAAGGACCAAGGAGGCACTTCAATGGTGTGGATTTGATCCAACCATAAAGATGGGATCTGCCATCAACAGGAAGGGCATGAATCCTCAAGGGAAATTCTTGTCTGAAATTATAGGAAAAGTGATCTTATGCAAACTACGTGGCCATGATAGGATATCAGCCTATATGTTCAGCCTGATGACTAGGGTGATCTTTAAGATTCAAACAAATTGGTCTGCTGTACTGTTTGATAAGATTAAAGAAGAAATCAAGAAGCCAAACTTGGCTAGGAT
Source organism: Platanthera zijinensis (assembly GCA_039513925.1). Taxonomy (NCBI): domain Eukaryota; kingdom Viridiplantae; phylum Streptophyta; class Magnoliopsida; order Asparagales; family Orchidaceae; genus Platanthera; species Platanthera zijinensis. Next base: position 134,935,440 of record CM077080.1, on the reverse strand, counting down.
CATGAGTCTGTACCTGGCTGGAATCATTCTAGAGGTAATGCAATAGATTCTTGGATCAAAGAAAAACCACATGAGGAGAATGGACATGAGGTTATTCTCCAGGTGGGATAGAGTTCTTTCAAAAGAGATTCCTGAGCATGGTCATGAAGATGCACAAGATCAGGAAGAGCAAGTTAGAGCACAAATTCAGGATCTGACTGTGACTACCCAGGTCCAGGAAGAGACTATAATTGCACAAGTGCAGGGGGAGCTAGAAAGTATACAAGTCCAGGACAATGCTGAGAAAGCACATATGCAGGGGGAGCCAGAGTCTGAACAGGTACAAGAGGAATAAAGAATTAATTTATCAGAGGACATTATTCCTCAAACTGATGTTGATATTTCTGGTGCTGCTGCTGCTGCTGAGAAAGTACAATCTCCTACTCTCACACAACAAGAATTCACTCTTAAAGAGTTGTTTCCTGATATTGGAGGAGAAATAGATAAAATGGAGACCCTAAGATTTGAGGGGGAACAAGTAAGGGTTGAGGGGGAGCAGGTTGACATAGAGGAAGAGCAACAAGTAGCTGAAAAAGAAATTTCTTCCACTCCTCATGAGAGGGTTAATATTTATAGTTCTTCAAAATCTGAGCAAGAAGAAGTAAGGGAGGCCAAGAAAAGAAAACTTATGGTCTTCAAGAGGAGAAGTCACAGCTATAAGAAAGCTCTCCAGACAACAACTCACCAAGCTACTACTGATTTTGATTACACTAAATTTATGATAAATTTACAAATCAAAATGGATGAGAAGAGATTGCTTCTTTAAAAATATGTGGATGAAAGCCAAAAGGCTCTTCAATTTGATCTTGCACAAGAGATAAAATCTATAAGATTTGAAGTTAATCAGAACAAAAGAGAGATGACAGATTGCTTCCACAAGGGAGGCAATGCTGTGGTATTTCTTGCCAAGCAACAAGAAGACATAAAGAAGCAAGTGGATGAGATGGTTGTTAAACAAGGCTATATCCTTGAGAATCAAATAAGAATGAATGAAAATCTGGCTGAATCACATAATGTGATAGTCACTGAGTTCACAAACACTGTTGTTGCAATGGCTGCTGCAAGGGCTAAAGAAAAAGACGAATATGATCAGAAGCTACAAGCTGCCCTAGATGCAGTTTAAACTGCCATCACTTCATCTGAGAAGTTGATTAGTGACAAACTTCAAAAATTAAAGCCATTCTTTAAAGATGGAATCAACTATCTGGATGGACAAATCAGATTTCAGAAAGATGACTTGAGAGAACATGTGGCTAGAGAAATCATAAAGGGGGAGAGGGTGTTAGTCTATGCTGGGTCTAACCATGCCAAATGGGTAACTAACAGCATAAGAGAAACTCTTGGATATCCACCCCTGTGTGATGATAATAATATGGCTGAGTCAGGGGTGCAACCAATTCTACTTGAAGGTGATCAACCTGAGGTTGCCCAAGTCATTTACCCTCCTGCAGATATTGGAATGATACATGAACAGGTTCAGTCAATGTACAACCCTCCACAACCTATTACAAATGTGATTATTGAAAAGGTTGATATGCCAGATACTGCTATCAAAGCTCAGCAAGATACTTTATTATAAAAGAAAAGATTTAGAGAGCAAGCAAAATTAAAGCCAGACTTTGAGCAGTGGAGCCCCACTTCAAGGAATATCATTTTAACTACATGGAAGGTTTTAAAAGATCAAGTACATGAAAGGGGAAAATGGTACAATGAGCATGAATGGAAAAAGTATGAAGCAAGACAAGAAGCCATAGTTCAACACAGGAGAAAGGCTAAGATGGGGAAGCTACCTCCTGATACTCAGGAACCTAGCAAGTATTTCCCCATGCCCTTTCATTATTTTGAAAGACAAAGGATCAAGGCTGAAGCACAGAAGAAAGTTGATCTGAAAGGAAAGAAGCCCATAGAAGATACAGAACCTCCTGCTCAGGCTCAGATAATATCTGGAAAAGGGATAGTCATCAAGGAGCCTGCCCAGCCTTAGTCTTAGATTTACTAGTTTTTGTTCAAGAACTATGTAATTGTTAGTTTGTTAAAAGAAATCAATGTAAACATTTTGTAACAAACTTTTTGAGTTGATATACAAAACATTGTTCTGTGATCATTTACTTTTACATATTTATTCTGTGATATAACTATGATATGTGTTTTGTTTATATAGTACCCTGTTATATAATGCTTATATACATCATCATGTTTATTTTATAAGTGGTGTATATCATTGGCTAAAGGGTTATGACTTCTCCAAATAGGAGGAGATTGTTGGGTACATTGGAAAATGTGTACCTGATTTGGAGAAGCCTCACTTAGCTCAATGATATACATCAAGGTGTATTTGATGTTATTTTGAGTTTATATGTGCAGGTTAAGAATGTGCTAGAATGCAGGAAAAATATTCTAAGTCCATGTGTCGACACCTGAGGAAGCTGTGTCGACACTTCAGTAAGAGTGTGTCGACACTTGGAAATAGCTGTGTCGACACTTCAGAGGACTTGTGTCGACACCGGGAGGCAGTGTCGACACACAGAAGATTATAGTCGACATCGGTTGTGTCGATACTGGGAGGCAGTGTCGACACACAAAGGCAGAGTCGACAACAACTGTGTCGACATTTGGAGGCAGTGTCGACACACACTATGTTCTAAGTCTACATCAACTATGTCGACACATAGGACTTGTGTCGACACACAGCTGAGTCTAGACCAAGTTGATTGATGATGTATTGTGAAGTGTTTGTGTCGACACAAATAACCAGTGTCGACACATTCTCAAGATGCAGTATCAAGAAGCTGTGTCGACATAAAGGCAGCTTTGTCGACATCACCAAAGGCTATGTCGACACTTAAGTCACTTTATCGACACATATTGACAGATGGTCTCGACACTTTATGGCAGACAGACTCGACCCTTTGCTGACAGAGTCAAAGGCTCAAGAACTGTTTGAAGACTTGACAGCTGTGAGTTACAACAGGTTTACTGAAGCTGTCAGACTTGTTAGAAGTTAGTTATAAACTGGATCAGCCGGTTACCAAGGATGAAGTCTATAAATAGATGGATTCAGAAGAAAAAACTGAACAACACATAGAGAAGAAGTATTGTCACCACTAACACAATTAGAGATTGATCTCTTATCAAGAAAGTACAAGTAACAAAGAAGAAGATCTTCGTGAGAAGATCTTAGAAGACGATATGAAGTAGTTTACTATTAGGATTCTGTCTAAGTGGAATTCAATCAAGAATTCAGTAGTATCTTCAAGAGATTTGGATAGAGAGAGATTTAGCAATTTGAAGACAAGGAGGAGACATTCACAGGTCTCTCAAGAAGCAGATACTGAACTAATCTGTCAAGGAGATTCAGATCTATTTTTGAAGTCTAAGAAGGAAGCTTCCAGTCAGTTTTATTCAAAGGAAATCAACCCAATAAAGTTCAGATTCAAGAAGCTTTGAAGAAAGCTAAGATCAAGTTGATTTCATCCATCAGCCTCTTCAAGAAGCTGATCAAGAAAGTTCTTATCCCTTCTCTCTCAACAGGGGTAAGAGATTACAAAAATTCCTTATCAAATTCTGTAGGATCTATTCATAGATCTGAGTTGTAAGCCTATTTTATAAAGGCTGAGTGTATGAGATTTATTCTCTGAGGTAGGGCTGTTTATGCCTGAGTTGTAGGAGAAGGTATTCTCTTAGCTGTAGGCCTTGTGGCAAGGCTGAGGTAGGGCTAGTTAGCCTGAGTTGTAGGAGAAGGTATTCTCTGAGTTGTAGGCCTTGTGGCAAGGCTGAGGTAGGGCTTGTTAGCCTGAGTTGTAGGATAAGTATTCTCTAAGTTGTAGGCCTTGTGGCAAGGCTGAGGTAGGGCTTGTTAGCCTGAGTTGTAGGAATCCTTCTGGATTCTGAGCTGTAGGATCTGAGGATCTGAGTTAAATGAAGAAGTTAGGCTGACTCTAGCATACTGCTATATAGGTGAAGGGGGAAAGTGGATGTACCTAGACCTTGGGGAACCACTATAAATCTGTATGCAATCTGTGATGTGTGTATGATTGTGATTATTGTGCTGTGTTAGCTATAGAAATATCTGATTTATTAAAATAACTGTAGTTATATTCTGCCTTAAGTTAAATCAAGGAAAAGTACCTATTCACCCCCCCCCCCCCCGCTCTAGGTGTTTAGGTAGTCTTGAAAGTAAAACTATCACCTTCCGTATGCCCCTAGAAGAACACAACCTAGAGTATCCGCGTACTAGTGCTGGCTATATCAACCAGTCTTTCTTTGGCTAAGTTTCCCACACTGCCGAGTCAACGCACTGACGTCGGTGTGAACGACTGTCAAATACTAAAGACCCACCACCTTATTCTGTATCCAAAGCCTCGGACCCCTGGCTCCCCGGACTATCCCATCCATGCATCTACCTTCTGAAGCTACCGTCCGGATGGCAATCAAACCAACCTATTCAACCTCCCTAGCTACTGGGGTGTGTGAATGTGAAACCCTAGTTATACTAGTTGCATTTTTAGTTTAATATTCATACGGTTTACGTTAGCCTAGGACTGCCCCCGGCATACCCCGTGAAGGGCTCTCAAAGGGCACTAGGAATTTTGATGGTAGCTGAAGCCCATCGTTCCCTTTCGCAAGACACTTAATATAATTGGTTATTACCCTTATCACGATCCCTTTTAATATTATACTGGGTCTAACCCTAGTGTATTTGACTCTTCCTCTTCACGGAAAAGATGATCCTTCGTCGATCCCGGACACCACTTAACACTAGCCATTCCAACACTCTACCCATCCTACTCACTTGCAAAACAAATACACTAATATGCCATCTCCCTAAAATCATTTTGCACCATAATATGATTCCTGCAGTTTTCACTAAACGCAGACCATCCTAAGCTATATGATGTATATAATGGGAAGTACATAAAATATTTATCCAAATGACCTAAGTTATTTACTGGGAGTCTACCATGACATAATTAGGATAAATACAGAAATTAACATTTTTCCTGTTTTTTTGATATTTAATTAATTTCTTTCCAATCTAATCCATGCTTGAATTGCCATAATGTACAATATTTTCTCAAGTAATAGCCCGCAAGAATTTTATGAACACTAGATAACAGAGAGTTAACAATAAATATCAAATTCCATAATTTTCCATAAATGCTTTGGCTTCTAATTAATTAATCCAATGTAAATCCAACCATCATGAATAAAGAAGGAAGTAATACAATGTATCATCAGATAATTATAGAAAAATTACTGAATCTTATGGGTGACCAAATAAAACCTCTGAGCAAATATAATAATTTTTCAAGCTTATTAGGTACCAAAATTAATTTAAATGGTTTTACATGAAAAGTATCACTTTGTGAAGCAACCCATATAAAAGACTTCCAAAAATTCCAAAAAAAATCTACAAGGCTTTATAACATTATAAAAGGTCCTCTGACTAAATTTCATAAGATTCCAATGAGTGGTTAATTCATAAGAAATTCCTAAGTTGAAAGTAAAATTTGATGATTTGTAAATGAAGTACTATATTTATTGATCTATAATTCATAACAAAATTTCCAGACATGAAAATCATTACGGAAACACTCCTGCCAAAGTTTCATTATTAATCAAGGTCACATGAATCATTATAAAATTCCTAGGGTGTAAAGACCTAAATACTTATTAAGTGGTTTATGTGGGGTATTTGTGTCCAACCACTACCCAATCACTTCCTAGGGCCTTTAACCACCCTACAAGTATTTATTCTAAATACCAAGTCTATACAAGGACATATCACCCTATATCCTTCACAAACCCCCAAAGTCCAACCTTAGGGTTTGAACTAGAGTCCTAGAGCTTACCCACCCCAATCCATCTCAAACTCGATGAGAGGTTGTGTTTACTGACCATGGGTCTCTGGCCATGATCCCAACCCATTTGGGTGAGAATTGGCTCTTCCAAGCACCAAATACTCCTTGCCCTAATTTATCCCTTAGGAGACCAAAATTTGGTCACAACAAAACTTATTCAAATAAAACCCAATTGGGCTCAGATTTTTACCAGAGCCTTATGACATCCCCCAAGATCACTCTCCAAAATATTGGGGGTTTTGAGTTATTTAAGACACCTATTTAAATTGTATAAGGATTATTAAATTTTTCCAATAACTATAAGAAAATATTTCCCAAAAATCCTCATTTTTGGATATGTTATAGGTATAGGTAACAGTGAGCCCCATCCAAAATTTGAGGTCATTTGGATGGCTAGATTTGTGGGGGCATTCAAAATACTATCTGTTCTAGCCTAGATATAGACTCCACCAAAATGGGTGTTGTGGTCGAACCACTTACCCAAATGAGTCCAAATAAAATTTAAATAAAACTAGACTTTACGACCTACAACATTGATGTTGTTCATATTTCTAGTAGAGGGTCCTACCTATTTTTAATATTTATTTCAAAAATCATCCAGAAAATACGACAGAAATTTGGATAAAAGGAATAAATAAATTTAATCAGCACACATCTTGATGCAGATCCAACAGCACTGGGATCGTCTTCTTCCTACAGCCAAGGGCTGAGATTAGCCTGACCTGGAGCACATTCCAGACGCTACCATCGGCCAACCAGCCTCCTCCCTGGCCGGCCGCTGCCACCACCATCTCCGTTGAGGTGGTGGCCATCGTTGGGCGGCGGCGCAGCCGCCGGAGGGGCGTTTTCCGGCGAACTCGACATGTCTTTTTTTCGCGGAAATAACAAGGAAGACAACCTCTTCCCGATCGGGCTCAGTTGAGCCTGATTCTTAATCCTAAAGAAGGATAAAATCTACCCGTAGAGAGAGAGGAGGGGAGGACCTTGTTCGCGGGTTGGAGTCGTGCCGATCGAAGGAAGTCCATGAGCGGTGGAGGTGTCGCTGGCGCTCAGAAAAAGCACACAAAAATCTCTCGTCTCCTTCGGGCAAGGTGTGGAAATGAAGGCTTGAGGTTTAGGGAAGCTTTTAAATCAGTAAAATGGGGGAGGGGAGAGGTCTAACTGATGGTGGCCATTAATGGTCCCTTAAAGCAATTTCGGCCATGGTGGTGGGGGGAATGAATATTGCTCAAAAAAGCAAGGTAATGGCTGGAAACTCCTCATCTTCCCTAGGGGACTTGAATCCATCCATAAAAGAGGAGTGAAAGGATGCCAAGGCATTCAAGCGACATTTGTGTCCATGAAAGCCGACTCTCGGCCATGGCTGCGTCTTTTCATTTTCATGACCGCCGGTCACGTGGAATACTTACTTTTGACCGGTCAATATTTATTTAAATAAGACTTAATACGGTTTTACTAGAGAAATGACTAATTTAACACAGCATGGCCCACTTCGCGAAACACCCGGTTCAGCTGAACCAACAAACAGACCAAAAGCGCTAGGAAAATTCTAAGTAAAATGGTGTTGAGTGAGCTCAGCTCACTCAATGCCATTGTAAGACCCCAACCTCGGAGGTGATCGCGGGGCCATCAAGCAGCCTTTTGGAGGTCTGAACAGGGGCACACGGCCTGGCACACGGCCGTGTGCCTACCCGTGTTCAGTGTTTTGTGCAGTCTCGAGTCAGAGAAGGACACGGCCTGAGACACACGGCCATGTCTCAAGCCGTGTGTGGGGCACACGGCCTCGAACACGGCCGTGTTCGAAGCCGTGTTCTGGAAGCCCGACGATCGTCCTGAAGCTCCAGGTAACACAGCCCGTGGCACACGGCCGTGTCAGGAGCCGTGTCGATCGGCGAATGAGCTACACGGCCAGACATACGGCCGTGTGTCAAGCCGTGTTCGGCCCAGTTTTTGGATGTTTAGATCTAATCTCGGCCGTTCGTTCCCTTGGATCTAAATCCGATGGTGGGAGCTGCCCCTGGGGGGTTATTAGCCGGGAAATGGGGGGAGAAACCCTCATTTTCATCTTGAGTTTCTCTTTCTTCATCTTAGAGAGAGGGGAGAACTCCCTTGGTGGTGTGAGCCCAAGATCCGGCCGCCGGAGGAGTTTTGAAGCACCGATTCGCGATCCGAGTCCGGATCCTCGAAGGCAAGGGCGAGGCGAAGCTTTCCATCCGACTACATCTTCATGGCGCCGCGGAAAAATGCGAGGGTAACGATCCTCTTCATAGGGCATGTGTAGTCGCCCTTCTTTCTATGCATGGGGAAATCCCCCTCTCGCGAGTGCGCGTTGAGGCGCGGAATCACTTCGGGTAGATATGTAAAGTCCCCGTTGTTAGAGCCCGGAATCGGAGTACGGGGGTAGGCATTGTGTGTGAAGCCTATTCGGGTTTAACCCGGATCGGTGATGTTTGCATTGCATGGCCGGAGAAGACTCCGCGCCGATGATTTTAGTTTTCCGAAATTTCTACGCGGTAGATTGCATACAGGGATCCTTGGGGGTTAACCTCGAGGCGCACCCGGAAAGCTTGGGCAGAATCGCATTGCCGCCACGATGTTGCCTTGGAGGGCAAATCGGTACATAACGGGGTTATGTGCGTGTTTTGATCGATTGTGGGAATGAGGAGAAACTTGGCCCGCACCGATGGCTAAATGGCCGTGGTGAAGTGAGCAACGGGCGGGTGGAACTCTACCCATTCCAAGTGGTCTCGGTAGAAGCGACCTAAAGTACATGGAACTTCCCGGGGGGTTGGAAACGGGCCTAGGCTTCGGCTGAAAGGGCTAAATGCTCACGAGTGTTGCCATCCGAGGGATGGTGGTGGAATCGCGGTGTCGGACTTGGTCCGGACCGGGTTCACCGATTAGTGCCCTGAGAGCACGGAGTGTGCGGCCGTGCGTGCCGACACTTGTGGCGAATAGAATACTCTATAGAATTGCTATGGTAGTTTTATATGCAGGGAAGGAGCACCGCCATCCCGAGAAGCGGGACGGGGTCGTTATAATTTGGTCAGCTTTTGCTGACCGTTGCCCTTTTGTATTGCCACCTCTTGGGTGGGTTGTTTTCTACAGGTGCTGCTGCGGAGCCAAGTGGCAAATAGCGGGCTAAAGCCCAAGTTGCAGCGCCAGCCCTCGAAGGCTTAGTTATTAGCTTTTTCATATTCATGTATGGCCGGCCTGCGGGCCGATGTATGAAAGACGCTATCTTGTTAAGCGAACACTTTTGTAAGGCCTTAAGGCCGTGAACTCTTTTGTGTATGTACTCATTCCTGGGTTGTAGTGGACATTCATGCTCTGTGGCAGGGTTCTTATCCTTTTGCAACTTAATTAAATTGCTTCCGCTAGGTGTTGTGTAGGACGCTCTGATTGGTTGTGTGGTTTCAATGCGTAACCAACCGGTCTGTCTGTAGTATATGGCGTCGGGCCCCGGCCGGACCTACTGCTATATGCTATGCGACGGATAGGGGTGTTACAAATTGGTATCAGACTTCTGGTTTCAGTCACGCTTAAATGAATTCGTGGACGAATTCACTTTAAGGGGTGGTGAGCACATTGTGTGCGTCATCGTTATAACATGAAAAGAACCCATGAATGTCCACTTAGGAATGAAAATACACATGATTGAGGAACCTGCGTGTTCCTATAATTGCTGTTTGCAGTAATTTTTGGGTCGCTTATCGGTGTTTTGCACGATCTTAGGTGACTAGAAGTGGCGCTGGGCCGTCTGAACTGCTAGGTTCTGAGGCAAGCAGTGCGCCAAGCGATGCGCCTGCAACACCTTTGTCTGCTGAGACCATTAGGTTGGTGGCAGAAGCGGTCATGGCAATGATCAATGCGCAGCCTGCAAGGCAGGTGCAGCAGCCTGCTCCTGCTGTGGAACAGGTACCGCTTCAGGCGGCAGAGCAAAGGAGGGTTGAGCAAGTAGTTTTGGAGCCAGAGTTGCCTAGGAGAGAAACTGAAAGACAACTGAAGCATGTCATAGGCTTTCACCCACCGGTATTCACGGGGGCAGAAACCCCGACCCAAGCAGAGGATTGGCTCTCAAGGGTCAACAGGGTGATGACTGCGACGGAAACTGAAGAGTGGCAGAAGACCACTATAGCGACGTTCCTTTTGGATGGGGACGCAAGACTGTGGTGGGAGGGCCTAGAGCTGCATCAGTTGAGGGGAAGGCCATTGGCCGAAGTCCCGATGGAGGAGTTTGCGAGACTATTTATGGCTCGATACCTCCCCTCGGCGCAGAGGATCGCGCTAGAGAGCGAATTCCAGAAGTTGGTGCAGGGTGATAGCACTGTTGATGATTACCTCCACGAGTTTACTCGGTTGGGGAGATATGCCGGCGCTACCTTCGCAGATGAGGAGCGCAAGATGAGCCGCTTTTATGAAGGGCTAAGGGATGACTTGAGGTTGTTGCTGTCGGGGCCCAAGGCGCAGGGTTTCATGACCCTGGTCAGTTCGGCCCGGTCCTTGGAGAAGGATATGAGAAACGTGCAAGCGAAGAAGGAGAGGGAATCTGGTGGCAAGAGATCAGAATTCAAGGCGCCGACTACGTCGAAGTCGGGCTACCGCAGATTCTCCAAGAAGTCTAGGACGTCGGGTCCAGCTTCTTCTGCAGGTGCCTCGGGGGCAACTACCAATCAAACCCCGGGCGCTTGCTTCACGTGCGGAAAGCCAGGGCACTTTGCCCGTGATTGCTGGAGTGGACGCTCAAAGTCCGAAAGGAAACAGGGAGCTACCTACGAGGAAAAGGGCAAAGCGGTGGAGTCGACCGCGTCCCACTATGCTCCGACTCAGCCTAGAGTCTACAACTTGGGCCAGCAGGAGGCCATCAAGCAAGCGGATGTGGTGACAGGTATGAGTTAATTTATGCAAGTTGACTTGAGAATACTATTACCTATTGCTTGTTAAGCTAATGTCTTTTGCTTAGGCTTTGTGGTGATTAGCGATAGTCCGGCACGGGCACTGTTCGACACTGGTGCTTCGCATTCTTTCTTGTCCGAACAGTTTATATCGTGTATCGGAGTCCCTTCTTCGATGGCGAAGGACAAGTTAGATGTGTTGCTACCGAATGGGTGCTCGATCCGTGCGGACAGAGTGTGCGCCATGAAGGTTCACATTGGGAGCCAAGAGTTCGACTTGCTAGCGTCATTGCTGCCGCTAGTAGAGTTCGATGTTATCTTTGGAATGGATTGGCTGTCAGAGCAGAAGGCTTGGATCGATTGCGACCGTAAGGAGGTCAAGCTGGGTGTAGGGCGGGAGACTACTTTCGAGGGGCTTAAGGGGTCGAGCAAGACACTAATGTCTGCTCTTCAGGTGGTGAAGGCGGTTCGTGCTGGTGCAGAGCTGTTCTTTGCGATAGTGGGGGCTGTGGAGCCAAAGTCCCCGTTGGATAGCATCCCCGTGGTTTGCGAATACCCCGATGTGTTCCCGGATAGCCTTCCCGGAGCCCCACCGCAGAGAGAGATTGATTTTACTATCGAGCTCGTGCCGGGTGCCAAACCCGTGTCACGTGCTCCTTATAGGTTGGTGCCAAAGGAGATGGCGGAGTTGAAGGTTCAGCTAGAGGAACTGATGGAGCAAGGTTATGTGCATCCAAGTTCGTCGCCTTGGAGCGCACCGGTCCTCTTCGTTAAATAGAAGGACGGTAGTATGCGGCTGTGCATCGACTACAGAGAATTGAACAAGTTGACGGAAAAGAATAAGTACCCGATCCCGAGTATTGATGATCTCTTTGATCAGTTAGTCGGATCGTCGGTATACTCCAAGTTGGACTTGAAGTCGGGGTACTATCAGCTGAGAATCAGGGAGTGTGATATCCCGAAGACGGCGTTCAATACGAGGTATGGGCATTTCGAGTTCACGGTCATGCCGTTTGGACTGACAAATGCGCCATCAGTGTTTATGGATCTGATGAACAGGACGTTCAGAGATTTCCTGGATCGCTTTGTGATCGTCTTTATTGACGATATTTTGGTATACTCGCAGTGCGAAGAAGACCACTTCAAGCATTTGCATTTGGTGTTGGAGACTCTGAGGAGGAATGAGCTTTACGCGAAGTTCTCCAAGTGCGAGTTCTGGCTACCCTCGGTAGCGTTCCTTGGTCATATAGTGAGTGGGGAAGGTATAGCGGTGGTTCCGGCGAAGATTGTTGCGATACGGGAGTGGCCTGCGTTATCTTCTATCGCGGAAGTCCGTAGTTTTCTCGGGCTTGCCGGATATTACAGGCGCTTCGTAGAGAACTTCTCGCGGGTAGCGTTACCCCTCACGAAGTTGGCAAGGAAGGATCAGAAATTCTTGTGGACGCAAGAGTGCGTGCAAGCTTTTGAGGAGCTGAAAAGGCGGTTGACCACGATGCCAGTGCTAAGTTCGTCGAGTGGGACCGAGGGCTTTGAGGTGTATAGCGACGCTTCGGGTAGCGGTTTGGGCTGCGTGTTGTTGCAGCATGGTAGCGTGATAGCGTATGGATCGCGTCAGCTAAAGGTGCATGAAAGAAATTATCCGGTGCACGACTTGGAGTTGGCGGCCGTGATATTTGCACTCAAGTTGTGGAGGCACTACCTATACGGCGTAAGAGTCGACATATACACCGATCACAAGAGCCTAAAATACTTGTTGGATCAAAAGGATCTCAATATGAGGCAGAGGAGGTGGATGGAGTTCCTGGGGGACTACACCTTCAAGATACATTATGTACCCGGGAAGGGCAACGCTGTTGCGGATGCGCTGAGCCGCAGGGCTCCCGCCCGAGCCAACTGGTTGTCGGTGCATGATGAGCGGCTAGTGCGGGAGTTGGAGGAGCTTGAGATCTGTTGCGTGGACAAGCAGACGAGCGCCAAAGCAATGTTAAACTGGACAGAGGTGCAGTATGACCTGGCTGACCGGGTTCGGCAGGCATTGGAGTTAGATGACTCCATGAAAGAGCTTATGGAGGCCGCTCTGGATGGGTCAAATTCCCAGTTCTCGATAGAAGATGGGTTATTAAGGAAGGATCATCGTTTGTGCGTCCCAAGTGGGGGTAACCTCTGGGCGGAGTTGATGTACGAGGCTCATCATACCAAGTACTCAATCCACCCAGGGAGCACGAAGATGTATCGTGATCTTAAGAAGTTGTTTTGGTGGCCGGGACTTAAGAAAGATGTAGCGTTGTACGTGGCTAAATGCCAAACGTGCGCCTTGGTGAAGGCGGAGTGCCAAAAGCCAGGAGGATTTCTGAAATCCTTGCCTATACCGGAGTGGAAATTCGACGACATATCCATGGACTTTGTGCACGGGTTGCCAAGGTCACAGAAGGGAAACGACACCATCTGGGTGATCGTAGATCGGCTAGCTAAGGTGTCGCATTTCATTCCGCATAGGAAGGATGATCCAGTGGAGAAACTGGCAAAGTTGTACGTTAACAATATTGTTAGGCTGCATGGTGTGCCTCGTAGCATTGTGAGTGATCGCGATGGGCGGTTCACGTCAAATGATTGGAGGTTGGTGCAGCAGATGCTGGGGACAAAGTTAAAGTTCAGTACAGCTTTCCATCCGCAGACGGATGGGCAGACAGAGAGGGTCAATAGAACTATGGAGGACATGCTACGCATGTGTGTCATGGACTTCGGTAAGCATTGGGAAGACCATCTTTATTTGGTGGAGTTCGCGTACAACAACAGCTACCAAGCGAGTATACAAATGGCGCCCTTCGAGGCCCTGTATGGTAGGAAGTGTCGCACGCCGTTATCGTGGCTTGAAGCGGGTGAGGCAAGGTTGTACAAGAAGCAGGAGGTGGAGAGTGCTACCTCGTTAGTGCGGATCATTCGGGAGCGCTTGTTGATCGCTCAGGACCGGCAGGCGAAGTATTACAATGCCAAGCACCGGAACGTGGAGTTCGCGGTAGGCGATTGGGTATACCTGAAAGTGAAGCCGTTCAAGGGGGTTTCGCGGGTGAGACGCTTGAAGAAGCTGAGCCCAAGGTACCTTGGACCTTTTGAGGTCCTGGAGCGAGTCGGTGAAGCTGCATACCGTTTGAAGCTATCAGTGGAGTTGAGTGGATTACATGATGTGTTCCACATTTCTGTGTTGCGGAAGGCGGTGCAAGAGCCTTCGCAGGTGATCGCGGCTGATCAAGTACCGGTTGAGGAAGGGTTGACAACGAAAGTCAAGCTCATATCTATTGAGGATTTTGAAGTCAAGCGGCTTCGGAACAAGGAAATCAGAATGGTGAAGGTCCATTGGGATAACTGCGGGCGCGAGGAGCTCTCTTGGGAGCGAGAGCAGACAATGCGCGAGGAGTACCCCGAGTTGTTCCCCTCAGGTACTCGATTTGTTTATTTTTGTGTAGTCTCTGTTCTTAATTTCGGGACGAAATTCTCTTAAGGGGGAGGGAGTTGTAAGACCCCAACCTCGGAGGTGATCGCGGGGCGATCAAGCAGCCTTTTGGAGGTCTGAACAGGGGCACACGGCCTGGCACACGGCCGTGTGCCTACCCGTGTTCAGTGTTTTGTGCAGTCTCGAGTCAGAGAAGGACACGGCCTGAGACACACGGCCATGTCTCAAGCCGTGTGTGGGGCACACGGCCTCGAACACGGCCGTGTTCGAAGCCGTGTTCTAGAAGCCCGACGATCGTCCTGAAGCTCCAGGTAACACGACCCGTAGCACACGGCCGTGTCAAGAGCCGTGTCGATCGGCGAATGAGCTACACGGCCAGACACACGGCCGTGTGTCAAGCCGTGTTCGGCCCAGTTTTTGGATGTTTAGATCTAATCTCGGACGTTCGTTCCCTTGGATCTAAATCCGACGGTGGGAGCTGCCCCTGGGGGGTTATTAGCCGGGAAATGGGGGGAGAAACCCTCATTTTCATCTTGAGTTTCTCTTTCTTCATCTTAGAGAGAGGGGAGACTCCCTTGGTGGTGTGAGCCCAAGATCCGGCCGCCGGAGGAGTTTTGAAGCACCGATTCGCGATCCGAGTCCGGATCCTCGAAGGCAAGGGCGAGGCGAAGCTTTCCATCCGACTACATCTTCATGGCGCCGCGGAAAAATGCGAGGGTAACGATCCTCTTCATAGGGCATGTGTAGTCGCCCTTCTTTCTATGCATGGGGAAATACCCCTCTTGCGGTGACTCCTTCACGTCCTGAAGGGTCATCACCACAAGGCGCCGATTCTGCCGGCCGATTTCGATCACAGAAAAGTAGCACAATTATTGAAGTAAGAGCAATGCAGTCCACAATAATAAAAATCACATATATATAATAAAACTCCACGAAGGGAGTGTCCACAGAAACATCAGAGTACTATAAAAACGGGCTTATGCCCGGTACAAAATGTCCTCACTACAAGTCTCTCATGCGGAAGCGAAACAGTAAACTACTCAAAGTCGAGACTCACGGTCCCGGCTGTGTGAACTCCGGAGCTAGACTGCCCCATCTCTAGGCGCACCGATCTCTGGGGCTGCTCCTCCATGCTGGGCTCCACGATTCCCTAAATGATGCGGTTCGAAAACCGTTAGTCATAAAGACTAAGCCCTATCATCCCCTACCCCTTCCCCCATGGCTCCTAGGTACCGAGCGGAGAGGAAGAAAGGGAAGGACATGAAGGTGGAGATTAAACATGAAAACAGATGGCAGCGGGAACTAATTCTAGCAAGTTGTGTTAGGTGAGCAGTTATATGAAGGTTATAATAGGTCTAACAGTAAGGAAAGCAATTATAAGAATTTAAACCTTCACTTATGCGAGAACACATAAGCAAAAGGGATCTTTTGCAAGGCTCCCATCGTATAGAGTGTCCCATACCACTTATACGTTGGGGTGTCGGTTATCAAACAGCAATGGTTGTTATATATTGAAAATAACCTTTGATTTATAAACTTGCCCACACAAGCTTATAGACCAAGGGGTCGTTTTGCAGGTCCTAATGTATAAGCGTCCCATACCACTTATACTTTAGGTGTCAAGGTTTAATGAATCGATTATGCTATGACATGCTAGTGGGTATGATGAAACATGCAAGTGCAACTCACACACCCGACTCTGTGCACACAGACCTTTAGTTCCCCCTTTCGGAGCCGTTACCTCCCAGGATACCTCCGTAGTGGCAGACGGAAGCGGTGGGTTGGGCCTCGCCCACCTCAAAACCAGTAAAAGCACCACTGGTCTGACCTATCGTACGCCTCAACGCTTGGTGCACTAAGCGGACGCCTGCGTACTCTTGCCGGCTGGCGCACCGGACTTCTGTTGGCGAAGTGCTAACCACCTCGCCGAGTCAACGATATCGGTGTCGGTGCAATCGAACTCCCCGATATCGAAAGACCCACCACCTTAACTTTCCTATCTTATGCACATGCAAGTTTAATCGCAAACAAACAGAACCGAGCCGAAGCTCTCTGGACCAAACGTCCGTCTCCAACCGACCGAGCCGAAGCTCCCCGGACCATCCGTCCGTCTCTAAACCAACCGAGCCGAAGCTCTCATCATTCTTCCTGTGCCAACAGTGTTTGTGAAGAGTGCAACCCTAGTTACTAAGTTACTCTTGTCGGTTTATTATTACAGTTTACGTTAGCCCAGGACTGCCCCCGGTATACCCCGTGAAGGGCTCTCAAGGGGCACTAGGAACCAAGACGGTGCATTACGGCCCGAAGTTCCCTTTCGCAAGGCACTTATTATTATTGGTTGTCTACCCTTAATCCGATTTCCTTCTCATATTACGATAGACTATCCTAGGGTGATTTTTAAACCTTCCACTCTTCGGGAAAAGCGATCTTTCGCCAAACCCGAGCACCTCTTAACTCTAGCTATCACCTCTACTCACTACTCTTAATATCTTCCTCAGATCATGTCCTATTGCATTCCACAATTTACTAAATGCAGACCTACCTAGGCTACATGTCGAACCGGTTATGAAATGATCCATTACTCATCCAAATACTCTAAATTATTTACTGGAGACTTACCATGACATAAATGACCTAAGTCCAGAAAATGGAAATTTTCCTAATTTATTTGGCATTTAAATAAATTCCTCGAAAATCTCAGGGGCCACCGGTTTGAACATGAACTACCCTAATTATTCATGCAAGATGTCCAGCAAATTTATGATAATTAGTAGGCTATCTCAGAAGGCTAAATCCTAAGTATCATAATTTTCTATCATCAAAATAACCTGAAAAACTATTTGGAAATAATCTCTAATTTCTATAGTTTATGAATCAAGTACAGAAAATATTCTTCCAAAAATTCTAAATAATTTATGACATGAAGATTAAGGCCTAAAATTTGCACTGGTTAAGTTTCATAATTTTCCAGCAAGTGTTCTATCCATAATAATTTTTTAAACATAAAAGCCCTTTCTATCATTTGTGAATAAAGTACTAGATTTACTCAACATAAAATTCTATAAAAATTCAGGGATCAATGTTCTACTAGTCAAGATCTAAATCCAGAATTTTAACTGATTATAATTAATGTAAATCCTCCAAATAATTGAAACAACAAATTGGGCTAATAATTCTTTACACATGAAGTATAATATATATTAATCATAAAATTCCAGAAAAATTACCATAAGCCTAATACATCCTAAAACTCCCTCCTTCCGAGTTTCATAATTTTTGGATTAGATTTAGTGCTTAAAATAATTAAATTACATGTTTATCCTATTCCAAAATCTCAACTTTCGAGGTACCTAACTACCTCCAATTCCTTCACTATTTCAACCAGAGGGTTTTCATCATATCCTCCCCCTCTCCTCCAAATTTCAAGGGCATACAAGAGCTTTTGCTCCTATGTCCTTCACAAACCTCAAACTCCCACCCGTCGGAGTTGAGCCAATCTCTTAGGGTAAAATCCACCCTAAGCCACACCATGTTTCCCAAGAGGGTAGACATAGACTCAACAAATCAGTGGCCAACACTTCAGCCTCTTTTGAGGAGATTTGTCCACTCCATCTCCAATTGTACTTTTCCCCAAAGTACCCCTCACTAAGACCTATCTAGGACTTGATAATTCCCTATTCAAAACTCGACCAATCGAGTTGAAATTTTGCACAGATCTTAATATTTATGCCAGGGACCACCACCCAAAATTTGGGGGAGTTTGGGCTTAATTTCATCTCCTAATTAATTTTATATTGTTTATTAAATTTTTACAAAAACTTTAGGCAAAAGTTCTCCAAAAATTCTCATTTTTGGACAGCCTCTCGATATACATATTATAGACCTCCAGTCCAAATTTCAAGTCATTTGGACATGTTATGAACCGTGGGCAACCATTTTAATTTCTGGTTAACCTAGGTCTTGATCCCACCAAAATGAGTGCTGTGTTCAAACCACTCACCCAAATTGAATAAAATCAATTTTAAATTAAAGTAGACCCCGAGGGCTACACCTTTTGTGTCTGGTCATTTTTCCTAAATCGGCCTCTAAGTGCCTCGTTTTGCAGCCTCAAAATTACATTCAAATAATCTATTTTCATTAAGTAAAATATAACAACCTATGTATTATAATATTAATTCCACTGTTCATCTTCTTCATGAACCCGAACAGACACAGGAAAATATTTTTTTCCTGTAAGCATTCAGTGATCCGTCGCCGGCCGTTCGGTCACTTCCCTGGCCAGCCACCACCACCACCACCCCGTTGAGACGATGGCTAGCGGTCGGCGGTGGTTTGGCCGCCGGAGGTTGCGGTTTCCGGCGAACTCAAAATACCTTTTTCATGGTTTTTCCATGAAAACGAGAGATGGGTCCGGCTCCGTTGAGCGCGAACCTCCTTTCTAAGAATCCTAAGATCTACCCATGAAAGAGAAGGAGTAGAGGAGGACCTTGTTCGCGGTTTGAAGGCGAGAAGAGCGTCGGGGTGCCATGGCGCGGTGGTGGCGTTTGCTGAACTTCTCCTACAGCAAGAACAAAGGTCTGTTCTGATTACTTGAGCGTGTAACCTTCTCCTCTTGTCCAGGTGGGCTTTTATAACTCAGGAAGTGGGAAGGTGAATGGGTAAAACCATTATGGCCATGAAGTTTCCCCCTTAACGTTTCGGTTACGGTGAAGGGATAAGAAACGGCGGAACTGAACAGGTGTGTCCAGCTGGCGGTTTTCTATTGGACCACCTTTTCCTCATTTATTATAAAATTTCAGAAGGAAAACGGCCGGTAGTTACTCCTGGTGTAACTTCCCACACTAACATTTAATACCACGCGTGTTGGAATAATTTCGGGTCCGAACCGTCGTTTCGGCCAATGTCACGGGCGTGACACATAGGTCACGGGCGTGACAGGTCCGAATAGCCAATCCTGGGTTCGACGATCGTCGAACTGAGATCGACGATCATCGATGGATGGTCACGGGCGTGACACCTTGGGTCACGGGCGTGACAGGCCCGAACAGCAGATTTTGGGTCGACGACCGTCGAATTGCGATCGACGATCGTCGAAGGCTGGTCACGCCCTAAGTCACGGGCGTGACACCTCGGGTCACGGGTGTGACATGCCCGAACGGCAAGTTTCGAGGTCGACGATCGTCGAATTTAGATCGACGATCGTCGATGGGGTCACGCCCTAGGTCACGGGCGTGACACTCATGTCACGGGCGTGACATGCCTGGGGCGCAAGCTCGACGATCGTCTCACGGCGATCGACGATCGTCGATGGGGTCACGCTCATAGTCACGGGCGTGACACCTTGGTCACGGGCGTGACATGCCCAGACAGCACGTTCGACGATCGTCTCGTGGAGATCGACGATCGTCGAAGTAGTCACGCCCAAGTCACGGGCGTGACGGGTCGGTCACGGGCGTGACCAACCCTTGACCCGAAAACTCAATCGATTTATTTTCACTTTTTGTGCTCCCTGGGGTTCTGACTCGACCGACCGACTCCTAGGGGTCTAGCCGGAAATGGGATGTTACAAATCTCAATAAACAAAACAAAAATTTCGTCCCCGAAATTGAGGTTGGGCCTATGGGAATTTCTATCGGAATAAATTAAACTTGTAACATCCCATACGATCTTTCTATTGGGTTCAGGCGACTGTTCGTTTGATAACGAAGACAATCTCCCCAATAAACAAAAGATTAGCCCCTACCTTTCTGATTAAGTGTGCATGCCTAGGTCCTGGATTTTCCTTATCTAGTCTTAACATTCCAAAACAAAAAGGCAGTCTATAATATACCGAGAGGTGGTGAGATGTACCTGACTGAACAACTCCGGGTATCTTTGCCTCATCAGATCCTGCGGTTCCCAGGTGTGCTCCTCCTGACCGTGATTTCTCCACAGAACCTTGACTAAGGGGATCTTCTTGCGGCGCAAGATCCGCACTCCTTTGTCGTCGATCCGAACCGGCTCCAAGTGAACAGATCGGTCTGAAGCTACCGGTCCTTCGGTGGTCAAAATCCGCTGCTCCGGGCGTAGTAGAGCCCTTCTTAGCGAAGAGATGTGGAAGACGTCGTGCAGAGCTGCCAGCTCCGGTGGCAACTCTAGCCTGTAGGCTAGGGGTCCGATCCGCTCCAGGATCCGGTAAGGGCCCATATACCTAGGGCTGAGTTTCTTCCTCCGACCGCGCACCCGTGAGACTCCGTGCATGGGCCGGATCTTCAAGAACACTCGATCCCCTACCCGAAACTCCACCTGACGATGCCGGGTGTCATAGTATTTAGCCTGTCTGCTCTGCGCCTCCAACATCCTATCTCTGATCAATCTCACCTGAGCCTCGGTGTCTTCAACGAAATCTGATCCCAGCAGCTTCGGATCCTCGTCCTGAACCCAAGAAAGCGGGGTCCTACATTTTCTTCCATACAGGGCTTCATAAGGTGCCATCCTGATGCTGGACTGGTAGCTGTTATTATAGGAGAACTCGACCAACGGTAACATCTTCTCCCACGGCTCCCCTCGGTCCAGTATACACAGCCGTAGTAAGTCCTCCAAGGTCCGGTTGGTGCGCTCGGTCTGCCCGTCCGTCTGAGGGTGGAAGGCCGTGCTAAAAGTCAACCGGGTGCCCAAGTATGCCTGCACTGACCGCCACTCCCTGGATGTAAACCGTCCATCGCGGTCCGACACTATCGTCCGGGGCACGCCATGATATCGGACATACTGCTCCACAAACTTCCGTACCAGCACTCCCACCGAGTCATCCTTCCTGATCGGTATAAAGCGGGCCACCTTCGTCAAACGATCGACAATCACCCAAATCGAGTCGTTCCCTGTCCGAGACTGGGGAAGACCATGTATAAAATCCATCGCTATGTCGTCAAACTTCCACTCCAGCACCGGGAGTGGCTGCAACAGTCCTGCGGGGTTCCTGCACTCCGCCTTCACCAACTGACACGCCTCGCAATGGGTCACGAAGTACGTAATGTCTTTCTTCATGCCCGGCCAAAACATCGTCCTCTTCAGATCAGCGGTCATCTTTGTGATCCCCGGGTGCACGGAGTACCGGCTACAATGCGCCTCCGTCAGAATATCCTCTCGGATCTGGCCTCCTGCAGGTATATATACTCTGCCTCTGAAGTGGAGCAAACCATCTCTCAGGGAATAATCTCCTGTCGAACCTTCCTCCAAAGCTCGGAACATCGGCTCCGCCCACGCATCTGTCCTCTGTCCGTCCCGAATGCGATCCCGAATATCGTCTATGGCCACTATCGATGCCAGATACTCCCTATACAGATCTGGGTCATCCTCGGACACTAGGGATATCTGCATGTCTCTGAATGACTGGACCAGCTCCATAGACATAACTTGGGGCCCAGCTTCGGAAGTGGCAGCTCTCCGGCTCAACGCGTCGGCCACCACGTTTGCCTTCCCTGGATGGTAGTGCATCTCATACTGATAATCTGCTAAGAACTCCACCCAACGCCTCTGCCTGATATTCAGCTCCTTCTGAGTGTCCACGTATTTCAAGTTCTTGTGATCGGAGAAGATATCGCAGTGGACTCCATAAAGGAAATGACGCCAGACCTTTAGAGAAAAAACGACCGCTCCCATCTCGAGGTCGTGCACCGGGTAGTTCCTCTCATGGGTCTTCAGCTGGCGGGAGGCATATGCTATGACATGTCCGTTCTGCATCAGCACCGCTCCCATCCCTTGGTATGATGTGTCGGTATACACCTGGAATCCCTCCCTTCCGGATGGAAGGGCCAGGATAGGGGCCGAGATGAGTCGGTCCTTCAGCTCCTGGAAAGCCGCCTGGCACTGCGGGGTCCAAACAAAAGGTGCCTCCTTCTTTGTCAAAGATGTGAGGGGGAGGGCAATCCGAGAGAACCCCTCCACGAACTTCCGGTAGTAACCAGCAAGTCCCAAGAAACTGCGTACATCAGTGGCTGTCCTCAGCTGCGGCCAATCGCGAACTGCCCGAATCTTTGCTGGATCTACTGATAACCCGGCTCCGCTGATGATGTGGCCTAGGAAGGCCACCTCCTTCAACCAGAACTGACACTTGCTGAATTTGGCATAAAGGTGATGCTCCCGCAACCTCTCCAAGGTCAGTGCCAGATGCCGAGTGTGCTCCTCCTCCGTCCTAGAGTAGATCAGGATGTCGTCTATGAACACTATGACGAACACATCCAAGTAAGCCTCGAAAACCCGGTTCATGAGACTCATGAACGCCGACGGAGCATTCGTGAGCCCAAAGGGCATCACGGTGAACTCATACAGGCCATATCTGCTACTAAAGGCCGTCTTCGGGATATCCTCCTCCTGGATCCGCAGCTGGTAGTATCCTGATCTCAAGTCCAGCTTCGAGAAATAATGGGCCCCCTCCAGCTGGTCGAATAATTCGTCTATCCGTGGGAGCGGATAGGTATTCCGGACGGTCAGCCTGTTTAGTGCTCGATAATCGATGCACAAGCGGAGTGTCCCATCCTTCTTCTTCACGAACAGGACCGGAGCTCCCATGGCGAGGAACTCGGTCTAACAAAACCTGCCTCAACTAATTCCTGCAACTGAGTCCGAAACTCTGCCAACTCCTTTGGGGCCATCCGATAAGGGGCCCTAGACGCCGGCTTGGCCCCCGGCACAAGCTGTATCTGAAAATCCTGCTCTCGGTGTGGAGGTAATCCTGGTAGTTTCTCTGGGAAGACGTCAGCGAAATCTCGCACCACCGGGATGTCTGTCACCGACTCCTTAACCTCCGCCATCTCAAATAGAATCTGATAGACCTCCTCTCCCTGCAGATGGGCCTTGACGGCCTGTACCGAAGATAAGAGTATACGAGAGACAGGTCTTATACCTTCAATGTTAATGAAAGAGTCCCCGTGTCTCACGGTGATCCTCTTTGCCTGGCAGTCAATCTGGGCATAGTTCCAGTGCAGCCATACCATGCCCAGGATCAGGTCGTAGTCCGTCAGCTTCAAAATCGTCGCTGGAGCCTCGAACGCTTTTCCACCAATCTCCGCCTCCATATTGCAGTGATCCGTGGTAAGGAGCTCAGATCCATCCGGTAGTCTCACCCTCATCCTCGAGCCTGTGAACCGCTCCACACCTTCTAGTCCTTCCACGAACGACTCCGACACAAAGGAGTGAGTAGCTCCAGTATCGAACAGCGTGCGGGCAGGCTTGCCGCTGATGAAGACTATACCTGGGGTGATTAGATGTCTTAGGGTTCTATAATGAGTTTTTACTTTCCTTGCTATCAATCTAGTGCGATTCAAAGTTTTAACAACTTAAAGGGGAAATTCTATGAAAACAAAGAAGCATTTTGGCATACCTGCGATGACCTGCTCCGGATTCCGCGGCTGTGCAAGGTCCAAGGCATATACCTGCTCTCTTCCCTGTCTACGATCTTCCCCCTGGTATCCTCGACCGCGGCCGCGTCCTCGGCCTCCGTAATGCTGAGCTGGTGGGCCGCCCTGATGTGCTGGAGGTGGTGCCCCCCTCATGGGGCAGTTCCTCCGAATGTGCCCAATCTGATGACAAAAGTAGCACTCTGGGGGATACGCCATTCACCCGGGTCTCGGCATCTCCTGCATCTGAAGGGGTGGAGGGGCCAATACCACCTGTTCCCTCGGCTCCGGCCTCACGTCCTGACGAGGCTGGTCCTCTGTCCTCCTCCCCTCTGGTACAGCACCCCACCGCTGGTCATTCCTTCCTCTTCGTCCCTGATCCTCTGCTGGCCGTTTCCGGCCCCGGGTGGTGTGCCAATCTGCCTCAATCCTTTTGGCCATCTCCAAAATCCGGGAGATGGGCCCGTCAGATACAAACAAGAGGGCCTCCCTCAAGTCCTCACGTAGGCCCTTGTAGAACCTCTTGATATACCCTGCCTCGTCCAGCTGGTAGGAATCTGCGTATCGAGCCAGGTGGTCAAACTCTCGATGGTACTCCACCACGGTCCGAGTACCCTGCTTCAGCTGTAAGAACCGCTCCTCCAAGTCATCCCTAGCCGACTGCGGAACGAAATGCTCCAGCAGTGCGGCCCTGAACTCCTCCCAAGTAATCTCCGCAACCTCCCTATCAGCAAAGGTCGTGTCCAACAGCGTCTTCCACCACCTCTTTGCATGGGACTCCAGGTAGGAGACAACCAGAGCCACCTTCTCCTCCCATGGACACCGAATCCCGGTCAGCATCTCATACATGATATCTAGCCACTCTTCCGTCCGAACAGCCGACTCTGTCCCCAAATAGGACGGGGGAGCCAGTCCTCGGAAGATGCTTAGCCAGTTGGCCCCCGGATTTGGCTGCGGGGCCGGAACCTGCTGGGCCCTGAAGGCCTCCAGAATGGCAGTCAGGGTCTGTCCCATGTCTGACTGAAGGAAAGGAGTGGGGGCCGGTGGGGGTGGTGCAACATCCTGAGCCTGTGGAACTCCACCCTGAGGCGTAGTCCGTGCTGGAGGCTGCGTAACAAAAACACACGCTGAGAAAACGTTCAAATACTATATAAAGGTGGACAAATTATATGTGATCCCCATATGGGCACACCACTGCTTCCGCTGCTTAGTTTGTCCCCAAACTAAACTCGAGCGGGGGTGACCGAGGGTTTGTGGACTGCTACTTCCTTCTGATCGATGTTTGCCTCTGATACCACTTATAAGACCCCTTTTTTTTTCAACCACCGGGGTCTTAGGCCCAGAACCGCCGCTTTGCGGTGACTCCTTCACGTCCCGAAGGGTCATCACCACAAGGCGCCGATTCTGCCGGCCGATTTCGATCACAGAAAAGTAGCACAATTATTGAAGTAAGAGCAATGCAGTCCACAATAATAAAAATCACATATATATAATAAAACTCCACGAAGGGAGTGTCCACAGAAACATCAGAGTACTATAAAAACGGGCTTATGCCCGGTACAAAATGTCCTCACTACAAGTCTCTCATGCGGAAGCGAAACAGTAAACTACTCAAAGTCGAGACTCACGGTCCCGGCTGTGTGAACTCCGGAGCTAGACTGCCCCATCTCTAGGCGCACCGATCTCTGGGGCTGCTCCTCCATGCTGGGCTCCACGATTCCCTAAATGATGCGGTTCGAAAACCGTTAGTCATAAAGACTAAGCCCTATCATCCCCTACCCCTTCCCCCATGGCTCCTAGGTACCGAGCGGAGAGGAAGAAAGGGAAGGACATGAAGGTGGAGATTAAACATGAAAACAGATGGCAGCGGGAACTAATTCTAGCAAGTTGTGTTAGGTGAGCAGTTATATGAAGGTTATAATAGGTCTAACAGTAAGGAAAGCAATTATAAGAATTTAAACCTTCACTTATGCGAGAACACATAAGCAAAAGGGATCTTTTGCAAGGCTCCCATCGTATAGAGTGTCCCATACCACTTATACGTTGGGGTGTCGGTTATCAAACAGCAATGGTTGTTATATATTGAAAATAACCTTTGATTTATAAACTTGCCCACACAAGCTTATAGACCAAGGGGTCGTTTTGCAGGTCCTAATGTATAAGCGTCCCATACCACTTATACTTTAGGTGTCAAGGTTTAATGAATCGATTATGCTATGACATGCTAGTGGGTATGATGAAACATGCAAGTGCAACTCACACACCCGACTCTGTGCACACAGACCTTTAGTTCACCCTTTCGGAGCCGTTACCTCCCAGGATACCTCCGTAGTGGCAGACGGAAGCGGTGGGTTGGGCCTCGCCCACCTCAAAACCAGTAAAAGCACCACTGGTCTGACCTATCGTACGCCTCAACGCTTGGTGCACTAAGCGGACGCCTGCGTACTCTTGCCGGCTGGCGCACCGGACTTCTGTTGGCGAAGTGCTAACCACCTCGCCGAGTCAACGATATCGGTGTCGGTGCAATCGAACTCCCCGATATCGAAAGACCCACCACCTTAACTTTCCTATCTTATGCACATGCAAGTTTAATCGCAAACAAACAGAACCGAGCCGAAGCTCCCCGGACCAAACGTCCGTCTCCAACTGACCGAGCCGAAGCTCCCCGGACCATCCGTCCGTCTCTAAACCAACCGAGCCGAAGCTCTCATCATTCTTCCTGTGCCAACAGTGTTTGTGAAGAGTGCAACCCTAGTTACTAAGTTACTCTTGTCGGTTTATTATTACAGTTTACGTTAGCCCAGGACTGCCCCGGTATACCCCGTGAAGGGCTCTCAAGGGGCACTAGGAACCAAGACGGTGCATTACGGCCCGAAGTTCCCTTTCGCAAGGCACTTATTATTATTGGTTGTCTACCCTTAATCCGATTTCCTTCTCATATTACGATAGACTATCCTAGGGTGATTTTTAAACCTTCCACTCTTCGGGAAAAGCGATCTTTCGCCAAACCCGAGCACCTCTTAACTCTAGCTATCACCTCTACTCACTACTCTTAATATCTTCCTCAGATCATGTCCTATTGCATTCCACAATTTACTAAATGCAGACCTACCTAGGCTACATGTCGAACCGGTTATGAAATGATCCATTACTCATCCAAATGCCCTAAATTATTTACTGGAGACTTACCATGACATAAATGACCTAAGTCCAGAAAATGGAAATTTTCCTAATTTATTTGGCATTTAAATAAATTCCTCGAAAATCTCAGGGGCCACCGGTTTGAACATGAACTACCCTAATTATTCATGCAAGATGTCCAGCAAATTTATGATAATTAGTAGGCTATCTCAGAAGGCTAAATCCTAAGTATCATAATTTGCTATCATCAAAATAACCTGAAAAACTATTTGGAAATAATCTCTAATTTCTGTAGTTTATGAATCAAGTACAGAAAATATTCTTCCAAAAATTCTAAATAATTTATGACATGAAGATTAAGGCCTAAAATTTGCACTGGTTAAGTTTCATAATTTTCCAGCAAGTGTTCTATCCATAATAATTTTTTAAACATAAAAGCCCTTTCTATCATTTGTGAATAAAGTACTAGATTTACTCAACATAAAATTCTATAAAAATTCAGGGATCAATGTTCTACTAGTCAATATCTAAATCCAGAATTTTAACTGATTATAATTAATGTAAATCTCCAAATAATTGAAACAACAAATTGGGCTAATAATTCTTTACACATGAAGTATAATATATATTAATCATAAAATTCCAGAAAAATTACCATAAGCCTAATACATCCTAAAACTCCCTCCTTCCGAGTTTCATAATTTTTGGATTAGATTTAGTGCTTAAAATAATTAAATTACATGTTTATCCTATTCCAAAATCTCAACTTTCGAGGTACCTAACTACCTCCAATTCCTTCACTATTTCAACCAGAGGGTTTTCATCATATCCTCCCCCTCTCCTCCAAATTTCAAGGGCATACAAGAGCTTTTGCTCCTATGTCCTTCACAAACCTCAAACTCCCACCCGTCGGAGTTGAGCCAATCTCTTAGGGTAAAATCCACCCTAAGCCACACCATGTTTCCCAAGAGGGTAGACATAGACTCAACAAATCAGTGGCCAACACTTCAGCCTCTTTTGAGGAGATTTGTCCACTCCATCTCCAATTGTACTTTTCCCCAAAGTACCCCTCACTAAGACCTATCTAGGACTTGATAATTCCCTATTCAAAACTCGACCAATCGAGTTGAAATTTTGCACAGATCTTAATATTTATGCCAGGGACCACCACCCAAAATTTGGGGGAGTTTGGGCTTAATTTCATCTCCTAATTAATTTTATATTGTTTATTAAATTTTTACAAAAACTTTAGGCAAAAGTTCTCCAAAAATTCTCATTTTTGGACAGCCTCTCGATATACATATTATAGACCTCCAGTCCAAATTTCAAGTCATTTGGACATGTTATGAACCGTGGGCAACCATTTTAATTTCTGGTTAACCTAGGTCTTGATCCCACCAAAATGAGTGCTGTGTTCAAACCACTCACCCAAATTGAATAAAATCAATTTTAAATTAAAGTAGACCCCGAGGGCTACAACTTTTGTGTCTGGTCATTTTTCCTAAATCGGCCTCTAAGTGCCTAGTTTTGTAGCCTCAAAATTACATTCAAATAATCTATTTTCATTAAGTAAAATATAACAACCTATGTATTATAATATTAATTCCACTGTTCATCTTCTTCATGAACCCGAACAGACACAGGAAAATATTTTTTTCCTGTAAGCATTCAGTGATCCGTCGCCGGCCGTTCGGTCACTTCCCTGGCCAGCCACCACCACCACCACCCCGTTGAGGCGATGGCTAGCGGTCGGCGGTGGTTTGGCCGCCGGAGGTGGCGGTTTCCGGCAAACTCAAAATACCTTTTTCATGGTTTTTCCATGAAAACGAGAGATGGGTCCGGCTCCGTTGAGCGCGAACCTCCTTTCTAAGAATCCTAAGATCTACCCATGAAAGAGAAGGAGTAGAGGAGGACCTTGTTCGCGGTTTGAAGGCGAGAAGAGCGTCGGGGTGCCATGGCGCGGTGGTGGCGTTTGCTGAACTTCTCCTACAGCAAGAACAAAGGTCTGTTCTGATTACTTGAGCGTGTAACCTTCTCCTCTTGTCCAGGTGGGCTTTTATAACTCAGGAAGTGGGAAGGTGAATGGGTAAAACCATTATGGCCATGAAGTTTCCCCCTTAACGTTTCGGTTACGGTGAAGGGATAAGAAACGGCGGAACTGAACAGGTGTGTCCAGCTGGCGGTTTTCTATTGGACCACCTTTTCCTCAATTATTATAAAATTTCAGAAGGAAAACGGCCAGTAGTTACTCCTGGTGTAACTTCCCACACCAACATTTAATACCACGCGTGTTGGAATAATTTCGGGTCCGAACCGTCGTTTCGGCCAATGTCACGGGCGTGACACATAGGTCACGGGCGTGACAGGTCCGAATAGCCAATCCTGGGTTCGACGATCGTCGAACTGAGATCGACGATCGTCGATGGATGGTCACGGGCGTGACACCTTGGGTCACGGGCGTGACAGGCCCGAACAGCAGATTTTGGGTCGACGACCGTCGAATTGCGATCGACGATCGTCGAAGGCTGGTCACGCCCTAAGTCACGGGCGTGACACCTCGGGTCACGGGCGTGACATGCCCGAACGGCAAGTTTCGAGGTCGACGATCGTCGAATTGAGATCGACGATCGTCGATGGGGTCACGCCCTAGGTCACGGGCGTGACACTCATGTCACGGGCGTGACATGCCTGGGGCGCAAGCTCGACGATCGTCTCACGGCGATCGACGATCGTCGATGGGGTCACGCTCATAGTCACGGGCGTGACACCTTGGTCACGGGCGTGACATGCCCAGACAGCACGTTCGACGATCGT
The DNA here is from genome assembly GCA_039513925.1 of Platanthera zijinensis. Classification (NCBI taxonomy): domain Eukaryota; kingdom Viridiplantae; phylum Streptophyta; class Magnoliopsida; order Asparagales; family Orchidaceae; genus Platanthera; species Platanthera zijinensis. The sequence continues at coordinate 134,905,865 of CM077080.1, read as the reverse complement.
CTCGTGGAGATCGACGATCGTTGAAGTAGTCACGCCCAAGTCACGGGCGTGACGGGTCGGTCACGGGCGTGACCAACCCTTGACCCGAGAACTCAATCGATTTATTTTCACTTTTTGTGCTCCCTGGGGTTCTGACTCGACCGACCGACTCCTAGGGGTCTAGCCGGAAATGGGATGTTACACGGAATCCCTTCGGGTAGATATGTAAAGTCCCCGTTGTTAGAGCCCGGAATTGGAGTACGGGGGTAGGCATTGTGTGTGAAGCCTATTCGGGTTTAACCCGGATCGGTGATGTTTGCATTGCATGGCCGGAGAAGACTCCGCGCCGATGATTTTAGTTTTCCGAAATTTCTACGCGGTAGATTGCATACAGGGATCCTTGGGGGTTAACCTCGAGGCGCACCCGGAAAGCTTGGGCGGAATCGCATTGCCGCCACGATGTTGCCTTGGAGGGCAAATCGGTACATAACGGGGTTATGTGCGTGTTTTGATCGATTGTGGGAATGAGGAGAAACTTGGCCCGCACCGATGGCTAAATGGTCGTGGTGAAGTGAGCAACGGGCGGGTGGAACTCTACCCATTCCAAGTGGTCTCGGTAGAAGCGACCTAAAGTACATGGAACTTCCCGGGGGGTTGGAAACGGGCCTAGGCTTCGGCTGAAAGGGCTAAATGCTCACGAGTGTTGCCATCCGAGGGATGGTGGTGGAATCGCGGTGTCGGACTGGGTCCGGACCGGGTTCGCCGATTAGTGCCCTGAGAGCACGGAGTGTGCGGCCGTGCGTGCCGACACTTGTGGCGAATAGAATACTCTATAGAATTGCTATGGTAGTTTTATATGCAGGGAAGGAGCACCGCCGTCCCGAGAAGCGGGACGGGGTCGTTATAATTTGGTCAGCTTTTGCTGACCGTTGCCCTTTTGTATTGCCACCTCTTGGGTGGGTTGTTTTCTACAGGTGCTACTGCGGAGCCAAGTGGCAAATAGCGGGCTAAAGCCCAAGTTGCAGCGCCAGCCCTCGAAGGCTTAGTTATTAGCTTTTTCATATTCATGTATGGCCGGCCTGCGCGCCGATGTATGAATGACGCTATCTTGTTAAGCGAACACTTTTGTAAGGCCTTAAGGCCGTGAACTCTTTTGTGTATGTACTCATTCCTGGGTTGTAGTGGACATTCATGCTCTGTGGCAGGGTTCTTATCCTTTTGCAACTTAATTAAATTGCTTCCGCTAGGTGTTGTGTAGGATGCTCTGATTGGTTGTGTGGTTTCAACGCGTAACCAACCGGTCTGTCCGTAGTATATGGCGTCGGGCCCCGGCCGGACCTACTGCTATATGCTATGCGACGGATAGGGGTGTTACAGCCATCCAGCCTACGGCATTGAGTGAGCTCAGCTCACTCAACGCCATTCAGCCTAAGCAAGATGGTGTTGAATGCAGTCAGCGCACTCAACGCCATTCAGCTTATGATGTTGAGTGCACTCGATGCACTCAATGCCATTCAGCTAAAGTAAGATGGCGTTGAGTGCAATCAGCGCACTCAACGCCATTCAGCTTATGACATAGAGTGCACTCGACGCACTCAATGCCATTCAGCCCAAGCAAGATGGCATTGAGTGTAGTCAGCGCACTCATTGCCATTCAGCTTATGGCATTGAGTGCACTCGACGCACTCAACGCCTGCCACAAAATCCTCCCTAAATATGATGGCATTGAGTGTACTCGATGCACTTAATGCCATTCGGACTATGGCATTGAGTGCACTCGACGCACTCAACGCCCGAGCCCAAAGCCTGCTTGAATAAGATGGCGTTGAGTGCACTCAATGGCATTCGGCCCATGGCGTTGAGTGCACTAGACGCACTCAACGCCCGATCCCAAATCTTATTTTAAGTAAATTTCTTACATGACCAAGGTGATTTTCACCTTGATCCCAGGTCACTTGGCCTCCTTGGGCTTTCTAGGGTTTATTCATGACTTGGTCATGACAAAACCACTCCTTGGGGTCTGGTAGAAAATGGGATGTTACAAATCCCAATATACAAAAATAAAAATTTCGTCCCCGAAATAGAGGTTAAGCCTACAGGGGTTTCTACTGGAATAGAAGAAATTGTAACATCCCTATGGTTTATGGTATACCTTACTCGAAGAGTTCCGGGTACTTTTGCTGCATCAAGTCCTGTGGCTCCCATTTATGCTCCTTCTGCCCTTGATTGCTTCACAGAACCTTGACTAAAGGAACCTTCTTACGTCGTAAGACTCGCACTGCCGTGTCATCGATCCTGATCGGCTCCAAGTTGACTGATCGATTCGAGGCCACCGGGTCGTCTGCTGTGGAAATTAGCTGCTCAGGGCGTAGTAGAGATCTCCGTAGTGAGGAGACGTGGAAGAAGTTAAGCAATCCCGCTAACTCTGGCGGTAGCTCAAGTCTATAATCCAAGGGGCCGATTCGCTCCAGGATTCTGTAAGGCCCCATATACCTCAGGCTGAGCTTCTTTCGCCCGCGAACCCGCGAGACTCCGTGCATCGACCATATCTTCAAGAAAACACGGTCTCCCACATAGAACTCCACCTTATGATGCCTCACATCGTAATATTTTTCCTGCCTACTCTGGGATTCCAACATCCGGTCCTGGATCAACCTAATCTGAGAATCAGTATCCCCCACCAACTCTGAGCCGAGTTCCTGCAGATCCTCATCCTGAACCTATGATAGTGGGGTACTGCACCTCCGTCCATACAATGCCTCGTATGAAACAATTCCTATGTTGTACTGATGGGTGTTGTTGTATGAAACCTCGATCAGTGGCAGCAATCTCTCCCAAGGCTCGCCGCGGTCAAAAATACACAGGCGTAAAGATCTTCCAATGTACGGTTTGTGCGCTCCATATGCCCATCGGTCTGAGGATGGAAAGTCGTGCTGAATGTCAACCGAGAACCCAGATGGGCCTGAAATGACCTCCACTCCCTGGATGTAAACCACCCATCCCGATCTGAAACAATAGTCTTGGGCACCCCATGATAACGCACAAACTGCTCAATGAACCTCCGTACTAATATAGTAACTGGAGCGTCCTTCACACTGGAATGAATCTGGCCATCTTCATTAGCCTATCCACTATCACCCAGATCGATTCATTCCCTGCACGGGATCGAGGTAGCCCATGTATGAAATCCATGGCTATATCCTCAAACTTCCACTCCGGCACCGGGAGTGGTTGTAGAAATCCTGTCGGATTCTTACACTCCGCCTTTACGAGTTGGCAAGCCTCGCAATGTGTCAAAAAATACATAATGTCCTTCTTCATGCCCGTCCAGTACATCGTCCTCTTCAAATCTTTTACCATCTTGGTGATCCTCGGGTGCACCAAGTATCGGCTGCACTGAGCTTTCGTCATGATGTCCTCCTAGATCTGGCCTCCTGCCGGTATATAAACCCTGCCTCTAAAACATAGGAGCCCATCCCTCAAGGTGTAATCCCCTGCCGTACCTTCCTCCAAGGCCATAAATATCGGCTCAGCTCTCGCATCCAGGAATATTTGAAATGGGATCCTTGGCCACGGCTGCCTCAAAAAGAACCTGATAAACTTCCTCCCCCTACAGGTGGGCCTTGATGGCCTGCACAAATGATAATAACATGTAGGGGGCTGGTAGAATACCTTCAATAACAATAAAGGAGTCCCCGTTCGACACATCGATCCTCTTCGCCAAGCAGTAAATCTGGGCATGGTTCCAGTACATCCATATCATGCCCAGGATCAAATCATAGTCTGGCATCCTTAGGATCGTCGCTGGTGCCTCAAACGCCTTCCCGCCGATCTCTGCCTCCATATTACAATGAGAAGAGGTCATTAGCTTTGATCCAACGGGTAGACGCACCCTCATCACCTTTCTGGTGAACTGCTCAACGCCTGCTAGTCCTTTCACGAAATCTTCTGATACAAACGAGTGCGAAGCACCGGTGTCGAAGAGCGTGTGAGCGGGCTTGCCGCTGATGAAAACTATGCCTGAAGTGAGTAAGTATCTTAGTATTCTAGTTATAGTTTTTTCTTCTCTTAATTTCTAACTAGTCTATGCCTATGAAAACTAGTTCCTATAAAGGAAAGAATTAAATGTACTGACATACCTACTATAACCTACTCCGGGTTCCGGGGCTGTGCTAGGTCTAGAGCATACACCTGCTCCCTCTCTGGCCTGTGGCCTCTTCCCTGATATCCTCGTCCTCGGTCGTGTCCTCGACCACCAAACTGCTGGGGAGGTGGAGCGCCCTGAAGTGCTGGTGGGGGGTGCTCTCCTTATAGGATAGCTCCTCTTGATATGCCCCAGCTGATTGCACTGGAAACATAGCGATGCCTTCTCTGCTGTCCTTGGCATCTCTAGCATCTGTAAAGGCTGGGGAGCCAATACCCCCTTACTCCTCTGCTCCTGTCCAATCTCTTGACAGGGTTGATCCCCATTCCTTCTCTCCCCAATGACCTGGCCTTGAGGACGGTCCCTACGACCTCCAATCACTGCATCATAAGCCGGTCTCTTCCTGATCTTGACTGTAAGCTGATTCGCTTCTCTTTTCTTGGCCATTTCCAGAATCCTGGCAAAACTTCCCTCAAAGACGAAGAGGAGGGCCTGTCTCATGTCATCTTGCAGCCCCTTGTAGAAAATCCTGGCATAGCCAGCATCGTCCAACTGATAAGTGTCTGCATAACGGGCTAGGTGAGTAAACTCCTGATAATACTCCAGCACCGTCCTGTTCCCCTACCTCAACTGTAGGAACCTATCCTCCAGCTCATCCCTCGCAGACTGAGGTATGAAATGTCCCAGGAGTGCTGCTCTGAACTCCTCCCAAGTAATATCTGCGCAATCAATACCCATAAAAGTGGTGTCCAGCTGTGACTTCCACCACCTCTTTCCATGTGACTCCAGGCAAGAGACTGCCAAAGCAATTGCCTCCTTAGTGGGGCATCGAATCCCCGCAAGCATCTCATAGATGGTGTCTAACCATTCCTACGTGCGAACTGCCGACTCCGTCCCCAGGTAGGATGGAGGGGAAAGTCCTCGAAATACACTCATCCAGTTGGCCCCGGTGTTTGGCTGTGTAGCCAGGGCTTGCTGAGCTCTGATGGCCTCAAGAATGGCCGTCAGTGTTTGCCCCATCTCCATCTGGTGAAATGGAGCTGGAGCTAGAGGAGGTGGAACAATATTCGGAGCCTGAGGTGTCCCCTGCTGTGGAGTAGGGTTCATCGCAGGCTACAAGGAAAAATTCAATTTGTTAGATATCGTATGAATGGAATATAAGAAAGGGATAAGATTGGACTTTTACATGTGATTTCCCTTATGGCACACCACAGCTTCCGCTGCTAGTTTGTCCGCAAACTAAGCTCGCACGGGGGTGGCCCAAGGTTTTTGTGGACTACTTCTCTTTCGATCGAGGTCCGCTTTGATATCACTTGTAAGACCCCGATTTTTTTTCTTTTTAAACCACCAGGATCTTATGCCCAGAATTGTCGTTTTGTGGTGGCACTGACACTCGGGAAGGCTGCAACTACAAAATGCCAATTCTGCCGGCCTTTTCGATCATAAAAGAGAGAGAAGAAATTATAACAGGATATAGTCATGTCCACGGAATCACATATAAATAAAAATCACAGCAAGTCCATTGATATATAAAAGGGAGTACTACAAAAGATCAGTACAAATGAAATATAGATGGGCTTAAGCCCGGTACATCAAATCCTCACAACAATCTCTCGCGGAAGCTATAAGATAGTACTAAACACTCACTAAGCTGCTCACTTGTGCTCCAGAACTAGACTGGCCCACCTCCATGTGCACCGTACTCCGCTAGTGCTGGTCCCTAGGATGCTGGTCCCTGTCCCCCATCTAGAGCTCCTGTAATGTTGTGGTCCAAAAACCATTAGTCATAAAGACTAAGTCCTATCATCCCCTACCCCTCCCCCTACGAATCCTATGCACCAAGCGGAGAGGAGGAAAGGGGAACTACAAAGGTGGAGAGTAAGCAAAGCAGATGACAATGGAACTAATTTAGCAGTTATTCGTGTTGTATATAAGCTAAGTAAGAAAGGTATAATCTAACAGTTCTACAATAGTGAGCAATAAAGTAAACAAGTAAAATAAGCAGCAAATGTAATAAAAGACAACGTAGAAAACAAGTAAGTAAGTAACCTTAAATTATATGAATGCCCATACAAACTTATAAGTTTAGGGGTCTTTTGCAAGGCTCCCATCATATAAAAAGTCTCATACCGATTTATACGTTTGGGTGTCGGTTGTATGCAAATATGAGTGTAGTGAAATGCTATGTCTTGATTCATGCAAGTACAACTCTCACACACGACTCTATGCACACAGACCTTTAGTCCCCCCTATTCGGGCAGCTAGCTCCACTCCCAGGAACCTCCGTAGTGGCAAACGGAGATAGTGGGTCGGGCCCCCCACTCCTACACGGGTATCCACACTACCAGGCCTAGCCCTTCCGTACGCCCCTAGAAGAACACAACCTAGAGTATTCGCGTACTAGTGCTGGCTATATCCACCAGACTTTCATTGGCTAAGTGTCCCACACCGCCGAGTCAATGTACCGACGTCGGTGTGAACGACTGTCAAATACCGAACTCCCACCGCCTTTTTCTATATCCAAACCCTCGAGCCCCCGGCTCCCCGGACTATCCCGTTCGTGCATCTACCTTCTGAAGCTACCATCCGGATGGCAATCAAACCAACCTATTCAACTTCCCTAGCTACCGGGGTGTGTGAATGTGAAACCCTAGTTATATTAGTTGTTCTTTTAGTTTATTATTCCTACGGTTTACGTTAGCCCAGGACTGCCCCTGGCATACCCCGTGAAGGGCTCTCAAAGGGCACTAGGAACTATGATGGTAGCTGAATCCCATCATTCTCTTCCGCAAGGCACTTAATATTATTGGTTATTACCTTTATCCTGATCCTTTTTAATATTATACTGGGTCTAACCCTAGTGTATTTGACTCTTCCTCTTCACGGAAAAGATGATCCTTCGTCGATCCCGGACACCACTTAACACTAGACATTCTAACACTCTACCCCTGCTATTCACTTGATGTGCTGTTATCATGTTATTAGCTTTTAAGAACACAAAGAACACACAAGCGGTTTATAGTGGTTCCTCTATCTAGGGTACATCCACTTTTCCCCTTCACCTATCTAGCAGTGAGTTAGATTCGGTTAACTTCTCCAAAACAGATATCAAAATATCCTACACCTCAGAGTGCTTCCACTCCTACAACTCAGAATGCTCATTGTACTACCTCAGAGACAATAACAAGTCTCCTAACTCAGGCTCATAAGCAAGACCTACCTAAGCCTTTATAAAACAGGTCTACCTCTAATTCTCTACAAGAATCTTATTTCAGACTTTGGAAAAAGTCATACACTCTGGATTTATAACTTAGGCCTACATTCAGATCTCAGTGAGATCTTATGATAAAGATTTAATGAGTATTATAATAACTCGAGAATAGAAGTTCTGGAGTCTTCTTCTTTAGTTGTTTCACCAAACAACTTCTCTTCACCACAGCAACAGGAATTGATCTTCAGATTATGAACAGGCTATGTTGTGTGAATACTTACAGAGATCTTCTTCTTCCTCAATCTTTTTAAAAGTTTGTTCTGTAGATTTAAGCTTGAAGACAATAAAAACTATTTCTCTATCTGCTGGCGGCAATTTTTTGCGACTTAGGGTTTCAGAAAGTTTTTCACAAGTTCCTCAAAAAGTTTTCTAAGAAGTTCTTGTAAAAGTCCCACACACTTAGCTTTTATAACTCAATATCAGTAAAGGCTATATCATGTTTAGGTAAGCGGCATGACCGGTTTTAATAGTTGAATCTTCCCAATATTACATGTCAAAGAAATACGGCGGTTTCCATCTTTTAGCTTGCAATCTGCATCTATTTGAATTTTGTATGACGTCAGCTAAATAGATAAGATGCCACTTGACTTAAAATAATTTCTAATCTTTTGTACATGCGTTGAGTGCTAGAAGTAACATGACTTAGTCAAATTTTTGAACTCAGAAAAAGCGTTGAGAGACAGTACTTAACTCAACGCATTTGTACTTTGACAACGTTTACCTTTCTGTTGAAGCATTGAGTGAAGTCTTTTTGAAGAAGCGTCGAGTGACTACAGTTAACTCAACAACTTCTACCTAGGTGTTGAATCAAGTTTTATGTCTCAACGCATTTGCACTTAGACAATTTTTTCTGCTTCACTGCTGAGGCGTTGAGTGAATGATCTTCACTTAATGCATTTGAACTTGGAAGGAAACTCAGCTCTTTTACTGAGGTGTTTAGTAAAAGGCCTTCACTCGACGCATTTTAACTTAGTCTGAATTTATACTCTTTTATTGAAGCATTGAGAGAGAATCATTCAGTCATCGCATATGAGTCTTGAGCGTCGAGCGATGTGAGATGACCCGACGCATTTGAACATAGGCAGATTCATTGCTTCTCTTCTGAGGTGCTGAGTGAATAGCATTGAGTCAAAGCATATAGACCTTAAGCGTAGAGTGATGTTAAATGACCCGATGCATTTGTACCTAGTAGATTTGTACAACCTCGTATTCGCATAGTAGGGTCCCCCCGACAGGTGCAGGACCATCTATACATTTTTAAGCTTTTGGAGAGGTTTTGCACTCTTGGTGGCCAATTTAGGCTTAATCATTGAAATATAATAATAGAGGGGATGAAAAATTTTTCTTCCCCCTGTCCACTTTGAGGGGTCGCCCCGGTCAGAACTCGCCCAGGCCACCGTCTCGCAAGACCGCTCTCGCCAAGGTCGCTCTCGCCTAGCCGTCATCCCGCCTAGTCGCCGAGTTTGCCCAGGCTGCCGTCTCGCAAGATCACACTCTCCTAAACCGCCATATTGCCAGACTGCTCTCGCCCAGGTTGCACTCGCCTAGCCGCCATCCCGCATAGTCGCCAAGTTCTCCCAGACCGCCGTCTCGCCAGACCGTTCTCGCCAACTCGCCTAGCCGCCGCTCTCGCTGGTCTCAGTCTTACCTAGCTGTCGCCCTCGCAGGCTGCCTATTTGCCCAAACCACCGCTCAGCTCGCCCGAACTCAGCTCGCCCGGCCTAAGCTCGCTCGACCTTTGCTTGCCCGGCCTCAGCTCGCCTAACCACCCAGCTCGCCCGGCTTGAGTGTCTGCCCCTGGTGGAATGCAATTAGCCGCTTAGAATACCGAGACTTGGCTGTTGGCAGACCAACCCGGGGGCATTTCGGTAATTTTAGAGGAGCGGAGGTTTGTTATTTGCAAGCCATTCCCATAAAACTATAAATAGACCTTTAGGGGTGCCTTGGAGAGCATCACTTCTTCACTCTCTTCATCCTCTTCCTTTATCCTCCAAGGCTCCTAGCTCAGCATTGGCTGGGGAGGGGGAGATCTCAAAGGTCTTCCGAGTGTGAGGTGGGACCTCCACGCTAGAGCCGAGGGTCTGTTCCTAGTTTTCTGAGCCTTTGGCCTGTGATGTTCTCCTATGTATAGTAGGTGTGAGGTTACCCCTTTCTTGGGACCTCGAACTCGACGAGAGACCAAGTTTTTGGTTTCAAGATTTTTTGTGCGGTGAGCGTGGAGAGTGACCAACACAGAAGATCTCGGGAGAGTGTCATGGCTGGAGATCAGGGAGGTGGTGATGATCTCGGTGAGCTCCCCAACCCGTCACCCTTCGTAGGAAGAGAGGAGTTCATGACATCCATCAAAGGCATCATGGAGATGCTGAGAAGTATTGCTCATCGAGGTAACTGCTCAACTCCAACCCCTCAGGGCTTAGCTCCCAGTGGTCTCAACGAGCTTCCTCCTAGGGGCATAATCGATATGACCCCAGCAGGGGGGAGAAGGAAGTGCACCAGGAAGGAGGCCTGGAAAGGAAAGGATGAGAGAGGGGGTCGAGCAAGACCTCACCGGTCGGGAGTTGTTCCCCAGCCCAGCGAGTGCTAGCCTTCAAGGCGAGTAGGTCGCGTGAGTAGAGGTTGTGAGTCCACCACTCAGGGGGTCACCCTTCAGCGAGCTGATCATCTAAGCTCCCGTTCCCGAGGGGTTTAGAGAGCCTGACATGGCTTACTATACCGGGAAGGATGACCCCGTCCAACACCTGCAGTGGTTTGAGGATGCCCTCTCCATCAGGCCGATGACGGATGCCTTCAAGTGTTGCCTCTTTGCGATCATGTTGAAGGACAAGGAGAGGGACTGGTTCCACCAACTCTCTCCGAGATTGATGTAATACCCATATCTGTCGTATAACATATAGCAGTAGGTCCGGCCGTGGCCCGATGCCATATACCACAGACAGATCGACGGTTTACTAAATGAAACCATTCAACCAATAACATACGTTCTACACAGAGTCCATTCTAGCAGAAGCAATTTATAAGTTGCATAGAAATAACCCAAGCCAAAGCATGAATGTCCACTAAGATACCCAAATAGGAATGAATGAACAAAATACACAATTACTGGATTTACGACATTACAAGAGTTTACTCATTTAAACTGTGTCTTACAAACATCGGCACGCAAGCCGATCACACATGAATAAAACAAGTAAACATTCGCATGGCCTTTGAGGGCTGACTCAGCAATCAGGGCTTCATCCCGCTACTTGCCACTAGGCTCCGCAGCACCTGCAAGCAACAATCCACTGCACGGTGGCAAACAAAGTAATGACCAGTGTTTGAGTATGAGACCGGGCGGTATGACGGTTTGAGCCTGGCGGGTTGTAGACCGCGCGGTCTGGCGATTACTCTCCAGCGGTTTGATATCCAGGCAGTTGCTGTGTGGTGTCCGGCGGTCTGGCAGTTTATCTCCGGCGGCTTGGGAACCGGGTGGTCTAGCGGTCTCCTACTGCATCTCTCTCTCTTGCTTCTGGTATTGCCGAGCGGTTAGAACATTGTCTAACTGCGCGGCCTGTTCTGATCTGTTGTTCTAGCCGCCCAGATTTGTTGTATAGCTTTAGTCCAATATTGTTAGTTTGTACTCTCTCCTCTCTCCTCCATTCTATAAAAGGGAGGTCATGCCTTTGTAAATGATATCTTTTTGGATAATAAAATTTTCAATTATTTAAAGTTCCGGCTTGTTTTCTAGTCGTTTGTTCGCTACTTTTGTCCTTTGTTCGCTACTTCTCACATCCAGCTAAAGTTGACCAAATTATAATGACCCCGCCCCTAGTTTGGGGGGGGGGGAGGGGGCTCCTTCCTTGCATTGCATTAGCATAGCCAAACATTATAGTGAAAGTACAAACATTTGCACAACACACCACAGGTGCAGGCTCGTACGGCCATGCACCCCGTACTCTCAGGGCACTTACTCGGTGAAGCAGCTTCCGAACCCAGTCCGTTCCGCGACTCCACAATAGACCCCAGGACGGCAAACCTCGTGAGCATTTAGTACTTTCATCTGAAGCCAAGACGCCAAGTTCGCCTAGGCCGCCGTCTCGTAAGACCATTCTCGCCAGCTCGCCTAGCCACCTCTCTCGCTGGTCTCAGTCTCGCCTAGCCATCGCTCTCGTAGGCCGCCTATTCGTCCAAAACCACCGCTCAGCTCGCTCGACCTCACCTCATCTGGTCTCAGCTTGCCCGACCTCAGCTCACCCGGCCTAAGATTGCCTAACCGCCCAGCTCGCCCGGCTTGAGGGTCTGCCCCTAGTGGACAACAATTAGCCTCTTAGAACAGCGGGTCTTGGCTATTGGCAGACCAACCCGGGGGCATTTCAGTTATTTTAGAGGAGCGGAGGTTTGTTATTTGTAAGCCATTCCAAGAAAACTATACACACAACCATACGACAATTCACAACCCCATATTGGTTGGTTATGTCGGTGATTACGCGGGTTATTACTCGTACATCAGACAGTAGAGATCACGTGGAGACGAATGTATTGCAGAGGAGGATCTACGGGCGATGGTGGCTAGCGATGAATGTCTGGCGGCAGAAGATTGTCTGGAGAGGAGGGAGAGATGGTCGGCAGGGGTCATCTGCGGGTGCATAAATGCGAGATATGACCATAACTGACCAAGAGACCGCCCTGGGTGCACTAGATTGGAGTTGACTGCACGCGGCGGCTGAGGACGCACGACAACGGGGGGCAGTGGTGGTCAGACTGGCGGACGGTCTTAGGTGGTTGGCACGATGGTGGTTGGTTGCACTGATTGTTCCCGGATCGCACGTGGATCGTACTAGCAGATCTTCTGCATGGTGGTTTTGGTAGTTTCCTCCATAATCCCCCACTAAGTTAGCGGGGGATATGGGAATTTTATCTATTTTCAATCCAGAATTCAAATAAATTGTGGGAGACCCCATTATTTTCCCCTGAATGTCCTCAGAGTTTGAAGCCAGAGCGTTAGCAGAGCGGGGTATTTCTGTGCATGAACGATTCATGGCAGTGAAAAAATGAGAGAAAATAGACAAGAGGTAAATAAACCGCAAATTTTATTTCTCCAAAAAAGTAAGTAATACATAGACATGCCCCCTTATTTATAGAAAACGGGAGAGGTGAGAGAATACAATACACGATGTGGGAATAAATACAAGTCGCGCGGACTGAGCGGTTTGACATGCACAAACCGCTCGCGACACATAACATAACATTACATCCTCCGGATACAAGAGAAGGCCGCCACTATCTGTACAAGACCGCTAGATAAGCCTCTAAGCCGCATCTACGGACAGCCAACAGACTGTAGTATGGTTAACAAGGCTGAAGTAGCTGCAACCCACAAGACCGTATACTGCGGGTTGCCACCAGACCACAAAGAAGATAACCATTAGACCACTACTGCTGCTTCAATCAGACTGCCATGACTTCACAAGATCACTGTGGCTAAAACCCTAGCTGCGGCTACAAACTCCTGCCAGACCTGATGGAACCAAATTCTAGACATCCAATGCAGCTTCATACAGACAGCTGCGGCTACACCAGACCGCTGTGATTTACATCTAAACCACTATAGTGCCCATTGATCAGAACGCTGCGGCTTCCACTGAAAAAACATCCCAATCCACTCGCTGAGATAAACTACTAGAAATCGGCAGGACAGACCGCAGCGGCTTGTTCGGCTAACTGCCCGAACTGAGTTCCAACACTCCCCCTCAAGTTTGACAATATATGTCAACCATGCCCACTTGCCACAAACCTCTGTGAATGAAGTATCCAGTTTCATGAAGAAATACGCCAGCTCTTTTTCAGAAGTAATGAATGGAGTGCATATCTGATTCTTCAGAATCTCTTCACTAATAAAGTGGCAATCAACCTCGATATGCTTCGTTCTCTCATGAAAGACCGGATTCTTCGAAATGTATATAGCTGCTTTATTGTCACAAAACATCGGTAGGGGTGATCATAAAACTCTCCCAGATCCAGAAAGAGAGTTTGAAGCCACTTTAGCTCACAAGAAGTTAGAGCCATGATTCTATACTCTGCTTCTACACTCGATCTGGCAACTATAGCCTGTTTCTTGCTCTTCCAACTTACTAGATTTCCTCCAACAAAGGTGCAAAAACTAGATGTCGAATTCCTGTCGCCCTTATCATCTACGTAGCTTGCGTCAGAATAAGCCTCTACTTTAAATGCCCCCTTTTCAGGAACAGGAGCCCATTCCCTGGCACACCTTTCACACACTCGAGAATCTTCAAAACTGTCTGGCATATGACACTCCCTGGGAGCTTGCATAAACTAACTTACTTTCTCAACAACATAGAAGATGACTGGTATTGTAACAGTCAGATAGATGATTTTACCAACAAGACGTCTGTACCTGGTGATATCTTCAACGAGAGGAGAAGACACACTCCAGCATTTGTCATCTCTAATATCCATAAGGGACCTAGCAAGCTTAACTCCAAGAAGACTCGTCTCTTGTAAAAGATCCAGAGCATACTTCCTCTGAGAAAGAATGATAGATCTAGGTTTTTGAGATATCTCAATCCCAAGAAAATACTTAGGAGACCCCATATCCTTCGTAACAAAATGCCGGAGCAGATGCTACTTTGTCATATCAATGCCTTTCCTATCATCCCCAATAAGAGGGATATCATCCACATACAACGCTAGAATTACCAGTCCAGAAGAGGTTTTCCGAATAAACAAAGAGTGATCTGCAGCACTTCGAACAAACCTAGCAACAGAAATAACCTCGTTAAGCTTTTCAAACAAGACTCTTGGACCTTGATTAAGACCATAGATGGCTTTCTTCAACTTACACACCTGAGACTCCCCCTGAGCAACATACCCAGGAGGTTGTTCCATATAAACTATCTCATTCAAATCCCCATAAAGAAAGGCATTCTTTACATCAAACTTAGATATTTCCCAATCTCTGTTTACAACCCCAGAAAAGGGAACACAGATCGTAGTAATTCGGGCAACAGGAGAGAATGTATCAAAAAAATCCACACCATAAGTTTGTGTAAATCCTTTGGCCACAAGATGGGCTTTGTAACGATCAACTGTACCATCAGGAAGATACTTGATAACAAAGACCCAATGATAACCAACCACATCATCACTAGGAGGAGTAGGAACAAGAGGCCAAGTACCCCTTTCAGTTAGAGTTTTCATCTCCTCATCCATAGCAGCTTTCCAATGTGCAATAATCAGAGCATCATGATAAGACGTAGGAAGAACATTGGCCGAGAGGGCAAAAGCAAAACTCTGCGCCCGAGAAGACAATCTTGTGTAAGATACCACTCCAGCAAGAGGATGCTGAGTGCATGAACGAACACCTTTCCTGAGAGTAATCGGAAGATCAAGATCAGTCCTTTCTACTTGATGAGGTGCATTTGAAGGAGAGGCAGACAAACAAGGAACCATAGGCAGCGAATCAACAAAGGAATCAGGTAGAGCAGGAGAGTCAAAAGTAGAAGAAGAAATAGTAGGCTAGGGACAAGGTGCAGAAATAAGAGGAGAAGGAATTGAATCATAAGAAGAAGGAAAAACCGAGGAAGGGGAAAAGAATTGAACCGTCTCAAAGAAAGTGATCGGTAGAAACATACTGCATGCAGAGAACAGAATCATAACACCTGTATCCTTTCTGAGTTGGACAATAGCCTAGAAAGATACATTTAATCGAGCGTGGTGACAGTTTGTCGCGACTAAAAGAAGGAGAATTAACAAATGCAGTGCACCCAAAACACGAGGAGACAAAGGAAAAGGGTTTGTATCAGGATGAAGGATAGAAATGGGAGTCTTCCAACCGATAACAGAGGATGAAACACGATTAATAAGAAAATAAGAGAGAAGAGCCGCATGCCCCCAATAAGACTTAGGAACATGCATATGAGTAAGAAGACTCTGAGCCACATCTAGCAGATGGCGATTCTTTCGTTCAGTAACACCATTTTGTTGTGATGTATAAGGGCAAGTGGTTTGATGATCAATACCATGATACATACAAAACGATGTAAATTGATGACTAAGATACTCCTTAACATTATCAGATCTAAGGATTTTAATAGAAGTATCAAACTGTGTATGAATCTCATTATAAAAAGCAGTGAAAATGGAATATAGTTCAGAACATTCGCGCAACAAATATAACCATGTACAAAGGGAAAAATCATTAATAAATGTCACAAAATATAAACTACCCCTACAAACAGTTTGAGTAGGAGCAGGGCCCCATATATCAGAATGGACAATATCAAACGGATGAGAAGAACTACGTCCTTTGCTGGCAGGAAAATTAGAATGATGATGTTTCCCAAACTGAATGGCTTCACAAGGAAGAGAAGAATTTCCCCGAGGTAAATCAGGCAGAAGCTGATAGAGGATCCGAGGAGGAGGATATCCAAGCCGAAGATGCCACTAAAGTAGAGGAGAGGAGGTAGAAAAGGCAGAAGAAGTATCAAGATAGAATAAGTCGCCACTCTCAGTCCCAGTAGCTACCATCTCCTTGGACTGAGGAACCTGAAAAGCACAAGTAGAAGCAGTAAATACCGCTTCACATCCCAACTGCTTACAAAGATTAGAAATAGAAAGAAGATTGCATGGAAAGTTGGGGACATAGAGTGTGTCCTGAAGCTGAAGAGAAAGAGTAATATGTATAGTTCCAGACCCGTGAACCGGGGACGGAAGACCATCAGCAATAAGAATAGGAGGAAATTGGTTACTCTTAGTAAGAGAAGAAAAAAGCCAAGAATTCCCTATCATATGATTGGTTGCACCGGAGTCAATAAGCCACCTACTCGGGGTAGCAAACGGAGCAGCACATGAAGTTATAAAAGAAGTAGTAGACTTCTTGGCAGAATCAGCAAAAGCAGGATGAAGATGAGGGTGTTTGACCCAACAACGATCAATCAAGTGGCCAGTTTTGCCACAATGAGAACAGGGAAATTTTGAATAACCACAACCGCTAGTACGACCACCCCGACCACCAAAATTATCATGACGGGCAGCATAAGAAACATTATCAGGAGAGGAAGAGGGAAGCAAAGGACGCTGAAGTAGAGTAGTAACAACAGAAATACATACAATAGTAGCATTGAGAGTCAGAGTGGCTGCCTCACTGAGAATCTGTTGATGAATCATGTCATAGGAGTCAGGGAGATGAAGCAAGTAGCAAACAACAAGGAGCTCCTATAATTTTTTTTGTTGCTCAGCATGATTAGCAGAAAAGGGACGGTGTTAAAGAAGTTCAGCCCCAAGATTTTGGACCTCCTGATAAGCAGTAAAAGGAGTCATAAAAGGACGAGCAAAAAGATCCACATATAGAGTATTGATGCGTGAAGTCTGAGCCCCCTTGAAATATAGAGCAGCAAGATGATTCCAGACAGCTTTGATAGTCTGATCATGTCTGATGACAGGAAGACATTCATAAGACAAACTGTTAGCTAACCAAGTACGGACCAAGGCATCTGATGCATCCCAATCATCAAAAGAGGATGAGTCAACAGGAGGGGGTCATCAGTCAAATGGGAGCACTTACGCTAAGAGTGTAAAGGAAAGACAAAAGATACACTCCACTCAGGATAGTTTGGGCCTATAAGCTTGGACACAGTACCCAAATTACCATAAGTAGACACAATAGGTGAAGAAAGAGCGAGAGGAGTGGAGATAGTAGCAGAAGAAGACGGAGTGTCCATGAAGAGGAAGGACAAGCCGCACATGCAAGCAATCAAACCGCGCAAACAAGCAGGAAGCAAAGTCGCGAGAACAGAGAAAGAAACTTCCCGGTCTCGGTGTCAACACACCAGCAGCAGGAAAAGGACTGGAACCAAAAGGCGGTACCAAAGGAAAGAAACCGTACAAACAAGTTGCAAACAACACGACCAGAAGATCAGGAGGGAAACTGCGCAGTTAGAAAGGGAAACTGCGCGGTTAGAAAAAAATCAATCCTCAAGAAGGCAACAAAGTGAATGGAGCAAAGGACCGGTTTTCCTCTGATACCAAGTGAAAAATGAGAGAATAATAGACAAGTGGTAAATAAACCTCAAATTTTATTGCTACACAAAGGTATGTAATACATAGGTATGCCCCCCTTATTTATTAAAAACGTGGGAGGTGAGATAAAACAATAGACGATGTGGGACTAAATACAAGTCACGCGGACTGAGGGGTTTGACATGAACAAACCGCTCACTACACAAAACATAATATTACATCCTCCGGATATAAGAGAAGGTCGCCACTATCTGTACAAGACCGCTAGACAAGCCGCTAAGTTGCACCTACAGATAGCCAACAGACCACAGTGTGGCTAACCACTAAGCTGAAGCAGTTGCAAGCCACCAGACCACATACTGCGGGTTGCCACCAAACCGCAGAGAAGATAACCATTAGACCATTGTTGGGGCTTTAATCGGACCTCCATGACTTCACAAGATCACTGCGACTAACACCTTAACCGTAGCTACAAACTCCTGCTAGACCTGATGCAACCAAACTCCAGACATCCAACGCGGCTTCATAAAGGCAGTTGCGGCTACACCAGACCGATGCGATTTACATTTAAACGGCTATAGTGCCCACTGATCAGAACGTTGCGGCTTCTACTAAACAAACATCCCAATCAGCTCGCTGAGATAAACTGTTAGAAGATCGGTAGGACAGACCGTGGCGGCTTATTCGGCTAACCGCCCGAACTGAGTTCCAACAATGACATTAATGATAAAGGCTGAAAAAGGACTGTTGAAGGATGTACGTAAAGCTAAAGGAAACAAAGGGAAGCATGTGCGGAGGAAACCTACGTGCATAACGCACGTGAGGGAGTCCGTACATAGGCACGTAGGATTTGCACCCGTGTGCTAGGGGCAACCATGAGGGGTGCATGTGGAAGTGGCGCTCATGGGCATCCGGGATGGGTACGCAGGGCATACCCCTGTGCGGGTCACGCATGTGCGGCTGGTTTTTATGCGTGTGTGACCATGCTTGCGTGTTTGTAGTGTTGTGCTTATGACTTTGGTTTTGTAAATATTTACGCGTATTTTTGGTTCATGAATCGAGGCATTGCACACAATGACGACTAATATGATTGTGCTCGTCTCTCACTATTGAGCAAGGTTAAGTTTGGAGGAAGCAATATAGAATACTTTTCGAGCTAGAGATAAAAATCCCACATATTGAGGAGCGAGTGCAGAATTCTCCGACGAGCTAGATTACACTTTGGGAGTCATCTTTGAGATATGGGTTCTGTTTTTTGCCATACGTGGAGGCAATTGAAATCTTCAGACATTATGGCATACTGGTGTCTCATTTCACCCCAATCCAGATGCCATGCATAATGAGCCTGATTTCTTTCTTTAGGGAGCATATCTTGGCGTTTTCTCTAGATCTCTTCAAAGAATGGTGTGAGGTGTGCACTGATAAAGGTGGGAGCATCGAGATTCACTGCAACAAACATTGGCTTTAGTTTGAGAATCGGGTGGATAATCTTCATGACAATATCTTGTATGGGTATGCTAGGAATTCTTGGGGTCTACCAGAGTTGTGGAAATCTTTTCCCGAATTTTGTTGCCATGTGAAGGGACATGAGTAGGTGTTCATGCCAGTGCTAGCATTTATTGAGCCTCAGGCACTAACTAACCCCTTATTTTCCATTTTTATTTGTGAAGGAGAAACTCTTACAACTATGCGTGTTTTCTACCAATCTTGAGTGCACTGCTACAGTGCCACTAAAATGGAAGAGGAAGATGAATCTGGTCTCTGAGTGCAGCAGTTCAGACTCTAGGCCTCGACCTTCATCTCAGGTGAGAGAATGTTCTGATGAGGTGGCTCTAAGAAAATCTAGATTTGATGTCTGACTACTGATCTTTACCTTAGGGTTCTAGGATCCTCTGCCCCCAAGTGCCTTATTAGGGGTCTCATGTGTTGTTGTCAGCTAAGGCAAAGTGCGTGTTTTCTTTTTTGGAGGTGATGCTAAGTAGATTACTTTCTTTTACTTTTTTTGTTGGCATGCAAGGAATCCAACTTATTCCTTTGGCAGATCAGAGTCCAAATCAATATCACCCTCACATGAAATGATCACTATATGAGCCTGAAAGATGGATACCTTGTGCTTTAGGAGGAGCTTTATTGGGTGAAGAACTCCCTGTCAAAGTTGAGGGGGTTGCGGGATTGTGACGTGTCTCGTTTCAAGCAGATTGAGTCCAAGTTGTTAGTAGAGCTGGAGTAATCGCGAGTGGATCTTCGGATATAGAAGGCCTTTATGGAGATGACTATGTGGTTTTTAGAGAATGTGTAGGGGGATGTGGCTCGTTAGGAAGATGAGCAAGGATCCATGAAGGCCGAGGTGGAGTGTCTTTCTTTGTAGGAGCAAACCCCTGAGCTGAAGGTCGTTGGAGATGCTGAGTACAGGGGCTCTATAGATTAATGCATAATCATTGTCTGCTCTTGAAGGAGATCCGTAAGGAGGTTTAAACCATGGAGGTGGAGCCTTAGATGGAGAATGAGTGAGAGATGGCCCTTAAGAATGGGATATGGAAGACCCTACAAATGATAGTATGGTAGCGCGGATGTGACGTATCTTGGCTCAACTTCGAAGACCCCTCTGAGGATGAGAGCACAAGTTATGATGTTGACATTGAGGGCGAGGAGTAGCTACACCTTTGTTGCATCTTTGCAAATTTCTATGTTGTGGTTGTGTTTGTATCTTGTACATTTGCACTTTATTCATTATTATAGCGCTTTGGATGTCCTTTGTATTTTGCATTGTTATTCATAGATTGCTCTAGCTCAAACTATTGCTTGTGTAGTGATTTGGCTCTTATAGTGTTGGCATTATTTTTGTATGCATAATTTTTCTATGTGATCTTTGTTTTAGTTGTTAGCGAGGTGGGGACGAGACCCTGACGATATCGCAACCTACTATATGGTCGAAGTTTGGACTCTTCGAGCTTGGGTAGTAAAAAGTGGAGCCCACCATGGTCCAGGTTTTCCTTGGTTATGGAGGTACCTACTATAGAGGAGAACGATGGACCTTCGTGTCGCGATAAAGAGGTGGAGGGGGCGACCCTGATGATATTGCAACTAAATACACATTCGAAGGATAGATGCTTCGATCCGGGGTAGTAAAAGGTTGAGGTCACAATATTTTAGGTTTTCTTTGGCTGTGGTGGGACCTACTATGATGGAGAACAACAAACAATTGAGCCACTATAATAAGGAGGTGTACGATACCCTGGGAATGTCACAACCTTCTACGCGGGAGAAGCACGAGGAGGGCAGGACCTAGCGATGTCATGACCAACTGTGTGGGAGAAGGGAGAACCTTTTAATCCACGATAGTGGAAAGTCATTAAGTTTAAACCCGGGTAATGTCTTAACCTACTATGCAGGCAAAGGGCGAACCTTCGAGCTGGGGTAGTGAAGTCAAGGCCACCGTGCTGCAAGCTATGAACGACCAAGGGATTGGCCCCTAATGATGTCATAATCCACTACGAGTGCAAAGGGAGAGCCCTTCGAGCTGAGGTAGTGAAGTCATGGCCACTATGTTGTGGTTTGAGTGTGATGAGGGGACTAACCCCCTGACGATGTCATAACCTACTATGCGGACAAAGGGAGTACCTTCAAGCCATGGAAGAAAGGTCATGACTAGCATGCTTCGGTCTGGACGTGACCACGGGGACTAGCCCCTGACGTTGTCATAACCTATTACACGGGTGAAAGGAAGGACCTTTGAGCTGGGGTATCAAGGTCTAGGACACCATGTTGCGGTCTGGACATGAACGGGGTGGAAAGCCCTTGACGATATTGTAACCTATTTCGCGGGCGAAGGGTGGACCTTTAAGCCAGTGTAGCAATGTCAAGGCCACCATGTCATAGTCAGGGGAATTGGCCCTAAAGTGTTCCTACGATTATAGAGTTAGGAGCAGATAAAACATAATGAACTGAAATAAATAGTAGTTCGTGCGTAAGTGTAGACTTGCAACTTTCTAGAGTTTAGGAATTATGTTTAATAAAAATAGTAAAATTAGAGTTAGTTAAATTAATTGGGAATATGGTAGGGCTCTCCTACCCAATTCCTGGTTTTAGGGTTGTCTTCAATGAGAGTGATAGCATTAGATGCTAGTATGAAAGGCGTCTAGGAATGATTGTTGGAGTATGTCATTATTGTCTGAGATATCTTGTTTGATGGAGAACTAATACGTATTTGGTCAAAACATAGGGGATTCCCCTTGAGTGATTGTAAGGATGATGGTTCCCAGGATAGGGATAGGGGGACCGCCTGGGACGCACGCACTGGCCGCCTTTAGTTTGATGTTTCCACTCACATTGAGTTGTAGTAGTGTTGCCATGAAAAGTACATTAACTGTCACTTTGTAGTCGACCAGAATCTGATTTATCTGAGTGGAGGGTTCACCGATAGCTGCATAGATGCTCATCGAGATATGATGTGGGGCCCGCTTTTTGGAGATACCGGGTTCATCTACTGTGTCACATACATCTTTGTATCTTTTGTTCTTTCATGTAAGAGTATTCATGGTTGGTTGTCTGATGAGCATCTGTGTAGAAAGGGGTGAATGTTGATGGTGAGAAAAACCTCTCCCTGAGTGATACGATGTGTGGTAAAGTTCTGATGTTGATGGTGCCCCATGGTTGATAAGTGTCGACGTTACGCTCGTGGCTTCTTTTGGGTGTTGGTAGCAGGTCGTGTTTTTTTTTTCTTTTCCTCTCTTGCAGTTGGCGTGATTATTTAAGAGCAATCCTTCTACAAGTATTAGTGATGATCGGTTCACAAAAAGTTTAGAAAATTCGGTAAAGTTGTTGATTCGTCCTTCCCTTAGGGAGTAATACCAGGTGTGAGCCTACCCCTGCAAATTTGCAGGTAACACTTGATATTGAAGCTGATTAGATGCATTATAGATGTGCATGATAGTTGTGAAGTGTCTGTTGTGCACCCAGTGGAGGATCCAGAAATTTTGTAATGGGCGACATAATTTTTTAAAATGAAATAATAAGCTCATGTTAAATCATTGACATTTTAAATTCATACAAAATAACATTCAATTGGCTGAATTCGATAATACAAAAAGTAACAAAAATGACACTTGGCCACAACGAGTCTTCATTTTTTGAAAAAGATCGATAACATCACATCACGGACTTCCAAAAATATGTCTTTCTCAATAAAAGTAACTAGATAATCATTTAACATTTGATCTCCCATACTATTAAACAACTTGTTCTTGACGTAGTTCATGCCTGAAAATACTCTTTCCACACTTGCAGTTGCAATTGGAAGAATCAGTACAAACTTCAAAAGCTTGTAGATTAGTTGATAAGCAACATGTTTACTGGTTTCAACAAGCTTCGTAGAGAGATGACCAAGATCCTTCAAATCAAAAAATATCTCATCGCTTTTCATGTCGATAATAAAGTTGTTGAGTTGAAAATCTAAATTAAACACATCAAAACTTGAAAAATCATCAGGATAAAACTCTGTAAGTCTTAGTAATTTTTTCTTGTCAAAACAAACAAACGAGTTAATGGAATTCAAGTAAGTTATACAATGAAGCAACTCCATGCTCACCTCATCAAATCGATTGTTATGCTCTTGTAGTTGTAGATCGACGACTTTTAAGAATGTTTGAACTCTCTAATGATGCAAAATTGTGTATTCTTCAACAAATCGTCTTGATCTTCCTCGAGGTATGTACTGATCATCCATATTGGGAATATGAATATTATGTTTTCCAAAAAAAAGTAAGATCTTATTGAATATCGCGTCACATCCATCATCTCTTAAGGTTTGCAACCATCTTTTTGTCAAATCAATAAAATGCATTGCATTAGCAATGTCTTAATCCTTTCTTTGTAAAGCTAGATTTAACTCATGAGTGAAGCCAAATATAGTGGCCATTACGTGAACCATTAAAATAAAATCAAGTGATTCCATTGGATACAACACACCATGTACATTCACCCAATCATTTGCTTACTCATCCCAATTTTCACAAGTGTAGCAAACATATCAGGATAATGAAATAATATGCACTATTTTTTTATGTGATCCCCAATGAGTGTCTCCAGGCCGACTAAAATGAAGCTCCTAATTTAAACCTGATCCAGTTTTCAGTTCACCATCTTTTAGTGTCTTTGTAACTTTTTGGATTTGGCTTTCTCTAAGCATTTCATTTTGCTTACAAGAAACTCCAATCACATTAAATAAAGTTGCAATTGCTTCAAAAAACCATTGACACTCATCATTAATCTTAGCAACCGCAACTTATGTTAACTGAAGTTGATGAGCAAAATAATGAATGTAGTATGCACATGGATTTTCTCTCAAAATTAAACTTTTAAGACTATTTATCTCACCACACATATTACTAGCTCCATCATATCCTTGCCCACGAATTTGAGATAAGTTTAATGAATGCTCCATTAACAAGGATTCAATTCCAGATTTAAGTGTCAATGTTGTTGTCTCCTGAACATGCACAATACTGAGAAAGCGCTCTATTAACCTCCCTTTTTTGTCAACATAATGCAAATAAAGAACAAGTTGCTATCTTTGTGACACATCACTAGATTCATCGGCTAGAATAGAAAAGTAGTCATCACCAAGGTCTTGCATAAAAGTCTTAGTAGTTTCCTTTGCACATACATTAATTATGTCTTTTTGAATTGATGGACCAGTCAACTGATTGTGATGTAGGCTTGCACGTTTCACACCGAATAGAACTACGGTCTAACGCCACGCCACTCTTCGATCCAATCCCTACACTCGCACAACCGCTCTACGCGATACCATGCAATTAGATCTATCAATATTATGATAGCATACGGGTAGCCAAACCGGTTTGGATCCTACAAGGGCTATAAGGCCAATGTTCGATCGAGCTAAAAGGACCAATATTGGGTCCGACTGAGCGGTGTTGTACCAAAAGAGATCTACTGAAAAACTTCGATTCGGAATGGGTAGATCTCTACAACCGAAAAGATTGCGAAGGTTCGCCAAACCTCTTGAATGAAAAATAACAATAAAGAGAATAACAAATAAGAGAAAATCAACCACGATGAAATCCGAATATTTCAATAGTTAATGCTACAGATTAATACCACCACTTGAATGTTTCTAAAGAAAAGAATTCTCACAAAAGTGGAAGTATTTCGTTACCCAATCGGAATGGGAGATTACGATTAATCTCGACTTGGATTGTTCTCCAACGGCTCTGCCGGAGTCGCGCTAGAAGGAGATGAGAACCTCGTTCGCCAATATTGCTTCACGTCAGTGTTGGAGATCCACAAAGGGAGTTGTAGGAGATGATGTAGGTGGCCGGATTTTTGAGAGGAGGGATGGAGGTGGCTCTGGTTGGTGGAGGTTGGCGGCTAAGGGATGGGGGTGGCCGAAATTGGTGAGGAGGGAGGAAGTGGTTGGCGGCTTTTGAGAAGGTGGCCGGAATGGAGGAGGGGATATGGGGGCAGTTTTCTTTACAAGGAGAGGGGAAGGGGAAGAGAATAGGGAGGAGGAGATGGGAAGAGTCCACCGGCCAAGAGGGAGGAGGGAAAAGGAGAAATTCGGCCAAGGGGAGATGGGAGAGATAACTCAAGAGGCAGGCAATTAGGGTTTCAATTTTTATTTCATCAATCAATTCATCAAAATGAAAATATCCATACCTATATATAGGCTTACATCAAACAACAAGGGAAAAGGCTACATGCAGCCCAAAATTTAAATACAAATAATCATGGTTCAAAACATAATCATGCCACATATTATGAAAATTAAATTAAATGCTTAAATAAAATAGAACCAAAATGCATAAATAATTAATAATAATTTTAGTAATAATTATTATTAATTATTTAAATATAGGCTTGCGCCACGGGCAGATATTTTGGCGACGCACCACATAGTCTTCACACCGTCGCACGTCTCTACTTGGAGACGGAGAAATATCTTCTGTAAGCGCACCGTCCTCGTCTTCAACCTGTTGAGGGTCGTCGTCTCCATCAATCCTCCCCCGCTTTAAAATACTCATCACCGATGAGTTGGCCTGAATGTACCGGAGCGGGAAAGCATCATCCAATAGAACCTCGGGGCGGCAGAAAACACCACTTAGAGAGGAGAGCACAATAACCTGGAATATCCTGTCAAGCATAAATATGTTCTTACGGAAGCTTGGAAGAACATTAGTCAATAAAGGAAAAAAAATTTAGCGTCCACAACCAACGTACCTCCAGAGAAGACCGATGAAGAAGACAATCCAAGTACAATCTCACAACCCATACCCAAAGAGAACATAGTGGACCCACACGGACAGGCAGAAAATTCAAGTGGCGGAGAATCATATAGCGTTAAATTAGAAACATCGAAAATAAGGGGAAAACCCCAATTAGTGGATATTTTCAAATGAAATGTGTATTCTCCTAATGTCATTACTAACCAAAGAGGGTTCAGCTTACCAACTTGCCAACTTTCTAAAGTGCCCGAAGGCATCCATTCAGAGACGAGACACACAAAAACTAAATCGTCACTCTTATAGTGAGAATCTCTTTTATGTAAGCTAGCATGAATATGATACGATGTAATTGGAATGGCTAGCGCTTTACTAGTGTGTTTATATAAGAGGGGATCATAACGAGCATAATTTGGAGTGAGTTTTGCCATCAAACTAGAAGGTAAGTAATGAGACGACACAAGAGTGATTAATTCAATTAAAATGAGCCTCGATAACTTGCTACCGTGTGGTGTGAACCCATGCGCTATGTGACACGCCCAAAATTCATAGAATAAAGGAGTTAAGTCCGGAGGGATGGGAGCTTTAAAATCAAAAATGATTTTCATAGGCGTGAGCGTCGCAGTTCTACTTTTATAATTAATATAATCACGCTTGGCATGAAGATATGCCAAGGGAAACCGCTCATCATAAATACTAGTAGAGCTGAACGCTCCCAGGTGTGGAAACAGGTGCGAGCGATACAACTCATGTGGCCTAACCATGGTCACTAACGAGAGGAAAAAAAGGTCATCAAATGGAGGGGGACAAATGCGAGCGTTCAGGCTTGGAAAAAAGGTGTGTCGAGGGGACATCACATTATAAGGAACCATAGCCAAGGTATCACTATAAGTCCAATTTGAAACCTCAAAACTCGGATTTGACATCCAAGAAATATCGTCTGACTGCAAGCTAATAAAATCATAAGAAAATTCAAACAGTGGATTCGTCCTGTTGGTACCATAGTTTGGATTTGAGTTCAGTCCTCTCTTTTAGTCTCTTGACCCAAGATTTATCTATGGTCAAAGGTTAGTTGTTTAGTTTATTTGCTCTAGTTTAGAGTTGTCACTTTTCCAGATGAAAATTTGGTTAAGTTGTTTTTCGTTCGACTATGGTCGAACGCCGCTCGACTATCGTCTATCAACCGGTCGACGATCGTCTATCCGTTGGTCGATGTTTGTCTGTCAGCAGATCGTCTATCTCTGAGTTAGTTCAACTCTTGATAGTTCAACGTTCTGTGGAATCTGCCTCGCCGATCGTCAAACTCTGCTCGAAGCCTTTTGACCAGATAGATTTCTTGATAGTTGAACTATCTGCTTGGATAGTTCAACTATTTGATAGTTCGACTATCTGTTTGATAGTTCGACTATCTGTGTTGCTTGATAGCTCGACTATCTGTCTTGATAGGCCGACTATCTATTGTGCTTGATAGTTCGACTATCTGCTTGGATAGCTCAACTATCTGATAGTTCGACTATCTATTTGATAAGTCGACTATCTGTCTTCTTTGATAGTTCGACTATCTGTTTTCTTTGATAGTTCGACTATCTGTTTGATAGGTTGACTATCTGTTTTCTTTGATAGTTCGACTATCTGTATGATAGGTCGACTATATGCTTTCTTTGATAGTTCGACTATCTGTTTGATAGGTCGACTATCTGCTTTCTTTGATAGTTCGACTATCTGTTTGATAGGTCGACTATCTGTTTTCTTTGATAGTTCGACTATCTGTTTGATAGGTCGACTATCTGTTTTGCTTTGGTAGTTCGACTATCTGTCCTGATAGATCGACTATCTGATAGCTCGACTATCTATCCTGATAGTTCGACTATCTGCTGTGGTAGTTCGACTATCTGCTTGGGTAGTTCGACTATCTTTATCGTTCGACTATCTGTCTGATAGGTCGACGATCTTTGTGCTTCGGTCGACGATCTCCGAGGGTCATTCGACGTTTTGTTGTATGTATTTAGAAATTTTGTGCTCTTCTATTCTATGATTTATTTCATATTTATTTGGCATATTATTTCTGTAAATTTGTGATATTATTTCCATGCAATCTCTGCTCCATTCCTTATGCATGAGCCAATCTTTTTCTGACAAAGTGTTTTGTCTTATTAGTTGAAATGAATTTTCTGCTTTATCTGCCAGGCTGTCCTTTATAGCCGTTAGACTCAGAAAGTCTTCTCTGGCTGTAAAGAGTTCTTTCTAATGTGACCTTTTTCCTGCACCCTTCTTATCTGATTGGTTATGCAGCTTCTTAGAATGCTTTATCCTCTTATAGTATGTCTGCCTGCAGGATTTTTTTTTTGATTTATGCTTTTTGCAGCCCAGTTTGCTGATGCCAGAAGAAGACAAAGATTCAAACTCAAATTAGTGCCGTTGCAATGGCTCATATTTAAAGAGCTTCTTTTGAAAGAAGAAAATACACAGAACCCAGATCATATACACTCAGCAGCATAGAAAAAGAGAGAAAGCAAGAAAGTTCTACAGCTCTCAGCATTTCATATTCAACTGAGAAGATCAAAGCTCTTCTGCATTCTTCTTCATCCTGAGTTCATCCTGCTTACAGGAAGACTTTCACTCAGAGGCCTTTAGAAAAAGAAGAAGAAGAAAGGAAGCTGTTTGAAGAAGAACATTAAGAATCCTCTTCAAGCTTCTCCTTCAGAACCTCAAGACAATTCTTTGTCTTAGTTCAGAAGTGCTCCTGCACCCTGAAGCAAGACTCTTTCCTGGATATTCTCTAAGCCAGGGGGAGCCTTGATTCTTTAGAGCTATCTAGCTCTGTGCAATCCACTAGCTTCTCTAATTTGTTTAACAATAGAAAAGAAGCCTTAACTCTCTCAACCTCCTGTACAAAGGGTTATTACTCCCTTCAAAAGTGAACCATTGGTGGCAGGGCACCTGATCAAAAACCTGTGTTGGATATTGAGCTCCTGATCAAAAGCTCAAAGGGTCTACTTGATCTACCTGAAGCAGATCAGTTGGTGGCAGGGCACCTGAACAAAAACTTGTAGTGGATTCCTACTAGGGTGGTAGAAAAGTCGACATACCTATTTAGAGGGAACCACTATAATTTCCTTGTGTCGTCTGTGTTGCTCATTTAATTTATTGCACTATGGCTGTGAATAGAATTAACTAGGATTGCTAGTTGCTGTGATAGGATCCCAAGCTTAACTGTAATTATAATTAGCTCTCTCTTGTGCACTACACTTTGTGTTAGGCTCTAGTGTTTCAATATCTATAAACTTATTCTGCAATTAACTCTAAGGGAGTTGAGTAGGGTATCATAATTTTTGAATACTCTATTCACCCCCCCCCCTCTAGAGTTGTATCTACCCTCACTTTCAATTGGTATCAGAGGGAGGTTGACTAACTGTATAGGCTAACACCTAAGTCACAAGGTCCTGATAGATACCAAGTTTATAGATATTCACTTCATGGCCCAGTCCAAGGATTACTCTAGCACCAGACCTCTAGCATGCAACTTAGCTAAGTTTAGCATCTGGAAGGCAAGGATTAAGTTATATATGAACTCTATTGATGAGAGTATTTTTGCTTCTATTTTGACAGGACCACCAAGAGCACCTACTGTAGCTACTGCTTCATCATCAACTGATATGAGTGCAGTGCCTCCTCCAGATTATAACGATGAATACAAAAATGCAAAGATAGCAGATGCCAAAGCAATGAATATTCTGGCTCAGACAATGTCTGATGAAGTATTCCAGAAAGTTGTTGACTATCCCTCAGCAAAAGCAATGTGGGATACACTGAACCAGATTGTAGCTGGTTCAGCTGATGAAAGGAAGGACAGAAGGTCCAAACTTATCTCCCAGTATGAAAACTTCAAGAAAACTGATGCTGAATCAGTTGAAGCAATGTACACCCGGCACGGCTCAATCATCAATGAGCTGAGGACACTTGACAAGGATATATCATTGACAGAGGTCAATGATAAGATTCTTATGTGCTTCCCTAGCACATGGGATCTGAGGATCTGGCCTATCAAGGAGGCCAGAAGCACAAATGAAATCTCAACAGAAGCTCTCCTTGGCAAGCTCAAGTCTTTTGAGCAAGTGCTGAAGTCCAGGGAAGCTGAGGCTGAAGCAAAGACTCCAACTCCAACAAGAAAAAAGCAATCACTTGATCTCAAAGCTGCTGATGCTTCTGAAGGAAGCCAATCTAATGAGGAGCTGATGGCACTCTTTGCCAAAAGGTTCCTCAAGATGGGAAGAAAAGACTTCAGAAAGAAATCTTCATGATATGAAGATAAACTAAGGTATGATCGTTCTCCTGCTTAAGAAATAATTTGCTATGGTTGCAGGAAGCCTGGACACATTCTACCAGAGTGTCCAGAGGAATAGAATAAAGAGAAAAGGAAGGAAAAAGAACAGCACAGGAAGCATTCCAAGCCCTCCTCCTACAAGAACAAAAAGAAGGAGAGAGGTTTCATTGCTGAAACCTGGAGCGATTCTAATAAGGAATCTTCCTCCTCAAGCTCTAGTGAGGATGAGGAAGAAAGGAAGGCAAAGGAAATTTGCCTGATGGCAATTGATGCCTGCAGCAATCACTCAGCTGCAGAGAATTCAGATTCTGATAAAGAAATGCCAAAAGAAGATGAGGTATTGTCTTCTTACGATTTTACATCTACTGAATTTAAATTAGATTTTAAATCTTTGTGTTTAGATTTAATTAGTTCTGAAAAGGAAATTAAGGACCTTAGAAATAAACTTGCTGAATCTAAATTTATCTCTAATGAAAACATTAGGTTAACAGCAGAACTCACTAATTCTAGTGAAGAAATAAAATTCCTTAAGAATGAATTAGCTAAGTCAAAAAGGTTAGAAGAGTCTGTTGGGTCCGGCGTTCCTTCACTTGACCCATGGCGCTCTGCTACTTATATAAAAAATTAAGTAGCACCCTCTCCAACAGTCCGGGCTTTTGGTGCAGTTGGGTATGCGCTTGATCCTTCAATTGGTATCAGAGGAGGTCACGGGTTCAAGACCGGGGGGGCGCTATTAAATCCTGATTTTTCCCTTCTACCTGTATGGGTCCGGTGGGTCAGGCAACCGTGGACATGTGGTAACCCCACCTCTGAGCCATGTGGGCCATGTGGTAACCCCACCTCTGAGCCGACGGGTTGTGCTGGACGCCGGGGGGGGGGGATTGTTGGGTCCGGCGTTCCTTCACTTGACCCGTGACGCTCTGCTACTTATATAAAAAATTAAGTAGCACCCTCTCCAACAGTCCGGGCTTTTGGTGCAGTTGGGTATGCGCTTGATCCTTCAGAGTCTCTGAATGGTAGAAGTTTTAAGTTGCTTGAAATAACCAGCATGTCTAACACTAGGTCAGGCAATTACAAATTAGGCTTAGGAGCTTTGTCTAGTGAACCCCCAATTATCCTTAAAAATCATCTTTCAACTCCAGTGAACTTTATCTCAGCTGATGGGATAAAGAACACTGAGCAAGTAAGACAAGTTAATCAAGATTTAAACAAAGCTAAGAGAGAAAAGAGAAAACAAAAGTTTAAGGAAATACAAAAAGCGTCGAACGCTGCTCGACGATCGCATACTCAGTGGTCGAACGAAGCTCGACGATCTGTGCATCCATCGTCGAACGTCGATCGACGTTTTCAACATGAATTTCAAAACTTCAACCAGAACTTTAGAAACCCGAATGTTAATAGAAACCTTAGGTTCATTGACCCATCATCTGCATGGAGTATCCCACCTAGGAGATCTTACCCATTAGGTTATCATCCTCAACCTGCTTTTTCATTTATTTCTAGTTTTTCTTATGTGAAAAACAAGGGACCCAAGGTTACCTGGGTCCACAATGTTTAATTGATTTATTTGCAGGTGAAGACCTATCCTATCACTCAAAATAGGTGGTATTTGGATAGTGGCTGCTCCAAGCACATGACAGGAAATAAGGAAAATCTGTCAAGGTTCAAGGCCAAGCTTGGACCAAAGGTGATCTTTGTAGATTCAAGCTGTGGTCAAACTGAAGGCTATGGCAGGATTACAATTGGAGCTGTAACATTCAAGAGAGTTGCTTATGTAACTGGACTGAAGCATAATCTCATTTCAGTAAGTCAGTTATGTGATGCTGGATACCAGGTATCATTTTCTAACTCTCTTTGTAATATTACTTTAAATAATAATGTTGTGTTAGTAGGTATTAGACAAGGTAATATTTATTTAGTAGATTTTAACTCAACTCACTCTGAAATCTGCTTATTTAATGAAGTAACAAATAACAATACCTTATGGCATAAAAGGCTTAGCCATGTTAACCTCAAAACATATCTAGGTTATCTAAACACAACCTTGTTAGAGATTTACCTTCTTGCCCCTATAAGAAGGAGAGCCTATGCAAGGCTTGTCAATTAGGGAAGCAAACCAAGAATTCATTTAAATCAGTAAATAAAAGTGATTCTCCTAGAATCCTGTATTTATTATATTTGGACCTTTTTGGACCAATAAATGTACAGAGTCTAGGAGGGAAGTATTACACCTTAGTAATTGTAGATGACTTCTCCAGGTTCACTTGGGTGTTCTTTTTGAGAACTAAGGCTGATAACTTCAAAGCCCTTATAGATTTTCTATTATGTGTGCAGACTGAGTACTCTACTTATGTGGCCTTGATCAGAAGTGATCATGGTACTGAGTTTGACTCTCTTCTTATGCAAGAATTCTGTGAGAGAGAAGGTATCAAACATAGCTTCTCAGCTCCTAGAACTCCCCAACAAAATGGGGTAGTGGAAAGGAAAAACAGAACCCTGATTGAAGCTACAGGAACATTATTGGCAGATGCTAACATGCCTCTCTCCTATTAGGCAGAAGCTGTTAGCACAGCTAATTATGTGCTGAACAGAAGTCTTATACACAAGCTTAATTGTAAAACTCCTTATGAGTTGCTTAAAGGAAAGAAACCTAAAATAAATTATTTTAGAGTATTTGGTTATGTAGTTTATATTCATAATAATAATAAAGAATACCTTAGAAAATTTGAAGCAAAAGCTTCAATGGGAATTTTTCTTGGATATTCCCAAGTAAGCAAAGCTTATAGGGTATTTGATAAATCTTCTTCTAAAATTAAAGAGTCTGTGCATGTATCTTTTGATGAATCCCAGATGTTTTACAAGGAGAAGGAAACTTCCCCTTCCTCAAGTTCATTGCAGGTACAAGAATCTAGTAAAGATGTCACTCAAGAGATTCTCCATCTATCAACTCTTCATATCACTGAATCAGACAGTGATGAAGACTTTGCTGAAGTTGTTGCTGTACCACCAATAGTAGATCAAATTCCTCCTGAGGAATTAATCCCAACTATTGCTGAAGATCACATCCCACCTACTGATGTTGTCACACTTAGAGATCATCCTACATCTCAAGTGATTGGAGACATATCAGCTGGTGTTCAAACAAGACATCAATTAAGACAGGATGTGATGCATGCTTGTTTCCTTTCACAGATTGAGCCCCTCACCATTAAAGATGATGAGCTAGATCCCCACTGGATCATTGCTATGCAAGAGAAACTCAATCAGTTTGAAAGATGTAAAGTATGGACTTTTGTTCCAAGACCTAAAGGCCAACTGATCATAGGCACCTAGTGGGTGTTTAGAAACAAGTTGGATGCAAATGGAATTATTGTAAGAAACAAAGCTAGGCTTGTAGCTCAGGCCTACAGACAGGAGGAAGGTATAGATTATGACCAAACCTTTGCTCCTGTTGCAAGGCTAGAGGCAATAAGGATCTTCTTAGCCTATGCAGCCTATATGAAGTTTAAGGTCTTTCAGATGGATGTCAAAAGTGCCTTTCTAAATGGTGAGCTAAAGGAAGAGGTATTTGTTGAACAACCACCTGGGTTTGTTTCTTCAACTCAGCCCTCACATGTTTTCAAGTTGCAAAAAGCTCTTTATAGACTCAAACAAGCACCCAGAGCCTGGTATGAGACTCTAGCTAGTTTCCTGCTAGAGCACAACTTTGTTAGGGGAGTAGTTGATAGAACCCTTTTTGTCAAGCACCACAAGGACACAATCCTGTTAGTTCAAGTGTATGTGGATGAAATTATTTTTGGTTCCACTGATCCAAAACTATGCAAAAAGTTCTCTGACTTGATGCATTCTAAGTTTTAGATGAGTAGTATGGGTGAGCTGTCTTACTTTCTTGGTCTCCAAGTAAAGCAAGATGCTGATGGCATCTTCATCTCCCAATCCAAATATACCAAGGAATTGGTAAAGAAGTTTGGGATGGCTGATGCTTCAGCAATGCATGCACCTATGGCTACTAATGTAGTTATAGATTCTGATGATCAGGGAAAGCCTGTTGATCAAAAGAATTATAGGTCCATTGTTGGTTCCCTATTGTATTTAACTGCAAGTAGGCCAGATATAATGTTTGCTACATGCCTGTGTGCTAGGTTCCAGGTCAACCCCAAGGAATCTCATCTGATTCTTCTCAAGAGAATCTTGAGATACCTGAAGGCATGTCCAAATCTAGGACTTTGGTACCCAGCAGTATCAAAATTTGAGTTAATTGGATACTCTAATTCTGACTATGCTGGTTGTCGAGTTGATAGGAAAAGTACCTCAGGAACTTGTTAGTTCCTGGGAGAGAGATTGGTCTCTTGGTTCTGTAAGAAGCAGGCTTCTGTCTCAACTTCAACTGCAGAGGCTGAATATATAGCAGCTGCTAGTTGTTGTTCACAGATCCTGTGGATTCAAAACCAACTTTTGGATTATGGGTACTCACACAAGAACACAAAAATCATGTGTGACAGTACCAGTGCTATCTCCATTGCACAAAATCCAGTGCACCACTCTAGAACCAAGCACATTGAGATTAGACTCCATTTCCTGAGAGATTGTGTGGAAAAGAACAAGATCAGCCTTGAGTTCATATCCACTGACCTCCAGAGAGGTGATATATTCACCAAGCCCTTAGATGAAAAGAAGCATCTGTTCTTTTTGGTTCAACTAGGCATGATTAATGGAAGAGACTAAGTGTGACGTCTGCCTTGTTGAAACTTGTTTGAAGATCGTTGAACGACGTTCGAAGATAGTCGATCGGATCAAGCCTATCGTCGACCTATGGTTGATGATAGCTTATCTGCTTGAAGATCGTCGACCGGCGTTCGAAGATAGTCGAACAGGTCGAGCCTATCGTCGATCTATGGTTGACGACAGCTTGCTGTTTGTGAAGACAGAAATAGTCGAACGATTGATCGACTACTCTACTTCAGGAACGATCGTCGGACGACCGTTCGACCATCGTCTCCAGTATCTTTTAAATAGATCGACGATCGCTGGTTTAATATAAAACCGATGATCGATCTAGGTTAAGAGATCTTTCTTTTTATCGTCGACAGAGAGCGTCTTCTCGCATTCCGTCTTTCTTCTTGCTCCTTGTCTTGCAATTTCTGCTGTTTCATCTTCGCCGTCTCTCTCTCGTCTTCTCCAGCCTCTTCGATGGCGATTGCTCCAGCCCTCTTGTCCGTAGTGAAGTTCGATGCAGGCTTCAGTATGGATTTCGATTCTTTCAGTTGCTGTGAATTTGCTACTGTGGAAATTCTCAACCTATGCAAAGATCAAGGATTGGAAAGGCTCATGTCAACAAGAATAAAGATAAACATTCCCGAGATTAAAGAATCGGCATTCACTTCATCTTCAAATGACGACTTTATGACCGAAACAATTGGCGGAGAAGAGGTAATTTTGACTCCTGCCATTTTAACTGAAATTTTTGGATTGTTAAATGGGGAAGAAGATTATGAGCAAGATACCCCTGAGTTTGGGAGGATGTTAACTGAACTGGGACATGCCAAAGGCATTCCCTCTAAGCTGCTTAAGGTGAATTTTCCTTTTAAGATTAAGTTCCTTGCTGAACTCATCGGAAAAGTGCTACTGGGAAAGCACTCTGCCCATGACAATATTACTAGGCAGCAGTTTGCACTGATGTGTGCAATTGTGAATAAGAAACAGATTAATTGGGCAGGAGTTCTGTTTGATTTGATTAGGAAAAAGAATAGCAAGAAGGAAGTCGCCCTGGGTAGGGTGGTTGGGATTTTTCTAAAGGAGAAATATCCCCATTTATTAGTCTCCGTTTCTACTTCAATAAATGCTAGCAAAAAGATGGACCCAACGTTGTTTGTCAAGTGGAAGAGAAGTTTTCTGAAGCCCGCTCCTGCAGGGGCTGATCCAGCTGCATCTGAGAGCACCAGGACTGCTTCAGTCGCTCCCCTCCTTCATGAAGCAGGCTCAGCCATTCTCTCCGCTCCATCTTCTTCATCTGCATTACCATCTACTTCAGTTGAAGTTCCATCAACTTCAATTGAAGTACGACCTTCTGCCTCTCATCTTCCTGATTCATCTACAATTCTCCATGCATCACCTCATGCATCTCCTCTCCCTTCTCATCTTGCTAGGATATCTCATCCTAGTTTTGATTTATTGGTTTCTGAGCTTTCTATACCTCCTCAGTCTCCAACTCCTCCTTCAGATCATATTGATCATCCTGCTTCCACCCATCACTCTCCAGTTCACTCTCCTTCTCATCAGGAAACTGCCTTTCCTGATGATCTTCCATCTTCTACTGTTCATCCATCCATTGTGATTCCCCCTCCATCATTTGAAATCACTCCAGCATTCATCTCTAGCATCCTAGAGTTAATTACCCCTTCAATCAAAATCATGATTGAAGAGGCAATTGCTCCCCTTGCATCCTCCATCTCTTCTTTGACTGCTGCCATCCAAGCCCTCTCAAAATCTGCTGAGCCCTCTTCATCTAGGGGCCTGGTTTTAGTTTCTACTGAAACCAGGCAGGGGGAGATGCTTTATGAAGATGCCTATGAGCTGCCCTTGGCCTCCCCTCCAGAAGATCCTCCTGTAGTTGCAGAGAAAGAGATAGAAGAATCAGCTCCTCCTCCAATGTCTGAAAAAGATATTTCTGATGCTGTAATGAAATCTGAGTTTATTGTCAAACTATGCCTAGAAGAATGCTCCACTCCCCTGGTTGCCCTCTACCTAGAAGGAGTCATTACTTCCTTCCTAGATGAATTATGGGAGTTAGGAGATTCAAAGGAAAATTCTGAAGGTATCCCTTTTACTCATTTTTTAGACTTGATAACTGACATGCTAGTATGGGAATACCTAGAAGGAATGATACGATGTCATTTAGCAAATTTTTGTTCATAATTCTACAGATATAATGGAAGAACTATTAGATGTCCAAGAGCTTGATCACCAACCAGCTCCAGAAGTTCAACCTGAACCAGAACCAATTGTTCAAGATTCTGAGCTAGCAGTGCAAAAAGAACTGGTCCCCATAACAGTTTCTGATGAACAAGAAAAGGCTTCAGAAATTCAAATTAAAAAGTCTACTGTCTGGGATGATTCTCCTGGATTAGATTTAGATACTCTTCTGGCACAAGATGCCCTGGAAGAAGAGTTAGAAAGAGCTGCCTTAAAAGAAAAGGAAAGAGCTGTGCAAGAGGCGATTGATCCGTATGATCTTCCTCCTTCTTCAAATTCTGAGGATGAGATCGATTCTGATGAATCTGATGAGTCCAAGAAAAAGAGATCTGCTAAGAAGAAAAGGAAAGCTGTGGCTCCTCCTCCTCCAAATCTTGATAATGATGTCCCCTACTATATTTTGAAAGGTATTGATCCTAAATCTAAAGAATTTAAGCACTGGATGGCATTTTCTAAGAATCAGCAGAAGTTAAGGAAGAAGTCTAAGAGATATGACAGTCTTGCCCCAAGATGGACTCCCAGAGGTCCTCCTCCTCCACCTCCCAGTGCAGGAGCCTCTGGAAACTTATCTACAAATCCTTCTGCTCAGTCTGACAGGTTTAACCCATCCCAGTCATCTCAAAGGAAAAGTTCTCAAGGATATCAAGGCAGAACGCAATCTGGCTATCAAAGACATAATGCTGATGTAAAGGAACAAGTGAAGGAGGTGGTTTATCAAAGACCAACTTTTTCTCCTCCTCCTTCCAAAGAACTCAAGAGCACATCCTCCTCAAAGCCAGATTATGCAGTGAAGGCTGTTTCAAAAGGTAAAAGAATTATTTTCTCTGAAAAATCTAGCAAGAAACTTGCTGAGTTTGCTCCTCCTTCTTATCTAGTTATTCAGGATAAAGAGCCAGCTGAAAGTCTGCTAGATTTTTCTATTAAATTTAAAGCTGTGAAACCTGTTGATACAACCTCTAAAAATGTGTATGAAAGCCCAGAGCTTGATCTTGATTTCAGGATGGCTCGATTTCTTGAACTTGTTGGTTCAGCCCAAATTAAAAAAGCTAAAGCTGAAGGCAAAGACACTGCAGGATTAACCACTATGTCCAAATTCAGAATGAAAGAGCTTGATAAATTCCAGGTTAGACCTGAGGTATTTGACCCTTCAAAATACATGGAAAAGCATCCTGAAGCAGTTGTCCCAAGGGCATCAGAAACTAAAATCATTGGTGAGCAAGATTTAAAGTTGTCAAAGAAAGAAGCTCTAAATCCTTCTAGGAAGATTACTTTTGTTCCTTGTTCTTCTGATCCTAAAATTAATTCTGAAGCATCTTAAAATTTCATTGATTGACAGTTATTTGCTTATCTGATTGATTGATGTTATCTGCTTAGCTATTTCCCTTCATGCATTTTATTTATTTTCAGTAATTAGTTTTGTGTTTTTTTGTTGTTGTTGAGAGACTTAACTCAAATAGGGGGAGATTGTTGGTACCCTAGTTTGGATTTGAGTTCAGTCCTCTCTTTTAGTCTCTTGACCCAAGATTTATCTATGGTCAAAGGTTAGTTGTTTAGTTTATTTGCTCTAGTTTAGAGTTGTCACTTTTCCAGATGAAAATTTGGTTAAGTTGTTTTTCGTTCGACTATGGTCGAACGCCGCTCGACTATAATCTATCAACCAGTCGACGATCGTCTATCCGTTGGTCGACGTTTGTCTGTCAGCAGATCGTCTATCTCTGAGTTAGATCAACTCTTGATAGTTCGACGTTCTGTGGAATCTGCCACGCCGATCGTCGAACTCCGCTCGACGTCTTTTGACCAGATAGATTTCTTGATAGTTCAACTATCTGCTTGGATAGTTCAACTATTTGATAGTTCGACTATCTGTTTGATAGGTCGACTATCTGTGTTGCTTGATAGCTCGACTATCTGTCTTGATAGGTCGACTATCTGTTGTGCTTGATAGTTCGACTATCTGCTTGGATAGCTCAATTATCTGATAGTTCGACTATCTGTTTGATAGGTAGACTATCTGTCTTCTTTGATAGTTCGACTATCTGTTTGATAGGTCGACTATCTATTTTCTTTGATAGTTCGACTATCTGTTTGATAGGTCGACTATCTGTTTTCTTTGATAGTTCGACTATCTGTTTGATAGGTCGACTATCTGCTTTCTTTGATAGTTCGACTATCTGTTTGATAGGTCGACTATCTGCTTTCTTTGATAGTTCGACTATCTATTTGATAGGTCGACTATCTGTTTTCTTTGATAGTTTGACTATCTGTTTGATAGGTCGACTATCTGTTTTGCTTTGGTAGTTCGATTATCTGTCCGGATAGATCGACTATCTGATAGCTCGACTATCTGTCCTGATAGTTCGACTATCTATTGTGGTAGTTCGACTATCTGCTTGGGTAGTTCGACTATCTGTATCGTTCGACTATCTGTCTGATAGGTCGACGATCTCTGTGCTTCGTTCGACGATCTCTGAGGGTCGTTCGACGTTTTGCTGTATGTATTTAGAAATTTTGTCCTCTTCTATTCTATGATTTATTTCATATTTATTTGGCATATTATTTCTGTAAATTTGTGATATTATTTCCATGCAATCTCTGCTCCATTCCTTATGCATGAGCCAATATTTTTCTGACAAAGTGTTTTGTCTTATTAGTTGAAATGCATTTTCTGCTTTATCTGCCAGGCTGTCCTTTATAGCCATTAGACTCAGAAATTCTTCTCTGGCTGTAAAGAGTTCTTTCTGATGTGACCTTTTTCCTGCACCCTTCTTATCTGATTGGTTATGCAGCTTCTTAGAAAGCTTTATCCTCTTATAGTATGTCTGCCTGCAGGTTTTGTTTTTTGCTTTATGCTTTTTGCAGCCCAGTTTGCTGATGCCAGAAGAAGACAAAGATTCAAACTCAAATTAGAGCCGTTGCAAAGGCTCATATTTAAAGAGCTTCTTTTGAAAGAAGAAAATACACAGAACCCAGATCATATACACTCAGCAGCATAAAAAAAGAGAGAAAGCAAGAAAGTTCTACAGCTCTCAGCATTTCATATTCAACTGAGAAGATCAAAGCTCTTCTGTATTCTTCTTCATCCTGAGTTCATCCTGCTTACAGGAAGACTTTCACTCAGAGGCCTTTAGAAGAAGAAGAAGAAGAAAGGAAGCTGTTTGAAGAAGAACATTCAGAATCCTCTTCAAGCTTCTCCTTTAGAACCTCAAGACAATTCTTTGTCTTAGTTCAGAAGTGCTCCTGCACCCTGAAGCAAGACTCTTTCCTGGATATTCTCTAAGCCAGGGGGAGCCTTGATTCTTTAGAGCTATCTAGCTCTGTGCAATCCACTAGCTTCTCTAATTTGTTTAACAATAGAGAAGAAGCCTTAACTCTCTCAACCTCCTGTACAAAGGGTTATTACTCCCTTCAAAAGTGAACCATTGGTGGCAGGGCACCTGATCAAAAACCTGTGTTGGATATTGAGCTCCTGATCAAAAGCTCAAAGGGTCTACTTGATCTACCTGAAGTAGATCAGTTTGTGGCAGGGCACCTGAACAAAAACCTGTTGTGGATTCCTACCAGGGTGGTAGAAGAGTGGACGTACCTATTTAGAAGGAACCACTATAATTTCCTTGTGTCGTCTGTGTTGCTCATTTAATTTATTGCACTGTGGCTGTGAATAGAATTAACTAGGATTGCTAGTTGCTGTGATAGGATCCCAAGCTTAACTGTAATTACAGTTAGCTCTCTATTGTGCACTACACTTTGTGTTAGGCTCTAGGGTTTCAATATCTAAAAACTTATTCCGCAATTAACTCTAAGGGAGTTGAGTAGGGTATCATAAGTTTTGAATACTTTATTCACCCCCCCTCTAGAGTTGTATCTACCCTCACTTTCACGTCCTTACAGAAAACTCATCCGACATGTCTTCCAATAGGTTATGTATATCATGTGATTCAAACTCAGTGATCGGGTCGTAGACCGACACCAATACTACGAGATCAGGCGGCACTAAGGGGACCACCTATGGTGGTACTAGCAGAGTAAACTCAGGGCGTACCGTAAGACTACTATAATCAGACGACCACACTCGTGTCCTAAATAGTCTGCTCGTCGAGTCAATGGGTCAGGAGAAAAGGTCGGTAATACTACGATCGGGAGAGAGTTATGATCACATTCAAATTTAGGAAACGGAATTAGCATCAGGGGATGCTCATCTGGCTCCATTTCAATAACGTCTTTAAGAGTTATGACTCCCTCACTAAGACAATCTTCCAACGCATCGGTCAGGACATCAGTAGCAGTAAAAATCTCAGGGACGGGCACTTCGATTTGTCTCGGGCTTGAAATATCAAGCTCAAGTCCTAACAGATTGTCACCTGACTCACGACTGGGTAAGCTCGCATCAAAATATAAATCTTCCGACTCATCCAGTTTATCACCCGACTTAGGCTCAACAGAGAATTCCATGTCAATCAAGGTAGACAACACGGACATATCGTCAGAGGGAAATGGAGATGATTCTTCGGGGAAGAAGTCGTCATCCAGGTCACTAGGGTAACCAGTCTCCTCAATGTCGCTACCATCATCAGTGATAATAGCCTCATCCTTAGTGATGGGAACACTCGTAATCACAACCTCAGACTCAATCATGCTAATAGGAACACTCTCACCCTATGGGCTTATGGCATTCTTAGCACTTATGTCTAACGACCTAGGGATAAAGATCCTAAGTTTCTCTTTCCTCTCATAGGTAGGTGTACTCATGCTTGAGATAATCAGATCTTTGCGGGGCAAGTATCTAGCGTGAGGCTTATAGTTATTCCTACAATAAGGAAACTAGGAACGACAGTAGGTAGGGTAATACTCATCCGTTAAGTAATTTTTCATACTCTGCCAACCCATACGTGGGTCGACGGAGGGCATTCCTATACGTATTTCCTCATTGAGCCAGAAGGTATGGGCTCGACCAAATAATTGCAGTCTCGCAACGGGAATCCTGTGGGGATCAGCAATACGATATTGTTCAAAATAACGCTCCATAGTTTTTACATAACATAGAAACACTTGCGGTCCTCCTAGTCCGTCATAGGTCGGAGCAGGAATTCTAACATGCCTAGATGAGTGTGGTGCAACTTGATTAGCCTTTAGTTGGCCAATCAATGCCTTAATCTCATCCATTACCGGGCAATGGAATGGTTTTCTAACGCTTCTAGTGGAATCTAATGATTGTTCTCGGGAAACATTGACGTCGTAGGCCATATTATGATCACCGGAGAGAAAACTCGATCCGGAATTTGTGCACATACAATGAGAAATGCCTCTGACCCAATTAAAATAAGTTTGTCGGAATTGTTCCCGCTAAAGCACAATGGTAATATTATTACAAAATAGATTTTCTTGCTGAATAAAATATGAAGATTATTATTTAATTATTTTCTGATTTTTTTTTGCGGAAAATAAAATTTGGTCGGCTATTGGCAGACCACAATTTTTTTTTGGTAATTCTTATTAAAAATAAGAGGGATAAATTCTAGAATTTTATTCTTTTAAAATTGGAGAAATTTTGAAATATTAAATTGGAAATTTGAAATTTTGGAATTTGAAATTTTGAATTTTGAAATTTGAAATTTGAAATTTGAAATTTGAATTTTAAATTTTGAAATTTGAAAATTTAAATTCTGAAATTTGAAATTTGAAATTTGAAATTTGAAATTTGAAATTTGAAATTTGAAATTTGAAATTTGAAATTTGAAATTTTAATTTTAAATTTTCAAATTTGAAATTTGAAATTTGAAAATTTGAAATTTGAAATTTGAAGTTTGAAATTTGAAATTTTGAAATTTGAAATTTATATTTTCTTTAGCCTAGCTAAAAATAGAAGGATGGTGCCGATTAGGAAATCGACAATAACCTCGCATTGATACCAAATTGATGTAGGCTTGCACGTTTCACAGCGAATAGAACTACGGTCTAACGCCACGCCACTCTTCGATCCAATCCCTACACTCGCACCACCGCTCTACGCGACACCATGCAATTATATCAATCAATATTATGCTAGCATACGGGTAGCCAAACTGGTTTGGATCCAACAAGGGTTATAAGGCCAATGTTCGATCGAGCTAAAAGGACCAATATTTGGTCCGACCGAGCGGCGTTGTACCAAAAGAGATCTACCGAAAAACTTTGATTCGGAATGGGTAGATCTCTCCCAACGAAAAGATTGCGAAGGTTCGCCAAACCTCTTGAATGAAAAATAACAATAAAGAGAATAACAAATAAGAGAAATTCAACCACGATGAAATCCGAATATTTCAATAGTTAACGCTACGAATAAAAACCACCACTTGAATGTTTCTAAAGAAAAGAATTCTCACAAAAGTGGAAGTATTTCGTTACCCAATCGAAATGGGAGATTCCGATTAATCTCGACTTGGATTGTTCTCCAACAGCTCCGCCGGAGTCGCGCCGGAAGGAGATGAGAACCTCGTTCGCCAATATTGCTTCACGTCGGTGTTGGAGATCCACAAAGGGAGTTGGGAGATGATGTAGGTGGTCGGATTTTTGAGAGGAGGGATGGAGGTGGCTCGGGTTGGTGGAGGTTGGCGGCTAAGGGATGGGGGTGGCCGAAATTGGTGAGGAGGGAGGAAGTGGTTGGCGGCTTTTGAGAAGGTGTCCGGAATGGAGGAGGGGATATGGGGGCAGTTTTCTTAACAAGGAGAGGGGAAGGGGAAGAGAATAGGGAGGAGGAGATGGGAAGAGGCCGACGGCTAAGAGGGAGGAGGGAAAAGGAGAAATTCAGACAATGGGAGAAGGGAGAGAGAACTCAAGAGGGAGGCAATTAGGGTTTCAATTTTTATTTCATCAATCAATACCTCAAAATGAAAATATCCATGTCTATATATAGGCTTACATCAAACAACAAGGGAAAATGCTACATGCAGCCCAAAATTAAAATACAAATAATCATGGTTCAAAACATAACCATGCCACATATTATGAAAATTAAATAAAATGCTTAGATAAAATAGAACCAAAATGCATAAATAATTAATAATAATTTTAGTAATAATAATTATTAATTATTTAAATATAGGCTTGCGCCGCGGGAGGATATTTGGGCGACGCGCCACATAGTCTTCATGGCATCGCACGTCACAACTTGGAGATGGAGAAATATCTTCCGTAAGCGCACCGTCCTCGTCTTCAACCTGTTGAGGGCCGTCGTCTCCATCAGATTGCTTTTAGGGACATTCTTTAAAACATCTTTACCATTTTTTATCAATATCGGCTAGCCACTACAAAAGTTTAAGAAAATTTCCCCTATCAATTGAATCATGGCTCTCATCATGACCACGTAGCGATAAACCTTGACGCAAGTGAAATCTTAAACATTTAAGAGAAGCTTGTAAGCACGCTTTATGTTATCCTTAGCAGTATCTGATTATTTATCAAGAGAAACAATGATAGACTTGCTAGGATCTTTTAAGCTTGAAATTTTTGTAATGCAAACTAATGAGCACTATTAATCTTGCCTACATATTTTTGAAATCCTTCAGGTTTGTTCCATGACCTATATCCTCCACTAGTGATAAAAGCATCACCCCCAACAACACTGGTTGCAACATCATTCTTGAACAAGTAATACATAAAAGAAAATGCAGCATCCTTTACAACACTATACTCAAGCCAATGAAATATTTCAAACCAGGCAGTAACAAACCGATGATCCCGATCTCCCATTTGTCTTTGAGGAAAGAATGAACTTTTGGTTGACATGGACCTCTAAGCAT
The DNA here is from genome assembly GCA_039513925.1 of Platanthera zijinensis. NCBI lineage: Eukaryota > Viridiplantae > Streptophyta > Magnoliopsida > Asparagales > Orchidaceae > Platanthera > Platanthera zijinensis. The sequence goes on along the minus strand of CM077080.1, from coordinate 134,861,143 downwards.
ATACATTTTTCTCGCAACATCATGCTCTTTTGACAAAATGTCGATATACTTTTTCTTTGCCCTGGATCATTTGGAAGCAACTCCACATAATATTCACAATCCATAACAATATCTTGAGTTTGCGGTAATGGAAGCAACTCCTCATCTTCTCTCTCTTGCAGAGATAACAAAGGGGACTCTTTAGATTTTAACTTCTTTTGAAATATAGACGCAATGAGACTTGTTCTCTTTTTCTGACCCTTCATTTTCACTTCTATATCAATTTAGAAAATAACATTACAAATTTGTAAGATTAACGAACACAGGACTATATTAGAACTATTGAACTTCAAAACTACGAAAAAAATCTATATACTCTGCTTGAACCTCTATCGGTCAATACTACAAAGTATCCCTAAAAACATTCATCATAGAGACTAACATGCTATGCTTAGCCACTAGTTGACTAATGACTCAAAGCATGCCTACAATATATAATAAATTAATACAAAATGAGATATAGTTGAAGAGAGTTACCCTTACTTCAGAAGAGAAACAAGAAATCCAATCTTGTAGTTTACTTTGCACTTGTTGCACCTGCATCATATAAAACTCATATTCAATACTAATTATCTCATTCATTGTTAGTTTCGAACAAAAAAGTAGATGAAATTCAAAATCATAAGACACATAAGATGCTATAAAAATTATGGTACATCAAAGTGAAAGTGGAACTTCAAGTTCAGTTGGATAAGCTACAATTAAAGCAATAACTAGAGGGTCAACCTAGTTGTGCACCCATAAAATTACTGCTTTTCCCTAACTGTACAACAATCATAAACAGTCGGCCACACAGAGAGCAAGGGAAAGGAACTAAGGAAGATCTATCCATAGCTCAAAATCCCCATTATTCTTTAATTAAACCTAACAAAGCCCTAAATTTTAGAGAAATCCCCAAATCGATCTACAACCCAGCATAAATCTACTAAAATTCACATAAAATTGGAAACTATAAGAGATAAGAAGGAGAAAACTTACAAAAAAAGTGGAAATCCCACAAAGAAGTAATCCTGATACAGAAGCGGAGATATGTGGAGCCGTTGAGGTATGGACCCGAGATAGGAGAAGGAGATCACGATTCGCATGAGGGATAGGGAGAAGTGTGCTGGAGAGCGGGGGAGAGGGAGAGATCATGATTCACACAAAGAGCGATGGAGAGGAAGAGGTCACGATTTGAACAAAGAAGTAATCTCTGCTCGATCGCGATTCACAATACATGTTGGAAGCCTGGAACCAAGATTCCGGAACTGAATCGCCAAATTGTCCACCGAGAAAACTAATTCATGGGGGGGGGGGAACGATTCCGAAAATGAACCATGAAACCTAAATCTCAAAAAAAAAATAGGGGTGGGGAACGTTTCCATGTGGCCACCCTATAAATATGCCCATGTGTGTACAAGAGTATCATTCTTCCAATCGAATTTTATGAGGTTGGGGAGCTCGAAGCCATTCAGGATCGGGAGCGCTAAGAACTTAGACACTAAATACGAGTGGTAGTGTAGTGGGTGGCAGGCAAAAGTGGCACATTTCCCAACTTGTTCATGCTCATCTGCAATTATGTCAACTCCTAGAAGGGGTCCCAGTTGTTGGAACCCACCAGATCCAACACTAGTAATCAACCCTATATATATATATATTGATTTTGTTGAAATATAAATCAGATGAGATGTATAAATAAAAGTTATGATATATAAATTTAAAGACACACACACACACACACACACACACACACACACACACATATATATATATATATATATATATATATATATGGGTTTGGAATATAAAAGTTCAAGCTTTTTTAAGTTTAAAGAAACATGGGTTGGTTCTCCCATAATATATGTCGGAATTAGGCAAGTAATACATGCGTTTTATAGCCAAGAGCAAGATCTACAACTTTTATGTTGAACAATTTTCCAAAATTTGCATGGTTTAGCCGTAATCTGGCTCAAAAGGTTGTTGGCTCGAATTTTGAAATTTATTATTATATTCATTTCGAGCCAACAATCTTTTGGGTGAGATTCCGGCCAAACCTTGCAAATTTTGAAAAATTGTTCAACATGAAAGTTTTAGATCTCGTTCTTGACTACAAAATGCATATATTATTTGTCTTATTCTGACATGTATTGTGGAAGAGCCAGCTCAAACTTATTTAGGCTTAAAAATGCTTGAGCTTATATATGTATATATATATATATTAGCAACTGTGTACATTTCTAGAAAAAGATCTTTGTTGTAATTTCTAAGACCCCTAAAATAGCGGGTTTCACCCGTACTCATTAACTCTTAGCTTGGTCTTTACACACATTGATAGTGGTTGATAGACTTAGGACTTGAGCCTTGGAAGTATCAAGTTTCTTTTAAAATATTTTCTCTAAAAAATTTATTAAAATTATACTACCTTAGGCATTTCTTGCAAATTTACTTTTTATAAGTAAATTATTCAGAGATCCCTCGAAATAACATCGTGTTCCTCCATTTGTCATTTTCTTTCATTATGATTTTTTTATTGTATTCATGTTGAAAAATTGCTTTGAGTACATTAAATTATGAACTGTTATGTCCACAATTCAAGGTATATTAAAAATCATTTTTATTTTTTTCATTAAGGACTAATCACTTTGCATGGGCATCTCCGGTGCTCACTGACTCTTAGTGGGCTGCTCCCACTAAGAGCGAGTTGTACACAGGGGCAGAACTAGGAATTTTTCTCAACTCAGGCATAATTTAAAATAAATAATTAAATTCAATGCTTAAATAAAATTAAACTCATATTGCAATTAATAAAAAATTATTAACCAAAAAACACATGACATACCGTTCAGCAGGTCACTTTTCGTGGACACATATTTTGAAATTGTGCAATAATAATATCATTAGTAATAGTGTCAAAAATATCTTTCTCTGCATAAACTATCATGTAGTCATTCATCCATTCATCTCTCATTCTATTTCGTAAATGATTTTTTATAATCTTCATTGTAGAGAACATTCTTTCAACTACAACAGTTGCAATGGGTAGAAGACATGTCAACTTTAGAAGCATTAAACAACTGATAGTGATCTTGTTTTTTCAACTCCACTAATATTTTTAAAAGACCACTAATTCCTTTGCTATGAGATAACATGTCGGTAGGTAAAGAGCGCATGTCAATAATATACATATCAAGTTGTCCTTCAAGTAGTTGTAATTCTATTTGTGAGAAATCAGATGGGTACAATTCTACAACAGGAACCAACTTTTGTTTATCAAATTAGGCAAATTGATCACTAGAGTAAAGATAAGAAACACATAAAAGTAGTTCAGTATTCACTTCATTAATACGATCATTTAACTCGTTCAAAGTCCAATCGAGCACTGTATTGAAGATTTCAACCAAAAAATGATGATAATTTGTAATCTCTCTTTCATTGTGTTTTAATCTATAACACCTCTACCCGTCAAGAAGAATATAATAGAGGGTCCGGCCGGGGCCCCACACCATATTCCACAAACAGGCGGAGACGCTACGAAATAATATCATAACCAACGCATCCTAACACAGAGCATTCTAGCGGAAGCTTCACGGTTGAATTAATGAACTCAAGATAAACAACATTGTCCACTAACATAGGAATGTAAGTATACATCAAAAGAGTCTGGCCTTAAGGCCTTACAACAGTTTCTCTTAACAAGAGTGTGGTTTACAGACATCGGCACGCAGGCCGGCCACACATGAACAAAAGAAACAAAACAATGCCTTCGAGGGCAGCAACGCAGCTTTGGGCTTCAGCCCGCTAAGTCCCGCTCGGACCAGCTCCTCCAGCACCTGTAAGAACCAATCCACCAAACGGTGGCAAAACAGGGCAACGGTCAGCATTCAGCTGACCAATTATAACGACCCTGCCCCTGGCACGGGGCAGCAGAATTCCATCCCTGCACAGCATTCATCCAACATGATATATAGCCATTCAAGCAAGACGTGCACGCCCGCACCATCACATATCACAAACGTCGGCTCGACGGCCCGACGCTCCGTGCACTCAGGGCACATTCACACCGTTCAGAGGTCCCAGACATAACGGCGCACTATGAGCATTCTAGTCTGATCGGCTCACCGGCCGTCGACTCTCGCTATGTGATCCTAACAGGGCCTTAAGCACCCAAGGTTAGACAACCATAACGCGGGTACAGATCCACCTTTCCCGTTGCTCACATCGTCAGACTCACGCCTGGACTGACGCGGGTACCGTTTCACCTTGCCCGTTCCACCATTTCCTAGTTGCATCCTCACGGCTCAACTTTCCACCAGTAGCACTCACGGCCACAAGAGAGTCCAACTCTCATAATTTCCTGGATTTCCTCCAGTACTTTTATCCATCATGCATACAAGCAATCATCACGGAGCCTTCTCCGATATGCAACCAAGCATCACCAATCCAGACCATGTCCAGATGGGCTTCACACAGCATGCCTATATCCGTACTCCAATTCCGGACTCTAACAAGGGGGACTTCACATATTACCCCAAGGGACGCCACAACCCACCGCACACTCGCGGGGAAGGGTTTTCCCTATGCAATGCAGGAATTAAGGACTTCACATGTCCAAGCAGGAAATCGTTACCCTAGGAGTTCGCTTCGGAGCCATGGAGAGAAATTTGAGACGGATGAAAGCCTTCGCAGCAGCGTTGCCTTCGCAAATCCGAACTCGGCTCGCGATTTGGACCACCGTAGCACCACCGGCAGCCGGACTCCACTTCTTCCTCCTCCTTGCTCTCACCTCTCTCTTAAACTTTAGAAAGAGAGTATGATTTTAGAAATGAGCCCTCTTTTCCTCCTTTCCCGGCCTTATCAGCCCAGGAATGAACTCCAGCCACAGGATTCTACTTAAAGAAAATGAAGGGCCAAGATCTACTGAAAATTCCTTTTTCTTTTGGCCGACACGGCCTGTGACACGCCCGTGTCACAGGCCGTGTACCCTTAAGCGGCACACGCGGCAGTCGCACCGACTGAAATATTCGAGAACACGGGCATCGACACGCCCGTGTCGAACCTGACACGCCCGTGTCAGTCATGAGACACGCCCGTGTCTCCTGTTACACGGTACTCACCGATTTCCAAAACCAGTACACGGTTCGGAACACGGCAACTGACACGCCCGTGTCCAGCCTCACACGCCCGTGTTCCCGGCCGTGTTCAAGGCCGTGTCCTGCTCTGACTTGAATAGGCCAATTTCGAAAATTAATTCGAACACGCCCTGGGACACGCCCGTGTCGAAGGCCGTGTCCCAGGCTCGACGATCGTCGAACTCTCAAACGTCGACTAGCCTGAACATGCCCTGGGACACGCCCGTGTCCCAGGCCGTGTACACCCGACACGCCCTGGGACACGCCCGTGTCCCAGGCCATGTCTAACAGCCTCCAACCCAAAATTGTGTACAAACATATTTTGAGATTTTTGGGGTGTTACAATCCTCCCCCCTTAATAAAATTTCGTCCCGAAATTTGAAGACAATAGGGAGAAAATAACAAAACATTTATATGTTTCTATTACATATACAACGAGTGAATAAGTAACGAAAATAACTCGGGAAACTCGGCTTGCATGGTCTGCTCGCGCTCCCATGTTAGCTCTTCTCGGCCACAATTGTCCCACCGGACTTTGACCATCCCGATCACCTTGTTCCGCAACTGTTTCTCGGCTCGATCCTCTATCCGTATAGGCTTCACCTTTGTCGTTAGCCCATAATCAACTGGCACTCGATCATTTTCAACTATATGAGCTGGATCCTTGACTGCTTTGCGTAACACCGAGATGTGAAACACGTCATGCAATCCACTCAATTCCGATGAAAGAGCTAACCGATAGGCAGCTTCCCCAACTCGCTCCACCACTTCAAACGGACCAAGGTAGCGCGGACTTAGCTTTTTCAACCGCCGGATCCGAGATACGCCTTTGAAGGGCTTAATCTTTAAATAGACCCAGTCACCCACCGCGAACTCCACGTTCCGGTGCTTAGCATTGTAATACTTGGCCTGCCGATCTTGGGCTATTAGGAGCCTCTCTCGAATAGAGCGTATTGTTGAGGTAGCATCCTCGACTTCCTTTTTGCCTAAAAGTTTAGTCTCGCCAGTTTCTGCCCAAGCTAGCGGTGTACGACACTTGCGACCATACAGCGCTTCAAATGGGGCCATGCCTATACTCGCTTGATAGCTATTATTATAGGCAAACTCCACCATAACAAGATGTTCTTCCCACTTCTTACCGAAGTCCAGGGCGCACATACGGAGCATATCCTCCATCGTTCTGTTGGTTCGTTCAGTTTGGCCATCCGTTTGCGGGTGAAAGGCCGTACTGAATGCTAACTTCGTGCCCAACATCTGATGAACTAATCTCCAATCCTTTGAAGTAAAACGCCCATCTCGGTCACTTACGATGCTCCGGGGAACACCGTGCAATCGAACTATCTGCTCCACATAGAGCTTTGCCAACGTTTCCACTGAATCGTCCCGCTTGTTTGGTATAAAGTGAGCCACCTTTGTCAACCGGTCTACAATCACCCAGATTGAGTCATGGCCACGCTGAGATCTCGGCAATCCGTGCACGAAATCCATAGAAATATCCTCAAATTTCCATTGCGGAACCGGCAACGACTTCAGGAAACCACTCGGCCGTTGACATTCTGCCTTTACCAAAGCACAAGTACGACATTTAGCCACATACGCGGCTATGTCCTTCTTTAAACCAGGCCACCAGAACAGTTTCTTCATGTCTTTGTACATTTTTGTGCTCCCAGGGTGAATTGAATACTTTGTAAAGTGCGCTTCATATAGCAGCCCTTCTCGCAATTTACCCGCACTAGGGACGCACAATCGGCCATCTTTTCGTAACAAGCCATCATCCCAGGAGAACTGATCACCAGATCCCTCCTTTGCATAGCGTTGGAGACTTTCATCCAACTCCGTTGCCCGCCGAACCCTGTCAGCAAGGTCATATTGAACTTCCAACCAGTTCATGCTTGCTTCAGTTGAAGAATCTCTTTCCACACAAGATATCTCCAAGGCTTCCAACTCCTGGATTAACCGCTCATCATGTATCCGCAACCAATTTGCCCGTACTGGAGTCCGACGACTCAAGGCATCAGCGACCACATTTCCCTTTCCGGGAACATAATGAATGTCGAATGTAAAATCCCCAAGGAATTCCATCCACCTCCTTTGTCGCATATTCAACTCCTTTTGATCGAGCAGATACTTTAAGCTTTTATGATCGGTATAAATATCTACTTTCACGCCATATAGATAATGCCGCCACAACTTTAGCGAAAAGATCACCGCCGCCAACTCCAAATCATGGACGGGGTAATTACGCTCATGCACTTTCAATTGACGTGAACCATAAGCGATCACCTTGCCAAACTGCAGGAGAACGCAGCCTAAGCCGCTTCCTGACGCATCGCTGTATATCTCAAATCCATCTGTACCACATGGCGACGTCAACACGGGCGCCGTGGTCAAACGATTCTTCAGCTCCTCAAAAGCTCGTGCGCACTCCGGCGTCCAAACGAACTTCTGATCCTTTCTCGTCAACGTAGTCAGAGGCAAAGCAATCCGGGAGAAGTTCTCCACGAACCTCCTATAGTAGCCCGCCAGTCCAAGGAAACTCCTAACTTCGGCCACTGAAGACAATACTGGCCAATCCCGAATGGCACTTATCTTAGCCGGATCCACCGCTATGCCCTCTCCACTTACCACATGGCCTAGAAAAGCCACCGACGAGAGCCAGAACTCACACTTTGAGAACTTGGCATACAGCTTCTTCCTTCGCAAGGTATGCAATACTAATCGCAAATGGTTTGCATGATCTTCCTCCGATTGTGAATATACAAGGATATCATCAATAAACACAATCACAAACAAATCCAGGTATTCGCGGAACGTTCGATGCATGAGATCCATGAAAACCGAAGGCGCATTACATAAGCCGAACGGCATCACTGTGAACTCATAATGACCATAGCGTGTGCCAAACGCTGTCTTGGGAATGTCACCTTCCCTAATCCGCAACTGGTAATACCCGGACTTCAAATCCAACTTCGAATAGACGGTTGAGCCCGCTAGCTGATCGAACAAATCATCGATCCGAGGAATTGGATACTTGTTTTTCTCCGTCAGTTTGTTTAGTTCACGATAATCAATACATAGTCGCAAACCACCGTCTTTCTTTTTCACAAAAAGAACAGGCGCGCTCCAAGGTGACATACTTGGGCGTATATATCCCTGCTCCAACAACTCTTGCAACTGAACTTTCAGTTCGGCCATTTCTTTTGGCGCTACCCGATACGGCGAACGGGCCACGGGTTTTGCACCCGGCACCAGCTCGATAGCGAAGTCAATTTCCCTTTGGGGAGGTAATCCCGGAAGGTCCTTTGGAAACACATCCGCATATTCCGACACAATCGGCACTTCACTCACACTGGCCTTTGGCGCCACCGCCTCTATGAGTGTGAAGAACAACTCCGCACCCTTCCGAACTGCCTTAACAACTTGGAGAGCGGATAACAACATCCCACTCATCCCTTGCATACCAATGAACTTGGTCTCTCGTTCGGTATTTTGCCCAAGTGTGACCTCTTTTGAAGTGCAATCAATACAGGCACGCTGCTCTGAAAGCCAGTCCATACCAAAGATTATATCAAACTCTTTGATCGGCAATACTAGTGTTTCCACCTTGAACTCCCGACTTCCTATCTTGACCTCAAGACCGCAAGATCGATCCGCGCACATCAAACATCCGTTAGGCAACAACACCTTTACACTGTCTGTCTTGGTCCGGATAGGCACCCCGACACGCAAGACAAAATCCTCAGATAGAAACGAATGTGAAGCACCTGTGTCAAACAGTGCTCGTGCCGGATACTCTCGTATAAGGACAAACCCTATAACATGACAATTAAAACAAGCACAGCACACCAAAAGTAAAAACATTAAAACTTAAGCGCACCTGTGACGACATCAGCCTGCTTAATGGCCTCCTGTTGTCCAAGGTTGAAGACCCTGGGCTGCGCGTGCGAGGCAGAAGACTCCACCACAGCCTTCCCCTTCTCCGCATAAGACGCTCCCGTCTTCTTATCACCCTTTGGAGGACCAAATCGGCATTCACGTGCGAAGTGTCCAACCTTCCCGCACGTAAAACAAGCACGAGCTCCATTCCCAGATGTGTCCGTCACAGTCGCAGAAGGAGCTTGTCCAGAAGACTTAGACTTCTTATTCCATTTCCTTCGGTAGCCAAACTTGTCTGGACGCGGCGGCTTAAACTCCGGCTTCACAACCGCCAAGTTTCCCTTTGCTTGCCCCCGTTTCATGTCCGTCTCCAAAGAACGAGCCGTACAGACTAAGGCTTGGAATCCCTGACTCACAGAACTCGAGAGCAAATACCTTAGCTCATCTCGCAGTCCCGCATAAAACCGACTAGTCTTACGCTCTTCTTCGGCGAAGATCGAGCCCGCATATCTTCCCAAACGGGTGAACTCATGCAGGTAGTCATCCACACTTCGATCTCCCTGTGCTAACCGTTGGAACTCCATTTCCATCGATATCCTTTGCTGCATCGGCAAATGTTGTGCTAAGAACAACCGAGAGAATTCTTCCATTGTAATCTCTGCCAATTGCCTGCCGCCAAGTGATGCAGTTCAATCTCATCCCACCACAATCGCGCCTCTCCTTCCAGTAGGAAAGTGGCTAACATGACTTTCTGTTCCTCCTCAACCCTGATAGCTCTCATAATCCTCTTAATTCTTGCAAGCCAATCCTCTGCTTGGGCCGGTGTACCCGCCCCATGAAACTGCGGAGGGTTAAAGCTCAAGAATTGCTTCCATTGTTGATCTGCTACCTGCGGATCAACTTCGGCTTCTACCGGTTCTTGCCGTACCCCAGCTTGCGCTGGCACCACTGCAGGACGTGCTTGCCCAGTCTGCTGAGCATTCATCACAGCAAGTACCGTTTCCGTGATAAGACGGACTGTTTCAGCGGATGGAGGAGTTGTGGGCACCTCGGCTGGTGCCGCACTCTCAACAGAACGTTGTGGTTCGGACTGACCCGCAACACTTCTGGTCACCTATATGTGTAAAACACACAGGTTAACGACCAATAAAACGGCAATCATACAAAGAGAATACACAAGTTCAACAAACAAGTGTATTTGCATTCCTAAGTGGACAATCTTGAGTTCAAAATTAAGTGTTATAACGATGGCACTGACACGTGCTCGCCCCCTCTCAAAAGAATTCGTCCGCGAATTCGGAAGAGATCGACCAACAAGCTGATACCAAATTGTAACACCTCTACCCGTCAAGAAGAATATAATAGAGGGTCCGGCCGGGGCCCCACACCATATTCCACAAACAGGCGGAGACGCTACGAAATAATATCATAACCAACGCATCCTAACACAGAGCATTCTAGCGAAAGCTTCACGGTTGAATTAATGAACTCAAGATAAACAACATTGTCCACTAACATAGGAATGTAAGTATACATCAAAAGAGTCTGGCCTTAAGGCCTTACAACAGTTTCTCTTAACAAGAGTGTGGTTTACAGACATCGGCACGCAGGCCGGCCACACATGAACAAAAGAAACAAAACAATGCCTTCGAGGGCAGCAACGCAGCTTTGGGCTTCAGCCCGCTAAGTCCCGCTCGGACCAGCTCCTCCAGCACCTGTAAGAACCAATCCACCAAACGGTGGCAAAACAGGGCAACGGTCAGCATTCAGCTGACCAATTATAACGACCCTGCCCCTGGCACGGGGCAGCGGAATTCCATCCCTGCACAGCATTCATCCAACATGATATATAGCCATTCAAGCAAGACGTGCACGCCCGCACCGTCACATATCACAAACGTCGGCTCGACGGCCCGACGCTCCGTGCACTCAGGGCACATTCACACCGTTCAGAGGTCCCAGACATAACGGCGCACTATGAGCATTCTAGTCTGATCGGCTCACCGGCCGTCGACTCTCGCTATGTGATCCTAACAGGGCCTTAAGCACCCAAGGTTAGACAACCATAACGCGGGTACAGATCCACCTTTCCCGTTGCTCACATCGTCAGACTCACGCCTGGACTGACGCGGGTACAGTTTCACCTTGCCCGTTCCACCATTTCCTAGTTGCAGCCTCACGGCTCAACTTTCCACCAGTAGCACTCACGGCCACAAGAGAGTCCAACTCTCATAATTTCCTGGATTTCCTCCAGTACTTTTATCCATCATGCATACAAGCAATCATCACGGAGCCTTCTCCGATATGCAACCAAGCATCACCAATCCAGACCATGTCCAGATGGGCTTCACACAGCATGCCTATATCCGTACTCCAATTCCGGACTCTAACAAGGGGGACTTCACATATCTACCCCAAGGGACGCCACAACCCACCGCACACTCGCGGGGAAGGGTTTTCCCTATGCAATGCAGGAATTAAGGACTTCACATGTCCAAGCAGGAAATCGTTACCCTAGGAGTTCGCTTCGGAGCCATGGAGAGAAATTTGAGACGGATGAAAGCCTTCGCAGCAGCGTTGCCTTCGCAAATCCGAACTCGGCTCGCGATTTGGACCACCGTAGCACCACCGGCAGCCGGACTCCACTTCTTCTTCCTCCTTGCTCTCACCTCTCTCTTAAACTTTAGAAAGAGAGTATGATTTTAGAAATGAGCCCTCTTTTCCTCCTTTCCCGGCCTTATCAGCCCAGGAATGAACTCCAGCCATAGGATTCTACTTAAAGAAAATGAAGGGCCAAGATCTACTGAAAATTCCTTTTTCTTTTGGCCGACACGGCCTGTGACACGCCCGTGTCATAGGCCGTGTACCCTTAAGCGGCACACGCGGCAGTCGCACCGACTGAAATATTCGAGAACACGGGCATCGACACGCCCGTGTCGAACCTGACACGCCCGTGTCAGTCATGAGACACGCCCGTGTCTCCTGTTACACGGTACTCACCGATTTCCAAAACCAGTACACGGTTCGGAACACGGCAACTGACACGCCCGTGTCCAGCCTCACACGCCCGTGTTCCCGGCCGTGTTCAAGGCCGTGTCCTGCTCTGACTTGAATAGGCCAATTTCGAAAATTAATTCGAACACGCCCTGGGACACGCCCGTGTCGAAGGCCGTGTCCCAGGCTCGACGATCGTCGACTCTCAAACATCAACTAGCCTGAACACGCCCTGGGACACGCCCGTGTCCCAGGCCGTGTACACCCGACACGCCCTGGGACACGCCCTTGTCCCAGGCCGTGTCTAACAGCCTCCAACCCAAAATTGTGTACAAACATATTTTGAGATTTTTGGGGTGTTACATAATCTTCCTGCTTGAATATATTTTTCAATCATATTAGGAACTTCTATATGTTGTTTTGTGCAAAAATTTGATACTTCAGTCATGAAGGAGTTCCATTCAAGATCACTATTTCTCAAATTAAATAATAATTGCTTTGTTAATTTTACAAACTTCATTGCATTAATAATGTCTTGATCATTCTTCAGTAATGATTATAATAACTATCTTGGCTTGGAAAAAGTACTCTTCATTAAATGCATGAGGAAAATAAAATTAAAAGTTAAGAGAATTTTAATTAAAGTATTTGTCATTCCTCTTTGATTTCCATCTGCACCATCAACCTTGATAATTTCAAGTGTCTCAACAAAAGAAGAGAACATTCGAATAAAATTTAATATTGTGCCATAATGTGAACTCCACAGCGTGTCACCTGCCTTTTTCAATTCAAGTTGTTGATTTGCCCCTCAACCACTTTCCAACTCCCTGCAACCAAGCTCTAGAGTAACCTGATCATCTTCTAATGCTATTATATAGTCACGCCATTTACAAGAGCCACCAATAACATTCAACACATGGTTAATAAGCATTAAAATCTCTGCAACTTCAACATGATCTTCTGCAAAAGTTATTAATATTAGTTACAGTTGATGATCAAAACAATGAATGTAGAAAACACAATTATTCTCCCACAATATAAATGTTTTCAGTCCTTTGAACTCACCCACCATATTGCTAGCACCATCATAACCTTAAACCCACAATTTAGAAATATTTAGGCAATATTTTGCCAACAAATTATCAATAGCTTTCTTTAATGATAAGCCAGTCGTGTCTATAACATGAACAACCCCAAGAAGACTCTCCATAATAAGACCTTTGATAGTAACTGTAATGCCCCAAATTTTCCGAAAATAACAGGAAGTTGGTCACTAGAGGTTACTGCCAGGTGGTAGAACTAGCGGTTCCAGCAGATTAAAAAGACCAGCGTCTCTGCAAGGTTGAAAATACGTTTTATAGTCTAAGCTATAATGGTATTTTTTTGATTTTTAATACACAAATCATGTCTTGTAAGCTTATTTATTGGCCTCTTTTTGTATATATTATTGCCACTAATGTTTTCTTCTCTTTTGTAGATTTCAGAGCTTTCGGTCAAAAATGACCTGACACACCCCCTTGACACGCCCTCCCTGGGCGTGTCATAGGGCGTGTAACCTTATCCCAAGGATGTTTGCTTCCAGAACCAAAATACTGAGAAAAACTACTGACGCGCCCCACCTGACACGACCTCACTGGGCGTGTCATAGGGCGTGTCACCCTCATACTGAAGCCTATTGCCGCATTTAAATATTTTCTGTTACTGCACGTCAACAGTACTGCAATGCACCTCTATACGGGTGTGGCCCTAGGGCGTGTTCCACCTTTTTCGACGACTTACGGATTTCCGACCAATGATTGAGACTTGACGTGCCTTACAAGCCCCTCCTACATGGGCGTGTCCCAGGGCATGTCCACCAGTATACAGAAATAATCATCATTCCCTCCAGAATCTAGAGCATGAGGTCAACTCTATACATGACATGCCCCCCTAACATGCCCTCCCTAGGCATGACAGAGGGCGTGACTAACCCGTGAGAATTTCTATAAATTCAGGCTTCACCTTGTATCGAGAAGAGAGTTTTGGGTTCAGAGGGGAGGTGGTTCCCCTTTGTTTTTTAGTGTTTTTTTGCTCTCTCTCTCTTTCTCTCTCTTTAAGCTTTTCTTATCCCTAGCTTAGTGTACTCTTTTGTTATAGTTTTTGTAAGTTCATTTTTAGCCTAGTGTTAATGCTAGCATAGGTTTTATTTCATTGCAAGTGTAACCCTTTACTCCAAGTTGTAGCTCTCTATTAATATTAATATAAAGTGCCCTTTTGCTTTGTGTTCTTAATGATATTCTACTCATCTCTCCTCCTCCACTTCTCCATGATTAACTAATCCTCCTTGTACTCGATCTTGATTATCCGAGGTTCGAGTTGATAAAGTTATGATGCTTTAAATTTACTTTTTCTTTTTAGGGTTTAGGCCTTCGATTTACTCTTGATTATTCCTGTTTGGAGTTATATCATCAATATATAATTTTCATCTTTGTTTTCACTCTTAGCTAGCCGAGAGGCTCGCAGTTTGAAGTGAACACTCAAGAGTAAAGAGAGTTGCATGCACCCCTCTAGAGAGGCAGTCGTTAAATCTCCCGGATTGGAGTGAAATCCAATGGTTGGGTTAACTGCGTAAAGCGAGCTTTAGGTCTCCGATTTTGACGAGAGTTCGGTCAGACCTTCCTAAACTCAGTTAGGCACAACTTCGAGAGAAGAGTGTTCAAGCTTTGGGAACCTCCATGGTCAAGGACCTTTACCCTATTAAGTTTAGGTTTTTATTGAATTTTTAATCAGCTTTTGCCGAGGTGATTCTCGATTGAGTGCTTTTCCATTTCATCATTTCAACCCTTCGTTGTAATCGTTTTTAGTAGTTCTTATTTAGCTGCAAGTAGTTCTCTTTTTAGCGCAAATATTTCCCTTCTTAATCACAATTAGTTTTCTTTTAACAAACCCTACAACAATCCTTCGATAAGATAATAGTTTTCGTGTGAGTAAGATTACTCAATGGTTCCCGGATTTTAATATGACACTTGTGTCCCGTAGCTACAGTTCGATAGGTATACTTTTCTAGTTAGATTGCTTGTTCGACTCTCTTTTCTCTAGCACGAAAAGCTAACACCAAGTTTTTGGTGCCGTTGCTGGGGAGCAACTTTTGTTGATAATTTGAAAACACGAACCTATTACTTTTATCATTTTTCTTTCTCACCCTCTTTCTAAAAAAGTAAAAATCAAAAAAATATTAACGCTCTTAATATAAAACCGCATCACAATTTTTCTGCACCACCTAACTCTCTCGAAAAGGGCAAAGTGTCTTAAATACCACTATCTTGTCTAGTACCTTGTGAACCTTTCATCGGGAACCCCTTGGGAAGTTCGGGCGTTAAAACATAAAAAATCTATTTCAAAAAATTTTAGCTTCTCCTTTTTCTAGTTTATTAATTTCTCTTTCTTTATCTTCCCTTCTTCTAGTGCATGACTCGCGGGAGGCCGTCGGTTATTTTGGACTTCGACCACGAAATTGAGCGTACTTTTCAAAGAAGATCGCGATTTCAAGGCCCTACTCTCCAAATACCGATTGAGGATTCTGAGTCATTTTCTACTTTAAGAACGGAAGAACCCCACGTGGAGGAAGCCATGCATAGGCCTATTTCCTATTATGGACGACCGAATCTAGATGGAACAGAATCAAGCATCGTGTGCCCTTCTATAGCTAATAATAATTTTGAACTTAAGCCTAGCATAATTCAAAAGGTGCAGCAGTATGTGCAATATGACGGACTTCAAGATGAAGATCTGAATGCACATATAACAAGCTTTCTTGAGATTTATGACACCTTCAAGATAAATGGTGTCACAAATGATGCTATTAGGCTAAGATTATTTCCTTTCTCCCGAAGAACCAAAGCTAAATAGTGGTTGATGACTCTTCCAAGTGGGAGCATCACCACTTGAGATCAACTAACTGAAAAATTTCTGACGAAGTATTTTCTGCCAGCTAAAACTGCAAAACTTAGGAACAATATTTCCGCCTTCGGATAAATAGACTCTGAAACCTTATATGAAACTTGGGAAATATTTAAAGAACTAATAATATGATGCCCCCATCACGCGCTACCTATATGGTTACAAGTGCAGACGTTTTATAACGGGCTAAATCAAAATACAAAGCAAATGATAGATGTAGCTTCCGGTGGTACTTTAAACCACAAAACCCAAGAAGAAACTCTTGAACTTTTCGAGGACATTGCCATGAACACCTATCAGTGGAATGTGTCAAGGTCCCGCCCAAACAAACCTGCAGGTATCTTTGAAGTTGATAACGTCTCTCAGCTAGCTCTACAAGTAGAAATATTACGTAAAAAAATTACGGAGATGACTGCTGCCTCCGCTCCTCGGGTATGGGAATCTGCAACTCCTACTCCCGAACAATTAGATTATATTAAAAATATGCCTAGAAATGCTTTTAATAATTTTTCTGCTGCGAAATTTCATGCTCCGGGTTTCGCTTTTCCGAATAGTTATAATCTCGCTTTACGGAACCACCCGAATTTTTCGTGGAGTAATCCCTCGAACGCAATGCGCCTGCAACCACAAAATGATTTTTCTACACCACATCCACCTCTTCAAAACTATCCAAAACCTCCAAGCTTGGAGGAGTTACTTTCTAAATATATAACCACAAATGACGCTACTATAAGAACCTTAACCGGAAGCGTTAAAAATTTAGAAAATCAAGTAGGACAACTCGCAAAAATTATTTCTGAGCGACCCACAGGGTCTCTTCCTTCCATTACCGAGCCCAACCCGAGAGAGCAAGCGAAAGCAATAACTCTTTGGAGTGGTAAGCAAGTTTCTGGTATGGTTAGCGAAGAGCCCGAGGCAAGCTTCGCTCCTATTTTTAAAATTCCACCACCCGCTCATGAAAAAGAAGTTATCACTCTGCTCTGTACTTTAGAAAAAGATCTCACTCCACCACTTATTTTTAAAAATGATATAACTCCACCATACCCTTCCCAACTTAACAAACAATGTATTGATGATCAGTATACACGGTTCTTAGAAATGTTCAAGCAAATCCACATAAATCTACCCTTCCATGAAGCGATTTCCCAGATGCCAAAGTACACTAAGTACCTTAAGGACCTCCTGACTAATAAAAATAAGTTAGAGAACTTGTCGTACATCACGCTAAATGCCGAGTGCTCTGCGGTCTTGACAAATAGTTTACCAAAGAAGATCAGTGATCCAGGTATTTTTCTATATTGTGTGTCTTTGGTGATCTTTTTTCAAGCACGCATTAGCCGACTTAGGTGTGAGTATCAACCTAATGCCCTTCTCGTTATTTAAGAAGCTAGGAATTTGTAGCCTTAACCCCATACACATGAGTATCAAGCACGCTGATAGATCAGTTAAGTACCCGTTAGGAATAGTGGAGGATGTCTTAGTCAAAGTCGACAAATTCATCTTCTTGGTGGATTTCGTAATATTGGACATCGAAGAAGATGTCGAGGTTCCCCTGATCCTTGGTCGACCCTTACTTTCCACCTCCCGAGCTATCATTGATGTAAGCAATGGTAAACTCTTCCTACGAGTAGGTGACGATGAAATGACTTTCTGTATCACCCCTTCGATGAAGAACACCCTAGAGAATGACGACTAAGGTTTTTTCTTAGACACCTTAAGTGATGAATCTTCCTACTTCCTTTCTGATAGTGAAAATAAATATTCTGATTTTTGTCCTCCCTCTACTCTTCCAATGGAATCTCTGTAAGAAGCCACCACGGCCACTAGCCCCACCCCTTTTAAATTTCCATATAAAAAAGTCTACGAAGACATAGTTTTTGAAAAAGAAAGAATTTCTATAACCTCGTATGAAGAACCCCCTACCCTAGAATTAAAGGAACTACCCGAACATCTTAGGTATGCCTTCTTAGAAAATGACTCCAAACTGCCCGTGATAATTTCGGCCTACCTGACTGAAGTGCAAAATGAAAAACTCCTTCTAGTTTTACGTAAACATCGCCGAGCTATTGCCTTGTTATGATGCATATTTTAGCTTAATTTATTAGGGTAAAAATATATTATTTTCATTTTAAATCTCTTTCTTTATGTATTTTTAGGTTTCTTTTTATGTAAATAATCTAACTTAGTTTATTTTATGTTTTTGCAGGTTTTCACAGCTTATGGACTAAAATGACCTGACACACCCTCCCTGGGCATATCACAGGGCGTGTAGCCCGATCCCGAGGAGGATAGTTGCTAGAAGAATTTCCCAAGAAAAACTACCTGACACACCCCCCGGACACGCCCTCCCTAGGCGTGTCACCCTCATCCCGAAGCCTGCTGCAGCATTTAATGATTTTCACCCCTCCACGCCAACAGTACTAACACGCCCCCCTATACAGGCGTGTCTCCGAGCGTATACCACCTTTTTCTAATGACTGACGGATTTCTGACCAATAATTTTGATGTGACATGCCTTATACTCCCCCTACACGGGCGTGTCCCAGGGCGTGTCCACCATTGTATAGAAGAAATCATCATTCCCGCCAGAATTCCAGAGCTCGAGGTCAACTCCGTACATGATACGCCCCCTGAAACGCCATCCCTGGGCGTAATTGGGGGCGTGACCAACCCGAGAGAAAATTTTATAAAAACTAGGCCATTCCAAGCATTACAGACCAAGTTTTGGAGAGAGGGGAGGTGCTGCTAGTTTCATTTTCAGCTTTTTAAGTTTTATTCTTATGTTTTTGCACTCTCTCCCTCCATATCTAGTTTTACTTTCATGTATTGTACCTTACTTACATATAATCTCTTTTTATTAGTGTAATATTAGTGATTAGCTCTATTTTCATGCACTTGTAATGTCAATTTGGTAGTTGTAATCGCTTTTGTTCTTAATGAATTTTAGTTAGCTTTCTCTCTATCTCTCTCTTTAGTTTTCATGCACCTTTATTATTTACCCCTCTCTTTCCCTTTTACCATGATTAACTAGTCCTCATTTGTACTCGATCGCGATGATCTGAGAATGAGTCGATCAAGTTATGATGTTTTAGCTTTCTTTTTCTTATTAAAGTAACTACCTTTGATTTACTCTTGGTTTTTATTTAGTGGGACTATATTGCCGGTATATAGTTTCCATTTGGGTTTTCATTCTTAGTTAGCCAAGAGGCTCGTAGATTGAATCGATCACCCAAGAGTAAAGAGAGTTGCACGCACCCCTCGAGAGAGGAAGACGTTAAATTTCCCGGATTGGAGTGAAATACAATAGCGGGGTTCACAACTTAAGGTGAGCTTTAGGTCTTCGATTCAGATGAGAGTTCGGTCGGACCCTCCTAAACTCAGTTGGGCACGACTTCAAGAGAAGCGTGTTCATGCTTCGGGAACCTCCACAGTCAAGGTGTTTTACTTTATTTAGAATTAGGTTGTTATTTCATTTTGATTTTCTTATTTCAAAGTGATTCCAGATTGAGTACTAACCCTTTTATCATTAGCTCTAACCCTTTTTATTCTGCAAGTAATTTAGTTTCTTTTTAGCTTAGTAATTTAGTTCCTGTTTTTTGTTAAGTAAATTAAGCGAAAAATCAATTGATAAAATAATAGCGATCTCCTCGAAGTAGAAGTAATCATTACGCCCCCAGGGAATTACGACCTTGATATTAATCTTTAGCATCCTATACTATAAACGATAAGGTACGCTTGCCTTTATCGGATATAGAATCGGAGAATATTTTCAACTTCCACCACATCCACCTTCTCTTCTCTTTAACCCCTCTTCTCCACCTTTACGATTCTCAATATCACCTAACAAATATCTGATATCAAGGGCATAAGCCCATCCTTCTGCACTCACAAAATCTTAATGGAAGATAATTCGCAAAACTCCATACAACCTCAACGTCGTATAAACCCGAACATGAAAGAAGTCGTAAAGGGCGAGGTTATGAAACTGTTAGACGCAGGAATTATATATCCTATATGAAAGTGAGGGTAAGATCTACCTTTACTCTAGAGGGGGGGGGGGGGGGGTGAATAGAGTATATTAAAATAATTTTCCAGTTTAAAATTTATTTAGCAGTGGAAGACTTGATTTATATATATATGTATTGTGCTTGCAGTAAATAAAATACTAAGTAAGCAAGAAACAAATCACACCACACAGCAAATCAAACACAGCAACCGGAAGACACAATGATCTATAGTGGTTCCCCAATTAACCTGGGTACATCCACTCTTCCACCACCCTAGGTAGGAATCCACTGCAGGAATAGTTGATCAGGTGTCCTGGGCACCAATGAGCTTTTGATAAGGTGCTCAAAAACCAAATCAGATTTTTTTGATCAGGTGTCTTGCCACCACTGAGTTTTGACAAGGTCTCAGAAACCAACCACAAAACTTTTGAAGGAAGTTTTGAGTAACCCTTTTACAGCAGAATGAAAGAAAAAGAAAGAGTTGATGTTCTTTTCTGTCAGCAATCAAAGAGAAGACTAGTGGATTGTTGTTGTCAAAGCTCCCCCTGAGATTTGTAGTTGTTCAGGAAGAGAAGCTTTGCATAGGGTGATAGGCCTTCAGTATGTTTGAGATCTCCAGCTAAGAATGATTTCAACAAAGGTTGAAATGTCATGTGTCTAGAGTCCTTGATTGATGAAGCCTTGAACACTTGAATCAAAAGAGATCTTGAAGGAATAAAGGAATTCCTTTCTTTGTGGTGATCTCCTTTACTGATGTATTCCTTGTGTTTTGTAAGAATTCTAACTTGTAATATTGTAGTACTTGTGTCTCAAAATCTATTCCTTAGAATAATGATCTTTTTCTGTCGCAATTATTCTCAGATGATATATTGAAAATCAGTCTTCTAGATAGTCGTTAGCCAGTCATAAATGACTTCCTTAAATGATATTTGTCTCTGGAGGAAAGTCCTAAGAGACATTCCATTTAGTCTTCCTTGAAACTTGCTCCAGATTGATTGAAACGGCTACAAAATCCTTTGAAATAAATGCTGGATATGAATCAGATTGAATTTCATAACTGACTGAATTTGAATTCCTAAATCGTCGATCTCTCAAGAAAAGACGTCGATCTGAGATCGACTATCGTCGACCTGAGCTCAGAGACTAGAACTTGACTTGAAACAGAAAGCATCGATCTGAGCTCAACTATCGTCGACCTGAGCTCAGAGATCTGGATTTTGGCTAGAGACAGAAACGTCGATCTGAGCTCGGAGATCGTCGAACTGAGTTCGACGACTCGTTGAACTGAGCTCAAAGATAGTCGAACTGAGTTCGACGCTTCGTCGATCTGAGCTTGACGAGAATTGCTTTAAACTTCTGTACTTGAATTCTGAACTAAAAGGTCTTAGGGGAAGCTTTCAAACCTAAGTTCTAAGCCTTAGACCTATTCTAGTTGACCTTTAAAACTATACAAGGAGGTCAAGACATTTTCCTAAGGACATAGTGATCCTTACCCAAATCAGTAATAGGGTGTTCCAACAATCTCCCCCTATTTGGGTTAGGATTACTATTTACAAGACATAGGAATTAAAAAGCATATAAGCAGAAATAAAAGAAAATACAACATAGCAGAATAATTAAATGCAGCAAAGTAGAAGCAGATATGATATCACAACAGATAGTCAGAGATAGATATATATCATTCAGCTTACACAATAAGTCCTTTTCTTCTCTCTTTTTGAACAAGATTTCTCTGTTTGGATTTAGAGCTTCCTTCTTGGATCTTCTGTCATCAGCAGCACCTAGGGAGGTTTGAGATTTAGGTCTGGGAACAACAACCTCTAGGTGCAGCTTCATATAACTTTCTGGATCAAAGAATTTTCTGGAGGAGTATCTTTCAAGTTCTTTCTTCCTTTGCTTAGATAAAGTGGTGATGTTTGAAGTATCTCTGCCTTGTTCTCTTGTCTTCTTTATTTGATCTAAGGCAGCCGATTCTTTCATCCTTGCTGTCAGAGAAAGGGATTGTTTTCTGGATCCTCAAAGGGAATAGGAGGTTCATATATTTTGATTGTATCAGCAGGAGGAGCTCTTGAAGTAACAATTTCTTTAAGCTTGTAAGGGAAAGGACCTGAAGTTGAATCAATGGGGCCTTGTCCTTCCCTGTGATAAGAATGTTGTCTTGGTTGTCCTCTTGAATAAACATTGTGTCCTCTTTGGTTTCCTCTATACTGGCCTCTCCTGGATTGGTAGCCTCTTTGTTGATACCCTCTTGATTGTGATCTATCTTGAGCTTGAGAGGAACTTTGAGTTTAGCATATGAGGATTGTGAAGCAGAACCTCCACCAGTTCCTGCATCTGGTGAAGGAGGAGGAGGATGATGGTGAGATGATCCTTTGTCAAACTTTCTCTTCTTCTTCATTGCCTTCAATTGGTTCTTTGAGAATTGCATCCATGGTTCAGTTATTGGGCAATCATGCAGAATATCATAGGGAATGTCATTATCATCCTTTTCTTTCTCTGGAGGAACTCTCTTCAAAGCTTTGCTTCTGGCTTTCCTCTTCCTTTCAATGGTTGCAGAGGAGTCATCAGAACAGTTCTGAACTTTTCACTATCTGAGCTCTGAGGATTGTCATACAATTCATCAATCCTTTTGATATACTCTTTCTGTTGTTTGGATTGTTCAGTTGAAGCAGCAGCAGCAGCAGTGACAGAAGCAGTACTTGCAGAAATAACAATACTGGCTGAAACAAAAGAGATAGCAACACTAATAATTGGAGCAGCAACAACAGTAGAAACAGAAATAACAGCAGTAGTTTCTGAAACAATAGCAGCAGTAACAGCAGGCTCATCAAAAAGAACAGTAGGCTCTGAATCATTTTCCTCTTTCATCAACAAATAATCAGCAATATCAAGACTGACTTCATCAGTAGTGGAATCAGCATTCACAACATCAGCAGAAGTAGCACTTTCCACAGCCTTTAGAGAATTGATATATGAAGATATCAGGCTGGGATCACAACTGAAAATAGGCACAATGGCCTTAGTAAGGTCTTGAGCTTCTTGAGCTGGAAGATATCTGCTTTGGAGAGCATCAAATTCTGAAAGCGTGTCTTGAGGTCAACTACTAGAACTGGAGCTGGGGCTGGAATCTCTAGCATTTCTTCATATGAGGCAGACAGCATCTCTTCTTCATGTGGCATCTCCCCCAGCCTAGATTCAGTATGTACTGGATCAAGGCACCCCACAAAAGGTATTTCCTTAGGAGGATAGAAGGAGGAGAGCCTGGCAGATAAGTACTGTATAGACTTAAGGAGTGGAGCCATGGAGGTCTCCAGCAAGAGTGCTAGCGTTGGAGCTAACATCTCATAGAGCTTATCTGCTAGAGCTGGAAGATCTACTTGCTCAAGGGATACTTGAGTAGAGGTAGAGGATAGTGTTGCAGAAGTAGATGGTGTTGGAGTAGCTGTAGAGATGTGGATAGAAGATGTGGATGGCAGAGAGATGGATGGTTGTGATATGGGGATGGTTGTGATAGAAGTCACTGGGATGGAAAGGGATGGAGTGAAGGATGGTTGAGCTAGAATGTCTTGAAGTAGTTGTTGGTAAGAAGTAGATGATGATGGGGGATCAAGGGGTGAGGAATGAGAATCAACCATAAATGAATCATCTAATAGATTGAATGAAGGAATGTGAATGGATGAATCAATGTCAAGGTGTGGATAATAGTGTAGAGGATGGAAATGGTCTTCAGTAGTTGCTGGTGGTGGTGAAGGAGTTGAGATTGGAGATGAAATGGTGATATGGGATGAAATAGAAGTGGTGATGGTGGATGTAGGGATGGTTGAAGAAACAATGGTTGAAGATGGTGGAGAGGAGGAGGAGGCAGGCAATTCTTCCAATAGGGCAGTTGCCTGAGGGGAAGTGACTTGTATAGTCCTTATGCCTGAAGTTGAAACTACTGCAGGAGCCCTACTGGGTTTGGCAATTTGCCTATCCCACTTTCCAAAGAGGGTACAGGATAGTATCTTAGAGGAATTGATGTGCATGCCACTGGAAACAAGCAGTTGAGGGCATCTGTTATGCAAAAATAGTCCTAGAATCCTCCCAAAATTAACAGGATTCTTGTTTATCTTTTTCTTAATTAAATCAAAGAATATCTCCCCCCAATTCAAATGCTTCTTATCAACTAATGCACCCATCAAACAGAATTGATACCTAGAGATGGTATCATGAGCAGAATGCTTTGCCAATAGTACCTTTCTCACAATATCAGCTAAAACTCTATGCTCCATTGATAGATTTTTCTTAAGCAACTTATTAGGGTTTGCTGCTTAGTGACCCATTCTATCCAACATACTAGCAAATTCCTCTCCAGATAACTCTACAGAATCATGCCCTGTACTCAATTGGAAGACTTTTGTTAGGAGAGCAGAAGATAGGGATACCTGTGTTCCTGATATTGTTCCAATCACTGTGTTCTGATCCAAGTTGTGTGTAGTATGCACCCATTCCTTGATTTCATCTGCAGCTAATTTCATTCTTGTGGACATGATAGGAACAAACTATTTCTCTTTGAACAATTCCAGAATATCCTTGAAGACTTGATCACTGCCTTCGAATGAGTCCATGTCGATGTCGAAAACCGTGTCAAACTTCATCGCTGCTAAGACTGCAACAAAGATGGCCATTGTTCCCTGTAAAAATGAACAAACAAGACCGAGTGCAGAGATGTTTGGAGGGAAAGAAAATCTCTGCAGAAAGTATGAAAGCGCAACAGAGAACGATGATCGAAAAATGAGTTTCATATTAGGGTTCGACGCAGAAAAGGAAAGATCGTTGAACTCAGTTCGACGATCTGGGCTTTTAAAGGAATCTGAAAGGTCTTCAACATCATCGATCTCCGTTCGACTACATTGGAAAGCGTCGAGCTCCGTTCGACGATCTATGACCGGAAAGAGATAGCCTAACACTATCTGGAAAACGCTGAACTCCGGTCGACGATTTCTGAGAACATCGATCTCCGTTCGACGATCTTGGGGAAAAACGTCGAGCACAGTTCAGAGATCAGAAATACCCTATAGACACTACAAAAAATCCGGTCGATGATTTCAAATCCCCATCTCTCCTGAGGACCAGGATAAAACTATGTATACTTGTCCCTTCGGCACATTCGCTTACCGAAGAATGTCGTTTGGATTATGTAATTTGCCAGCTACTTTCCAGCGATGTATGCTCGCTATCTTCGACAAGTACGTAGGAAGCATTATGGAGGTATTTATGGATGATTTCTCTGTGTTCGGCGATGTCTTTGATAATTGCTTAGAAAACCTCGAAAAACTCTTAGAAAGATGCGAAGAAACTAACCTTGCCCTAAATTGGTAAAAATGCCATTTTATGGTGAGGGAAGGGTTAGTTTTGGGTCATAAGATTTCTACAAGAGGAATTGAAGTAGACATAGCTAAGATAGAAGTTATCGAGAAGCTGTCGCTGCCTACGAATGTAAAAGCTATAAGAAGTTTCTTAGGACACGCTTGTTTCTACCGCCGCTTCATAAAAGACTTCTCCAAAATCACAAAACCCCTTACTCAACTCTTAGAAAAAGATGCCCCATTCATTTTTTACGAACCTTGCCTATCTGCCTTTGAAATAATTAAAGATAAATTAATTAATGCCCCCATTATGATAGCTCCGGTGTGGGACCTTCCCTTTGAAATTATGTGCGATGCAAGTAGTTTCGCGGTAGGAGCCGTACTAGGACAACGATTATCTAAAAAATTCCACCCCATCTATTATGCAAGTAAAACACTTACATCAGCACAAGAGAATTATACCACAACCGAGAAGGAACTCCTAGCTATTGTTTTTGCTTTTGATAAATTCCGTCCTTATATTACGCTTTCAAAAATTATAGTTTTTTTGGACCACTCATCCCTCAGGTATCTTCTTGCTAAGACAGATGCAAAGCCGCGCCTGATTCACTGAGTCTTACTCCTCAAGGATTTTGACTTAGAAATCCGTGATAAGCGAGGAGCCGAGAATTTGGTCGCCGATCATCTCTCACGATAAGATAATCCGTATATAGAAAATTTAGATGATAAATCTTTTAGTGAATATTTTCCTGATGAGAAGC
Source organism: Platanthera zijinensis (assembly GCA_039513925.1). Taxonomy (NCBI): domain Eukaryota; kingdom Viridiplantae; phylum Streptophyta; class Magnoliopsida; order Asparagales; family Orchidaceae; genus Platanthera; species Platanthera zijinensis. The sequence goes on along the minus strand of CM077080.1, from coordinate 134,835,071 downwards.
TGCTTTTAATTACCATACCCCCTTCTGCTTGGTTTGCACATATAGCCAACTATTTAGTGGCTCGTGTGCTCCCAAAAAAGTTTTCCTCTCAGCAAAAGAAGAAATTCTTTTCTGATTTGAAGAACAATTTTTGGGAGGACCCGCATATTTTTTGAGTTTGTGCGGACCAGGTGATAAGGATATGTGTTTCTTTTGAAGAAAAATTAGATATTCTAAAACACTTACATGAACGACACACTGGTGTTCACTATCAATCTACTTGCACCTCTCACAAGGTGCTTTGCGCGAGTTTTTACTATCCTAGACTGTTTAAAGATGCACAAGCCTTTATGAGTAGGTGTGATAGTTGCCAACAGTCGGGAAATATTTCCAATAAAAATGAAATGCCGCAAAATTATTTCCTCGAGTGCGAAGTTTTCGACCTCTAGGGAATTGAATTGGTTGACCCTCTTCCTTCTAGCTTCGGAAACAAATACATCTTAGTTGTCGTCGATTATGTTTCACATTGGGCTGAAGCCCAAGCTCTTCCTACTAACGACTCCCGAGTCGTAATTAGTTTCTTAAAAAATTATTTTCTTGATTCGGTACGCCGCGAGCCATCGTTAGCGATAGGAGTTCACACTTTTGTAACGCGCAGTTTTCAAAAATTTCTTATTAAATATAGCATTACACAAAAACTTTCAACTGCCTACCACCCCCCAAACTAACGGATAAGTCGAAGTAGTGAACAAAGAGATTAAAAGAATATTAGAAAAGACTGTTTCAACTTCTAGAAAAGACTAGTCAACCAAATTCGATGATGCTCTATGAGCCTACCGAACAGCATACAAAACCACCATCAGATGTACGCCATATCAGTTGGTTTATCGAAAATCGTGTCATTTACCCGTAGAATTTGAACACTGCGCTTTTTGGACCTTGCGATTTTTAAATTTCGATCCCCACTCTGTCGGCGACCTTATAAAATTTCAACTTAACGAGCTCGACGAGTGGCGCTCTTATGCATATGAGAATAACAAATTTTATAAAGAGTGGACGAAACAATTTCACGACAAGCACCTAAGGCACCCAAAAACCTTTTAATCGACCGGCCAAGTTCTTTTGTATAATTCTCGATTACATTTATTTCCGCGCAAGCTAAAGTCTCGTTGATCTGGGTCGTTTTCTGTTAAACAAGTTTTTTTCATATGGTACTATTTTAATTTCACACCCTGATATGGACGATTTCAAAGTAAATGGTCAGCATCTTAAACTGTATTTCTGTGGTGATGTCAGTCCGAATTGTATTAATAATATTCGGCATGATCTGAATTTAGGATAATTTAAGATTTTTTATTTGTTAAAAACTTCAAATATTATTTTGGATATTATTATTATTTTGGATAATAATCTTTTGGACAATATTATTTTGTTGCGTCGAGATCAAATGACATTTTAAACAAAGGGCGCTCTTGGGAGGCAACCTAAGTTACTTTTCTGTTTTCTTTATTTTACTTTTTTTTTGCCCCGGACAGCTCCGATAAGCTGAAGCTTCTGAGATCGCCTGCTCCAACACGGCTGAATCCATCAGAAAGTCCAAAGAAGACATTACATAATGATCCAAAGCGCAAGCATAGGGGAGCGGCATCAATCAACATTCGCGACGCATAAATCCGGGGAAGTACCATTTTTTTACATTCTGTACTTTCATTTCTATTTTAATTTCTCTCTCTTCTTCCCCTCCTTTCTCCATTGAGGACAATGTCCATTTTAAGCTTGGGGGAGGATTTCCTCCTTCTCTTGTCTTTACTTTATTTATATATCTTAAAAAAATCCAAAAAATAGAAAATATCTTAAAAATCCAAAAATAGAAAATATTTTAAAAAAAGTATATACTATTTGTTTTTACTTGAATAGTTTAAACGGTTTTTGGTATTTCAATAGTACCCCTTGTTTTTTTTTGTTTTTCTCAAAATCTCATATAAACAACTTAGCTAATTATAATATTTCTAATCGTTCTTTTTAATTATGTTTCACAAGTTAAATGTTGGTCATGCTGTGTTTCTAATTCACGGTAGCATGTTAACGTAAAACATTTTTTTTTCTAAAACTCGCATTTTTATTAAGGTTTTCGTTCTTTATTTTCTTTACTTTCTTGAAAATATTTCATCCACTATTTTCCTTTTTCATTTTTGGATAAATTTTGTAATGTCAGCTTTTGATTAGCATAGCAGATGTGAACGATTCAAGGCGCCTATTATTTATATTTTCAAGATAATTTCATTAATCTTCTTTTATTATCTAGGACTTGTTTTTTGAAAAAATTTCAAAAATATGCTTTAGATAATTTTAGAAACATAAAAATGATTTAGGCCATTTTTGTTTTTGTTTGAGCCTTCTTGCCAACCTAAGATTTTTTTATCCCTAATTATCCGCTTTTGAGCCTTTTTCGGATTTCAATTGATAGCTCCACTTATCGTTTCATGTTCAACAAAGCTAAAATTTTCCAACCTATCTAATCACACTAACCTTTTGAGTTTCACAAAAAAAATTTGATTGATTATGATAGGGTTATTTTGTGATATTTTTGGAGAACTTTTTGAAAAAGTATGCTCAAAAGATGTGTTTAGTTTTGTTTGGCCAATTTCAAAATGAAAAGAAAAATTATTTTTGGCCTTTGTTTTGAAAAGGAAAGAAAAAAAATGAAAAAAAATGAAAAAGTAAAAGAAAAATATTTTATTTTTGAAACTCTTTATTTTGATTTAGTGTGATTTTTGAGCCTTCTTGTTTATCTTTGAATTCCACTCCTAATCATAATCCTAAACCAAATGTTTCGCTCCTAATAAGCCCTTTTGATTCATGTTTTTGAATTTTATTTATTAGCTAAGTAAAGAAGAAAAGTAAAATAGTAAAGTTTTGGATTTAAATTTAGATTTTTGTTATTTGATTGATATATTTATAATGTGTCTCTTGGATCTAGTAAAACCTCAATGCATTTTTCATTTCGTTGCCTTGCTTAAATTTATTTAAAGAATTTTGTTAAAATTTCTGATTATTTATTTTCATTAGTAAAGTTTATAAATTTTTAAACCATATTTAAATAATTATTTTAGGTTTGCGTTTCATCTTCTCCCTACTAAGAATTTCGCATAGTACTTGTGTAAGCATAATTAGAGATATTTGATTAGTCACTTTTTATGTTAGCTAGTTTTTATATCTTTGCTTGGGGAAAAGCAAAGCTTAAGCTTGGTGTAATTTGATAATATGTTTTATAGTCTAAGCTATAATGGTTTTTTTCTGATTTTTAATACACAAATCATGTCTTGTAAGCTTATTTATTGGAATCTTTTTGAATATATTATTTTCACTAATGTTTTCTTCTCTTTTTGTAGGTTTTCAGAGCTTTCAGCCAAAAATGACCTGACACGCCCCCCTGACACGCCCTCCCTTTGCGTGTAACCTGATCCCAAGGAAATATGCTACCAGAACCAAAATTTCGAGATAAACCGCTGACATGCCCCTAACACGCCCTCACTGGGCATGTCACAGGGCATGTCACCCTCATCCCCAAGCCTGTTGCCTCATTTAAAGATTTTTCGTTATTGCACGTCAACAGTACTGACACTCCCCTCAACACGGGCATGGCCCTGGTTCGTGTTCCACCTTTTTCGACGACTGACGGATTTCGGACCAATGATTGAGACTTGGCATGCCTTACACGCCCCTCCTATACGGGCGTGTCTCAGGGCATGTCCATAAGTATACAGAAGCAATCATCTTTCCCGCAAGAATCTAGAGCTCAAGGTCAACTCCGTACAGGATATGCTCCCCTGGCACGCCCTCCCTAGGCATGACAGAGGGCGTGACCAACCCGTGAGAATTTCTATAAATTCAGGCTTCCCCTTTGTGTCCAGAAGAGAGTTTTGGGTTGAGAGGGGAGGTGTTTCCCCTTTATTTCTTAGTGTTTTTATGTTCTCTCTCTCTTTAAGCTTTTATTACCCCTAGCTTAGTGTACTCTTTTGTTGTAGTTTTTGTAACTTCATTTGTAGCCTAGTGTTAATGCTAGCATAGGTTTTTATTTCATTGCAAGTGTAACCCTTTACTCCAAGTTGTAGCTCTCTTTTAATATAAATATAAAGTGCCCTTTTACTTTGTGTTAAATCTCTCGGATTGGAGTGAAATCCAAGAGTGAGGTTCACCGCGTAAAGCGAGCTTTAAGTTTCCGATTTGGACGAGAGTTCGGTCGGACCTTCCTAAACTCAATTGGGCACGAATTCGAGAGAAACGTGTTCAAGCTTTGGGAACATCCATGGTCAATGACCTTTACCCTATTAAGTTTAGTTTTTTATCGCATTTTAATCAACTTTTACCGAGGTGATTCTCGATCGAGTGCTTTTCCATTTCATCGTTTCAACCCTTTGTTGTAATCATTTTTAGTAGTTCTTATTTAGCTGCAAGTAGTTCTCTTTTTAGCGCAAATATTTCCCGTCTTAATCGCAATTAGTTTTCTTTATCAAACCCAAAAACCTTTGATAAGATAATAGTTTCCGTGTGAGTAAGATTACTCAACAGTTCTTGGATTTTAATACGACACTTGTGTCCCCTAGCTACAATTCGATAGGTATACTTGCTTAGTTAGATTGCTAGTTCAGCTCTCTTTTCTCTAGCACGAAAATTGATCACCAAAGGTACCGCTCGGCGGTAGTGGAATACCGCGCGGCGTTATCCAGTTAATTAATTCAACCATTATCATTAGATGATACCACCTGTTGGTAGTGGTACCGATGGCGGTAGTGTGACACGTGTCAGATATGGTTGAGATGGTCTTTGGGTGGCAGAATGATGCCGATTGTGCCAAGAGGCCACCGCCTGAGCTACCGTGTGCCGGTAGCTTTATAATAAAAGCTTGAGATGAGAATTCTATCTCATTTTCTCTCTCTCTCTCTCTCTCTCTCTCGGATCCTAAGGTAGAAGAATGAGAAGGACAGGAGAGCAAGGGCAATGTTGATCTAACCCTGAAGGGAAGCTGTGAATATATTCTTGTGGTCAGATTTGCGAGATGAAGCCAGATCCGTAGAGAGGAACGTGATGTGACCATTTCCATCTGGATCAGCTATGATTTCATGGCTCCTAAGTGATCTACAAGGGTAACGATCTTCCTTCTTAAACATACGAAGTCCTTATTTTAGCATATGTATGGAAACCCTCACCAATTGATGGAGAATGAAGAGTTTTTAATGTGTTGATCGGTGGTATCCCTGGTAATAAACTTGCATATAGAATCCGGAATCGAAGTACAGAATGGGCATGCTGTGAGAAGCCCATTTGGACAGGTTGATCTGGATTGGTGATGGTTATCTTTTGTTTGCGTGTCGAAGAATACTCTGTGGTTAAACATGTAGTTTACGGAGTCATGGGATGTGCAGGTTGCTATAGCGAGAGTACTGGAGTTGGTATCCAGAAAAACATCCATATTTGGAGAAGGTATGGTATTTTGTCCCCTACAGCATGACAGTAGTGATACCGCTAGCGGTAGATCTTAAAGAGCAATTTTTGTGAGGCCTATCTCTTGGAGACTAGGGGCTATTATATCGAGCTTTTGAGCTTTGATTGCCCAACTTTGGTGGCCTTGAGTGCCAGCCTTGGAACATAATATGGCTATGTATGTATAAATGGGCTAGGGGAGGCCGATCCCCATCATGTTGTGTGAGCTTGATGACTTGAGCAACAAGCTGTGGCTGAACTATACTTGTCTTATGGTGATCGACTTGGAGGGAGTCATTGGATTGTATCTCAAGGTAATAGAGCTCCTTAACTTTATCGTAGCATAGGGGATAGTCCTAGGCTTCGGGATGGAAGGACTAGGATCCTCAAAAAGGTGGGGATTGAATCTCAGCACACCGAAAGAGAATGCTCAAATATGGACCGTCACTGTGTACGGTGGTGGGGCTTGAATCTCAACACGTTGATTATATACCCTGAGTGCACAAGGGGTGTGGTCATGCGTGACAACGTCTATGATTAATTGTGCTTAAATTGCATGTTTTGATGTCATTATATGTATACATGTTGTATACCTACAAGGAAGGAGCACCGCCGCCCCGAGTGAGGGGTGGGGTCGTTATAATTTGGTCAGCTAATGCTGACTGTTGCCTTGTTTTACCACATCTCGGTAGATTGTCCCTATACAGGTGATGGAGAGTTGAGCGGGAAGTAGCGGGCTGAAGCCCCTTGAGCTATGTCAGCCCTCGATGGCCAAACAAAGCAGGTTTTATTTTTTTCATGTGTGGCAGGCCTGTGTGCCGATGTTTGGAAGACACTTTTTATGAAAAATAGTTTGTAAGGCCTTAAGGCCAAAATAATTTGTGTAATATATATATATATATATATATATATATATATATATATATATCATTCATATGATGTTGTTAGTAGGCTTTCCTGTGTTGGGTTCTACGTAAATCTTAATTCTTCCTCTAAAATGCAATTCTGAGTTAGGACACGTCTATATTTTACTAATTAATGCATAACTCTGCTGACTGTAGTGGAATATGGCATAATGCCCTAGCCGGACCTTCTATTATATTGTTCGTGACGAATGAGGGTGTTACAATTTGTTATCAGCTTCTGGTGTCGATCTTTCTTAGTGGAATTCTTTTAAGTGGCGGTGAGCACATGTATGTGCGCTATCGTTACTATGTCCACTTAGGAATGAAAATACACATGATTGTGGAAACTGTGTGTTCTTATAATTGCTTTTTTGGATTATTATTAGTTGTTTAATTGTGTGTTTCACGATTATAGGCGATTAGAAGCGGTTTGGGGCAGTATGAACCCTAGCGTTCTACGGAGAGTAGTGTACAAGCTAAGGTGCCTACACCTCCTCCTTTTGCTGAAACTATAATATTGGTTGTTGAAGTCATGTTCATGCTAATCAATGTGCAACTAGGAGGGTAAGTACAGCCTCCTACCCATATAGTGGCTCGAGATCCGGTTGGTATAGTTGAGCCTATGGCAGTGGGACAAGTTGTCATGGAGCCAGTGGCCACAAGGAGAGCAATGTAAAAGTAGTTGAAGCATGTGATGAGTTTCAACCCTCCTGTGTTTTTAGGAATGGGAACCCCAACACAAGCCAAATATTGGCTCTCTCGATTAAGAGAACCATGACGGCAACGGAGATAAAGAAGTGGTAGGAAGTCACCACGGCTACATTATTATAAGAAGGTGAGGCGAGGCTATTATGAGATGAATTAGAGTTGCACAAGTTTGTTGGTCAGTTGTTGAAGGAGATCTCGATTGAGGAGTTTTTGAGGCTGCTTTTAGTTAGATATCTCCCATTTGCGCAAAGGATCACAATGGAGAATCAGTTCTAGAGGTTAACTCAGTGTAAGGGTAGTGTTGGTGACTACTTGCATGAGTTTACTAGATTTTGATAGTATGTGGGCTATACGTTTACTAATGAGGAGCACAAGACAAATCAGTTCTATGAAGGACTGCGAGATGATTAGAGGTTGCTTCTTTCGGGTCTGATAACGATAGAGAGAAGTCTTCTTGCTAGCTATATGTGTGGCAAGGTGAGACATATGGCTCGAGATTGTTGGAGTGGTCCTCCAAAGGTGGAGAAAAAGATGGGTGTATCATATGCTGAAAAGGGAAATATAGTGGAGTCAACTGCATCCCAAGTGCATCCCCATGTATATAATCTTAGCCAATAGGAGGCCCTAAAACAAGGTGAATGTAGAGATTTTTCTGCTAAGGTGGGGATAGGAAGTCATGATTTTGGATTGGAAGAATCTGTGCTACTGATATCTGAGTTTGATGCCATCTTTGACATGGAGTGGCTCTCGGAGTAGTGTGTCTGCATTAATTACAACTTAAAGGAAGTCATACTTGGACAAAACACCGAACACAAGAATAAATTAGTTGGTATGCGAGGATCGAGCAAGATACTTATGTCTACTCTCCAAGTGGTCAAGGCGTTTCCGAAGGGCATGAAGTTATTCTTCACGATATTGGAGGTTGTAGAGCTGATGTCCAGTTTGAGTGATGTTCCTAGTGTATCAAAGTTTGCGGATGTGATTTCAAAGGATCTTCCTAGACTTCCACCCCAACGAGAGATTGACTTCACTATTAAGTTGGTGTTAGGTGCGAAACCTGTGTCGTGCTCACCATACTGAGTAGTGCAAAAGGAGATGGCAGAGTTGAAGGTACGATTACAGGAATTCATAGAGAAATGATTAATACATCCAAGTATGCCTCCTTGGAGTGTATCGGTCCTCTTTGTGAAGATGAAGGATGGAAGCTTACATTTATGCATTGACTATCGTGAACTGAACAATCTGACAGAGAAGAACATGTAACAGATTTCGCGAATCGATGATTTGTTTGATCAGCTGGTTGGATAGACTGTCTATTTGAAGTTGGATTTAAAGTTCGGCTATTGGCAGTCGAGGATCGGGAAAGTGATATTCCCAAGACAGCATTTTGTACACGCTACAGGCACTATGAGTTCACTGTGATGTCATTTGGGCTAACAAATTCCCCATTGATATTCATGGACTTGATGTACAGGACCTTCATAGAGCATTTAGACCAATTTGCTATCGTCTTTGTTGAAGTGTGACCGGGCGGTCTGTCTTGGCGAGTTGGAGACCGCGCGGTCTGGCGGTCTCCCTCAGCGGTTTGGTTGCTGTGCTGTTGTTGTCTGGTTGCCGAACGGTCTGGCGGTCTCCCCTGGCGGTCTCTCTCTCTCTCTGGTGGTAGCCGTGCGGTTAGCCCTTCTGTCTAACCGCGCGGCCTGTGCGGTTTGATCTGTATAGTCCGCTTAGTCCTGTAAATTTTTAGTCCCACATCTCTTATTTGTATTCTCTCTTCTCTCCTCCATTCTATATAAGGGAGGGCATACCTTTGTAATAGATACCTTTTTCTGATAATAAAATTTCAGTTATACCCGTTCCGGCTTGTTTTTGGTTCGTTTCTAACATGGTATCAGAGCCATCGATCATTGGCTCCTGATTCTGTCCGCCCTGTTTTCCGCGGCTTGTTTCTTCCGCCTGTTTGCTTGCGCCCTGTTAGCGCGGCCTGTATCTGTTGCTTGCTTCTTTCTTGCGACCTATTCTAGTCGCCGCTCCCTCCTTCTCTTCTCTAGTTGCCGCGACCTGTATCCGCGGCCTCTTTTGCCTTGTTTTCCTTTTGCCTCCTGATATCCTCCTCTTCTGTTCGCGCGGTCTGTCTGCTAGCCGCCCGACTTCTCTCCTTCTGTTTGGTTCTGCGGCTTGGTCGTGGCTTTTCTGGCCGCTGGTGTCTGCCATCGTGACCGCTGCAGATCTTTTCTTCCTATCCGCGCGATTTCTTCCTGTTCGCGTGTGTTCTTCCTTGTTTAGGCGGCCTCTCTGCCCTTCTTCCTTCGCTGCCCACTCTTGTCCCCGCGACCTGTCTCTTAGTCGCAGCGGCTTGTTTTTCCTCTGTGCGGCTCTTCCTTTAGCCGCTCCTGCTTGCTAGTCACCGCGACCTCCTATTGTGTCGCGCGGCTTGTGCTTCCCTTTTGCCTTGCTCTGCATCTTGGTCGTGGCCCTTCTTGCCGCTGGTGTGCTGTCACCGTGACCGTTGCAGTTCTTTTGTTCCTCCTGTCATGGCTTCCATATACTCCTCAGAGCCGCTCGCCTCGGTGGTCACGTCTTCTGGTAGTGCCCACGTTGTTACTCAAGGAAAATGGCTGATCGACACCGGTGCTACTAATCATATGACCGGCAATCCCCAGTGTTTTTCTCTCCTAGAAACACATGGTCGGTTACCCCCGGTTACTCTCGCTGACGGCTCTTCATCATCGGTTCATGGGACGGGGATAGTCCATGTCTCTCCGTCTCTTCGTTTGGAGGATACTCTCTACGTGCCCAAGTTCCCATGCAACCTATTATCTGTTACCTCTCTATGCAAGCAATTACAATGTTCTGTTACTTTTACTTCTACTAATTGCTCTTTTCAGGATCCGGCCTCCCAACGGACGATTGCTACTGGGACTGAGAGTGGCGGCCTATACTTCCTGGACAACATTTCCGCTTTCTCCACCTTCTCCTCCACCTCCACAGATCTTCTCCAATGGCATCTCCGCCTTGGTCATGCTCCTCCTCATCTTCTTTGTCAACTTCTGCCCCACCTTCCTCCACAAAGTCCTCCGCTCAACTGTGAAGCCTGTCAGCTTGGCAAGCATCACCGCTCCTCCTTCCCTCCAAAGCACGTTCGTGGATCCACCCGTCCGTTTGATCTCATCCACTCCGATATTTGGGGTCCTTCTCCTACTCCTACCGTTGGTCGGGGTAGTTCATATTTTGTCACATTCATTGATGATTTCTCTCGCTGTACGTGGGTGTATCTGTTAAAAGATCGCTCCGAATTATTCTCTGTATGGACATCCTTCTATCTCATGATCCAGACTCAGTTTGATGTTTCTATTAAAGTTCTTCGATCTGATAATGCCAAAGAATATATCAGTCATGATTTTTCTGTCTTCTGCATGCAATATAGGATTATTCATCAAACTAGTTGTGTCTATACTTCACAACAAAATGGTGTGGCAGAACGCAAAAACCGTCATCTTCTTGATGTCGCTCGTTCCTTGATGACCCAGATGCATGTTCCTCGCTCCTATTGGGGCTATGCTGTTCTCCTTGCCTGTTACCTCATCAATCGCATTCCCTCCACCGTTCTTCACGGAAAAACCCCATTCTCCATTTTGTATCCGGGCAAGGAGCCATTTTCCCTCCCTCTCCAAATATTTGGATGCACTGCTTTTGTGCATGCCCCCTCTGCCACCCGTGATAAGCTATCCCCTCGCTCCACCAAATGTATCTTTCTGGGATACTCCACCACTCAGAAAGGGTATTGTTGCTTTGATCCCATCCTTCGTAAGCAGTTCGTTTCTGCTGACGTCACCTTCTTCGAGAATACCTCCTACTTCTCGGATGACTCCTCTCCTCCTCTCCCATCTTCTGATTCTCCTGCTGTTCCCTTTGTTCCCTCGTCTCCTACTATGATATTCACCCCTACTCCATCCCCGTCCACTCCTCCCACTCCACCGCCGTCTCCCGCATCTCCGCCGCCGTCGCTCTCTACTCCCGGTCCAGCTCTCTCTGCCACGGATGCTCCGGATGCCGAGGAACTTGCTGACCTGGATCTTCCTGTAGCTCTTCGCAAAGGGGTGCGGACGTGTACCCTACACCCCCTTACTGCTGTTGTTTCATATGATCGTCTTACCCCTTCTCGCAGGGCCTTTGCTCTAGCTATCTCTGCCACTGCCACGCCCCGCTCTTACCAGGAGGCCCTTGCTATTCCTCACTGGAAGATGGCCATGGATGAGGAAATGGCCACCCTAACGGAGCGGGGTACCTGGACTCTTGTTCCTCCTCCCTTCGGTACTGATGTCGTTGGCTGTCGCTGGGTCTTTGTGGTGAAATTTGCCCCGGATGGCACTGTGGACCGTTATAAAGCTCGTCTTGTTGCTAAGGGCTTTACTCAGACCTATGGAGTTGATTACTTTGACACCTTCTCTCCCGTGGCTCGTCTCAGCACTATACGGGTTCTTCTCTCTGTGGCGGTCAATAAAGACTGGCCAATTTCCCAGCTGGATGTAAAGAATGCCTTTCTTTACGGTGATCTTCAGGAGGCCGTCTACATGGAGCAACCTCCTGGGTATGTTGCTCAGGGGGAGACACGAGTATGCCGGCTGCAGAAGGCAATTTATGGCCTCAAGCAGAGCCCTCGGGCTTGGTTTGACAAGTTCAGCGGCATCGTGGCGGCCGTTGGTTTTGTGCGCAGCTCTGCCGATCACTCTCTATTTGTTCGCAAAACCTCCTCGGGACTGGTGGTTCTTGCAGTTTATGTTGATGACATTCTTCTCACTGGCGATGATCAGGAAGGGGTAGCCTTGACAAAGCGGCACCTTCATCAACATCTAGTCACGAAAGACATGGGCTCTCCGAAGTACTTTTTGGGGATCGAAATCTCTTGGAAGCCCAACTCCTTAGTCCTCTCTCAGCGTAAGTATGCCCTTGATCTTTTAAAAGAAGCAGGATTGACTGGGGCTAAACCTGCCCGGTGTCCCATGGCTGTTGGAGAAGACAAAACCTGGACAGATGATTCGCCTCTTCTTTCAGATACTCCGCGGTACAGGCGACTTGTTGGTAAGCTCATATACCTCACCGTGACCAGGCCCGATATTTCCTATGCTGTGGGCAAGGTGAGTCAATTCATGCAAGCACCCAGGGAGTGCCATCTACAGTCTGCCTTGCGGATCTTGGAGTACGTCAAAGCAGCCCCTGGGAAAGGATTGCTCTTTCAGAAGAATGGTCATCTGAGGGTTGAAGCATACTCAGATGCGAGTTACGCTGATGACAAAGGGGATCGCAAGTCCACCTCCGGTTTCTGCACCTTTGTTGGGGGAAATCTGGTAAGCTGGAAGAGCAAGAAGCAGTCTGTTGTCTCCAGGTCCAGTGCTGAAGCAGAGTATCGGAGTATGGCATCGACCACTTGTGAGTTAAAGTGGCTTCGGGCTCTCATGCTGGATTTAGGAGAGGTCTACAACCATCCTCTACCTATGTTCTGTGACAACAAGGCTGCTATATACATCTCCAAAAATCCAGTCTTTCATGAAAGAACCAAGCACATTGAGGTCGATTGTCATTTCATTCGTGAAGAGATTTTAAAGGAACAAATTTGCACTCCATTTGTTACTTCTGAGAAAGAGCTGGCTGACATCTTCACCAAGCCAGTATCCGCCTCGTTCCTTCATATTTGTGACAAGCTGGGCATGATCGATATATATGCTCCAGCTTGAGGGGGAGTGTTGAAGTGTGACCGGGCGGTCTGTCTTGGCGAGTTGGAGACCGCGCGGTCTGGCGGTCTCCTCAGCGGTTTGGTTGCTGTGCTGTTGTTGTCTGGTTGCCGAACGGTCTGGCGGTCTCCCCTGGCGGTCTCTCTCTCTCTCTGGTGGTAGCCGTGCGGTTAGCCCTTCTGTCTAACCGCGCGGCCTGTACGGTTTGATCTGTATAGTCCGCTTAGTCCTGTAAATTTTTAGTCCCACATCTCTTATTTGTATTCTCTCTTCTCTCCTCCATTCTATATAAGGGAGGGCATACCTTTGTAATAGATACCTTTTTCTGATAATAAAATTTCAGTTATACCCGTTCCGGCTTGTTTTTGGTTCGTTTCTAACAGTCTTTATAGATGACATATTGGTATACTCTTAGTCCGAGGAAGATCATGTGAATCATTTGAGGTTGGTTCTCGATACCTTGAGGAGGCATAAACTCTATACCAAGTTCTCAAAGTGTGAGTTTTGGCTATCATCAGTGGCATTCCTTAGTCATGTGGTCAGTGAGGAGGGTATTGCAGTGGATTCGTCGAAGATAGTTATTATACAGGAGTGGCAGTTATTGTCTTTTGTGGCAGAAGACATGAGTTTTCTTGGACTTGTCAGCTACTATCGATGCTTCATTAAGTACTTCTTGCGGATAGCACTTCCTCTCACGACATTGATTAGGAAGGATTAGAAATTTATTTGGAGGCCCGAGTGCGCACAAGTTTTTGAGTAGTTGAAGAGTTGTCTGATCACGGAGCCCGTTTTGAGTTCACCATGTGGTGCAGAAGGCTATGAGATCTATTATGATGCCTCAGGGAGCGGCTTAGGCTGCGTTCTTCTACAATTTGGAAAGGTTATAGCTTATGAATCTTGCCAGCTGAAGGTGCATGAGAGAAATTTTTCAATCCACGACTTGGATTTGGCGGCTATGATATTCGCCCTAAAGTTGTGGCAGCATTATTTGTATGGCAGGAAGGTTGACATCTTTACAGTCCATAAGAGCCTAAAGTACCCGTTAAATCAAAAGGATTTGAATATGCAACAAAGGAGGTTGATGGAGTTCCTTAGGGACTGCACGTTCGATATACACTCTGTTCCCGGGAAGGAAAATATTATCGAAGATGCGTCAGGTCATGGTGCTCCTTTGCAGACCAACTGGATTCAGATGCATGATGAGAGCCTTATTCGAGTTTGGAAGCTTTGGAGATCACGTATGTTGATCGAAGCTCAAGAGAAAAATCATATTTAAACTGGACGAAGATGCAATATGACCTCACGGATAGGCTTCGTTAGGCGTTGGGGCTTGACAATAGCATGAAGCACTATTTTGAAGAGATTATGGATGAGTCAAATTCCTAGTTTTCTGTTGATGATGGTATCTTATGGAAGGACAGTCGGTTGTGCATCCAAATGTTGGCAAATTACGGGAGGAATTGATGCACGAGGCACACTTTACAAAGTACTCAATCCACTCGGGGAACACAAAGATGTTAAAGGATATAAAAAGGTTATTCTGGTGGTCAGGGTTAAAGAAGGACATTGCTCATTATGTAGTGAAGTGTCATTCTTGCGACCTAATAAAGGATAACAGTTAGAAACCTAGTGGTTTCCTGAAGTCGTTACCAGTATCGGAGTGAAATATTAACGACATATCCATGTATTTCATGCATGGTTAACCGATATTGCAACGTGGAAACGATGTCATTGTTGGGTTTTCTACAAGGTGGCACAACAGTTGTGCACGCAGCGGAAACAAAAAAATCAAGAACAACCCAAAAGAGATTTGGGATCGGGCCATGAAAATTGAATCAAAAAGTTAAGAAATAACTAGGTAAAATTACCTTTGCGGTGTTGAGTCACAACTCAACAAAGAAGCTCCAATGTATGAGTTCTTGTCGGCGGCGAGTCCCATGTAGAATAGCGTCTACGTCTCTGCAGAATTCCACACAAGCGGGAGATCGCCGATCTTCGTCACACGAAAAATGAGAAGGGAGATAGACTTCACCTTGCACTTCCACGGACTGCTAGGTCTGCTCCAGGAAGGCAAGAACCGACGACTATCGTCGGAGAGGAGGTCGGCGGAGCGAGCGAATCGGCGGAACACTTTTGTCAGGCCGGGGGGTACACTGACCCTAAAACCTAAGTTCTAATTTATACCCGAAGCATAAACAGACCTAGAAATATCGCTATCCACAGACCACAGAGAATTAGGGTTTCTGGAATAATTCGTCGGGTATCAGCATTCGTCGATTATCGAACAGTTCGATAGTCAACGAATTGCCTTAGTCGACGATACTCGACGAACCAAAGTCGATGATACTCGGCGAACCATAGTCGACGATACTCGACGAACCATAGTCGACGATACTCGACGAACCATAGTCGACGATACTCGACGAACCATAGTCGACGATACTCGACGAACCATAGTCGACGATACTCGACGAACCATAGTCGACGATACTCGACGAACCATAGTCGACGATACTTGACGAACCATAGTCGACGATACTCGACGAACCATAGTCGACGATACTCGACGAACCATAGTCGACGATACTCCTTGGCAACATTTGTCGGACCCCCTTCATGTATGGTGATTGGTAACCTTTACCAACACAGTCAATCTTCCAACTTCTCCACATGCTCTTATGTGCGACCCTGCAGGCTCATATCGCGTTGGTAGTGAGATTACATGTTTGACCACTTCTAGATCACCATGGTAACTCCAACAGTCTCCCACTTGATCTTGAAAGTATCAAACCAAAAACCTCACAAACAATGAGCGGCATCTAGCAATGCATCATTGCTACCCAAGCAATAAGAGTTCATAACTCATAAGCCTTTATGAACAATGTTCCAGCGTTGTCTTTGTCCCTTTGTCCCTTACATCCGGAAAGAACTAGAGGCATGGACCGTGTCACCCTCATAATAGCTCAATCCAAGTATCTTGATCTAGAATGGACTTCCAGATAATGGTGAGTCCAATATCACATATTGACTCAACCAAGCATGGCCATGCATTTCTCAGTCCAGTTTCATCAAGGGGCCTATGGATGCAACCCCTGTCATATAGGAGGACAAATCCCATATCTGCTCACACACAAACACCCAAATGATTCGTAACGTGCCCAACAACCACCCTTATCATCAACCTTTCTCAAGGAAGACTTTAGATGGCATCAAAGCACGCTTTTCCTCACTCGATGAATGCTGTGACTTCAGGTCAAAGGACCACAACACCATTGTCAATTGAGACCTACTCGTGACACGTTTAAATAATAATCCACAAAGTAGTCTCAGGTTGGGTCTGTCCAGTACAACTTGTTCATTAACAAGTACCCACGTGATGACTTGATATCACAATATCATGACCTGTGAGAACTGGTCATCAGTCAACGCACGTGCTAGTCTTAATATATCATCACCACCCTTAGTTTCTATGATGATACTATGACCAGGGACTTTCAAGAATGAAACTTCAAATAAATCATAGGCTCTCACATTCAAGTCACGTACTTGATGACCTATGGAAGCGAACATTCTAAGGGTATTTATTATGTTAACATTTAACTATCGCATAGATAAATCATAATAAAAGAACTTGCCATTAATTGTAAAAGAAAAATTTTGGTACACAATTCATCATATGAATAAATAACAAATAGCCAACAGAATATATATTTACACGCAACTCACAAGACTCTCACTAGAGTTGATCATTTAGGTATCGTATACCCATTGATCTAGTATGACCATCATTCTTTCTCTATGCGAGAGGCTTTGTCAGTGGATCCGCAATATTCTCCTCAGTCGGCATTCTGAAAATGTTCACATCTCCTCGTTCGACAATCTCACGAATAAGATGGAACCGCCGAAGTATGTGCTTGGAGCGCTGATGAGATCTAGGTTCCTTAGATTGTGCAATTGCACCATTGTTATCACAGTAGAGAACTACAGGGCCAACAATGCTAGGAACTACATCAAGCTCGTCGATGAATTTCCTAATCCATACAGCCTCCTTCACTGTGTTAGCTGCAGCGATATACTCAGCCTCTGTTGTAGAATAAGCAACTGTCTCTTGCTTGGAACTCTTCCAGCTCACAAATCCTCCATTAAGGCAAAACACAAACCCTGACTGAGAGTTTGAATCGTCCCTATCAGTTTGGAAGCTTTCATCCGTGTAACCACTTACAACGAACTCTTCCTCTCCACCATACACCAAGAACACATCCTTTGTCCTTCTCAAGTACTTCAGGATATTCTTGACTGCAATCCAGTGACACTTACCGGGGTCTGACTGATACCTGCTAGTCATGCTCAAAGCAAAGGAGACATCGGGTCGAGTAAATAACATTGCATACATTATTGATCCAATTACCGAAGCATATGGAATCAAATTCATGCGGTCCTTATCTTCACAAGATTTTGGACACTGGTCCTTAGAGAGATTCACACCATGAGACATGGGTAAAAATCCTTTCTTGGACTCAAGCATGTTGAACCGCTTCAACACCTTCTCAATGTATGTACTCTGGGTAAACCCAGCTACTTCTTCGATCTATCTCTATAGATCTTAATACCGAGTATGTAAGTCGCTTCACCCAAGTCCTTCATAGAAAAGCAGTTCCCTAGGTTGTTCTTAATAACTTTCAGGGTAGGAATGTCATTCTCAATCAAAAGTATGTCATCTACATACAATATCAGGAAGACAATAATGCTCCGACTGATTCGCTTGTAAACACAAGGCTTATCTGCATTCTTGATGAAAACAAACTCTTTGATTTTCTCATCAAAATGAAGATTCCAACTTCGAGAGGCCTGCTTCAGTCCATAAATGGACCTGTTCAGCTTGCATATTTTAGTGGCTTCATTTGGGTATACAAAACCCTCGGGTTGTGTCATGTACACTTCCTCAAGGAGGTTTCCATTAAGGAAAGCCATTTTGACATCCATCTGCTAGATCTCGTAGTCATAATACGCAGCAATAGCAAGCAATATCCTTATGGACTTTACCATGACAACAGGGGAAAAGGTCTCATCATAGTCAATACCATGAATTTTCTTGAAACCCTTAGCCACCATTCGCCCTTTGAATGTCTGTACATTCCCATCCATGTCGGTCTTCTTCTTGAAGACCCCTTTATACCCTATAGGTCGTACCCCTTCAGGTGGTTCCACCAAGTTCCAAACTTGGTTTGCATACATGGAGTCCATTTCGGATTTCATAGCCTCAAGCCATTTGTCGGAGTCTGGTCCATTCATAGCCTCTTGGTAGGTTGCTGGTTCATCATCATGATCCATAAGCAACACATTACCTATTTGATACATGAGAAATCCATATCTCTCAGGCTCAAATCTTGGTCTACCAGATCTACGTAGGACTTGTGTTTCTTGAGCAAGTTCTCTAGCTACAACATCTTGTAGTCCTATCTCAGAATCCAATCCCGGTTCATTCACTAGTTGTGGTTCTTTAACTTCTTCAAGTTCTACCTTTTCAGTCTTTCTTGATAAGAATTCTCTCTCCAAGAAGACGCCGGTCCTTGCGACAAACACTTTGCCCTCGGATGGTAGGTAAAAGTAATACCCTTTCATTTCCTTAGGATATCCCACCAGATAATATTTATCCGATTTAGGTTCCAGCTTGTCAGGCATTTGACATCGCACGTATGCCTCATAGCCCCAAATTTTAATGAACGACATACTAGGACGCTTCCCAGTCCATATCTCATATGGTGTATTCAGAACCGTTTTCATTGGAGCGCGATTCAGTGTCATTGTAGTAGTCTCTAAAGCAAAACCCCAAAAGGAAACAGGCAAGTCTGCATGACTCATCATCGAACATACAATGTCTAACAGAGTACGATTTCTCCTCTCAGACACACCATTATGTTGTGGTGTTCTAGGTGGAGTGAGGTGTGATACAATACCACACTCTTTCAGATGATCACGGAACTCATGACTCAGGTATTCGCCACCTCGATCAGATAGGAGTGCTTTAACCCTTTTACCCAACTGGTTTTCTACTTCATTATTGAACTCTTTGCACTTTTCAAAGGTCTCGGATTTGCACTTCATAAGATACACATATCCGTATCTACTGAAATTATCAGTAAATATAACGAAGTAGAAATACCCACCTCAGGCCAAGGAGCTCATGGGTCCGCATAAATCACAATGTACAACACCCAAGAGATCCTCAGCCCTCTCAGTATAACTAGTGAAAGGGGCTTTAGTCATCTTGCCTAACAAACAAGATTCGCATCGCTCAAATGATTCATAATCAAATGAGTCTAAAAGTCCATCTTTATGGAGCTTGGATATGCGTTTCTCGTTTATATGGCCCAAACGACAATGCCAGAGACATATAGGGTTTGAGTCATTTGTTCTTAGTCTTTTATTATTTTCTACATTATAGATCAGATGGTCCAAGTTCAAAACATAAAGACCATTAAACAATTGGGCTACAGCATAACAAACATCATTCTTAAATATAGAACAACAGTTGTTCTTAATTATAAAAGAAAATCCAATCATGTCCAAGCATGAAATGGATATAATGTTTCTAGTTATGGCCGGAACGAAATAACAATTATCTAGTTCTATTACAAGCCCACTGGGCAAAGAAAGACGGTAAACCCCTACAGCTACAGCAACAACTCTTACTCCATTGCCGACGCGCATGTCAACCTCCCCTTTACTCAGCAATCTTCTCCTTCCCAGTTACTGCACATTTGTACAATATGAGAACCACATCCGGTATCCAATACCCAAGATGTAGGAGCAGAAAGGTTTATCTCTATAACGTAAATATTTGAAGCGGAAGTCATACCTCCCTTCATTTTCTACAGACCCTCAATGTAAGAAGGACAGTTCCTCCTCCAATGACCAGCCTTGCCATAGTGGTGGCATTTCCCTTCCTTCACCGTGCTCTTATTTTTCTTCAGTGCAGAAGACTTGGGCTCAAGATGTGACTTAGGTCCCACCTTCATCTTCTTAGAGCCCTTGGCCTTGCCCTTGCCCTTATGCACCATCAGTATGGGGCTGGCAGGCTTGGCCTTCTTCATGTTGATCTCGGAAGTTCTTAACATGCTTAGGAGCTCGGGCAGTGTCTTGTCTATTTCATTCATGTTGTAGTTCAAGACAAACTGCTCATAACTGTCCGGCAACGATTGCAGGATCAGATCTGTGGCCAACTCTTGACCTAGAGGAAAACCCAGCCTTTCAAGGTTCTCTATATACCCAATCATCTTAAGTACGTGAGTCCCTACTGAGTCTCGAACTCCCATCTTGCACTGAAATAACGCTTTTGTGACGTCGAACCTCTCTTGACGAGCCTGCCCTTGAAACATTTTCTTGAGATGCTCGTCAATCTCCTTGCACCCCATGTTCTCATGTTGCTTCTGAAGCTCAGAGTTCATGGTGGCAAGCATAAGGCATTCGACGTCTAAGGCATCATCAGTATACTTCTTATAAGTATCCTTATCAGCACGGGAAGAGTTCCCGGTCGGCACCTTGGGGGCTTCTTCTTCTAAGGCATAGAGCTTTCACTCTTGCTTGAGAACAATTCTCAGGTTCTTGTACCAGTCCATGTAGTTGGTCCCACTGAGCTTATCCTTCTCAAGGATGTCTCTCAGAGATAGAGTGGAGTGTGAACCACTTGCCATGGAATTCATGCAGAATAATATCAGTACCAAAATTTCAAAATACAATTTATTTTAATTTGGACTTCAATTAAAACACCCACTATTTTTATTCGAAATGATGGCCCTCACTATCTATTCGGAGAGTTCATGCGAGCTATTCTCTTAGTGGACAAGATTCATATTTCACCAACACAACGAGTTAGCTTTGGATTTTCTCTCACGATGTGGTTATTTAGGAAGGCAACGCTTGCCAATTGTATCCTCGTACAATTCTTGTATGGTTGGTGAATAACTCCTTATTCGCATCCATCATATGGTGCATGCCAACACTATGCCTCTAGGCACTCAACCTTTGAGGTCACCTAGTTATGTTAGACCCGATGTCGACAGTGGGATATCACAATTATCTGCTCGCACCCTTACCAAGATAGATTAATGCACCTTGCTTTGGCAAGCCCACACTTCATCGATCAAGGCAGGAAGAGTGTCATCCATCGGAAGGCATCAAAACACTTAATATTTGATGAAGGGATTTTTGATAATAGGTTAACAATTAACCATGATCAACATTTGATCAAGGTGCACATCCATAGAAAAACACTTTTCTAAAATCCACATACATCCCTTATGTGCACAACATGGTACTATCAACATTTGATGGAAGAAAGGGCTAAATCTGAACATCCGGACTCTTCCAAATCTTCAGATTTACATGTATTGGACAAAGTCAAAGGAAACTCAACTTAAAGCAGTAGACAAGCTCATCTCTCCTTGTTGGATTCAAAATCCAAAACAATAAACGGGTTCATTAACCATAAGAGGGATGATTACTGCTAAGGAGACAACAATTTCTAACAATTAGAAATTACCATGAAATCACAGACATTCCTGGCGGGGTTCCAAGGGGCCGCGCCCCTGGCGGGGTCTTAGGGGCAGAGCCCCTAACGGGTTCCAGGATTAAATATTGCTCTTATACAACCTTCCAATACACGTACTGGAATCTAGACATTTAGGCACATTGGAAAGGGCTAAATCTGAACATCCAGATTAAATCTAGACATTTAGAACACTTCTAAATCCCTAGGTTTACACGTACTTGAATAACCTAACTTCCAATACAACAATCATGGCCGTAACCTCGCTCTGATACCACTGTTGGGTTTTCTACAAGGTGGCACAACAGTTGTGCACGCAGCGGAAATAATAAAATCAAGAACAACCCAAAAGAGATTTGGGATCGGGACATGAAAATTGAATCAAGAAGTTAAGAAATAACTAGGTAAAATTACCTTTGCGGTGTTGAGTCACAACTCATCAAAGATGCTCCAATGTATGAGTTCTTTTCGGCGGCGAGTCCCACGTAGAATAGCGTCTACGTCTCTATAGAAATCCACACGAGCAGGAGATCGCCGATATTCGTCGCACGAAAAATAGGAAGGGAGATCAACTGCACCTTGCACTTCCACGGACTGCTGGTCCGCTCCAGGAAGACAAGCACTGGCGACTATCGTCGGAGAGGAGGTCGGCGGAGCGAGCGAATCGGCGAAACACTTTCGTCGGTCCGGGGGGTACATTGACCCTAAAACCTACGTTCTAATTTATACCCGAAGCATAAACATACCTAGAAATATCGCTATCCACAGACCACAGAGAATTAGGGTTTCTGGAATAATTCGTTGGGTATCAGCATTCGTCGATTATCGAACAGTTCGATAGTCGACGAATTGCCTTAGTCGACGATACTCGACGAACCATAGTCGACGATACTCGACGAACTATAGTCGACTATACTCGACGAACCATAGTCAACGATACTCGACGAACCATAGTCGACGATACTCGACGAACCATAGTCGACGATACTCGACGAACCATAGTCGACGATACTCGATGAACCATAGTCGACGATACTCGACAAACCATAGTCGACGATACTCGACGAACCATAGTCGACGATACTCGACGAACCATAGTCGACGATACTGGACGAACCATAGTCGACGATACTCGACGAACCATAGTCGACGATACTCCTTGGCAACGTTTGTCGGACCCCATTCTGTATGGTGATTGGTAACCTTTACCAATACAGTCAATCTTCCAACTTCTCCACATGCTCTTATGTGCGACCCTCTCATATCGCGTTGGCAGTGAGATTACATGTTTGACCACTTCTAGATCACCATGGTAACTCCAACAGTCATTTGGGTTATAATTGACCGGTTGACAAAAATGTCACTCTTCATTCCAAATCGAAGGGATAATTCATTAGAAAAGTTGGCTAAACTTTATGTTGAACATATCATACGATTGCACGGTAGGCCCGTAGCATCGTTAACAATCGAGATGGGAATTTCAACTAAACTGATTGGAGGCTTATTCATCAACTATTGGGTACCAATCTGAAGTTCAACAAAGTCTTTCATCCTCAGATGGATGGTCAGGCCGAGAGGGTAAATAGAACGATGGAAGATATGCTTAATATGTTCACCTTGGATTCTGGGAAGAGGTGGGAGGACAACCTCTATACGATAGAATTCTCCTACAATAATAGCTACTAAGAAAGTATTTAAATGGCGCCATTTGAGGCCTTATATGGTAGGAAGTGTCGTCCTCCCTTAGCTTGGGTAGAAATGGGTGAATCAAAGTTGTATAAACATAAAGATGTCGAAGATACGACTTTGACAATATGTTTGATTCGAGAGAAGTTATTGATTGCTCAAGATAGGCAAGCAAAGTACTGCAATGCCAAACACAAAAATATAGAGTTTGCGCTAAGTGATTTGGTGTATCTCAAGATAAAGTAGTTCAAGGGTGTATCTAGGATTTGACACTTGATAAGCTGAGTTCAAGATACCTTGGGTCATTTGAAATCATTGAGAGGATTGGCAAAGCTGTCTATCGGTTGAATCTTTCATCTGAACTCAATAGTTTGTATGATGTGTTTCACATATCAGTGTTGTGGAAGGCTGTGCAAGAGCCCGCGCAAGTGGTTGATGTGGATCAAGTGCCGGTCAAAAGTGGGTTGACAACGAAAGTCAAGCCCATTAGACTCGAGGAAATGGAGATCAAATGATTGTGGAAAAAAAGAGATCAGAATTATCAAAGTCCATTGGGACAACTATGGCCATGAGGAGCTGTCCTTGGAGCGCGAGCAGACCATGCGAGAAGAGTTACCTGAACTGTTCCGTTGAGGTACATTTTATATATTTTGTACTTATGTGTTGTTTCTGGTTAAATGTAAATTTCAGGATGAAATCTATTAAAAGAGGGGAGAATTTAAATGCCCCAAATTTCTTTAAAACAATAGAAAGTTTGTCACTGGAGGTTACTGCCAGGCGGTAGAGCTAGCGCTGGCGGTATCCAGCTGATTTAAAAGACCAGCATCTCTTGAAGGTACCGCTCGGCGGTAGTGGAATACCGTGGTGGTAGCCAGTAAATTAATTCAATCATTATCTCTAGATGGTACCGCCCAATGATAGAGGTACCATTGGTAGTAGTAGGACACGTGTCGGATACGGTTGAGCCGATCTTTGGGCTGCAGAATGATGTCGATTGGGCCAAGCGGCCATCGCCTGAGCTACCGTGCGACAACAATAAGTTACAATATGATGGTAGCTTAATGATAAAAGCTTGAGATAAGAATTCTTTCTCATTTTCTCTCTTTCTCACTCTCACTCTCTCTCTTGGATCCTGAGGTAAAAGAAGGAGAAGGATATGAGATCAATGGACAGGTTAATCTAGCCTTGAAGGGAAGCTATGAAGTTATTCTTGTGGTTGGATTTGCGAGCCGAAGCAAGATCCGCAGATAGGAAGGTGTTGTGACTATTTACATTCAGATGAGCTGTGATTTCATGTCTCCTAAGTGATCTATAAGGGTAACGATCTTCCTTCTTGGACATGTGAAGTCCTTATTTTGGCATATGCATGGAAACCCTTACCCATTGGTGGATAACGCGGAGTTTCCAATTGGTAGATCAATGGTATCCCTGGTAATAAACTTGCATATAGAATACAGAATCAATATACGGAATAGACTTGTTGTGAGAAGCCCATCTAGACAGGGTTTTCTAGATTGGTGATAGTTATCTTTTATTTGCGTATAGGAGAAGACTTTATAGTTAAACGTGTAGTCCACGGAGTCATGGAGTGTGCAGGTTACTACAATAAGAGTACTGGAGTAGGTCTCAAAGAAAATACCCAGGTTTGGGGAAGATATGGTGTTTTGTCCTTTACCGTGCGACAGTAGTGATACCGCTGGCGGTATCTCCCAGAGAGCTACATTAATGAGTCCTATCTCTTGGATACTATGGGGCTATTACATTGAGTTGTTGAGCTTTGATTGCCCTGCTTTGGTGGTCGTTAGTGCCAGCCTTGGAACATAACATGGTTATTTATGTTTGAACGGGAAAGAAGAGGTCAACCTACATCATGGCTTGTGAGCCTAACAACTTGAGCAATGGGCTGTGGCTGAACTATTCATGTCCTATGGCGATCGACTTAGATTGAGTCACTGGATTGTATCCTTTACTCACTCCTATTTCCTATCCATGACTTTATCGTAGCATAAGGGAGAGTCTTTGGCTTTAGGTCGGAAGGACTAGAATGCTTAAATAGGTGGGGCTTGAATCTTAGCACATCGAAAGAGAATTCTCAAATGTGGACCGTCACTATGTGCAGCTTAAATCTCAACACATCGATAATGTGACTTGAGTGCATGGGGCTGTGGCTATGCATGCCAACATCTGTGGTGAATTGTGCTTACGCACGTTCTGATGCCATTATATGTATACATGTTGTGTACCTACAGGGAAGGAGCACTGCTACCCTGAGTGATGGGTGGGGTCATTATAATTTGGTCAGTTTGCATTGACCGTTGCCTTTTTTACCACCTCTCGGTGGATTGTCCCTATGCAGATGCTGGAGAGCCGAGCGGGAAGTAGCGGGCTGAAGCCCCTTTGAGCCACGCCGACCATCGAAGGCCAAGCGAAGCGTGTTTTACTATTTTTATGTGTGCTCGGCCTGTATGTCGATGTTTGTAAGACACTTTGATGAAAAACTGTTTGTAAGACCTTAAGGCCAAAATACTTTGTGTATTATATATATATAATTCCTATAATGTTTTTAGTGGACATTCCTGGTGTTGGGTTCTAAGTTAATCTTAATTCTTCCGCTAGAATGTAACTTTGAGTTAGGACACGTGTATATTTTTGTAATTAATGCGTAACTCCGCTGACTATCCGTGGAATATGGTGTAGGGCTCAGGCCAAACATTTTGTTATATTCTTCATGACAGATGAGAGTGTTACAGTAGCATAGCAAAAAACCACAGCCATTTGTTCTTTTATTGACAAATCATGTGATTCGTCGACCAAAATACTGAAGCAGTTATCTCTAGCGTCTTGAACAATTGTCTTTGTTATCTCATATGCAATGCAAGAAACTATCTCCTTTTTTATTTTTGGAGATATTAATTGACAATTAATAGGTGCATTTTTGAATACCACTGACTTGATCTCATTATTATGTAATGCAAGAAATTCTAAAAGTTCAATAAAATTCCCTCGATTACCAAATTCATTAGACTCATCTTGCCGTGAAAATACAACCCTTGTTTTAAAAGAAAGTGTATGCAATCTATTGACGCACACAAATGAGCACGATGTTGAGTACATCGTGTTTCTTCCTGCAAGAAAAATGCAAATTGAATACCTTGCTTCTGATTCATTAAAGCTATACACATCTTCTTGGAGTTATTATGCGTACTCATGTGATTTCCAATGTGTTTCTCTAATATAATCCTATCTTTTCAATATCTGAAACCACGATACATAAATGTAGGATCACAACCTCTCTGTGGAAAAATGTAACAATTAAGACAGTACACAACATCTTTATCTATACTATGTTCCAGCCAATCTTTAAACACATTACACTAGTTCTTGTTGAAACGACATGCTTTATTTCCAATTTTAGTTTGTGCAAAACTAGCTAAAATCGGTTGACATGGACCACTCTGCAAGTATTTTCTTCTTATTATGCTTGTATATTTACATCATATGAACTTATAGGTTGCCTCAATCCTGGATTAGCAGGTAACTCATCTAAGTTAAATTCAGATCGATTCTTTTTACCACATGAACCTGATGCTTGAAAATCTTGAGAAATGTGATTTAAACTCACATTTGAAAGAAACTTGTCCAATGACACCTAAGTAGAAAATAATAATTGAAAAACACCAAAAAAACAACCAATGCATTGTACACAAATATTTAACTTAGAGTATCTAATTGTTCAATTGAGAGTGGATCAACTTAGAGTATCTAATTTTTCAATCTTGAGAACTTTGATCGAATATGTTCTGGTTTGTCAAAAAGAGTATCTAATTTGAGTTCCTTTCTTGATTAGGAATGCAACTGTAAGTGCACGCTCAGATGGCATAAATAAGAACTCAGATGTGCATAAATAAGAGTGACTGTGTGAGCATACCCATTCACACTCAAATGTGCATAAATAAGAACATGAGCAAATCACTTGAGAATGAATTCACATAATTAAAAACAAAGTAATGGGGAACAACTCAAATATGAAATTAGAACCAGATTATTAAGTGTGCTTGAAAAATACCTAATACCCAAAAAATGAATTTGGCAGGAATGTTGGGCTGGATGCAACATCGGCAGGAATGCTGGACTGGATGTCGAATGCTGGACTGGATGCAAAATACTTGTTACAAGTTTTCAAGGTACTATTAAAACAATTGTACAGGAGCGATAAGCACCGAAGATGGTAGCGATGAATACTTGAGGTTGTGGGATAGGGCACGGAACTGCGGAGCAGCGGAGATGGCAGCGATGAATGCTTGGCGAGGCGGGCTAGGGCACTATGAAAGACTTTGCTTTTAAATGTATCTAAACACAAAGATGGGGGTGAATAGGTTTTATATGTCTTTTTGTGACAATCTCTTACTTAGGTGAGTTGTGATTTAGATTTAGATTTGCTTTCAAGATCACATAACAACACACAAGGTATTTATAGTGGTCCCTAAGGTCTGGGTACATCCACTATCCCTCCCACTTTTCTAACAGTGTGTTAGACAAGGCCAACTTCTCCAAACTCGACTCATTGAGCTTATACCTCCATCCGTCACATGTAAGAAAATAGAGGGTCCGGTTGGGGCCCCACGCCATATTATACAGACAGTCATCGTGGTAACAGGTTAAATATCATAATACCAAACAAATCTTAACTCAGAGCATTCTAGCGGAAGCTTCATGTTTAAATTGAACTCAAGTATCAACAATGTCCACTATATAAAATAATAGGAATGTTATTACAAAATACACAAAATGTTACGGCCTTAAGGCCTTACAATTATGCTTCAACAAAGTGGTTTATAAACATCAGCACGCAAGCCAACCACACATGAAAGAAAAACATTAAAGGCTCTTCGCTTGGCCTTCGAGGGCTTGCATAGCATAAGGGCTGCAACCCGCTATTTCCTGCTCGGCTCTCCAGCACCTGTATAGGGACATTCCACCATAAAGGTGGCAAACAAGGCAACAGTCAGCTTTAGCTGACCAATTTACAACGACCCTACCCCATACCCAAGGCAGCTGTATACCTTCTCTGCATGCATAGTAATCAGACATGTTTTCAGCAAAATAAAGTGCACTTAAGCACCATTCACCACAGACATAGGCTCGACCGGCCACACGCCTCGTGCACTCAGGGCACATTCTCGATGTACCAGACTTCCTTGGGTCCCACCACCATTAAGAGGTCCAAGACATAATGGTCAACGTTGAGCATTTTAGTATTTCCAGCACACAACCTAAGACTCTCATTATGCAATCGACAAGGCCAATTACTTTGGTTCTATGAATCTGACTGGCACAATGCGGGTACAGTTCAGCCACAGCTCGTTGCTGAAATAATCATGCGCTGAAAGTCAAAAACTTTATGGCCTATACATGATGTGGGCCAGCTTCCCCTTGCCCATATACCGAAACATAACCAACGTTATATACAATCACAGTCACGAGTATATCTGGGAACTCAGGCTCACAACTCACCTGCTAGCCACACGGTCTCCACGAGAAAAGCTTTGCAAGTACAATACCATCCGAGAGCTATCACCAACAATAACCACTCTCACCTGGCGTTAATAACATAATTTTTCTTTCTGTACCCAGACTCAGCCACAACTGGAACATCTGTTTAGAAAAACCTGCAACATCCTGTAGTGCTAGAAAAACTGGGCTTTCACAAAATATAGCTCATCAAGAGCTATCGCCAGCGATAGTTACTATCGCCCGACAATATCCACGATTATCACAACTGTGGTATTTTCTGGATATTTTCTTGGAGAGGTTCTCTAGTACTTCCAGCTACTCCCATTCACAGGCACATCACTTCAGACTCCATAAACTACCCATTTATACTCGGAGACTTCTTCGGTGTGCAAAATAAAACATCACCAATTCAGACAAACTTGTCTTGATGGGCTTCACACAACATGCATATTCCGTACTGTGATTTTCGGATCTATATGCAAAACTACCCAGGGATATTACGTATCGACCCATCAGAATTCTCGTCACTTTTCCACGTTATGGTGGGGGATTCCATGTATATGTAAAAAAGGAGGACTTCACTTGTCCAAGAAGGAATATCGTTGCCCTCATAGTTCATTTTGGATCCATGGAGAATTCTTCTATCAGGATGGAAAGGATCACCTCGCTTTACTTTTCACGGATCTTGATTCGGCTCTTGATTCGGACCATGGGATCTCTTTCACCAAGCTTACAAAGCTCAGCTTTCTTCCCCTTAGCTCTTTCTTCCAAAAACTTGATGAAAGGGAGGATAGAGAGTGAGAGAAGAGAAATGAATCTTCTCTCCACCTCTTCTCTGGTTAAGCAGCCTCGAGATTAAACCCAGCCATATGATCCTCTCCTTAAAATAAAGAAAAGGTCATGATTTGAGCTGATAAGTAAAAAAATCGCTATTACCATGCGATATCGGCTATCGCCTAGCGATATCGGCCATAGCCTCTTTGACACCAGTCAACAACTGCTCATAGGCCGCTTTCTGGCCATCTGACATGTGTCTAGCCACTACGTGGAGATATCACAGCGCAATACCCAACGTCACCACTCTAATAGCTTACTCGATGATTCGTTGAATACATCGAGTGCGTCGAGTGTTATCGCTAGCGATACCCACTACCGCCCTGTGATAGCCACTCGAGAGCTCTGTTTTCTTGTTTTTGGGGTGTTACACAAACATTCTGGATTCCTTTCTCCTCATGTGATGGATCTTAGTCCCTAGCCTCATGTTGAGGATTCCTGGGACTGTACTGTATAGATATAGAGACAAGATTCTTCCCAGGTTAGGCTTTGGGATGCATTCTACTATTCTATCAAATAACACTTTGTCACGACCCGCATTTTCTCAACATAAGATATTATATCAGAGTAAGAGTTGTCATACCTTATAGTGGATAACTGCAGATGCTCACACAAGAACCTACTCCTAACATTTATTATGAAATTCTCATGTTTATCTTAAAGAAAACATGTTTTAGTTAAGTTTGACGGTCGTATCCCTTGGCTTGGTGGATCAACTAGTCAACAGATGAAAATATATTTATACGCTGCGAAAAATACTTCATTTACATCTATTAATACCGTACATTAGCATGAATAACCACATAGGACAACTCATGATATGCATACCTCTAGATTTAGTATAAGTAGGAAAAGAGCTTTTACGTTCGTTAAAATATAGTGTAGTTTGATTTAAAAAGTTGTCATGAGCATGAGATAAGTATTATGATACTTTTATAGCTTGAAAATAACTATTTTGCAATGCTATCATAAATCTTTCCCAAAGAGCAAGTAAAACCAACAAATCAACGGGAAAGTGACTTAGCAGCTGGCAAGTAACTTAACATTCTACAAAATCTCCAGTGGGCATCAACAATCTGACGCGAACCCACCAAACATCATGCATGTCTGAACTAAAAATAGGGCAACAAAACTACCTCATGAAGGGGAGGTAAGAACCACAGCTACTATTGCAGAAAGCCTGAGACCACCAACTCTATCCACCCAACCTGCTATTGCTCCGAGCCTGAGGCATTCAAAAGAAAGAAAGTCTCAGCAAGAAAGAACAAGTGGCAAAAGAAACCAAAGGTAATTAACAAGAGAGGTTAAAGGGTTACCATCCCAAGACAGAAATAACTGTCAATCCACAACATATAAATCATCAAGTAATAAGCAAAAGAAGGATTTATAGTGTTTTAAGTATAAAAAATTGCACCAAGTGCGATATGTAGTCATGCTTTATTATTATCTGCAAGTGCATGCATAAGAACATATATGTATTTGTTTATAAACAAAAGAGACTGATCAGCTCAAATACGTGAATCATTAACACCGGTAAAAATGGTACAAAGTTGGGGGCCACATTATCAAACACCAACCTTCAGACCAAACATCTCAAACATATACTGGGGTGGTGGTCACATTATCCAACACAACCCAACAGTCCAAATATCTCAAAAAAGCATTGTGGTGGTGGCCTCATTATCCAACACAACCCAACAGTCCATGAGAAGAGAAGAAAAACCCAGCAGGTGTAATGATTCACAAACCGGCATCAAGTTGGTGGTCCTTTATCCACTGCCAACCAAGCCACAAATAATAATGCAATATATAAACCATGCATTACATGAATAACCAAGACCACAGACAGCCATGCATTATATAAACCAATGAAATAATTCCCAAGGCTTAGCATCGAATTTTCATGATGATGTAAAGGGAAGAAAACCAGAAGAAGTTACTAAGGTAAACTTGACGAACTCAAAGTCACACGACAGACATATCAAAATTTCAAAAAACACAAGCTCTGAGATCACTTGATGCCAAAACATTGGATCTGAGTTCACTCGATGCCAAAATATAGGCTTTGAATTCACTCGACGCCAAAACAGAGGCTCTGAATTCACTCGATGCCAAAACAAAGGCAATAAATTCACTCGATGCCAAAATACATGCTCTGAATTCACTCGACGCATAAACATAGGCTTTTAATTTACTCAATGCCAAAACACAGGCTCATAATTCACTCAACTCCTAAACACAGGCTCTGATTTCACTCAACACCAAAATATAGGCTCTGAATTCACTCCACGCCAAGATACAGGATCTGAATTCACTCGATGCCAAGACACAGGCTATGAATTCACTCGATGCCTAATCACAGGCTCTGAATTCACTTGATGCCAAGACTGCTTCATTCAACTCACTAAACACCAAGGCAGATTCACTCAATGCACTCGATGCCTAGCTGAGTTTACTCAATGACTAAGGCAGAAACCTGACAGAAACTCTATCTACCTAAACAGAGGTTAATAGACTTATAATAAATAATTTTTTTGACAATAGCTAAACCTAGACCAAGACTAAGTTACATAACTTAAGAGAAAGGGAGGGGTAGACAAGGCAGGAGCCCAAACAAAAGTAATAGAATTCTACCACAATAAGGCAAGAAGCGAAAAACAAAGTTATTGTTATGCTAAATAAAATACAGCCAAGATTAGAAAAAAAATAAGAGAAGAGACATAAGGACTTTAATAAGAGGCTTGACAAGGGTTCAAACCACCTCTTGCCTCAAGATCTTAAAAAATTCAGCTTCACGAGCACTCCACTTCAAGGATCGACTGCAAGAACTCTTAGGCAACAATTCATGAAACCTTTCTGGGCAAACGAGAGTCAAGGTCAAAAAACCTAATGCCAAAAGTCCAAGAAAGCAAAATTATCTACCACCAACACGTAGATCTCAGCGAGAGCTTTCCGAATCTACCCTCCGTCAACGATACCGAGCACCACTCCTAAAAGTGGCGGTCAATGACCTTACGAAAACCGTCGCCCTCCTTTCTTCTGCACTCTCGGTCCAATGGCTTGGGGAAGAAGATAATGAATAGGGTTCGGCCTTGAGTCTTTATATATATATAATATAATATAACCTATAATATATTATATATTATAGAAATATAATATATTATCTATTAGATATATATAATATAATATATACATATGATATAATATAATATAATTATTAAAAATGAACGTCCAAATGACCCAAAAAATCAAATCAACTCGGATTTCCACCAAATTTGCTTTGAGACTAAAGACCAATGCTACAAATCCAATGGCGAAGTTGAATTTAAGATTTTGACAAACTAAACTCGGGTTACAATTCTCCGAAGTTGCAACAAATAACAACCTACTAAAAACCACCGAGTCAAAACCTTGGATTACGATGAGAAAAAATCGCGCTCCAACAATGGCGCCCGTTAACTACGCGTCAACGTAACACCCTAACATCATAATTATGTCACTAAATAAATTTAAAATAAACACCGAAAAATCTGGGGCATTACATCCACTCCCCCTAAAAGAAAGTTTTGTCTTGAAACTTGATACAAAATCGAATTTACTACCGAAAGAAAATAACCAAAGGTTATCGAATAAAAACACTTACCAGATGAAATTAGGAGAACAGATGAGGATAAACCTCTCTCATAGCTTACTCCAACTCCCAAATCGCGCTTTCAACGTCTTGGTTTTGCCATAGAATCTTGAACATGGCGATTGTCTTCCTTCACAACACCCGATCCTGAGTATAGAGGATATGGACAAGCACTTCAACATAAAAAATATTAGGCTGCAACTAGGGCACCAAATCAAGAACATGCTGGTCACTAAGAACACATTTCCGCAACTGGCTCAAATGAAACACAGTGTGCACACCAGGAAAATTACCGTACAAATCTAGCCAATAAGTTGACACTCTGATGCGTTCAACAACCTGGAAAGGTCGCACATACCTGGGATCCAACTTGTGGTTCCTCCCAAATCTCTTATCACCAGACATCAGAGATACCTTGAGAAAAATCATGTCCCTGACTACAAACTCCAAATCAGAACTTCGTCGATTAGCATTCTTCTCAAAATGCTCCTGAGCTATACGAAGCTTTTATTGAATATGCGTCACAAAAGTATTCATCTCTTCCAAGGCTTCCGGACCCAAACACGATCTTTCACAAACTTCAGCCCAAAATAAGAGGGGGTTTGACAACGCCTCTCATACAATGCCTCAAAGGGGGACATCTGCAAACTTTCCTGATAAATATTATTATAAGAAAATTCCATCAATCTAAGCCGCTCGTCTCCCGATCCTCCGTGGTCCAAGATGTAACATCTTATCATGTCTTCCAAAATCTGATTTACTCTCTATTTGACCATTGGTTTGCGAATAAAAAGCAGTAGAATACCTGAGATTGGTACCCAACCCTTCCTGCAAACTCTTCCAAAACGTAAACCTGGAATCTCAATCTGACACGATACTTACAGGTACTCCGTGCAATCTAATGACCTCTTCCAAATACAACTCTGCTATCTTCTTCATGGAGTAATCAATCTTGAATGACATGAAGTGAGCACACTTCTTCAATCTATCAGCTATGACCCACACAGAATCATGACCTCGGGGAGATCTCGGCAAACCAGTAATAAAGTCCATAGAAATACTCTCCCACTTCTAACTTGGAATATCCAAAGGCATCAACTTGCCACCGGGCATTCCATGATCTGCCTTAACTCGCCTGCAAGTAAAACGTTCAGACACAAACATGGCTATATCATTCTTCATACCAGACCACCAGACAATTTGCTTCAGATCTAGATACATCTTTGTGGAACCAGGATGGTAGGCAACACTTGAACCATACGCCTCACTACAAATCATTTCTCAAATATCCTCCACATACAGAATACAATATCTATCGCGATACTTCAAGGTATCCACATCATCGATCTAAAATTCTGGTAACTCCCCTTTTTTAGTCCTGCTATGAATATGCTGCAAATCAGGATTGTCCTTCTGATGAAGCCTTGTAAGCGTAATCCATGAGGGCTCTGCCACTTCCAATCTGTTTGGCGTGTTGCTACTTCCAACAACAATGCCCAATAATAAAAAATCTTCCACCAAAGATTCTACAGAAAGGTTAAAGATCTACGCGGTCTTTCTACTCAAAGTGTCGGTTACCACATTAGCTTTTCCCGGATGATATAGAATATCAACATCATAATCCGCGACATACTCTAACCATCTACACTGGCGCACATTCAGCTCCTTTTGTGTGAAGATATACTTCAAGCTCTTTTGGTCCTTGTAAATCTTGCACAACGCATCATATTACAAATGTCTCCACTTCTTCAAGGCATAGACCACTACCATAAACTCCAAATATTGAGTGGGATAGTTCCTTTCATTAGTTTTTAACTGCCTCGGTCCATACGTAATCACTTTTCCTTCTTGCATCAAAACACAACCAAGGACGACGTGCGATGCATCCTCATAAACAGCATACTCCACCCCTTTGGTGGGCAAAGATAACACAAGAGAAGTGCACAATCTCTTTTTCAATTCCTAAAAGGCTTCTTCGCACTTATCACTCCACACAAAAGTTGTGTTCTTCTGTGTAAGCTTAGCCAGTGGTGCAGACAATATAGAGAATCCTTCCACAAATCTTCTATAATAGCCTGCCAACCCAAGGAAACTTCTTATCTCTTTAGGTGTGGTAGGTTTTATCCAAACCATTACGACAGCTATCTTTTCTGGGTAAACAGAAATTCTGTCTTTGTTCACAACATGACTGAACAAAGGAAACCTGAGGAATCAAAAACTCATACTTACTCAACTTTGCATACAACTTATGTTCTCTTAGAGCAGATAGAACTAAACGTAAGTGTCGGGCATGCTCCTCAGCACTCCGAGAATAAACCAGGACATCATCAATAAAAACAAGCACAAAACGATCCAAGAAATCCTTAAACACTCTGTTCATCATGTCCTTGAAGGCAGAGGGTGCATTCGTCAATCCAAAGGACATTACCAAGAACTCAAAATGTCCATGCCGAGAATGAAAAGCGGTCCGCGGAACATCCGTCTCACGGATCCTCAACTGATGGTAGCTTGAATGAAGATCAATCTTCGAAAACATCGTACTACCACATAACTAATCAAACAAATCATCTATCCGTGGTAAGGGATACCTTTTCTTGATAGTTACCTTATTCAATTCCCTATAATAGATGCACAACCTCATCGATCCATCCTTCTTCTTAACAAACAATATGGGAGCACCCCAAGACGAAGAACTTGGCCTAATGAATCTACACTGCAACAACTAACCTTACTTGGTATGTAACTCATCCAGCTCACGCAGGGCCATATGGTATGGTGCCTTAGCAATAGGGCGAGTACCCGACTCCAAATCTATAACAAACTCCACATCTCTCTCCAGCGGAATACCAAGAAGACTATCAGGGAAAACTTCAGGAAACTCTCGCACTATAGGGACATCCTCGATATGCGGCAAACTACCAACGGCCTCCAAAACAAAAGCCAAATAAGCACAACTGCTGGAATCTAAAAGCTTCCGAGCACATACCACAAAAATAATCGGGGAATCCTGGCGCGGAAGTCCATACACACTCCTGGGGTGGTCGTTGTCCATCTTAAATTCCAAATGCTTAACCTTTCATTGGATAACTGCATCATATCTAGACAACCTATCCATGCCTAGGATCACATCAAAGTCCTCCATTCCAGCACCTTCAAATCAACAAAGCTAGAAAATTGCCCAAAGAATAGGACAACTCTGGATACCCTAGTCCGACACCACTGAGTCACCAGAGGGAAATTTAACACAAAACAGATCTCCAACTTGATCAAGAGTCAGATAATGACGTTCCACGAAAGTCCTAGCCACAATCAAGTGGGTAGCACCGAGATCAAAAAGAACGCGCGCCCAATGATTCTTTACCTTAAACCTCCCTAAAGAATTGCATGCATATCTAATTGACCAACATCGAAACCAAGGCTACGAGCTAAGAACTAGATTAGAATCTAACATGAGATCAGTTGGGTGGACGTCTGTTCTTCTTCTAAGGTCACCAAATTAAACTTGCCCTTCCCTTTGTCCAAATATTGCGGTGGCGATAATGCTTGAAGTGGAACTAGCTGTAGCGGGGGCTGAGACCTCAGGCACCTCGACTTAAAATGCCATTTTTTCCGCACTGAAAACAGATCATATCCTTACTCCAACAATGGGCAGCATCATGTCCCTTCTGCTTATATAAAGCACATATAAGATCTCTTACTTCTGATCTGGACTCCTTGGCTTGCCTCGCCAATGATTTGGTATGCTGGATGATCCCTTAGATTCCTGAGAGCTGGAGGCAATCTAACTTCAGCTTTTGTTCCTCACTATCTTCAGCTAGCTATTTTTCATCCTCAACTTGTGAGTCTTGAGCTCCCCTTGGACAGTACACATCATTTCTCTTATCTTGGACTACTGGATTATATTCCTTGATGGTAAGATTGTTCATCACCTTCTCTATGCCTGCAGAACTAGAAGAGGAGCTAGATAGTTCACTATTAATCATGTTTCTTTCATCAAAGACAACATGAACTGACTCTTCTATAACTTGACTTGTCAAGTTATAGATCTTATATGCCCTACTATGGCTGTTGTACCCAACAAAGATCCCTTTATAGGATTTAGTAGAAAACTTAATCACATATGTCTTTCAATTGTTCAGTACATAACACTTGATACCAAAAATCTTGAATTAGGATAAGTTTTGTTTTCTGCCTTTTAAGATCTCATAAGGATTTTTCTTGTAGTTTTTGGTGATAGAGGCCCTGTTAAGGACATGACATGCAATGTTTACTTCCTCAACCCAGAAATATTCTGGGAGAGATGTTTCATTTAAAAAGGTCCTACCAGCCTCTATGCGAGTTCTATTTTTCCTCTTAGCTATTCCATTTTGCTGAGGTGTTCTAGTTAAGGAGAATTCTTGGTGAATTCATTGCTCTTCACAGAACCTTGTCATGCTTGCAGACTGAAATTCAGTCCCATGGTCACTTCTGATTTTGAACACAGTATTATCTAGTTCATTCTTTTTCTGCTTGACAAAGGTCTTGAAGACTTCAAGGGTTTCATCCTTTCTCTTAAGAAAGAACACCCAAGAAAACCTAGAGTAGTCATCAACCACCACAAGGGTGTAGACTTTCCTACCTAGACTTTGAACTGGCATATGACCAAACAAGTCCATATATGGGAGGTATAAGCACCTCACTGAGTCTTTGTCCCCAATGCTCTTGAAGGAGGTCTCGGTCTATTTTCCCTTTTGTCTTGCAGAGCAGATGCCCTCCTTAGTGCATTTCAACTTAGGTACATTTCAAACTAACTCTTCACTAAAGAGTTTGCCTATGGTCTTGTAGTTTAGATGAGCCAGCCTCTTGTGCCATTGGACACAATATGAGACTTTCTCATTTGCAACTAGGCATATATGAGAGACTTAACTTTCACACAAAAAATTAAGACAATAGATATTTCCTCTCCTAGTGCCTGTCAAGATGACACCTTAGTCACTTGATCTTCTAATTTGGCACTCATCCTTGAGGAATGAAATGTCATAGCCAAGATCACATAGTTGGCTTATGCTTATGAGGTTGTGATGCAAACCATTCATATAAGCTACTTGTGTGATAGTGATTATGCCATTTGTTATCTTAACATACCCTTTAGTCACTCCCCTATCTGAACCACCAAAGATGACCTTGGGTCCATTCTCCACTGGAGTGTAGTCCTTCAGCATGCTCCTTATTCCAGTCATATGCCTGGAACATATACTGTCAAAGTACAATATAAGGGTATGGCCACTTGGACTAACATGTAATACATAAATAAGTTAACCTTAGGACACCAATTCTTATTGGGTCCTAGGTGCATGTTAGTCCGATAATAACAATGTCTACCTGCAGCCCTTTTGATAGTTAAGCTCTCTCTTGATCTTGGCACACTTGTATTGTGCTAGCAATCAATAGCATAGTGGCCCACCTTACAACAGCACCAGCCCTTACAGATATTGTACCTTCTTTTCTGAGAAGTCCAGTTGGCAGTGTTGACAACAGTTCTTGGTCCAGAAGGTACAGCAGTAGACATTTTCTTATGTTTTCTAGCCATAGTCTGACCTGAGGTGGGTCTGGCAGTAGAAGTACTTGGAGTATCTTGAACCCTACCAGCAGTAGTATTCTTTTTAGAATACATACTACTGATGGCTTCAGATATGCCCAAGTCGGGCATGCTGACAGACTTACCTTTAGTCTGAGAGTGGGTAGGGGTATTCTGAGAAATGGTTGTTGTCTTGCTCTTGAATGTTGAGGCTGGTGTACAAAACACAAATGGTCCATGATGGGCCATTTTAATCTCCTCATGGGTTGCCTAGAAGGCACTTGCATCCTTGCTATATCTACCGTCATAGTGTGGATCATTTTTGCTCACACTAGTGGATCTACCATTCATCCAGTGACCAAATATACTTTCTTGGTCATAACTGTTTGAAGGTAGATGTACTCTCTTGAATGGAACACGAGGCTTTGAGGCCAATTTTTGTGTTGGAGCTTTGCCATTTCCTTTGGGATTGGCAATTCTTGTTGATCTCTTGAATCCCAACCCCTTCTTACCCTTTTGGGAAGTGAAGGTGTCTATCAAGGGAAGCACTAAATTTTGCTTTGAATAACTAGCCATTATCCTCTTCTCTCTCTCCAACAGCACTTCCAGGTCCCTTATTCTATTTTCCTGATACTCTATGGTGCCTAACTAGATGAAGGAAATTGTTTCCAACTCACTGATTTCCTTCATTTTTTGATCAAGTAGTGAAGCTGAATCAGCATGCTGGGAAGCCGCAAGCTGAAGGGAAGAAGTCTCCTTATCCCGCTTCTTAGCCATCATCTTGCTTTTCTTGAAGGCATTCAGCAAGACACCACACTTGTCAATCATAGAATTGACAAATTCCTCAGATTCAAAATCTCCTTCATCTCTTGATGAATGGGCTTCAGAATCTTGGCTAGTCTC
The DNA here is from genome assembly GCA_039513925.1 of Platanthera zijinensis. NCBI lineage: Eukaryota > Viridiplantae > Streptophyta > Magnoliopsida > Asparagales > Orchidaceae > Platanthera > Platanthera zijinensis. The sequence continues at coordinate 134,795,590 of CM077080.1, read as the reverse complement.
ATAGCTTGACTCAGAAGAACACTTGGAAGGAGAATGTACCTTTTATTGACCAGGCTGTTCCTGGCTGGATTCTTCATCAGTCATAGCCATCAGTCTTTGGTAACAACTGCCTTCTTCTTCTTCTTCATCCACCTATAAATTACTGTCTGACTGTGATAGAGGGGCCCTGATTTCAATTCTAGCAGCAGGATACATTTCCTCTTCTTCCAACATAGCAGCAAGTAGCCTAATGTAGGCTTCATCTTCTTCCTCTTCTTTTTTTGACTCTGATGAGGAAGAGTCAGTCCGACTCTTCTTTTTCTTAACAATGAAGGATTTCTCTTTCTTGCCTTTGTGCTGGTGATGGTGCTTCTTCTCTCCATCCTCTCTCCTCTTCACTAGGCAGTCGACTACAACATGCCCTGGCTTACTACAATAATAGCAGATAATATTAGTAAAAATTTGTTTACAAGGCTTAGAACCATACCTATCCTTCTTGGAGGATTTTTTCTGTGGTGAGAGGAGGTGGAAGGCCTGCTCTTCTAATGCTTATTCTTAGTGAATTTTTGGAACTATCTAGAGAAGATAACAACATCCTCATCAGACATATGGCAGTCTGATGTGCTTGACTCTGAGTCACTTGAGTCAGACTCAGCATGCCTCCTTGGTGGAGAAGGAGTCTTCCTTATGCTCCTCCTGAGGCTTCATCATTGAAGGACACAGAGTTTTCTTTGGCCTGAGACTTGTTGTTTTCTCCTTCTCCTTCCTGGCAGCCAGCTGCATTTCATAAGATAGCAGCTTCCCAAACAGTATTGCTGGTGGACTGTCAGCAAGTTATGCCACCTCTCTGATGGGACAGATCTTAGTATCCCAGTCTTTAGTTAGAGACTTGAGAAACTTTTCATTCAGCTCATAAGTGTTGAAGACTCTGTCATATGTCCTAAACTCATTGACTATTCTGAAAAATCTATCATAGCTATCAGTTATGTTGTCAGTCTTGCTTCGCCTGAAAGCTCCATACTCCTAGTTGAGCATGGACTTTCTATCAACTCTGACTTCCTTTGTGACCTCCATGAAGACCACTAGTGTGTCCCACATTTCCTTTGTAGTTATGCAGTGGATCAGATTCTGAAAGGTACAATCATCATTAGCACTAACAATGATATTTTGAGCTCTTTTGTCCATAGTGGCAAGGATGACTTCATACTTTGTTATCTCAGCATAGGTCTTGGTTGTTTGGACATTTGCATCCATAATAGACACTTTCATAGGGATGAAAGGCCCCTCCTTGATAGTGATAAAAATCCTAGGGTCAGCTACTTCCATGAACAGCCTAACCCTCTCCTTCCAGATGCCAAACCCTTCCTTCCTATAGATTGGAAGCTTCATGGCACCCAACTCCTTATAGTTCACTCTTGAACCGATAAGAACAATCGTTTTGCTGATCTTGGAGATCTACTCACACTGTTGAGTCCTTTTTGAGTAACCTTCCTCTGATACCACTTGAAAGACTTTGTTTTTAAGGTTAGCAAACACCTAGAGGGGGGGGGGGGAATAGGTTTTAGGTCTCTTTTGAAATTATCTAGACCTATTCCTGATTTTACTGTGCTTAGGGATTAGTTAGTTTAGCATTCAAGAACATCAACCAGAAGAAATAATAATTTTATAGTGGTTCCCCAGTTTATGTGTACGTCCATTGTCCCTCTCTGCCTTTCTAATAGTGCATTAGACAAGGCTCTTCCCCCAAAAATCGGATCCTTAAGAGCTTACAACTCGATCTCGTAGGACCATTCAGTGTCCTCCAAGACTTACTGCTAAGGCACAAGGCCCTACAACTCTATGATTAAACAACCACCTACCTTAGGCTCAGAAGCCCCACTACTAAGGCTGGGAGGACAGCACTACACTCAGATCCAAAATGGATCCTACACTCAGCCTTTATAACACATGCTTACAACTCAGATTCTACTCAGAATTTGACACTCAGATCTAAGAATGGATCCTATAGAAAATAGGAATGATCTTAAAAAAGTTAGACACCAGAGGGTTTTCTCTGTGTCTGTCTTCTTGGGCTGAGCAGATTTAAGCCATGTCTTCTTCACAGTAACAAGTTGAAAAGATCTTCAGTATTGGGCTGCTTGTGCTTAAAGTAACTCAGAATCAAGATTCTGATCTTCTGTTGAAGACAATGGATCTGAAGGTTTTGTATCTTCTTCAAACAGCTATCTAGACTAGTAGACTCTGAAGGCTCTACTTCTCTTCTCAATCAGAAATCGATTCTGAACTTGTTATCGCTGATAAGACTCGCAATAGCAATCTATTTCTGCTTACAGGTCCACTGAATCAAGACTTGTGCTTCAGGCTTGATGTTAATGGCGAGGAAGAAGACGAAGTCCAGCCGCTATGCGTATTCAGAAAACCCTAATTTCTTACTTCGACACAGTTAATCTTTCCCTTTTATTGATCGTCGAACAACAGCTTTTTGCGCGGTGGGTCACGCCTTAATTGCAGATTTACCACCTTCCATTTGCAGAATATGACAACAGCTGGCCGGCGGTGCCATTAAAGGGAAACTGCATATTTCCTGCAATGAATTTGATCTATGTTGACTTTTGCATACTCATGCTGACGTCTGCCATCTGTGGACTTAACAAAAATCAATCAACTTTAGTATAGACGTTGAGTGAGTAAGCTACACTCAACGCCAAAATAGTTAGATTGATGTTTTGTCACTAGATGTTGAGTGAGCAACCTTAACTCAATGCCAAAATACTTAGAAAAATTTCTCTGCTATTAGGTGTTGAGTGAGCAACATTCACTCAACGCTAAAACACTTAGAAAATTTTTCTGTCATTAAGAATTGAGTGAGCAACCTTCACTCAACGCTAAAATACTTAGAAAATTTTCCTATCTCTAGGCGTTGAGTGATTGAGCTTCACTCAACGCCATACAACTTAACTGAAGTACTGTCACTTGGCGTTGAGTGATTAAGCTACACTCAACGCCATAACACTTATAATTTATTTTAGTCACTTGGCATTAAGTGAGTAAGTTTCACTCAACGCATTTGGACTTAGCCAAATTTCTGTGAAATCACAGTCTTTGACTGATTAAGGTTCAGTCAATGCTTTTTATCACATGGCGTTGAGTGAGTAAGATTCTCTCAACGCATTTGGACTTAGCTAATTTTTTGTGAAATTATAGTCACTAACTAACTAAGGTTCAATCAACACTTATTATCACATGGCGTTGAGTGAGTAAGTTTCACTCAACGCTTGTAGACTTAATCAAATATCAACACAGATTTTCGGTGGCATTGACTGTCTAAGCAATACTCAACGATTATGGAGTGTGGCGTTGAGTGAGTAGACTTCACTCAATGCCTGTGGACTTAGCCACTTTCTTATTATTTCTTTTTAGGCTTTGACTGTCTTAGCCTGTCTCACAGCTTTTTGTTGTATGGAATTGAGTGAGTAGACTTCACTCAATGCCTGTGGACTTAGTCATATTTTCAACTTGCCAATTGTTAGGCTGACTATACTCAACGTTTTTACTTACCTGGCGTTGAGTGAATAGAATTCACTCAACGCATATGGACTTGGTAGTATTTTTTTGTCCAGCTTTCTTTCTTAAGGCAGATGGCATTGAGTGAGCTTGCTCCACTCAACGCCTGTGGATTTAGTGTAATTTCTGCCTGACCACCAGCTTGCTTGGTGTCCACCTGTCCAATCAGTGTAATAGGGACTGACCTGCATGCATAAACTCAAACACACATCAAATATAACTAGTGTGTTTCATTGACTTGTTTGACTTCTTACAAATTTGGTTCATTTGGATCAATAGTCCCAACAACACCAAAGGAGCAAGAGTTGTAACATCACGTTTGGCGCTAGGCTCCTCTCATGCATTTTGAGTCGAGAAAATTGACTCAGACTCGGGAAGCATCGAGTGAGTCGATTGGACTCGATGAACGGAGAAAATTTTACTTAGAATAATTCCAGAGACTGAAGGATTCGAGTGCATTGAGTGCACTCGACGCCATTCGACGAATTATAACTTAGAAGTACTCTGGATGCTGAGGCGTTGAGTGGACTCTGCACCACTCAACTAAATTATACTTAAAATATTTTCTGGACTCATGGAGTTGAGTGGACTCAACACAATTATAAGTCATTCGACGAATAACTAGAGGCATTGAGTGGACTCAACACCACTCAACGCCATTCGACAAAAAAATTGAGGTATTGAGTGGACTCAACACCACTCAATGTCATACGATGAATTATGACTTAGAGCTATTCTGGAATCTGGCATTGAGTGGTCTCAAATCCACTCAACACCATTCGACGGATTAAGCTGAGGCGTTGAGTAGACTCAACACCACTTAATGTATTTTACTTAGAATAGTTTCTGGAAGTTGCGGCGTTGAGTGAAGTCAAAGCGGCATTGAGTGGACACAACATCACTCAATACCACTCAATGCCATTCGATGAATTAAGTTGCGGCGTTGAGTGAAGTCAAAGAGGCATTGAGTTATCTCAACGCCACTCAACGCGTTTAACTTAGATTTATCCTGAATGTTGTAGGTGTTGAGTGAAGCCAACGCGGTGTTGAGTTGTCTCAACACACTCAACGCTTTTGACTTAGAAACTGTGGAATGTTGTTGGCATTGAGTGGAGTCAACACGGCATTGAGAGGTCTAAACACACTCAACGCTTTTGACTAAAAAATATTCTGGATGATATAGGAATCGAGTGCGTTGAGTGTACTCGACGCAACTCGACGATTCGTTAAGTAAGGGTATGTAAACTCAATTCTTTTTACTGGTATTATTCTGAGGTTGTAGGCAATGAGTCCGTTGAGTGCACTCGACGCCACTCAATGATTCGTCGAGTAAAGGTTGCATACACGACGAATTTGACTTGGCATATTTACAACCCATGCGAGATTCACTGTCTTGTATTTATGGACTGAACCGGTTTCGTGATTGGTGTATATTGACTTATTTGGACCGACCCGTTTGATAAGACTTAATTTTAATAATAATGGGCAGTCCAATGTAGGGTCGACATGTGGCAAAGCAGTTAACTCTAATTTCTCATTATAAAAGGTGACTTGTGGAAACCCTAGCCGTCACTTCGCCATTTTTTTCAAGTAGTTATCCTTGCTAAAACCGACGGAAGAGAAGGAGTGGCCGGAGTTGGATTTCCTGGGAAAGTCTTTTCTTTCTCTTTCCCCATAAAGAACAACACCAACAAGGAGGAAGATGCTGCCAAGGAGAGTGACGAGATCCAAGGCTGCAACCGCCAGAAATGAGTTGTGCTTCCTACTCTCTCCCTTATGCTAGATCTGTAGTTATTTTCCAGGAGAGATGTCGACTCAAAAGAGTTTGACTTGTGAGATGAAGATCTCCTAGGAAGAGACCATGCTAGGGCTTGTGCCCTAGAGATTTGATGTCTTCAACCTCTCCTCTCTTATTGTGAAGATGGCGGACTTGGTTTCGTGAAGAGAAATAGTCTAATGAGGGTGAATAAGGGAGGATGAATTTTTGTATATAACTTTGAATAAATGTCTAAAGGAAGAAGATGAACCGATGTTGTTCGTCTTGCTTTAAGATGCATGTAGAAATCTATTTTATGTGTGCATCGAACTTGAATGCCATTTTCAGGTATGATACGACCAGATCTGGGCTTTCGACCAAACACGAAAGGCATAGCCCTTAGAAAGACCTTTCCAATGGATGGTTACACGTCTTTATACAAATCCTGTAGACTCAGGAATGTCTAGTCGAATTTTCTATACAGTCAGGACTTGTGTACATATTATTCTCGGGTTAGTGTAGAACTGAGTTTGAACTTGGTAGATAAGTCATGGTAGATTAATGTTGAGGTTTACATGTAGTTTGCTAAACTTAAACTATTGGTTATTGTGCTAAACAAATGATTGATGGAATTTAGTTAATAGATCCTTAAGTAAACAAATAGTTTGGTGGAACACGATTGCAACAACGGTTTGAACACTACTAGAAAATTGACTTTTAGCTACGATTTTTTTGCCACGGATTCAAATTTGTGGCTAATAACCAAGTATTAGCCACGACTCTTTATTCGTGGCTAATCATCAACTATTAGCCACGGCCATACTCAAATCGTGGCTAAAAATAAAACATTACCATGACCATCAAGAATTCGTGGCTAAAAATTTATTATAGGCATAGATTATATTGTAATAAAAAAACTCTTATATATAATTATATAATGGTTAATTGATATTAGGGCATGTGCAAATCGAGCACGACCTAAGCCGCTATTCTCTTTCGTGATTCCCGCACGGAGCTCCGTCCCCTCCCTATTCGTGGCCCAGCCCTAGTCGAGCCTTCTCTGTTCTCCGGCGAGCCCCCTCTGTTCTCCGACGAGCCCCCACTGTAAAATTTTCTTACTCATTTCCTCTCCTCTCTACTCGCATCTTTTCTAACGCTAAACCTCAGCCATTAATCTCCCCATTTATGCTGACTGCGAGATCGACTCGCTTGTTCTGCTGACCGACGACCGGCGACCAACGTCCCCGCAACTCTGCTTTTTCGTTGGCCGACGGCCCCTTGCAACCTCGCCAATTATGCCGACCACCAGCCCTCTCCCTCACGATAGCTCGGCGTAACCGTACAAGTTGTAGGCATTCAAATTCCTCGGCCTACAAGTTCCTCACCAGCCCGGCTACTAATCTCACTAAGGTTTTTAAGATTTTTCTCCCTTAAACGACGTGCAAGTTTCTTGCCTCTCCCTTCGTCAAAAGGGCCCGGTCCATTTGTAAGTAAATTGACCTCTTTTTCTTAGTGACAAGAAGAAAATATACACATGGATCTGGAATGGCTCAAGTTTGGCTTCCATTTTTTTTAAAAAAAAATTCCACCCATTTAGATGATGAATTAACATTGTTTTTCTGTATTTAAGATGTTTGATATTTCCTCTTAGAATAAATTATATTGCCAGATAGTTAGTCCAATGGGGTTCATAAGAATATCATTTAGAAATTCTCTATCCTCGCAGTAATAGTGGCATATGTAAGCATAGTTGTCGCAAAGGTTTACACTACAACATATATGCATGAGATAAGAGATCAAATGCACATTTTCTTTTATTCACAGAAACACCATGAGATGATGCATAAATCACAAGTCCTAAAAAGCATCTTAACTCGCCAGGGAATTTTATATGCTCATGATTTTTTCATTCATTCATCTAAACATTTCCATTTATTATCTGAACACTTGAAATGCATATATGAAAGTCGAAATTCCAAACTTCATAAATTTAAAATTTAAGTTTCAAGTCTGTATAAGAATGACCATCTTGCATAATTTTGCTCAGTAATTTAAAGGGTCCTTAATCATTCCAAAGTTATAAAAAAGTATTGAAAACAAGATTAAGTAGTAGAAGAAGAAGGTACCTCTATTATTGCTTGAGTGGCTCCATTTCAGGAGAATCACCAATGCCTAGAATAAACTCATTGTGTGGTGGATCAAACAATGCAATGAAAATTATATGCGGAAGGTGTCAGATGGTTTTTTAATTAAATATTTTACCAGCTAAATAAATGAAGTATAGCTTTATTTATCAGTTTTGATTTTTTACTCTCCTCGGAGTTTATAGCAGTATTAATTGTTTTGTGAAATATCAAGTTTCAAACATTGTTTTGTATCAAAATTTAGTCATAATACGGGACGCTGATAGTGAAAATGTCGCGAATACTTTTGGCGACATTTGTATTCGCGAAGCTTTTGCGACGTTTATAAAAGTGTTGCGAAAACATTAACAACATTTGAAAACCGTTGCCAAAGACTCTTAAAAACGTGTCTGATGTCCATATTTGTTGTAGTGCCCCTCTACATTAGCTTTTCATGATAGGTTTTGGATAATGCTGTGAAATGGCTGCGTATGATACCGCTGCATGTCTACAAACAAGTGAGCTTCCCTGTTCCAATTTTATACCAACTTAAAAATGAGCTGCTCAATTTTATAGATTGTTGTGAAGCTACGCGAGATTATTTGTAATGGTTGTGTATATGGGCTTTAGAAGTTATTTATATTTTTAACCTTTTATGACAGATTAAAAGAAAATCCATGTTTAAAATTTTTTTTTGGCTTAATTGATTTATTCTTTGAAGTGAAACTCTCACTACTCATGTTTTGCTGATTCCAATTTTATAGTCTTCTCTCATTATAAATCACTTATTATGAGCTTTTATGTAGGTTACTCTACCATATAATATGGACAAGAGTTGGATTGATTTATAAAATAGAGTTTCAGATGAATATATTGAAGGCGTTGACAATTTTTTGGATTATGTATATGAAAACAATTTAAGTTGTTATGAGAGTAGGATTTACTGTCCTTGCAAGAAATGTACCAACCGTTATCTTGTAGAGATAACTATTTCACGTGAACATATAGTTATTCATGGGTTTCTAAAAAAGTACAAGACATGGAGTTTTCATGGGGAGTCATGCCATTCATAAAATTATAGTGGAGATTGCTCAATTAATCATCATATAAATTTGAGTGACGATATGATTGGAATGATACATGAGGCAGCTGGCATTCCTACAATTGATGTTAGCTTGCATGAAGATCCACATACATCAAATAATCCAATAAATGATTTTACAGCAGGGGATGCAAAATTTAGAAAACTTATTGAAGATGCAGAGCATCAATTCTACCCTGATTGTGCTAAATATACATCATTGTCTTTCATGGTTAGGATACTATAGGGGAAAACAATGCATGGATGGATAGATGTATCATTCACTTGGTTGTTAGAATCTCTAATTGATGCATTTACTAACATAAACCTACCAAAGTCTTATTATGAAGCTCAAAAAATCACAAAAGACTTGGGGTTTTCTTACGAGACTTGGGATGCATGCCCTAATAATTGTATGTTATTCAGAGGAAATGATTTGTCACTTGATGAATGTGAGATATGCGGTGAATCAAGATATAAAAAATTTAATGAAAGCTCGGGTATTGTACAGTGCACAACTACAAAAATGGCTTCAAAACAAGTAAGGTACTTTCCTATTAAGCCATGGCTAAAAAGGTTATTCATGTCATCAAAAAATGCACATTTCATGCGATGGCATACAGAAGAACGCATAGATGATCGGATCATGCGACACCCTGCAGACACTTCTCAGTGGAAAAAATTTGATAATGATTTTCCTGAATTTGCACCTGAGCATCGCAATGTTAGACTTGGTTTGGCATCTGATGGATTTAATCCTTTTAGAACCATGTCTATTACTCATAGCACTTGGTCAGTAGTTTTAATGCCTTATAATTTATCACCATGGTTGTGTATGACACAAGATTTTCTTTTTCTAGTTGTGTTAATTGATGGACCAAAGGGACCAGGTAATAAGATAGATGTTTATCTTCAACCGTTGATTGAAGAGTTGAATGAACTGTGGGGTTATGGTATGATAACATATGATGCATCAAAGAATCAAATGTTTACACTTCGTGTTGCACTACTCTAGACAATTAATGATTATCCAGCATATTCCAATTTATCTGGATGGAGTACAAAAGGTAAATGTGCTTGTGCAAATTGTAATCACCAAACTAGATCTCATTGGTTGGCAAATGGTAGAAAATTTTGTTACTTGGGTCATCGTCATTGGTTATCTTACGGTCATAAGTTTCGAAGAGATAAGGTATCTTTTGATGGACATCGAGAGTTTAAGATAAGCCTCCTAACTTAAAGGAAAGTGACATTTTAGCATAGTTGGATGGCGTACTTACTTAGTACAAGAAAGATGACCTTAAAAAACAGGAAGAGGGAAGAGCGTAACCGTGTAAGTAATATTGGACAAAGGCCTAGTTGGGAAAAAAAAGAGTATCTTTTTTGAACTCTCATATTGGGTGTCTCTTCAAGTACGTCATTCAATTGATGTGATGCACCAAGAGAAAAATGTTGGAGAAAATTGATATATACCATATTAGGCATTACAGGGAAATCAAAGGATGGATTGAAGGCAAGACAAGATTTAAAGGTTATGGGTATTCGCACTATGTTGTACCCATAACTACTTGCATCTGGCAAGACTTTATTATATCCAGCTCGCTTTACAATGGATAAAACACATCAAGATATTTTCTTAAGAGTTTTAAAAGCATCCAAGTGCCGATGGTTATGCATCAAATATTTCTCGATGTGTTCATTTGAAAGAAAGAAATATTTGGGGTCTTAAAAGTCATGACATGCATATAATTATGCAATAATTCCTTCCAGTAACAATTAGAAAAGCATTGCTGGTAGATGTTGTCAAGGTATTTATTGAGTTATCCAATTTCTATTGACAATTGTGCTCTAAAAGTAACAGAGATATTGACTTAAAGTCCTTGCAAGAATGCATTCTTCTCACACTATGTCATCTTGAAAAGATTTTTCCACCCGTATTTTTTGATATTATGGAGCATCTAACTATCCATTTAGCTGAAGAAGCTGCCATTGCTGGTCTGGTTCAATTTCGATGGATGTATCCCATTGAAAGGTAATGATGTTTGCTTGTATTTGACAATATTCTACCTTTTTTTGTTAACATAATGTATATTTTAATTTAGGTATCTACTGACTCTTAAGAGATATGTACGTAATCGTGCTCATCCCGAAGGTTCTATTGCTAAAGGTTATCTTATGGAAGAATGCATGAAATTCTGTGAGAGATACCTAGATGGAGTGGAAACAAAGTCTAACCGCCCAAGTAGAAATTATGATGGAGGTGATGATTCTGATCGTCCTTTCAAGAGAGGCAAAAAAATTCTTCTTGATGAAGTTACGTTGACACAAATGCATCGCTATGTTCTTTTCAACACAGATGCAATTACCATATTTTTAGAGTGAGTTTCAGGAACTTATTCAAGTTTAGTATCTTTTGTATTAGTTATTTATGATACTGTATTTTATTATAGGAAACACATCGAAGAACTAATAAAGGAGTTCCCTCGAGCAACCAAAAATCAAATTGACAAAGTTCATAATGAATCATTTCATTTGTGGTTCAAACAACATGTCAATATATTAAACAAAATTTTTATTAAAGCATTATGATTATCTATGAAATAATTGAACTCCATACTTTTGTAGGTCAAATCCAATGATATAAATATATTAGAGAAATTAAGCAGCTTAGTGAAGGACCAAGTGATTGGGCATGGAGATACAATGGATATTTTATTAATGGATTCCGTTTCCGTACAAAGTACATGGATAGTAGGAGAAATACACAAAATAGTGGTGTGATGCTCAAAGCAAACACTATTAGCTACGCTAGTTCAAAGGATAAGAACCCTCATATCAGAGGTGTCACTTACTATGGGAAGTTAACTGATATTATTGAGATTCATTATACTAGTGAATTTAAGTTTATCTTATTTAAATGTGATTAGATTGATCCTCTAGTAGGTCAAAAATTAATGAGTTTTATTTCACCCTTGTGAACTTTAATCATTTATTATATAACCATAACAAGGTGACAGATGAGCCTTTTATATTAGCCACTCAAGCAGAACAAGTATGTTATGTAAAAGATCCTGAAAGTGAGGGTAAGATCTACCTTTACTCTAGAGGAGGGTGAATAAAGTATTTTAAAATAATTTTGCAAATAAAAAACTAATTGGCAGTGGAAGACTTAATTAATTTATAGTGTATTGTGCTTGCAGTAAATAAAACAAAGTAAAGCATGATATAAAAAACACAGCGCACAGCAACCAATACAAAAGCAAACCAGATGACACAAGGAGCTATAGTGGTTACCCAATCAACCTGGGCACATCCACTCTTCTAGCATGCTAGGTAGGAATCCACTGCAGGATGAGTTAATCAGGTGTCCTGGGCACCAATGAGCTTTTGATAAGGTGCTCAAAAACCAAACCAGATTTTTTGATAAGGTGTCTTGCCACCACTGAGTTTTAACAAGGTCTCAGGAACCAAACACAATACTTTTGAAGGGAGTTTTGAATAACCCTTTTACAGTAAAAGAAAATAAAAAGAGTTGAAGGTGTTCTTCTCTGTCAACAATCAAAGAGAAGACTAGTGGATTTGTTGATGTCAAAGATCCCCCTAAGATTAGCAGTAGGTCAGGAGAAGAAGCTTTGCACAGGGTGATAGGCCTTCAGTAAGTTGAGATCTCCAGCAATTGATAATTTCAGCAAATGCTGAAATGTGTTGTGTCTGGAGTCTTTGATTGATGAAGCCTGGAAAACTTGAATCAGAGAAGAGATCTGAAAGAATAGAATAGATTCTTCTCTGTGTGTTGATCTCCTTCTCTGTTCTATTCCTTGTGTTCTATAAAACTCTAACTGTATAATCCTGTAGAATTCTTGAGAGATATTCTCCTTGGTTTTCTGTCTCTATTGTCTGTAATGATATTATGAAATCCAATCTCCTAGATAGCCGTTAGCATGTCATAAATGACTTCCTTAATTGGTAGCTGTCTCTAGAGTAAAGTCCTCAGAAACATTCCCTTTTAGTATCCTTGAAACTTGCTCTTGATTGATGAAATGGCTACAAAATCTTCTACATTAAATGCTGGATATTGAAGATATTTTAATTCCATAACAGTCTGATTTGAAATCCTGAAATCGTCGATTGCTCAAAAAATCGTCGATCTGAGCTCAGAGATCTGGAGTTTGACATGAGATAGAAATCGTCGATCTGAGCTCGGATATTGTCGAACTGAGTTCGATGCCTCGTCGACCTGAGCTCAGAGATAGTCGAACTGAGTTCAACGCCTCGTCGATCTGAGCTCGACGAAAATTGTCTTTGGTCTTCTGCACTTGTAATCTGAACTAGGAGGTCTTGGGGGCAGCTTTCAAACCTAAGTTCTAAGCCTTAGACCTATTCTAGTTGACCTTTAAATCTATACAATGAGGCCAAGACACAATCCTATGGACATAGTGATCCTTACCCAAATTAGTAATAGGGTGTTCCAACAATCTCCCCCTATTTGGGTTAGGATTACTATTTACATGATTTATAGGAATTTAAATACAAATAAGCAGAAATAAATACAACATTGCAGAATTATAGAAAATAGCATTGCAGAAGCATATATATATATATAACACACAGCAAATTGTTCAGAGTGAGATATATAGTTCAGCTTACACTAGCAGTCCTTTTCTTTGCCTTTCTTGAAAAGAATTTCCCTATTGGGGTTTTCTGCTTCTTTCTTTGATCTTCTATCTTCAGCAGCACCAAGAGTAGTTTGAGATTTAGCTCTAGGAACAATTGCCTCTGGGTGCACTTCCATATACCTTTCTGGGTCAAAGAATTTCCTTGATGAATACCTTTCAAGTTCTTGCTTTCTTTGCTCAGAAAATGTTGAGATATTAGAGGTGTCTTTCCCTTGCTCTCTGGCTTTCCTCATCTGATCTAAAGAAGCTAGCTCCTTCATCCTGGCTGTCCAAGAGACTGGATTGTTCTCTGGATCTTCAAATGGAACAAGAGGCTTATATTTGTTAATAGTATCTGAAGGAGCAGCTTTTTATGAAATCGTTCTCTGAGTTTATAAGGGAATAGCCCTGCAGTAGTATCACTGGATGCAGCTTGTCTTCTTCTTTCATATGGCCTGTATCTTGACTGTCCTCTGGTGTATACTTGCTTACCTATCTGATGGCCTCTCTGATGGCTTCCTCTAGATTGATTTCCCTTGGAGCTGTATCTTTTGGACTGAGAACCTCTTGCTTGAACATGAGACTGGGAAGATCTTTGAGTAGAAATATTGGAGGCTGCATCAACACTAGATCTTGTACTAGGGGAAGGAGGATGAGGATGAGGAATAAATGGAAGAGATCTTTCATTGTATCTCTTTTTCTTCTTCATAGCCTTCAGCTGATTCCTAGAATATTGCATCCAATGTTGTGTAATGGGACAATCATGCAATATATAATAAGGAATGTCATTTTCAGAAGTGGCTTTCTTTGCAGGAACTCTCCTCATTACTTTACTTCAAGCTTTCTTCTTCCTTGCAATAGTTGTAGAGGAATCATCAGAATCTGTCCTATATTCATCACTATCAGAGCTCTGGGGCTTATCATACATAACATTTATTTCCTTGTAAGCTGCCTTGGTGGGGGGAAATAGGAGCAGAAGTAGGAGGTGCAATAGTAGGAATAACAAAAAAATAAGTTGGAATAACATGTACAGCAACAGCTTCTGAAACAACAACAGCAACCTCTGAAACAATATCATCAGGCTCTGAAACAACAACAGCAACCTCTGAAACACCATCAGCAGGCTTTAAAACAACAACAACAGCCTCTGAAACAATATCAGCGGGCTCTGAAACAACAATATACTCAACAATAGCCTCTGTGATCATCACATCATCATCATCATCATCAACAAAAGCATCATCAGCAGTTTGAACTTCCACAGACTTGATTGAATCAATATATGATTGGATCAAGCTGGGATCACAGATTGAAACAGGCATAATGGCCTTAGAAAGATCTGCAGCATCTGGAGCTGGAAGATATCTGCTATATAGAACATCAAAAACTGAAAGCAGGAACCTGAAAGATGGGACTAGGGCTGGAGCTGGAACATCTGGCACTGCTTCTGAACTTAGCATGAAATCTGAAACTTCAGCAGGCATCATGGCTTCTTCATTGGGCATCTCCCCTTGCCTGGATTCAGTAGAAACTGGATCTAGGCACCCCAAAGAAGGGATTGCCTGAGGAGGATAGGAAGAAGATAGCCTTGCAGAGAAATCATTGATAGATTTTAGAAGAGGAGCCAAGGAGGCTTCTAGAAGGAGTGTTAGCCTGGGAGCTAATATCTCATATAACCTATCTACAAGTGCAGGAACATCTACTTGCTCAAGGGAGGCTTAAGTAGAGGTGAGAAGAATGTTGCAGAAGTGGATGTTTTTGGTGGAGCTGCAGAAATGTGTGGAGGTGATGTTTATGGAAGTGGTATGAATGGTTAAGATATAGGGATGGTGGTGATGGATGAAACTGGGATGGTGATGGATGGTGAGACTGTGGAGATGGATGGTGTGAATTAGGGCTGAGCAAAGATATCTTGAAGAAGCTGTTGGTAGGAGGTTGAAGAAGATGGAAGCTCTTGTGGAGAAGAAGGTGAATCATCCATATAGGAGTCATCTAGGAGGTTGAATGATGGAATATGGATGGATGAGTCAAGTTCTAATGGGGGATAGTAATGAAGTGGATGAAATTATTCTTGAAGAGTGGCTGGAGGAGCTATAGAGATTGTTGTAGATGAAATTGTGATGAGGGATGTAGGGATGGTTGAGGAAATTGGAGGTGGAGATGGTGGAGATGAGATGGAGGATGAAGACAAATCCTCTAATGGGGCAGTTGCTTGAGGGGAAGTGACTAAAGCAGTCCTGGTGCCATAAGTAGTAGCTTCCGAGGGGGTCCTGCTGGGGTTGACAATTGTCCTCTCCCATCTGCCAAATAAGGCAGAGGACAACCTCTTGGAGACATTAATATGTATGTCATTTGAGACAAGCAGTTGGGGGCATCTGTTGTTCAAAAACAATCCCAATAATCTCCCAAAATTTATAAAATTATTATTGATTTTCTTCTTAATCAGATCAAAGAAAATCTCTCCCCAGTTCAACTGTTTCTTATCTACAATAGCAGCCATTAGACAGAACTGATACTTAGAAATAGTATCATGGGCAGAGTGTTTTTTCTAATATGACTTTGCCCACTACATCAGCCAGAAATCTATATTCTACTGATAGATTTTTCTTAAGTAACTTATTGGGGTTTGCTGCATTATGACCCATTCTATCTAGCATATTAGAAAACTCTTCTCCAAACAATTCAACATTATCATTTCCAGTACTTAGTTGAAATACCTCTGTCAAAATTACGGGAGTGAGGGATACCTGGGTTCCCGAGATAGTCCCGACAACTGTATTCTGATCTAGGTTATGGGCTGTGTATACCCATTCCTTGATTTCGTCGGCAGCAAGCTTAATCCTTAAAGTAATAATGGTGACCAGCTGTTGTTCTTTGAATAACTCTAGGATGTCCTTGAATATCTGATCGGGGCCTTCAAATGAATCCATATCAATGTCAAATCCTATGTCAAATTTCATGGCGGCTAGGACAGCAACTGAAACGGCCATGACTTTCCTGCAAAAACAAACCAAACAAGACCAAGTGTAGAGGGGTTTGGAGGGAAAGAAAGCTCTGCAGAAAGTATGAATGCACAAAAGAGAATGACGACCAAAATGATTTTATATCGGGGTTAGACGCTGAAATGGAAAGATTGTTGAACTCAGTTCGACGATCTGGGCTTCTAAAGGAATCTGAAAGGTCTTCAACATCGTCGATCTCCATTCGACAATATTGGAGAGCGTCGAGATCCGTTCGACGATCTCTGAACGGAAAGAGATAGCCTAGCACTATCAGGAAACGCTGAGCTCCGTTCGACGCTTTCATGAGAACGTCGATCTCCGTTCGACGATCTTTAGGAAAAACGTCGAGCACCGTTCAGAGTTAAGAAAGAACCTATAGACACTAGAAAAATCAAGTTTTTAGCCTAGTCTTTGTCAATTTTAAGGTTTTAAAAATCTTGGATCTTAATTTAGACTTCCTCCATCTAACATTCCTAACTGATTCAGTAAGAATGTGTGTTTCTTTTCATCCAAGGGTTTGGTGAAAATATCTCCCCTTTGCAAATCAGTTGGGATATATTGAAGTTCAATTTTATTCTTTTCAACATTATCTCTTAGGAAGTGATGCCTAATCTCTATATGTTTTGTCTTACTATGGAGGACTGGATTTTGGGCTATAGAAATAGCACTGGTGTTATCACAAAAGATTTTGGACTTATCTAAGTTGTAACCATAGTCTAGGAGCTGATTTTGAATCAACAATATTTGTGAGCAACAACTACCTGTTGTCATGTATTCAGCTCTAGCAGGTTATGTGGACACGGATGTTTGTTTCTTACAAATCCAGGAGACAAGTCTGTCACCAATAAACTGACAAGTTCCACTTGTGCTTTTCCAATCTACTCTACATCCAGCATAATCAGCATCTGAAAATCCAGTTAATTCAAATCCTGAATCTTTTGGATACCAGAGACCTAGATTTGGACAACTTTTCACATACCTAAGAATCCTTTTTACTAATGTTAGGTGTGACTCTCTAGGGCTTTCTTGGAATCTAGCACAGATGCATGTAGCAAACATTATGTCAGGTCTACTAGTTGTAAGATACAATAAAAAGCCAACCATTGCTCTATATTTTGTCTGATCAACAGGTTTCCCATGTTCATCAGCATCTAATACAGCATTAGTAGGCATAGGTGTTTTAAAAAATGATGCTTCAGACATACCAAATTTCTTAACCAACTTTTTTGCATACTTGGTTTGAGAAATGAATATGCCATCAGCATGTTGTTTGACTTGCAATCCTAGAAAGAAGGAAAACTCACCCATGCTACTCATTTCCAATTTTGAATGCGTTAGGTTTGAAAACCTCTTGCACAAGTTTGAATCAGTAGATCCCAAGATAATGTCATCTACATAAATTTGAACTAGTAGGATATTGGACTTATGGGTTCTAATGAAAAGTGTTTTGTCTACTCTACCCCTTTTAAAATCATTTTCCAAAAGAAAGCATGCTAAGGTCTCATACCATGCTCTAGGAGCTTGCTTGAGACCATATAATGCTTTATGCAGTTTAAAAACATGATCAGGATGAGTAGGAGAGATAAAACTTGGGGGTTGTCTGACATAGACTTCTTCCTTGATATCTCCATTTAGAAATGCACTTTTCACATCCATTTGATAAACTTTGAATCTCTTGTGAGCTGCATAGGCTAGGAATATTCTTATGGCCTCTAACCTTGCAACTGGTGCAAAGGTCTGGTCATAATATATTCCTTCTTCTTGAGAGTATCTTTGTGCAACTAGCCTTGCCTTGTTCCTTACAATAATGCCTTGATCATCTAGTTTGTTCCTGAATACCCATTTTGTTCCAATAATGGGATGATCCTTTAGCCTTGGCACTAGCTCCCAAACCTTGTTTCTTTCAAATTGATTTAACTCCTCTTGCATTGCAATGATCCAGTGTGGATCTGGTTCTGCATCTTGTATGGATTGAGGCTCAATTTGACAAAGAAAGCAGGTGTGCATCAGGTTTTGGTTGACCTGATTTCTTATTTGCACACCAGCTGAGATGTCTCCAATCACTTGGGAGATTGGATGATCTCTTGATGTTACTAAATCAACATGGGGTGTTGATTGTTCACCAACCTGTGTTGTCATTTCCTCTTGTGTAACAACAACTGGCTCTTCAATGTGATTCTCACCAGGATGTTAAATGTCTTCTTCATCTTCCCTACTTTAACCTTTTTGTTGAATAGGTGAAGGTGTTATATCCTCTTCAATGAAGTTTATCCTATCTAAATTCTCTGGAAGAGAATCTACCTGCAAAGGTTCTATGGTAGAAGTATTCTTCTCCTTGAAAGACATGTTAGTTTCATCAAAGGACACATGTACAGATTCTTCAATTTTAAGAGATGATTTGTTATATACCCTATAAGCCTTACTGATCATGGAGTATCCCAGAAACACTCCTTCATCAGCTTTGGCTTGAAATTTTGCTATATATTTCTTGTCATTATTATGTTTGTAACAAATTCAACCAAAAATTCTGAAATAGTCTACTTTAGGTTTCTTCCCTTTGAGTAATTAATATGGAGTCTTACCCTTCAGCTTATGTATCAAACTTCTATTCAATACATAGTTTGAGGTGTTCACTGCCTCTTCCCAAAAGGATAGAGGAAGGTGAGCATTTGTCAACAATGTAGTAGCATATTCAATAAGGGTTCTATTTTTCCTTTCAGTTACCCCATTTTGTTGAGGAGTTCTAGGAGCTGAGAAAGTGTGCATGATCCCTTCACTCTGACAGAACTCTTTCATAAGAAGAGAATCAAACTCTATCCCATGATCACTTCTGATCAGGGCAATGTGAGTATTGAACTCAATCTGTATGCATTTGAGAAACTCTGTCAAACACTTAAAGTTATCAGACTTCTTCCTCAGAAAGAACACCCATGTGAATCTAGAGAAGTCATCTACAACTACTAAAGTGTAAGATTTCCCTCCTAGACTTTGTACTGTAATGGGTCCAAATAGATCCATATATAACAGATATAAAATCCTAGGTGAATTACTCTTATTAAGTGACTTAAAGCTATTTTTAGTTTACTTGCCTAATTGACAAGCCCTACAAAGTTCTTCCTTCTTGTAGGGGCCAGAAGGTAGTCCTCTAACAAGGTTGTCATTGGATAGCCTAGCAATGGTTCTAAGGTTTACATGTCCTAATCTTTTATGCTATAGCTCATTTGGTTTACTAACAGAATTGAACAAACAGATATCTACCTTTGTTGATTGAAAATCTACAAGATAGATGTTACCTTTCCTTTTACCTGTCAACACAGTTGTGTTGTCCTCTGATTTGATTTTGCATGAAGATTTGTTAAAAGTCACCTGGTAACCTTCATCACATAATTGACTGATGCTGATTAAGTTGTGCTTCAGTCCTTCCACATAGGCCACCTTCTTGAATGTGACTGACCCTATCTGAACTGCACCATATCCCTTGGTCTGTCCAAAGTTTGAGTCTGTAAATATGACCTTGGGTCAAATCTTGGCTTTGAAGGATGTAAGATTATCCTTGCTCCCTATCATGTGGTTTGAGCACCCACTATCCAGATACCATTGTTGGTTTATTGTTGGATAGGTCTTCACCTTCACTTATAACAATTTATTTGTTTTTGACCCATTTTACCTTGGGTCTAGGTTGATAACCTTTAAAATCTGAAATAAGAGACATCCCTGGTTGACTCTTATAGCCTTCTGGATGATATCTCCTAAGAGTTATTATCCATTTAGCATAAGGGTTGAAACCTTGGGATGTAGGACCTCTAGAATTGAATTTTGACTTACCCTTAAAAGATTGTTCAAAGCTCTGAGCTCTGTTCGACGATCCCTGAGCTGAGTTCGACGATCTTGGGTCAGATCGTCGAGCTCCATTCGAAGATCGACTTTGCCTGAGTTCAGAGTTCAGAGATCGTCGACCAGAGTTCGACGATTCATCTTGAGATCGCTGAGCTCCATTTGGAGATCTTCGAGCTTCGTTCGACGTTTTCTGTTGAACCTTATTTTTCTTAGGTAT
Organism: Platanthera zijinensis; assembly: GCA_039513925.1. NCBI lineage: Eukaryota > Viridiplantae > Streptophyta > Magnoliopsida > Asparagales > Orchidaceae > Platanthera > Platanthera zijinensis. The sequence goes on along the minus strand of CM077080.1, from coordinate 134,775,376 downwards.
ATCAGAATTCTTCCTAGCTACCTCTATAACTCCCTTTCCTTTATCTGAGATAAATTTGAATGGGGTTGTTAATACTATAGGTTGGCTGGATGAAGCACCCAAGCCCAGTGTACTGTTAGTCTTTAATTCACTGTGCTTGTTATGTCCATCAGTTTGATGCTTCTCCCATTGAGAGATTCTTCAAACTTCTTTGCCTCAGATAGTTCACTTTTTAGTGAAGCTATCTGCTCCCTACAACATTCTAACTCCTCAGAGAGTTTAAGGTTATCTGATTTTAAGGTGCTGTGTTCAGACAGTTGATTTCTGAGAGAGATAATCTCTTTCTCAAACTTGAGTAGGTCTAAACACAGTGCCTTAAACTCAAATTTAAAGTCCTCTGAATTAAAATCAAAAGTGTCTATTACCTGATCTTCTTCAGCTTCAGGTTCAGATTCAGATCCTGACTCTTGTTCTGCATCTGAATTGTGTTGAGAGGCATTGATAGCCATCATGCAGAAGTCCTTCTCTTGGGCATCATCTTCATCATCACTTGAGCTTGATGAAGTATCTGATTATTCTTCAGTCTCACTCCAGGTCTCAGCTACAAATCCTTTTTGAAAGTCACACTAGTATCAACTACCTTCACCTATAGGGGGGGGGGGAGAATAGGTGTCTTGCACAGTCTTTTAGCGGAATTAATATTATACCTGCACAACTAAACAAAATAACACAGCACAAAAATACGCAGGCAGTTATAGTGGTTCCCGATTTGGGTACGTCCACTTTCCCCCTTCGACCTATCTCCCAACAAGGGATGACTCGGTCACTTCACCAACAGGATAGAAATCCAATCCTCACACTAATGGAAGGAACCCTTCCACCCGAAGGAGTCACCACTCCTCCACCACGGGTTGCACCCAACCCTTACAACGCGGAACCAACGTTCCTTTACAACAAAAGAAAAATTAGAATGTATAAAATACAAACTACTTATGGAGTGCTTGGTGTCCCTCTTCGTTCGATGACGCATTCTTGAAGAAGACGAAGAGTCAATGACCTTAGCTCTCACTTAGAGAGGATCTCCCCGAAATCGGTGGCGGCAAGAAGTATGGTGGCTAAGCTTTCGGGATCGGCGGCGGCAAGGTTTGCGGCGGCGAGCTTTATAGATCTAACCTTCGTAGCAAAGCTAGCAAGGTCTACCAACGATCTTACTTAGATCGATCGTCTCAATCGATTCGGGAGGGGAAGGTATTCCCGTTCAACAAATCAAGAGACAAAGGATCTCAAGATAGATACGTGAGACGCGTTGCTTGGCTAAGCTTTTGTCGCCGAGAGATCAGGAAGAACCCACGATCGGCGGCGGCGACAACTTGAGGCGCGGAGACAGAGGCGGAAGAGAAGACGTGATCCGCTAGGTCAAATCCGGCGGCTCTTTCTTTTCGTATGTATCGATCCTTGGTGATGCTCGAAATCCAACAGTATTTATACAGTAGGTCATATATTATGACCGTTGTGGGCCCTACCAGTATAAACCCTAACTCCGGTTCAAAACAGTGCGTGTATACTTGGTCCGGTCCAGCGGGCAGTATAAATTCGCCTAAGGCAAATTCGGTGGGAATCATTGGTGATTCTCGACGAATCGACGAGAATCACTAATGATTCCCGTCGAATTCTACTTAGAAGAATTCTAAGTTAAATTGCTTGCAGCCCGGAAAGAATCGCTGAGAGACATCATCCATTCTCGACGAATCGTCGAGAATGCAGAGTCATTCTCGATGATTCTGACTTGGCAGATTCCTTGAAGGCGTTGACTCAACCTGGTGATTCTCGTCGATTCTGACTTGGCAGAATCCTTGAAGGAGTTGAAGGCGTTGAGTCAGCCGGATGAATTCGACGAGAATCAGCTAGTGATTCTCGACTATTCGGCGAGAATCACTAGTGATTCTCGTCGAATCGTCGAGAATCACTTAGTGATTCTCGTCGAATCATACTTAGACGAATTTTCGTCTATCTTCCCGTGAGCTGGTCTTTGACCCATCCTTGCTCCTCTTCAGCTCTAGCTCTTTCTCGACCCTATGCTTGAAAGTAAGTACACTCCAATAGAGAGAGCACACATAGGCCAACACACTGATCTCCTCAACGAAGGATTACGTTGTGCAGACCCGTGTATATTGACCCACTGCACCCTGACATTGGTGTGTGCTTAGCGTGAAATAATTGCAAGCATAACTTGAAGACAAATGATCAAATACAATGTCAATTCACCTTAGCTGGTCCAGGGGCTTCTTCAAATCAAATACATTGTGGATAAAATCCCTAACAATCTCCCCCTATTTGAAGAAGCCTAAACCCTACAAGCTAAGGTGAATATAACGGATGGAAGAAAAACATAAACTGAATAATCAGTTGAGAATGAATTTCCATACCTTTACCTTTAGATCATTTGGAGCATACTTTGTGTGAGCATCTTAGCACCTTAGCCGAGAGGGTAATCTCCCCCTTTTCGACTTCTACAAATCTGGGACTTTAGCACTTGCCACAATGCTCCCCCTCAGTTCTTGCATCTGAGCTTACTCTTGAGTTTCTTGCGGATGCTCCCCCTTGATCTAAGAGCCGGGAGCCTCTGTATTCTTCATTCCTCAAGGTTTAGCATACCCAGTTTAGTTTTGAAGAGACTGAACTTGGCTTCGTCTAGGGGCTTTGTAAAAATAGCTGCAATCTGCTTATCCATGGGGACATAGCAGAGAGAGATGTCCTTGTTTTCCACATGCTCCCGAATGAAGTGGTAGCGCACTTCAATATGCTTCATCCTGCTGTGTGACACGAGATTATTCGCAATGGCTATAGCACTTGAGGAGTCGCAGTACATTAGTATTTCTTTGAACTGAAGGTCATAGTCTGCTAGCTGATTTCTGATCCATAGAAGTTGTGCGCAACAGCTGCCTGCTGAGATGTACTCAGATTCATCTATGGAGGTTGCAACACAATTCTGCTTCTTACTATTCCATGATATAAGCCTTCTTCTGAGGAATTGACATGTCCCAGAAGTGCATTTCCTATCATCTATGCTTCCTGCAAAATAAGCATTTGAAAAGACTATTAGCTCGATATCATTGTTTCTCGGGTACCACAAGCCAAGATTAGGTGTACCCTTAAGGTATCTAAGAATTCGCTTTGTAGCGACATAGTGAGATTCCTTAGTGTTCACCTGATATCTGGTACAAACGCATGTGGAGAACATAATATCTGGTCTACTTGTAGTAAGGTAGAGCAGGGATCCAATTATGCTTCTGTACTTGGTTTCATCAAAAGGTTTCCCTTTCTCATCCTTGTCTAGAGACACAGTGGATCCCATTGGAGTCCTCATAGAGGTTGCACTCTCCATTCCGAATTTCTTGAGGAGTTCATTTGTGACCTTCGTCTGAGAGATGAAAATACCATCCTCAGACTGTTTCACTTGAAGTCCCAAGAAATACTTCATCTCTCCCATACTACTCATTTCAAACTTCCCTTGCATAAGTTTGGAAAACTTCTTGCAAAGGTTGTTATCCGTTGACCCGAATATTATGTCATCGACATAGATTTGCACCAGCAAAATCTTGCCTTTGACTTCCCTAAGAAACAATGTCTTATCTATTTTTCCTCTAGAGAACTTGTTCTCAAGAAGAAAGCTAGACAGGGTCTCATACCAAGCTCGAGGAGCTTGTTTTAAGCCATACAAACCTTTATTAAGAAAATATACATGATTGGGATACGTCGGATTAACAAAACCTAGGGGTTGTGCGACATATACTTCCTCTTTCAGGTTGTTATTTAAGAAGGCCAATTTCACGTCCATCTGATAGACTGTGAATCCTTTGTGAGAAGCATATGCTAGGAAAAATCCGATTGCCTCGAGCCTTGCCACAGGTGCAAAGGTCTGGTCGAAGTCAATCCCCTCCTCCTGTCTATAACCTTGAGCCACCAGCCTGGCCTTGTTCTTTATGATGACACCGTGTTCATCCAGTTTGTTTCTGAAGATCCACTTTGTGCCAATCACGTTCTGCCCCTTTGGTCTGGGAACCAGTGTCTAGACGTTGCATCGTTCAAATTGATGCAGTTCATCTTACATGGCCAAGATCCAAGATGCATCCTTGTTCGCTTCGTCGAACTTCTTTGGCTCCACCTGAGATAGAAAGCTAAAATGCAGAATCTCGTTAATTATACCTCGGCGAGTTCTGACACTATCACGGGGATCTCCGATGAACTGATCTCTAGGATGATCCCTCACGTGTCGGAGCTCTAGGAGTCTGGTATCTTGAGCTCTGACGTCTTATTGGGCTTCTCCTTCTTCAGGGAGGATAATTCCATTCTGACCATCATCATCTCCGATAGGCATTGTGGTGGAGACTTTGAAATACTTGGGAGTTGCATCTTTAGCGGTCTCATCGAGACTAAGCTGTTTAATTCTTATACCGTAACCTCTGGTGACTCCTCGATCTGATCCTCCAAAGATGACTTTGGGTCCATTTTCGACTGGAGAGTAATCACGCAGCAGGCTTCTTGTCCCAGTCATATGCCGGGAGCATCCACTGTCTAAGTACCATATAGGAGTTTTGGTGGCCTTTGGACATACCTACAGAACAGAATCAGTTTCCCTTAGGAACCCAATCGAACTTGGGTCCTAGATTCCTTATTAACATACTCCCCCTCGGATGCTTAACCCGACGAGTGGTCGGTCTCGCATTGCTAACATGAGGAGTGTCGTTATATCTCGGATTAAACTAGCAATCCACGACAAAGTGACCAACTTTGCCACAGCACCAACAGTCAAATCTATTGTACCTTTTCCTAGGCTCCTGCTTCACCCTGGGAATGGTGGGTCCAGCCGGGGCCTTGGATCTAGAGGTGGAGCCATCATGATGACAGCAGTCACATGAATTCTTCACCTCCTGTTCCTTCAGTATAACAAGCTTGGCTTTTGGTGCCTGCTTTCTTATTATGGCCGCTAGAGAAGTGGACATAATCCTCCACTTGGATTTCCTCATAAGGTGCCTTGAAGACACTCTCGCCAAACTTGCGGGGGAAGGCCCAACCATCATACCGGCTCTTGGGCTTTTCAACCGAGGGCCGGAAGAAGTGGCCATAGGTTGACTCAAAGTCCTATTCATTGCAGGGAAAGCCAGGCTTCCTGAATACAATAGGGTTGAGTGGGGCCTTTTCCTTTTCTGCAGCAGAGGCCTTCTTAGCAGCCTTATTTTTCCTCTGCTTTTTGTTTCTCCTGGAGGGTTTACCAGGCACACCCACATGCCCCAAGCCAGCCCCCTTAGCCTAAGCAGATAAGGTATCAACCAGTGGAAGAACAGTCTTTGGCATAGAGAAGCTTTGGACAATCTTCCTTTCTACCGCAAGTTGTTCTTCCAACTTATTGATTTCTTACTATTTAAGGTCAAGGAGAATTAGAGACTCTGAGTGCTTAGAGATCAGGTCCAGGTGCTCCTGTCGGAGAGAAATCAAGCTAGTGATCTCTTCCCTTAGGGAGACACCCTCGACCTTAAGGAATTTGACTTCCTTTTTCTGAGCCCTAAATCTCTTGCGGCATTCCTCGAAGGTGTTGAGCAGAAGCTCATACTTTTTGAGGAGCTCAGCTTCTCGGGCAGATGGGTTGTCCTCGAGATCATCATCAAGAGACCCATAGTCAGAGTCAGAGAGGGGGGTACGAGCCTTTACCTTCCCAGTGAATGGGGGGCATTCTCCTTCTAAGTCAGAGCGACCCACCAGCCCGAAGTAGGCTTCCTCATCATCACCGGAGTCTGAGGAATCAGACTCACTCAGTGTCTTTGACTTTTTGGCAATGTATCTCCTCTCCTTCTTTTTATCTCTAGAGGTTCTGTGCTCTCTCCCTTCCCCTTCTCTCTCTTTGCCTTGATGGCAGTTAGCCACGACGTGTCCTGGCTTATTGCACCCAAACAAATGATGTCAGATGACGATGTTTGTTCGGTTTTGATTCATACCTGTCAAAAGAATAATTCTTTTTTCTGTTTCAGGAGGAGCCGTCTCTCTTTCTTTGATTCCTCATCTTGAGGAACTTCTTGAATTCTCGGGTGATGAGGGAGAAGTCTTCTTCAGAAAACTCTGAGCCAGAGGAGCATGGCTCGGAGTCTTCCTCCTCATCCTTTTTCCTCGCATGGGATGAAGCCGCACCCTTGCCCTTCCTTAAGTGAATGGCTTTTAGGGCCACAGTATTTTCCTTGGCAGCGGCTTTCTCTGCTTCTTCTTCTGCTTTCCTCGTGTTCAACTGGAGCTCATAGGACATGAGCTTCCCAAAGAGTATCTGAGGATCAGTTTCTGCTAATCTACCAAACTCTCGGATGGCGCAGATCTTCATGTCCCATTCCTAGTAAGGGACCTAAGGAATTTATATCATTAAGTTCACCATCAGTGAACACTCTTCCATATCCCTTGAGAGCATTGACGATCTTGAGGAAATTCTCGAAGGTAACTCCGATGTCTTCCTTGGGCCCCTGCCTGAAGGCCTCATATTTCTGGTTCAGGAGTGATCTCCGATCATCCCTCACTTCATCTGTGCCCTCCATCAGAATAATCAGGCTGTGCCAGATATCCTTGGTTGTCTTGTAGTTGTAGAAGTTCTGCATCATGGAGTCATCGACTGCGCTGATTAGTATGTTCTGTGCCTTCTTGTCAAGTCCGACCAGCACCATCTCGTCCTTGTCCATTTCAGAAAGCTTCTTTGGCACCATTTTGGTAGGATCAATGGTGGAGGCCTTAGTTGGAATATAAGGTCCCTCCTCCACGACCATGAAGAGTCGATGGTCGACAGCTTCCATGTAAAATCTAATCCTTTCCTTCCAGATAGGAAAGTTTAGCCTGGTGCACACTAGGATCTTGCCTGAGTACTTTAGTCCATCCATAGTACATATCTGTCATCTTCTTGACACTAGTGGCAGGAACTTACTCAAGGTGTTAACCTTTTTGATTAGTAAACTCCCTCTGATACTACTTGAAAGTCACACTAATGTAATCTACCTTCACCTATGGGGGGGAATAGGTGTCTTGCACAGTCTTTTAGTGGAATTAATATTATACCTGCACAATTAAACAAAATAACACAGCACAAAAATACGCAGGCAGTTATAGTGGTTGTTCCCGATTGGGTACGTCCACTTTCCCCCTTCGACCTATCTCCCAACAAGGGACGACTCGGTCACTTCACCAACAGGATTGAAAATCTAATCCTCACACTAATGGAAGGAACCCTTCCACCCAAAGGAGTCACCACTCCTCCACCACGGGTTGCACCCAACCCTTAAAACCCGGAACCAACGTTCGTTTACAACAAAAGAAAAATTAGAATGTATAAAATACAAACTACTTATGAAGTGCTTTGTGTCCCTCTTCGTTCGATGACACGTTCTTGAAGAAGACGAAGAGTCCACGACCTTAGCTCTCACTCAGAGAGGATCTCCCCGAAATCGGGGGCGGCAAGAAGTGCGGCGGCTGATCTTTCGGGATCGGCGGCAACAAGGTTTGCGGCGGCGAGCTTTGTAGATCCAACCTTCATAGCAAAGCTAGCAAGGAATACCAACGATCTTACTTGGATCGATCGTCTCAATCGATTCGGAAGGGGAAGGTATTCCCGTTCAACAAATCAAGAGACAAAGGATCTCAAGATAGACACGTGAGACGCGTTGCTTGGCTAAGCTTCTGTCGCCGGGAGATCAGGAAGAACCCACGATCGGCGGCGACGACAACTTGAGGCGCGGAGACGGAGGCGGAAGAGAAGACGTGGACCGCTAGTTCAAATCCGGCGGCTCTTTCTTTTCGTATGTATCGATCCTTGGTGATGCTCGAAATCCAACAGTATTTATACAGTAGGTCATATATTATGACCGTTGTGGGCCCTACCAGTAGAAACCCTAACTCCGATTCAAAACAGCGCGTGTATACTTGGTCTGGTCCAGCGGGCAGCAGAAATTTGCCTAAGGCAAATTCGGTGGGAATCATTGGTGATTCTCAACGAATCGACGAGAATCACTAATGATTCTAGTCAAATTCTACTTAGAAGAATTCTTAGTTGAATTGCTTGCCAGCCGGAAAGAATCGCTGAGAGACATCATCCATTCTCGACGAATCGTCGAGAATGCAGAGTCATTCTCGACGATTCTGACTTGGCAGATTCCTTGGAGGCGTTGACTCAGCCTGGTGATTCTCGCCGATTCTGACTTGGTAGAATCCTTGAAGGCATTGAGTCAGCCGGATGCATTCGGTGAGAATCAGCTAGTGATTCTCGACGATTCGGCGAGAATCACTTAGTGATTCTCGTCGAATCGGCGAGAATAACTTAGTGATTCTCGTCGAATCGGCGAGAATCACTTAGTGATTCTCGTCGAATCATACTTAGACAAATTTTCGTCTATCTTCCCGTGAGCTGGTCTTTGACCCATCCTTGCTCCTCTTCAGCTCTAGCTCTATCTCGACCCTGTGCTTGAAAGTAAGTACACTCCAATAGAGAGAGCACACGTAGGCCAACACACTGATCTTCTCAACGAAGGATTACGTTGCGTAGACCCGTATATATTGACCCACTGCACCCTAACATTGGTGTGTACTTAGCGTGAAATAACTGCAAGCACAACTTGAAGACAAATGATCAAATACAATGTCAATTCACCTTAGCTGCTCTAGGGGCTTCTTCAAATCAGGTACATATTGGATACAATACCCAACACTTTCCTGGTATGCTTGTTCTTGCTAGAGGAGGATTTGTTATAGTTGTTTCTCTTGGAGTCCTTGTCTCTTTTCCTTTCTCTCTTATCTTTCTTGTCCTTGTTTTGGTTCTCTGGACAGTCAGACATAATGTGGCCTGGTTTCCTGCATCCAAAACAGATAATCTCTTTATTACTGGATTTGTCATACCTTGGCTTTTCATTGCCTCTTGATGACCTTTTCCTGAAGTCTTTTCTAGCCATCTTGTAGAATCTTTTGGCTAGTAGGCTCATTAGCTCTTCATTTCCTGTGACCTTATCTTCAGGCCGTTCTTCTGTAGCTTTAAAAGCAATTGTCTTCTCCTTCCTTGTTGCTGGAGAAGCTGTCTTTTGCTCTTCCTTTCTTTTTTTGATGAGCAGCTCATAATACTTGAGCTTGCCCAATATTGCTTCAGTGGTGATCTCATTCAAGCTTCTGGCATCCTTGATTGGTCAGATCCTTGAGTCCCAAGTGCTGGGGAAGCACATTAGGATCTTATCATTGAGTTCAGTCAGTGAGATCTCCTTGTCCAAAGTTTTTAATTCACTGACAATCAAACTGAGTCTGTTATACATGTCAGCTACTTACTCAGTTTCTCATTTCTTGAAGTTCTCATACTGGGTTATGAGATGAGATCTTCTGTCCTTTCTCTCATCAGCAGATCCTAACACAAGCTCAGATAGCTTGTCCCAGATTTCCTTTACTTAGTTGCATTCAGCTACTTTCTGAAATATATCATCAGACATTGTCTGAGCCAATATATTCATTGCCTTTGCATCAGCAACTTTCCACTTCTTAATGTCTGCATCTATTCCTGAAGGGGGTGGAACACCATTTGTACTTGTGGTTTCTGGAGGTCTTGGACACACTGTCAAAACAGAATTAAAGATATCCTCATCAATAGAATTCATATATAATTTAATTCTTGAATTCCAAAGTTTAAACTTAGAAAGAATGCACACTGGAGTTCTAGTGCTTGCATAGTCATTGTTTTGTGCCATGGATTTATATTAAAATAATTATAATAGAAATAATAACCCTCTATTAAAGGTTGATCTTATCAGAGATCTTTTGGTTCAGGTATTAGCCTGTAAAAACAACAAACCTCGCTCTGATACCAATTGAAAGTGAGGGTAAGATCTACCTTTACTATAGAGGGGGGGTGAATAAGGTATTTTAAAATAATTTTGCAAATTAAAAACTAATTGGCAGTGGAAGACTTAATTTATTTATAGTGTATTGTGCTTGTAGTAAATAAAACAAAGTAAAGCAAGATATAAAAAACACAGCACACAACAACCAATACACAAGCAAACTAGATGACACAAGGAGCTATAGTGGTTCCCCAATCAACCTGGGTACATCCACTCTTCTACCACCCTAGGTAGGAATCCACTGCAGGATGAGTTGTTCAGGTGTCCTGGACACCAATGAGCTTTTTATAAGGTTCTCAAAAACAAAACCAGATTTTCTGACCAGGTGTCTTGCCACCACTGAGTTTTGACAAGGTCTAAGGAACCAAACACAAAACTTTTGAAGGGAGTTTTGAATAACCCTTTTACAGCAAAAGAAAATAAAAAGAGTTGAAGGTGTTCTTCTCTATCAACAATCAAAGAGAAGACTAGTGTATTTGTTGATGTCATAGCTCCCCCTCAGATTAGAAGTAGGTCAGGAGAAGAAGCTTTGCACAGGGTGATAGGCCTTCAGTAAGTTGAGATCTCCAGCAATTGATAATTTCAGCAAAGGCTGAAATGTGTTGTGTCTGGAGTCTTTGATTGATGAAGCCTTGAAAACTTGAATAAGAGAAGAGATCTGAAAGAATAGAATAGATTCTTCTCTGTGTGTTGATCTCCTTCTCTGTTCTATTCCTTGTGTTCTGTAAAACTCTAACTGTATAATCCTATAGAATTCTTGAGAGATATTCTCCTTGGTTTTCTGTCTCTATTGTCGGCAATGATATTATGAAATCCAATCTCCTAGATAGCCGTTAGCCAGTCATAAATGACTTCCTTAATTGGTAGCTGTCTCTGGAGGAAAGTCCTAAGAAATATTCCCTTTCAGTCTCCTTGAAACTTGCTCCAAATTGATGAAACGGCTACAAAATCTTCTGCATTAAATACTGGATATTGAAGATATTTGAATTCCATAATAGTCTGATTTGAAATCCTGAAATCGTCGATCTCTCAAAAAATCTTCGATCTGAGCTCTGAGATCTGGAGTTTGACATGAGACAGAAATCGTCGATCTTAGCTCGGAGATAGTCGAACCGAGTTCGACGCCTCGTCGACCTTAGCTCAGAGATAGTCGAACTTAGTTCAACGCCTCGTCAATCTGAGCTCGACGAAAATTGTCTTTGGTCTTCTGCACTTGTAATTTGAACTAGGAGGTCTTGGGGGAAGCTTTAAAACCTAAGTTCTAAGCCTTAGACCTATTCTAGTTGACCTTTAAATCTATAAAATGAGGTCAAGACTCAATCCTTTGGACATAGTGATCCTTACCCAAATTAGTAATAGGGTGTTCCAACAGATCCTTTAGAACTCGATTGGGAAGTTGTTATGCATCTGACAATTAGAGGATCATTTGATATGTACTCCAAGGATTCATTCCATATTTCTCGGCTTGTGCCTCAAGTTGAACCACTAAGTCAACAAGAATTAGATGAAAGAATATATGTACGTGATGATGATGCTCGTTGGGTTAGAGATGGAGTTGATTGTGTGTTAGTTGATGATGTACAAGTGGATGTTGATAATGACATAATTAAAGATTAAATGTTTCTTTTTTTATTTAATTGATGGTATGAATGTACCGCTACACACTTTTTAATTTAATTTATTAAAGGTTTCTCACACATTTTTATTTATTGGATGTTGATAATTTCATAATTGAGATATACTAATGGCATTTGTAGGAATGGGGAAGAAAAGCCTTCAGGACAAACTAAGAACGCAAAAATGCAACTTGCAACCGGTGACCGTACCGCTACACCTCAATTTCCCATCCCACTACACATCCCCCATCCTCTATTCCTACCCCAAAAATTAAGTCACTGTTTCGAGCCACTAAACATCTAATATCATCGCTCTCTACGCCCACCACAAATATGTCGTCATGATCCCAGTCAACTACTATACATGTACCATCCCTCTCGCAACCGGTGATCGTACCCATGCCACCACTCTCCGCACCACCAAATTCAGGATCTAATTCACTATCCACTGCATCGGCAGGTACTTGAATATTGTGTTGTTTAATTATATGAGAAGTATGGTATATAATAATTTCTTTTTTATAAATATGACTCAAACTTTAAAAGTATCAAGAGAGGACGTGGTGGAGCTAATGACATTTAAACATGGGGTACATGAGAGCGGTTTCATATTGATTTTGATAAGCATGGGTTGCCTATTGGTAAGTGTGAGCTACCTTTAATAGGACAACTTGGTTTGCTAGTGAGGAATGTATTTAGAGTACCGCTAACATATCCACGATGGAGTGATTTACCTGATGATGTTCTTGATGGGTTGTGGCGGGAGGTACCGGTATGCTTTTTTTAACAAGTTAAAAACATAGATATTATTGTTTTATTCTAATTATCTTATTGTGTAAGTGTAGGATAATACAGATGCACCTCCAGAGTTTCGAACTAAATGTTTGCATATAATTGGAGAGAGATGGAGAGAATTGAAACATTACATTAAATATCATAACTATAATATATATAAGACAGATGAGGAGCGCTTATCTATCATCCCAGATCGGGGTATTGCTAATCGGTGGAGGACACTTATTCAGTATTGGGGGCAAGATACTATAAAGTCTATATCGACAACAAATTCATGCAACCGTTAGTGTCAGGGAGGATATCATAGGATGGGCAGATCATCATTTCGCTCCATTCGACAAAAGGTAATTAATTAACTAAAAGTATTTATAATTACACATGCATTTGAGATTAATGTTATAAATTATATTAGTATTTTAGATGGAGATGGAGGGAGTTGATATGGATAGACTTAGTGTTTTTAAAAGAACACGAATTGACAAATGTGGCATGATTGAGTTTGAATCTCAAGATATTATTGTAAGTTCCCTTTTATTATAATAAATTTTCATTACAAGAAATAAAAAATATTCTATATTTTCATAATGCAGGATGACGTGAATAGCTGGTATGAAAAGTTACCTGAGGAGAAGCATACTGCAGAATATAAAGAAGCTTGCTTTGTTAAGGTCATGGGAGAGGATGGCCATGGTCGTGTGCATACAATGGGTTCCGGAGTAAGCAAGCCATCGAGTGAGGAAGCCTCAAAATCAATTCGTACGCAAATTCGAGAGGAGGTGCAATCTCAATTTGATTCTCAAATTGCTCAAATGAAAGCACAAATGGATGAAATGTAGCATACTCAACAAAATATGCAAGTGCTTTTAGAGCGTGCTGGCATTCCATTAACATCAAAAATGAATAAAACTGATGATTATTCCATTCCATCTAGCACTGGACAGGTTTGTTTTTAATGTACTTTTCAATTACTAATTTTTTTTTAAAAAAACTTCTAATATTTGAAATTTTATAGGTCGGAGATGAACATGATGCTTTAGAAGACGGAGAGTCGGAGGGCATGATGCATCCTTCAACGAATTAATTAATATGCTATAGTTTTTTGTTGGTTTTATTTTGTGGTTTGGGAATGATTTATATGAATTTATATTGTACTTTTTTATGCTATAGTTTTTTACAAAAGTAACATTTTGTTTGATGGAGCACTCGTTCAGTGTTCAAATGATCAGTGGATTGCTTTCTACTCTTGGATAAACATTGTCGTAGGGATAAACATGACCGTAGGGATTGGGTAACATTTTGACTATTTTTAGTTCCCTGTCGGATTAGGTGTTTCATCATGGCTTGAGATTTGACAACAATTGAATTTCTATTTCTAGTAAATCTGTAATGCAATGAATATGTTTTATTTTGATCCATTTCTCTATAACATAACTTGTCAGCTTTATATTATCCTTCTATGTCATGGATGTTATAAACTCCATACAATGTGCTGTTTTGGCTGTAAATATCTTTTATTTTCTGCCAATTTTGAATTCCCTAACAGCAAAAACTAGAAAGTATGTACTAAAAAAGAAGATGATTTCTTCCATAATAGTGGCAATTTATGATTTTCAATTGAAAATGCCTTAAGGGAAGTGGTTATTTCATCCAATCGTGGACTAGAAATAGCCTCTTTTGGCAAATGCATGAGAGAACCTTTCATAGAAAGTGTTTAATTTGTTATTATGAACTGCTTCCTGTTGCTTGACACTCATTTATGCTAGATATGGAAATATCTCACTATTTGACACTCATTTATGCTAGATATGCAAATATCTCTTTTCAGTGTTTCTCATTCATTTTAGATGGGTAACTGTTCTTATTGCAGCTTGTATTAGCTATTGTTCCTGCTTAAAAAGATACCATGGAACCCAGGATTATAACACTTCAAAATTTGAAATTACTTTTTAAGTTACAAAAGAAGGTATGTTGTTTTTTTCAAGCCCAACATATTTTTGAATATGTATGATGTTTCTATGTGAGTTTTCCAGCTGTATTCTGACTAACAGGTTGATGAATTGCAAGAACCTAATGTTGGAAGCATGGTGTCTCTTGCTAATATTTGTATAAGGATACATTTTTGAAGATGAAATGCACTTTCGTGCAGAGTTTAATATCTATCCAGGAATGTAATTCCAGCCTCTGAATTCCATTCCAGCACTTGCACCAGCCCCTATAATCCCAATAACACCCCAAATAACATCCAAAACCCTATCAAAAACTCCTCCCTGCCTTCCAACCCCCACACCAATGCTTCTTAGTCCCACCAATATTTGCAACACTCAGAAAGCCATGCCCAGCTATCAGAGTCACCTCCAAAAGTCCACAATCAGTCCACTGACATCTTCCTAGGCACTGACACCTCATTGGACACCCAAGCCTTCTATCTTATAGTCATTCTGAGTTCATTGTTTGATTGTAGTTTCTGTGTTGAATTATGTGTTAGTTCACTATTTTGGGGTATTAATAATTTGCTATCTTTGCCTCCAAGCATTTTGTAATTTGTTGGGATTTATTCACTTGTGTATTTGCTTTCTTGCTCTCTTGCATATATACTACATCATCACTTGCTTCTTGATTTTAGAATTTTGCTTGAATATGGTTTGTCTTGCGATATTGTTTACATATTTTAAAGGTAAGATTATAAGAGACCTTCATGGGATGAGGGAAGTGGGCAACTTTACCTTGGGAAAGCGGGGAACAAATGCTCTTGACGACGAATGTTTATAATTTGTCTTCTCCAATCTGATATTAAGTGTTGATGAGGCACAATTTCGTGGTTAAAGTTATAGTATAGTGGGTGGGTTTATGCAATTGCTTGGTAGTTTTTGAGTAGCGGGAGGGAGTTATGGTGATATTATTGAGTGAGGAGGCAGCGATGGTTAGTGGGGTGGTGGGGAAGGATAGTTATCTTGGCTTCAGCTCTGAGGGATCCGTGAGCTTCAAAAGGAAGTTGATGATGCCCATCTAGAAAACTTGACTGTGTCAAACTCTGTTAAGCGCACAAGATTCAGTGAAGAAGCAGCAGTGACGACATTCAGTGCCGAGTTAAAAAGTAACATCAATTATGAAGTTGCCATTAAGTTGCGGAAGGTTTACAAAAGTTTCAGAACAAGAAGACAACTTGTTGATTGTGCTATTGTCGTTGAGCAGAAATGGTATAAAACTATATCCTCGATCTCCTTATTCTATATGTTGTGCTTTTTTCTTCTTGCATCTCATTCTGCATCTTTGACTTTGACAATTTAGGTGGAAATTATTGGATTTTGCACTGCCGAAGAGAAGTTTTGTGTCATTTTTTGACATCGATAGATCTGAATTGTTGTCTCTAAGTGGTCAAGGGAAAGAACCAGGGCAGCTAAGGTATATTCATCTAACCAAATGATGAAAAATTTGAAGTAATTTTCCATTTTCTGTCCAAATTGAAGTCTGTCATGGTTTGGAAGGTTTCCTTTCAAGTGGATAGATCAGTTTCTTAGGGTATGTTTAGGGTTCCCTGCTAACACGTACATCGGAGCTCAGGTAGAACATTCTTCCCTGCAGAACGAGATGCCAGCAGTTTTGTAGGAGATGGTTGAGGCTATGCTTTATTTATGCACATTCTATAAAATAAACATTTTTTTATGTTTGAAGTTCTTATAATTCTCTCTGCTGAATCTCTGTAATCACAGCCACATCATGTCGAAAATTATTCCAAAACTCCTCCAAATTGTTGCAAAAAAGCACATGAAGAGCGCAGCAGCCTCTCAACCAAAGAACCAGATAATGTTGGTGAGTGCATGATTCCTGAACTTGTGTCACTTAATTTGTTACTGGTTTGATTCATCTTAACTCGTTGAAATATAAACTGATCGGATGAATGCGAGCTGCGTACAGGTCTAATTTGTTCTCAGAGTTCTTTGTCGGATCGCAGCACGACCCCGCTTTTGGGAACTCTATAATTCACATCAGTTGTGGTAAAGTCTCAGATTCAGTCCCCATACCAAATGGTAAAAGATTGTATCAGGCTTCTATTTTTAAACATTTTTTATGCTCAAGTCCCCCCAACAAATGGAAGCAATGACATTGCAACAATGTCACTACCATAATTAAAAAGCGAATTGTACATCAAAATCGAAGAGTCTTTCCCGCCATAAGATTTCGCCTCCATGTCATTTTTTGACTTTTTACTCTATAGACCTTTATATAGAAAGTAATTTTCTTCTACTAGTGATGATTTTATATCTTTGCTGCTTGATTTTTTTGTCAGCCAACAATTAATGGGAACTTACAACAGTTTTAACGAGCTCATCAGCATACGAGCCGGCTCGAACAGTGAGGCCCACAACTGCAGGTTGGCGGGAGGCCAATTGGCGGCCGGCGATCGCCCATTCTGATCTCTTAGGGAGAGACAAAGATATAAGTATTGTAGCAGAAGCCATTCGGTCCCAAGATCAAGGGGAGCAAGAAAGAGAGAGAGGCTTCAAGAAGTAATGATTTTCTCACTTGAGCTCAAATTTTGAGCAGGAACCTTGTATTGATATAAGGTGAAGGGAAAATGGGAGCAGGATAAATTTTGAGCAGGAGTATTATTTGGTGTACATTTATAAAGTGTGCATTTTCATTTACCTAATTTTTGTTTTGGTGTGCATTCATCAAATTTTTATTTTCATTTGCCAGATTGATAAAAAATATTTCTTCATTTATGATGCCATAAAATAAAAAACTTTCAAAAAAAATTCAGTTCACAAACCGCGGTTCATGACCTCAAAAAACATAAATCATCCAAACAAAACTCCATTCACAAAAGTTGGTTAATGACCACTCCATTCAAAAACCGTGGTTCATGACCACGGCATTCATGACCGCCACCACCGCGCGGTCAAGAGCATTTGTTTATGGCAAAAAATAACAAAATATTAGTCAACTATTAGCCACGGCACAATTCCGTGGTTAAAGTTTTTTTTAAAAAATGAGGGACATATTTACCATGGTTCCAAACCGTGGTAATAACTTTTAAAAAAAATTGCAGGAGTATTTACCACGGAAATTTCCGTGGCAAATAAAAAAAAATTAGCCACGGCAAATAATTCGTGGCAAATAAGGGACTTTTAACCACGTCAAAAAACTCATGGGGATAAGTCTTGCATTCAAGATCTTTGCCCACGGTTTGGAGTCGTGGCTAATGTTCGTGGCAAAAAAGCTTTCCCCACGGAATTGGCGTGGCAAATACATTTTGCCACGCGAGTATTGCCCACGCTCATTTTCCGTAGGTAGGCCGTGGATAAAAGTGTTTAGCCACGGCTTTTGACCTTTAGCCACGACAAATTGTCGTGGCTAAAAGTCCAGTTTCTAGTAGTGGTAGGTCGTGGCTAAAAGTCTTTAGCCACGGTTTTGAACCTTTAGCCATGGCAAATTGTCGTAGCTAAAAGTCAAGTTTCTAGTAGTGGAAGGAGGTCGACAAACAAATGGTTTGGGTAAGCTAAAGAACAAATAAATTGATACGTTGATTGTACAAATGATAATCTTGTGGAAGCATAATTGATTGTGAATGCTTGACTTTAAGAATGAATTGGACGAGGTATGCATGGCCATGTAATATGATGATTAAATGAATGTGTATAATAATCCACTCCTTAGAGTTGAGTCTCCCTACGGGTAGCAGTGTGGGATTTGTTTGTTTTGTAAGGTGGTTAGCCACCTGTTTGAATAAAGAACCCTTGTGTGGTATGAAAATATGGAAGGGTTGGAAGTGCGTATGTGTTTGCCTCACTAGAACAATGTGTTGATAAGGGACTCGGTGTGGAGCCCTTGCGTGTTGTTGAGCACGGGATATGAATGATAAAAAGGGACTCAGTGTGAAGCCCTTATATGTGAAATTACATGTGGTATGAGTTGACATGCGGTGTCATAATCCTAGGATAAGGATAGTGTGGCAGGTCTATGGGCTCGACAGTCTTCACACCGACGGGAGTTGGCAGATAGACTTGCACAGTAGGGCTTTGGTCCTCGGTGCTCATTCCTGAGGCTCCTTATGTGCTAGTGGACGGTTGGGATTTGGTCCTTTGGTAATACATTTCCTTAGGCTCCTTCCGTGCCACGATGATAGGCTAGTATAGGGATTCATTCTTGCTGAATATCTACCAGAGACCCCTCTGAGCCGTAGTACACATATGATCTTCGGTGTTGTGTTCTTAGCATTGAGGCGTACGGAGGCCTAGGCTTGGTAGTGTGGATGCCCGCCTAGTAGTGGAAAATCCCATTCCACTATCACTGTCTGGCCACGATGGATGGCGCCTGAGAGGTTAGTTACCTTCTCAAAAAGTGGGAACTACAAGTCTATGTCGATATAATAATTGCATGTGTGTGCATGGGTAAGTCATCATATTGTATTCATAACATTGCATTGCATTACACACATAAGGTCCTCATCATATAAGCTTATATGTGCACTCATATAAGATGAGTTACTTTTTTGTTAAGTCGATCCTTAACTTATATGTCTGTATGGGCATTTATATAAGTTAAGTTACTTCTTGTTGTATATTACTACATGTACACTGTTGTTGATAGTAGAACTGCTAGTATATATTGTTGAAGTTGCGTTGATATACTCGGATATAGTGTATCACTTTTCCACCTATCTTGTACTACATCCATTATATATATTGTACCCTCCTCTTTCTCGGCCCGGTGTCTAAGAGTCATCGGCAGAGCGGATGTGATAGCCACTTAGTCTTTATGACTAACCTTTGCTACGTCTTACTTTTTAGGAGAAAACCCTACTGATAGAGCAGCAGCAGGTTATGCAGGAGGGAAGCCAGGATAGGACGACAGGTCCTGAAGTGACGATACCATCGCTGCCGTCAGTGACTGATGTGAGTTTTGAGAAACTCATTTTGTAGCCTTTTTGGCATGATGTACTCGGATATTATAGAAGCCTTGGTTGCTTCTTTTTATTTGATGTATTCATTCTGGACTATATACTTATGTGGATTTTTACTTCTGTTTTATATTCTTTTAGTGATATTGATCTTAGCACGCAGGATAGGCATCTTGTGGTACAGGTCAACCTGTATGTTGGCGCTACTGCAAGGCGGCTGTTCTGGGCATAAGACTCCCCTTGGTCGTGTCTTGTGTTTCGGGAGGGGGGGGGTCTTACAGGAGGAACAGGAATGGCTTGACCCACAGCAGGGTCCTGCACTCTCGGTTGCTGCCTTGAAACAATAGTCAATAGCGCTTGGATCTGCGATTGCAACTCCACCATCTATCTTAACAGAGCCTCATTGCTCTGTCGCAGTCCTTCACTCACAGCCTCACTCTGCATGCCAGATGACTCACCCTTCGATAGGGGAATCGACCTCATTGCAACACGCTTAGGCGACATCCTAATAATATGACAAACAACCAATCAAAACCTAGCTTAACTGCTATAACTACACAACTTAGTTCAAACCATACATGTTTAGACATTTTCTCATGCTGCTAACTTGCTATGGGATTTTCATTCATGATGTCATGCTTAAATTAGGATGATATATTGTCATCTAATTGACTCATGTGCTTAAACTATGAATGCATGAATTCGTATTCTTTTTGCTTTAAATCCATGTGTGTACGTATGTCATCATGTAGATCTTAGCTTGACACGGGTGTTAATGCTATGTTATGTCATGCATGTTGTGTTATGCAATCTAATAAAGGCCTTAATGCATCTTATGAGCGACATACACATGAAATATTATGAATCTCATACTACATAATATCACATGTAATGAAAAACAAAATCTAATGGGCATTTATGTGATGATTGTTTTGCATCTCATACTACATAACAGTCATATGTTGCTTCCTATAAGGATCCATATACAAACACATATTATGCATCCCATACTACATAATATGCCTCGTATACTTCTTACCATGCTAATGACTGTAGTGTTCATTCTTTGGCCATGACGTACAGATGACACATCAGTGTGTGTATGAAATGGAATAAGACCACTAAAACTACACCTCTGATACCAACTATCACGACCCACAATTTCTCAACATAAGATATTATATCAGAGTAAGAGAAAATATGTGTCATGATGCCATGTCGTGTAACATCCCTACCCGTTACATGGGATATAGTAGAAGGTCTGACCGTGACCCCACACCATATTTTAGAAACAGGAGGAGAGGTCACTTTATAATATCAAAACTACCAACGATTCCTAACACAGAGCATTCTAGCGGATGCTTCATGGTTGAAAACTTTGAACTCAAGAACAACAATAGAAATGTCCACTACTAATAATGAGGAATGTATACAACCCAATACACAAGGTACATGGCCTTATGGCCTTACAAGTTTCTCTTAACAGGAGTGTGGTTTACAAACATCGGCATATAAGCCGGCCACACATGAACAAGAATAAAGCAAAGTAAAGCCTTCCATAGGTAGCAGCGCAACCAAGGCTTCAGCCCGCTATTTCCCGCTTGGGTCAACTCCACCTACATGAAACAATCCACCAAGAGGCGGCAAATAGGGCAAAGGTCAGCATTCAGCTGACCAAATATAACGACCCTGCCCCTGGCACGGGGCAGCGGAATTCCTTCCCTGCAAAGCATTTTATTAACTCGCATATATATACTAAAATCCACCACGGTTGTGCACAACCGCACTAACCAATACATAACACAAACGTCAGCACGACGGCCCGACGCACCATGCACTCAGGGCACCTTATTAGTGTACCGGAAAATCTAGGGTCCCACCACCGATTCATGGTCTCTCTACCTTACGGTCCAAAATGAGCATTCCTAGTCTTTACAGCTCGCAGGCCTAAGACTCTCGCTATGAGATCCTAACAGGGACTTAAGTACCCAAGGTTAGACAACCATAACGCGGGTACAGATCCTCCTTGCCCGTTGCTCATCATCGTCAGTCGTCACACCAGACCGATGCGGGTACATCATCTCCTTGCCCGTTCGCCACCAAGGCTTTTAGTTGTAGCACAACGGCCCAACAACACACAATATAGTACTCATGACCGCACGAGTTGAACACCAAGTATCAACTCTTACATTTTCCTGGACTTCCTCCAGTACTTCCTGCTGCACCAAGCAACAGGTATTCATAAAGGGACTCCATACAAACAATCAATGAACACGGAGTCTTCTACAATTGTAAACAAAGCATCACCAATCCGTACTACTCACTTCCGGATGGGCTTCACAAAGAATGCTTAACCGTACTACTCACTTCCGGTTCTAATGCAACAAAGCAAGGGATGAACCACTGATCCCACGGGAATCACTTCGCGTTCCACCTTTTTGGTGGAGGATTCCTATGCAAATACAGGAAAGAAGGACTTCACATGTCCGAGTGGAAAATCGTTACCCTTGTAGCTCACTTTTGCATCATGAAGAAAGTACACGATTGGAAAGCACTGCAATGCTCTTACCTCTGCGAATTTGAACTCGGCACGCAATTCAAACCACCGTAGCACCACCAGCGGCCAGATTCCTCTCCTTCTTCCTCCTCTTGCTCTCCCCTCTCTCTTCTCCTTAGAAAGAGAAAGCCAATGATGAAATGAGGAATAAATTCCCCATTCCGGTCTATAAACCATCAGGAGGCATGTCAGGGCCGTTGGATTGTAATTAATAAAAACGAATGACTGAGATTAACTCTTAAAGTCATTTCAGATGGTCGAACACGTCTTTGCACACGGCCGTGTGCCTGTCCGTGTGCCCTGTTCGCACATGAAATAGTCGATCCAGAACAGGACACGGGTTGAGACACGCCCGTGTCCAAGGTGACACGCCCGTGTTGCCCAAACTGGCATGCCCGTGTCGGTGGGCGTGTTCCATAACTGCTCTTTGGAACCGACACGACCCTTAGTGGACACGGGTCCTAACACACCCGTATCAGGAGTGACACGGCCGTGTCGACCACGACATACCCGTGTCCCGAGCCGTGTACACGCCTCTCGACACATCCCAATTTCCAGAGAAGGACACGACATGTTGACACGCTCGTGTCAACTTTGTCACGCCCGTGTCAGCCCCCCTAAAATGCCCGTGACCTCCAGCCGTGAAATTCCCAGGGCTCTAGAACCCATAAAAACACTTCCCAACACTATAGTGTTTTTGGGGCATTATAATTCTCCCCCTCTTATAAGAATTTCGTCCTGAAATTCATTAAGCGCAAAACAAAATTATATATTATGCAGATATATACTATTGTTTATACATATGGTTATAACAATACTACAAAAATAGCTCAAGAAATTCAGTATGCATGGCTTGTTCCTGCTCACATGACAACTCCTCTCGGCCACAACTGTCCCATCGGACCTTGACCATCCTGATAGCTTTATTTCATAGTTGTTTAACCATTGTATCCTCAATCTGAATAGACCTAACCTTCGTTGTTAGTCTACTATCGATAGATACTCGATCCGCATCAACCAACTGAGATGGCTCTTTCACTGCTTTCCTTAATACCGAGACATGAAACACGTCATGCAAACCACTCAGTTCTGTTGAAAGCACTAACTAATAGGCTGCCTCACCCACACGCTCTACAACTTCAAACGGTCCCAGGTACCTCGGACTCAACTTTTTCAGACGACGTATCCTTGAAACACCCTTGAAGGGTTTAATCTTCAAGTATACCCAATAACCCGACGTAAACTCCCTGTTTCGGTGCTTGGCATCGTAGTACTTTGCTTGCCGGTCTTGAGACACCAACAATCTTTCTCGAATCAACCGAATAGTCAAGTTAGCATCATCCACTTCTTTTTTCTTGTAATGCTTCGATTCGCCAGTCTCCGCCCAAGCCAAAGGGGTACTACACTTCCTACAGTATAAGGCCTAAAAGGGTGCCATCTGAATACTAGCTTGATAGCTATTGTTGTAGGCGAACTCGATAATATATAGATGATCTTACCAACTCTTTCTAAAATCTATTGCACACATTCAAAGCATATCCTCCAACATCTTGTTGGTCCTTTCGGTCTGACCATCCGTCTGAGGATGAAAGGCCGTACTGAAATGCAACTTCGTACCCAACAGTTGGTGAATTAGCCTCCAATCTCCGATGTGGAACGCCCATCATGATCACTAACGATGCTACGGGGCACACCTTGAAATCATATAATGTTATCCACATACAACTTTGCCAACTTGTCAACTGAGTCGTCCTTTCGGTTCGGGATGAAGTTTTACACCTTAGTTAACCGATCCACAATCAGCCAAACTGAATCATTACCGCGTTGCGATCTCGGCAGCCCATGCACAAAATCCATCTAGATGTAATCAAATTTCCATATAGGAATAGGAAACGACTTCAAAATACCACCTAGCCTTTGGCATTCAGCCTTTACAAGGCATATGTCTGGCATTTCGCAACATAATGTGCTATATCCATCTTCATTTCAGGCCACCAGAATATTTTCTTCATATACTTATACATCTTCGTGCTCCCGGGGTGAATTGAATATTTTGTGAAGTGGGCTTCATAGATCAATTCTTCACGAATTTTACCCCTACTTGTGACGCACAAACGACCGTCTCTCCGCAAAAGGCTGCCCTCAAAAGAAAACTGAGAATCTGAACTCTCCGCTGCATACCGTTGTAGACTTTCATTAAGTTCTGTTGCCTGCCGAACTCTATCCATAAGGTTATACCGTACCCCTGTCCAATTCAAACACGCCTTTGCAGTGGAATCCTTGTCAACACAAGAAATGTCTAAGACTTCCAATTCTCGAATCAGGCTTTCATCATGCCTTAGCAACCAATTAGCCCTTGCCGGAGTCCTACGACTCAAGGCATCCGTGATGACATTCCCCTTACCGGGAGTGTAGTGAATCTGAAAGGTGTAGTCTCCAAGAAACTCCATCAACCTTCTCTATCGCATGTTGAGATCCTTCTGATCCAACAGATACTTTAGGCTCTTTTGGTCCGTGAATATATCCACTTTCACGCGATACAGATAATGACACCACCGTTTAAGTGCAAATATTACCGCCGCCAACTCCAAATCATGGACGGCGTAATTCCGTTCGTGCACTTTCAACTGGCGTGAGCCATATGCTATCACCTTTCCAAACTGTAGAAGAACGCAGCCTAATCCTCTCCCTGATGCATCACTATACACTTCAAAGCCGTCCAAACAACATGGCAATGTCAAGATTGGCGTCGTGGTCAACCAAATCTTTAGTTCTTCGAAATCTTGTGCACATTCGGGCATCCAAACGAACTTCTGATACTTCCTCGTCAGTGTGGTGAGATGCATGGCTATCGGCGAGAAATTCTCTACGAAGCGCCTGTAGTAGCCCGCCAGTCAAAGAAAACTACTGACCTCCGCCATAATAGTAAGAACATGCCACTTCCGCATAGAACCAATCTTAGCCGGATCCACCGCAATGCCCTCTCTAATAACCACATGGCCAAGGAAAGCCACTGACGACAGTCAAAACTCACACTTAAATAACTCGGCGTAGAGCTTGTTCTTCCTCATGGTGTGCACCACCACCCGTAAAGATTTGCATAATCTTCTTTAGTTTAGGAGTATAAGAGGATATTGTCGATAAAGACGATTACAAACATATCCAAGTATTCCCTAAACACCCGATGCATTAAATCCATGAATACCGATGGTGCATTGGACAGCCCAAATGGCATTACCGTGAACTCATAGTGACCATAGCGTATTCTGAACGTTGTTTTTGGTATGTCACTTTCACGAACTATCAACTGATAATAACCTGACTTTAAATCCAACTTGGAGTATACAGTCATGCCATCTAACTGGTCAAACAAGTCGTCAATCCGTGGAATCGGATATTTGTTCTGTTGGAATACCCTATTACTAATTTGGGCAAGGATCACTATGTTTTTCTTAGGAAACCAGTTTGACCTAGATGTATAGTTAAAAAGGTCAACATTAGAATGTGTTTAGGGCTTAGAATTTAGGTTTGAAGCTGCCCCCAGGACCATTCAAGGAATCAGACTTAAAGCTGAGGCAAAGACAATTATCGTCGAGCTTAGGTCGATGAAACGTCGAACTCCGTTCGACGCTCTCTGAGCTCAGCTCTGCTAAATCGTCGAGCTCCGGTCGACGATCTTCGAGCTCAGATCGATGATCTGTCTTCAGCTTATTCTTCAGGTCGCTGAGCTCCGGTCAACGATCTTCGAGCTCAGGTCGACGTTTTCTGTCTGATGATCATTTCAATCTCTGAGCTCAGGTCGACGATCGTAGAGCTCAGATCGACGTTTTTCCTGAGAGATCGACGACCTTGAGGATTCAAATTCAGTCAGCTTTTGGAATGATTTTCAAATTCTCTCAGCATTTATTTCAAGAGATCTGCTAGCCGTTTTCATTTATTCTGGAGCAAGTTTCAAGGGATTTATCAGAGAGTGTTTATTGGACTTTCCTCCAGAAGACAAAACATTTATGGAAGGCATTTATTGATGGCTAACGACTATCTTGGATAGAGGATCTTCAGAGAATAAATCATTTTTTCTTCTTCAGTCTGAGAGTTACAACAACAAGAGACTACATAAGAATAGACAATCTACAACAAGAAATTCTCAGTACAGATTCACAGGATAGTGAGATCAATTCAAAAATCAAGTGATCAATCCTGGAGAATTAGTTGGCATACTAAAAAGTGATCATAGCTTCAACATCAAGGACTCCAGACAATTCATATTTCAGCCTCTGCTGAAACCATCTTCTGCTGGAGATCTGAAGCTTCTGAAGACCTATCACCATAACAAAGCTCTCATCTTTCTCAGGGGGAGCTTTGACAACAAAATCAATCCACAAAAGTCTTCTCTCAGTGACTGAGACAGAGAAGACATCCTCACCTCTTTCTTTTTCTTTTCCTGCTGTAAAAGGGTTATCAAAACTCCCTTCAAAAGTCTTGATTCTGGTTCTAAGAGCCTTGTCAAAACTTAGCGGTGGCAAGACACCTGATAAAAAATCTAGTGTAGTTTTTGAGCACCTTATCAAAAGCTCATTGGTGCCTAGGACACCTGATCAACCCATCCTGCAGTGGATTCCTACCAAGGGTGGTAGAAGAGTGGATGTACCCAGGTTTTTGGGGAACCACTATAGTTCCTTGTGTCTTCTGGTTTCTTGTAGATATTCTTTGCTGTGTGCTGTGGTTTTTATCCTTACTGCTATTGTTTTATTTTCTACATCAAAGCACATTACACCTATACATAAATTAAGCCTTTACTGCTGTGCATTTTTAAAATTGTAAATTTACTTTAAAATACTCTATTCACCCCCCCCCCTCTAGAGTTAATATAGATCTTACCCTCACTTTCATGTTCTTTCCTGTTAGCTTGTTTAGTTCTCTGTAGTCAATACATAGATGCAAGATATCTTCCTTATTCTTCACAAAGAGAACTGGTGTGCACCATGGTGATTGACTTGGACGTAGGTAGCCTTGCTCTAGTAGTTCCTGTAACTGAACCTTCAACTCCGCCATTTCCTTTGGCGCTACTCGATATGGCGAGCGGGCCACAGGACTCGCACCTGGTACCAACTCGATAGCGAAGTCGATCTCCCTTTTGGGTGGTAATCCTGGAAGATCTTTCAGAAACACATCAGCAAACTCTGATACAATCGACACCTCTCTAATACTGGCCTTAGGCTCCACGAACTCTATAAGTGTGAATAGTAACTCCACACCCTTCCGAAATGCCTTAACGACTTGGAGAGAAGATAATAGTATCTTACTCGTCCCTCGCATGCCATAGAACTTAGTCTCTTGTACGGTATCTTGACCCAGTGTAACCTCTTTGGAAGTGCAATTTATACTAGCATGCTGCTCTTAAATCCAGTCCATACTAAATATAATATCGAACTCAAATATCGGTAGCACTGATGCGTTCACCAAGAAATCCCAACTTCCTATCTTTACTTCCACACTACACGACTTATCCGCGCACAACACACATCCGTTAGGTAGGAGCACCTTAATACGGTCTGTCATGGTCCGTACAGTTACCCCGATTCGTAAGGCAAAGTCTTCAGACAGAAACGAATGTGAGGCACCTGTAAGGACAAAACCGATATTACCAAAACTAAAACAAGCACAGCACAAGGCATAAGGCACAAGGTAAAACTACAAACTACCCGGTTCCAGACTTCTCCGGATGTGATGTCTTGAACTCTGGCTTTGTCACTGCTAAGTTCCTCTTGCCCTGTGTCTTCTTCAAGTCCTTCTCAAAAGACCTAGCCGTACCGACCAACGCTATAAATCCTTGGCTCATAGAACTCGAGAGCAAAAACCTTAGCTCTTCTCGCAGTCCTTCATAGAACCTATTGGTCTTACGCTCCTCTTCGGCAAAGATAGATCCTGTATAACATCCTAGATGTGTAAACTAATGGAGATAGTCTTCCACGCTCTTTTCTCCTTGCGCCAGCCATTGAAACACCAATTTCATACCAATCCTTTGCGGCATCAGCAAATGCTTTGCCAAGAACAACTGAGAGAACTCCACCATCGAGATCTAAGTTAACTGCCTGTCTGCCAAGTGATGCAGTTCGACCTCATCCCACCATAGCCGAGCCTCTCCCTCCAGCAGGAAAGTGGATAACGTAACCTTCTACTCCTCTTCAACCCTGATTGCTGTCAAGATCCTTCTTATCCTTGAGATTCAATCCTCCGCCTGGTCCGGCAAACCGGTCCCATCAAACGTTAGAGGATTGAAGCTAATGAGCCACTTCAGTTGTTGATCTGTTACTCGGAGACCAACCATAACTTCTACCAGTTATTGCCTTAGCCCAGCCTAATTTGGCACCATTGCAGGCCTCGCCTATCCAGCCTGCTGAGAAATCATCACAGCAAGTACCGTCTCCGTAATTATACGAAAAGTTTTAGTAGAAGAAGGAGGCGTGGGCACCTCCGCTGGTGCTGTACTCTCCTCGGAACGTTGGGGTTCTGACTGTCCTGCATGACTTCTAGTCGCCTCTATGTGTGAGAAACACAACTTAGCAACTAAACAAAATGGCAAACTTACAAAAAGGAATACTCAAATTTTGCAAACAAGTGTATATTTATTCCTAATTGGACATTCTTGAGTTCATTTTGTGTTATAACGACAGCAATTACACGTGCTCGCCACCTCTCAGAATAATTCGCTCGCGAATTCGGAAGAGAAAGACCTACAAGCTGATACCAAATTATAACATCCCTACCCGTTACATGGCATATAGTAGAAGGTCTGGTCGGGGCCCTGATAGTTTAACTTTCAAGGCAGCCTAAACACCTAGAGGGGGGGGTGAATAGGTTCTGCTTCTCTTTCTAAAACTTCTAGACAGAATTCAATTTATTAATTAATATGAAAACACAGCAATCACAGAAAACAAAACATCACAGATTGCACTATGATTTATAGTGGTTCCCCAAGGTCTGGGTACATCCACTTTCCCCCTTCACCTATCTAGCTGTATGCTAGATTCGGCCAAACTTCCACTTATCTCAGATCAATAGATCTTACAACTCAGAACCCAACTGGTTCCTACAACTCAGGCACAACTGCCCTACCTCAGCCTTGCCCCAAGGCCTACAACTCAGAGAATATCCTTCTCCTACACTCAGGCAATCAGCCCTACCACTCAGAGTTCAACACTCCTACACTCAGCCTTTATAACATAGGCTTACAACTCAGATCTGTATAAACAGATCCTACAGAAATATAGAAAAGATTGTTTTAAATTTGTCTTGCCAAGTTGAGAGAGAAAAGGCAATGACAATTCTTAATCAGCTGATGCAATCAACTGTTTCTTAGCCTTCTTCAAAGCTTCTTGAAAATGTACTTAGCTGAGTTGATTCCAAACAGCTTCTTGAGAATCCACTGGTGGATTCCTTCTTCTTCTTCAAATTCTGACTTGATCTCTCTCTATCCAGAACTTTGAATGATTCTTCTGAATTCTGATTAGAACTCTTCTTAGATCTATCCTTAGATAGTCTTCTTAGATCTCCCGGAGAAGATCTTCTTAAGTGCCTAGCACTTTCTTGAAATGAGTAGAATGTAATCCTTCTCCACTTTCTGATCCAATGTATTTCAAAGGGTCAGTTCTATATGTTGTTCATTGTCATCTTTTCCTTCTGAATCTGTCTATTTATAGACATTCTTCATGGTAACCGGCTGATCCGGTTTCTAACCGTTTTCTGACAAGTCTGACAACTTCAGTTAACTGGTGATAACCCACAGCTGTCAAGTCTTCAAACAAGTCCTGTGCCTTAGTGTTGAAACAGTCTGTCAGAAAGTGTCGAGACCATCTGTCTATTTGTGTCGACACAATTGACTTTGGTGTCGACACTGCCTTCAGTGATGTCGACTAAATTGCCTTTGTGTCGACACATCTTCTTCTGAAACTAACTTGGTCTTTGACTCTGCAGTGTGTCGACACAAGTCCTGTGTGTCGACACAGTTGTTG
The DNA here is from genome assembly GCA_039513925.1 of Platanthera zijinensis. Classification (NCBI taxonomy): domain Eukaryota; kingdom Viridiplantae; phylum Streptophyta; class Magnoliopsida; order Asparagales; family Orchidaceae; genus Platanthera; species Platanthera zijinensis. The sequence continues at coordinate 134,745,617 of CM077080.1, read as the reverse complement.
TAGAATCATAACTTTAGTAAGTGTTGACTTAGCCTTCAGGTGTCGACTATTTTCTTCTGTGTCGACATATTCAGATGATGTCGACAAACTTGAGATCGACTATACTCTTCAGTGTCGACGCATTCTCCCAATGTTGAGGTCGACGTTTTTCTTCTGTGTCGACACAATTTCCCAGTGTTGTGTCGACTTACTTCTTCTGTGTCGACTTACTTCTTCTGTGTCGACACAATTTCCCAGTGTTCTGTCGACTTACTTCTTCTGTGTCGACACAATTTCCCAGTGTTGTGTCGACTTACTTCTTCTATGTGACGACACATGTTCCTTTGTGTCGACACTTGGACTTAGAATTTTTTTCCTGTAAACTTTAACAATTCTTTACCTGCACATGTCAACTCAAAACAACATCAAATACAACATGATGTATATCATTGAGCTAGGTTGGGCTTCTTCAAATCAGGTACACATTTTCCAATGTACCCAACAATCTCCCCCTATTTGGAGAAGTCATAACCCTTATAGCCAATGATATACACCATTTATAAATAGTATAAAATGATGATATATGACAATACACAGGGATACTTAATTATAAACAAAATAATAAGAACATCATGGATAAAACAATCTATCACAGATTTTAACAATATTTTGTTTATTACTGGGTAATGTTTGATTACATGGTTTTTCTTTGACTGATCACATTACATCATTACAAAACATTATGAAAGAACTAAACATTATCAGGATTGATTAGGCTCTCTAATAACAATCCCTTGGCCAGATTTAATTTTAGCTGTCACAGGAGCTTCTGATTCTTCAGCCATCTTTTTTCCTTTAAGATCAGCTTTCTTCTTAGCTTCTTCCTTGAGCCTTTGCCTTTCAAAATAGTGAAAAGGCTTTGGGAAGTATTTGCTTGGCTCCATAGCATCAGGTGGAAGTCTTCCCAGCTTAGCTTTCCTTCTGAATTGTACAATGGCTTCTTGTCTTGCCTCATACTTCTGCCATTCCTGCTCATTGTACCACTTGCCCCTTTCATGAACTTGATCTTTGACAGCTTTCCATGCAGTGAGTATTATATTTCTGGAAGTAGGACTCCACTGCTCAAAATCTGGCTTCAGCTCAGCCTGCTCTCTAAATCTTTTCTTTGACAGTAGAGCATCTTGCTGTTCTTGCAAATTTACCTCAGGCTTATCAACCTTTCCAAAGATAACATTTACAACCTCCTTTGAAGGACTATACATATATTGCACTTGCTGATCCAATATATCAAAATCTGGAGGGGGGTATATGACTTGGGCAACCTCAGGTTGGTCACCTTCAAGTAGTCCTGTTTGTAGACCTGACTCAGCCACCATGTTATCATCACACAATGGTGGATATCCCAATGTGGCTCTTATACTATTGGTCACCCATTTGGCATGCTCAGAGCCTGCATGAATCAGCATCCTCTCCCCCTTTATGGCTTCTCTTGATACATGATCTCTAAGATCTTCTTTCTGGAATCGAATTTGGCCATCCAAATAATTCACTCCCTCTTTGAAAAATGGTCTTAACTTTTGAAGCTTTTCAGATATTTCCTGTTGAGAGGTTGTGATGGCAGTCTTAACAGATGCAATAGCAGCTTGAAAATTCTTATCAAATTCTTCCATTTCTTTGGCTTTATTTGCAGGCATCCCTGGAACAATCTTCTTCACCTCTTGAATGATCTCATTATGAGATTCAGTTAAATTGTCATTCATTCTTATTTGATTTTCCAGAACATAACCTTGCTTCAAAGCAATATCATCCACCTTTGTAGAGATAGCCTGCTGTTGTTTAGCCAGATAAACTACAGCATTGCCACCCTTGTGGAAGCAATCTGTCATTTCAGTTTTATTCAAGTTGACTTGAAATTGGATAGATTTGATATCTTGGCTAAGTCAAACTGCAGATTTTTGTTGCTTTCATCAACATATTTCTCAATGGCCACCCTGTGGTCATCCAATTTCACCTGTAAATCCACCAAGAACTTGTTATAATCAACTTCAGGAGGTGGTGGTGGAGGTGATGTCTGTAAAGCCTGCTTATAAGTCTTGCTTCTTCTTTTAAATACAACCAGTTTTCTTTTCTTAGCCAATCTGGCTTCTTCAGTTTCAGATTCAGAAGTACTCTCAATGTGAACTCTATCTGCTTCAGTGCCATGTTGCTCAGTTTCAACATGTACTGGCTCCCCCTCAATTCTGTGCTCCTCCTCTACTTCTTGTACTTTTTCAATCTCTTGAACTTTCTCCACTCCTTGTTCTAGCTCTATGTCAAGAGGCTGCTCAACATCTTGGTCCTCTTCTATTCTATCAGTAGCTATGTCATCATTAGGAAATAACTCATCCAGAGTGTATTCTTTTTGAACTGGAGCATCTGAAGATAAGTCATTAGGTGCATCCTTGTGCACATTCTCAGGCAGCTGCATATCTGGAGTAGGAGAAGACACATGCTCCCCCTGAACCTGTGCAGAAAAAAAAACTTATAGAAAGTCTTTTATAGTAAAATACATTTGCTCCCCCTACACCTGTACCACTTGTACCTGAGCAGGGGTAGATACATTTTGAGCAGGAGATTGAACTGGCTTCCCCTGCATCTGTGCAGATGTATCTACTTGATGAACTATAGTGGAGGCAGGTTGTTCTTCACTCTGTATCCTAAGTGGGTCCTCTTGTTGTTGCTCAGTCTCGTGAGCTGGAGAAGGGGATTTCACAGGGGTGTCTGGCCTGCTCTCTTCAGGCACATCCTTAGACAGCACCCTTTCCCACCTGGAGAATAGTCTCATGTCCATCCTTCTCATATGATTGATTTTAGATCCTGGCAGTTGCTGCATCACTTCAGGAATTGCTCCATTGAGATATAGACTTATGATCCTAGCCATGTTAGGCTTCTTGATCCCTTCTTTAATCTTGTCAAATAGGATTACTGACCAATCAGTAGGAATTGTAAAGGCAATCCTGGTCATAAGGTTGAACATATAGGCAGAAATCCTATCATGTCCACCTGTCTTGCAGAGAATTACTTTCCCAACTATTTCAGACAAGAACTTTCCTTGCTGATTCATACCCTTCCTATTGAATGCAGCTCCAATCTTCATGTTTGAATCCAAACCACACCATTGAAGGGCTTCCCTTGTCTTAGAACTAGGAACCTCTTCTTCATTTTCAACTACTTGTAATTGCAAAAACTTTCTCAAACCTCTTTGGGTAATCTTAATCTTAGTCCCGTGAACAATGGACTTGATCTTGAGTTCAGTAGAATGGACTGATGCTGAGATAAAGAACTCGTGCACCTCCTTCTTCCAGATCTTGGATGGTTCTGAGACAAGAAATTCTAACCCTGATGCAGAGAGAAGGGTGATAACTCCTTGAACATCAGGCGGCGCATCTGCAAACGCCTGGCGCACCAACTCATACCCTTCATTAACATTGTCTTCAATCCTTGGCGCCATCGAGTCGTCGAGAAGGCTTGAGAGAGGAGAGAAAGAAAGATTGTCGACACAGGGTTTGAGTCTCGAAAACCTTGAAAGCGTGTCGACAATAAGAGCTTTTGACCTATTTATAGCTTCTGTTGAAAGAAGTTCAAAAGGCGCCAAAAACAGTCTAAATGTGTCGACACAGACGGAATGTGTCGACACAAGCTTCTATTAACTCGACATTTCTTCAGCCTACTATGTGTCGACACCAATATGTGGTTATGTCGGCACCTTGGATACATAGTAGAAAGACAGAAATTCTGTGTCGACACTAAGGACAAGTGTCGACACATATTTTGTAAGTGTCGACACCATAATTCTGGTTGAGTCGACATTACATTTCTGGTTAAGTCGACAATAAAACTCTTAAGTGTCGACACATATTCTCTGTGTCGACACAATAATTCTGACTTGTCGACATAATTTCTCTGAGTCGACACATTATTACTGAATGTGTCGACACATTCTTACTTAGCCAATTTCTGTAACTTCAATGTGTCCTTTTTAACACTTGATTATTGTTGTTACTACTTTTACTTACTTATAAACCATTTCAATAGCATTGTTAATGATTTTGTTTAATGCATTAATCAATGGTTAACATACCTAATTCAATTTTGAATTAATGAATTTGGTTTCATCTAAAGGCTTAGTAAATACATCTGCTATTTGATAATCTGTTTTTACAAATTCCAATGAGATGTCACCTTTTTCTACATGTTCTCTAAGAAAATGATATTTGATTTCTATATGCTTAGTTCTACTATGAGAAACTGGATTATTAGCAATAGAAATAGCACTCTTAGAATCACATAAAAGGGGTGTTCTACTTACCTGAATACCATAATCTTTAAGCTGATGCTGCATCCATAATAGCTGTGCACAGCAGCTTCCTGCAGCAATATACTCTGACTCAGCTGTGGAAATTGCCACACTAGTCTATTTTTTACTACTCCAAGATATTAGTCTTCCTCCCAGGAATTGACAAGTACCTGTAGTACTCTTTCTATCCTCTCTACATCCTGCAAAATCTGCATCTGAATAGCCTGTTAGTTGAAAATCTCTATTCCTAGGGTACCAAAGACCTAGAGTAGGAGTGCCCTTTAGATATCTCAGAATCCTTTTTACTGCAGTATAATGAGATTCTTTAGGGCAGCCTTGGTACCTAGCACAGACACATGTTGCATACATAATGTCAGGTCTACTAGCAGTGAGATATAGTAGTGACCCAACTATTCCTCTATACAATGATTCATCAACAGGTTTACCTGCCTCATCTTTGCATATTGGCATACTTGTGCCCATAGGAGTTCTCATGGAGGAGGATGACTCCATACCATATTTTTTAATTAATTCCTTGGTGAACTTAGACTGGGATATGGACAATCCATCATCAGTCTGTCTTACTTGGAGTCCCAAGAAGAACTTAAGTTCCCCCATACTGCTCATCTCAAACTTCCCTTGCATAAGTTTGGCAAACTTTTTACAAAGGTTGTTTTCAGTAGATCCAAAGATTATGTCATCAACATAGATCTGGACTAAGATGATCTTTCCTTTGGATTCCCTAAGGAATAGAGTTTTGTCTATCTTTCCTCTTGAGAATTTATTCTCAATGAGGAAGGTAGACAGGGTTTCATACCAAGCCCTTGGAGCTTGTTTTAACCCATACAAAGCTTTCCTAAGCTTGTACACAGAATCAGGTTTAAGAGGATCTACAAAACCTGATGGCTGCTCTACATATACTTCTTCTTTAAGATCACCATTCAGAAATGCTGACTTTACATCCATCTGGTATACTTTGAAGTCTTGGTAGGCTGCATAGGCAAGGAACATTCTGATTGCCTCCAGCCTTGCTACTGGAGCAAAGGTTTGATCAAAGTCAATCCCTTCTTCCTGCCTGTATCCTTTTGCAACCAATCTTGCTTTATTCTTTATTATTATTCCACTTTCATCTAGCTTGTTCCTATAGATCCACTTAGTCCCAATTATGTTGTGGCCTCTTGGTTTAGGAACAAGCTCCCAGACCTTGCACCTTCTGAACTGATTCAGCTCCTCTTGCATAGCATCAATCCAGTGCTGGTCTTGGATAGCTTCTTCAAACTTCTTAGGTTCCATTTGAGACAAGAAACTAGAATGCAAAACTGTGCTTTGATTTCTGCTTCTAGTTTGCACTCCTTGTCTTGGATCACCAATTATCTGATCAGTAGGATGATCTCTTAGATATCTTATAGCTGGAGGTAGATTCCCTTCAGGTTGAGCATCTCCAGCTTCTTCATTCTGCTGTTCCTCTTGGTTTTCATCAGCTTCCATTATCTCTTGTACTCCCCCTGGACAGCAGCCTTCATTTTCCAATGCTCCCTCTTCCTTTGAAGCTTCAGCAATGGAGAGCTTGTCCATCTTCTTGTTTATACCTGTTGAGTCATTTGATCTACAAGACAATTCACAATTGATTAATCTTGTTTCATCAAATACAATATGCACAGATTCTTCAACAACTTGAGTAGTTAAGTTGAAGACTCTATAGGCCTTACTATTTGTGCTGTACCCAACAAATATCCCATCCTGGGATTTGGCAGCAAACTTAGTCAAATAAGACTTACCATTGTTAAGTATATAGCACTTGCAGCCAAAGATCCTAAAATAGGATAGATTTGGTTTTCTGCCTTTCACAATCTCATAGGGAGTCTTCCTGTGGCTTTTGGTGATAGAAGCCCTATTGATGACATGACAAGCAGTGTTAACTGCCTCAGCCCAAAAATATTCTGGGAGAGAGGTGTCACTCAATAGAGTTCTACCAGCTTCAATTAATGATCTATTCTTTCTTTCAGCAATTCCATTTTGCTGAGGTGTTCTAGGTGAGGAGAACTCTTGGAAAATCCCAAAGTCTATACACAAGTTTGTCATGCTTTCAGATTGAAACTCAGTACCATGGTCACTTCTGATTTTGACCACTGTACTGTTCAGTTCATTCTGAATTTGCTTTACAAACTTAAATAATACACTTGGGGTTTCAGATTTTTGTCTCAGAAAGAACACCCATGTAAATCTAGAATAGTCATCTACAACCACTAGTGTGTAGACCTTCCTACCTAGACTGTGAACTGGCATAGGACCAAAAAGATCCATATGCAAGAGGTATAAGCACCTCACAGAATCCTTGTTTTCAAGGCTTTGAAATGAGGTTTTTGTCTGCTTGCCCTTTTGACAAGCTGAGCATACCCCTTCCTTTATACACTTAACTTGAGGCCCATTCCTCACTAGTTCTTTACTAAAGAGTTGGCCAATTGTCTTGTAGTTTAGATGAGGCAATCTCTTGTGCCACTTAACACAATGAGAAGCATTGTCATCAGCTACAAGACAAATGGGGGATGCCTTATTCTCACATTCAAAATTAAGGCAATACACATTTCTCTTCCTATACCCAGTCAATATGATCTCTTGATCACTTGACCTTTTGATATGACATCCATCCTTACCAAATGAAATGTCATATCCTAGATCACTCAGCTGGCTTATGCTTATTAGATTATGTTTCAAACCTTTTACATAGGCCACTTGGGTGATAGTAATTAGGTTTGAAGAGATGTTACCAAATCCTTTGATGACTCCTTTTTCAGATCCACCAAAGATCACTTTATGTCCATCTTTGACAGATGAATACTCCTTCAGCAGCCCCTTTGTTCCAGTCATGTGCCTGGAACAACCACTATCCAGGTACCATATAGGGGCATGGTAACTTGGATTCACCTGCAATACAGAATTACTTACCCTTAGAACCCAAGTAAGTCTTGGGTCCTTGGTTCAGGTTAGCCTTAATAAAGTTATCATAACCTCTTCTAACAGGTAGACTCTTATTCTTTATAACACTTGTGTTATACCAGCAGTCCAATGCAAAATGACCCCTCTTGCCACAGCACCAACATTCAAACTTATTGTATCTAGATCTAGATACATCCTTGTCAGAAGCATTTCTGTTCATTGCTGGTGCTGTTGCAACTTCTCCTACTGGTTTCTTAAAGCCATAGGGCTTATGACCATAGGTAGGCCTGCTTGCCTTAACACCCTTGTTCTTCAGAACATTTGTCTTGATATGATCCTGAATGTCTTCATGATCATATATGTTAGAAGGCACTTTCTCCTTACCAAACCTTATGGGGACTGAAAGGTTTAGTGGCTGAATAGGGGCTTTGCCTTTCCTCTTGAATCTGCCAGCCCTGGAGTTACCCTTAAATCCTAATCCAGCCTTACCCTTCTGAGTGACAAATTCATCTATCAAGGGTAAGACAGATTTTGGCTTAGAGTAACTAGCCACTAAATCCCTTTCAATTCTCAGTCTGTCCTCCAGACTCTTCACTTGATCATTAGTATAATTAATTGTGCCCATCTGAATAATAGTTATATTCTTCAGCTTGGCAATTTCAGCTAACTTTTGATCAAGGACTTTTTCTAACTCAGTTGTTGCAATCCCTTAGATCAGCAATTTCCTGAGCCTGTGATTTAACCAGGTTCTTGCTTTTCTTAAGGGCCTGCAACAAGTCCCCATACTTGTCTATCAATTGATAGACATCTCCTTCAGATTCAGATGCATCTTCATCACTTGATGCAGATGTAGCTGATTCTTCACTTGTACTACAAACATATGTACTGGAAGGACAGTTTACCTCATTAGGACCAGACTGATTCTGGCATAAGTCCTCTTCTGATCTAGTCATCAAACCCATGCATTGATGTTCATTGATGGAGTCTAGCAACTGCATAAACTCCTCTTCCTCAGATGCAGCATATAATCCAATATATGCTTCAGCTTCAGATCCTGATTCTGAAGTTGACTGGTCTGACAGACTTTTATCTTTCTTTGCTACAAAGGATTTCTCCTTCTTGCCTTTCTGATAAGTCTTCTTCTTTTCTGAAGATTCCTTCCTTTTGTCAGGACACTCAGCCACTACATGTCCAGGCCTATTGCAACAATAGCAGACAATCTTTGAAGTAGTGGCTTTGCTGGGCTTTGACCTGCTTTTCTCTTTCCTAGATGACCTTCTTTTCTGATAATAGTCATCTACTTGCTGTGATGATGAAGGCCTAGACTTCCATTGCTTCTTTTTCAAGAACCTTTGAAATTGCCTAGTGAATGCAGCAAAGTCTGCATCTGAATCACTGCTGACTGAACCCTTATCTGAATTTTCAGAACTACCTTCTTCAACTTCCTTAGGAGGAGATGGTGATTTCCTCCTATTCTTTCTGGTGGCTTCAGCATTAAATGCCACAGTCTTTTCTCTATGCTCTCCTCTTGAGTTTCTTTCCTCCTCCTTCCTTACCATAAGTTGCATTTCATAGGATAGCAACTTTCCAAACAGAGTTGGAGGAGATATCTCTGCCAATTTTGCCACTTCTCTTATGGCACAGATCTTTGTATCCCAATCCTTTGATAAGGATCTTAAGAATTTGTCATTCAGTTCATAGGTACTGAAGACTCTTCCATAGGAAATTAGCTCATTCACAATTCTATAGAATTTCTTATAGCACTCAGTTATGCTATCAGATTTTCCTTGTCTAAAACTTTCATACTCCTGATTTAGCATAGATTTTCTGTCCAGCCTTACTTCTTCTGATCCCTCCATGTAGACAATCAATGTGTCCCACATCTCCTTGGAGGTCTTGCAGTGAATCAGATTCTGAAATGTTGAATCATCTATGGCACTGACAATGATGTTCTGTGCCCTTTTGTCCATGGTTGCCAAGATGATTTCATCCTTGGTCATTTCAGAATAAGTCTTTGGTGTTTGGATATTTGCATCAAGAACAGATATCTTCATTGGTATGAAGGGGCCTTCCTGTACTGTGATGTAAATCCTTGGGTCAGATGCTTCCATAAACAATCTGACTCTTTCTTTCCAGATCCCAAAGATTTCCTTCTTGCATATGGGTAATTTCATTGACCCTAGCTCCTTATGATTCTCTCCAGAACCCATCTTCTTGATTCTTGAATCTGCCTATCAGATCTACCTCAGACTGTTAAGTCCTTTTTGAGGAACCTCCCTCTGATACCACTTGATAGTTTAACTTTCAAGGCAGCCTAAACACCTAGAGGGGGGGGTGAATAGGTTCTGCTTCTCTTTCTAAAACTTCTAGACAGAATTCAATTTATTAATTAATATGAAAACACAGCAATCACAGAAAACAAAACATCACAGATTGCACTATGATTTATAGTGGTTCCCCAAGGTCTGGGTACATCCACTTTCCCCCTTCACCTATCTAGCTGTATGCTAGATTCGGCCAAACTTCCACTTATCTCAGATCAATAGATCTTACAACTCAGAACCCAACTGGTTCCTACAACTCAGGCACAACTGCCCTACCTCAGCCTTGCCCCAAGGCCTACAACTCAGAGAATATCCTTCTCCTACACTCAGGCAATCAGCCCTACCACTCAGAGTTCAACACTCCTACACTCAGCCTTTATAACATAGGCTTACAACTCAGATCTGTATAAACAGATCCTACAGAAATATAGAAAAGATTGTTTTAAATTTGTCTTGCCAAGTTGAGAGAGAAAAGGCAATGACAATTCTTAATCAGCTGATGCAATCAACTGTTTCTTAGCCTTCTTCAAAGCTTCTTGAAAATGTACTTAGCTGAGTTGATTCCAAACAGCTTCTTGAGAATCCACTGGTGGATTCCTTCTCCTTCTTCAAATTCTGACTTGATCTCTCTCTATCCAGAACTTTGAATGATTCTTCTGAATTCTGATTAGAACTCTTCTTAGATCTATCCTTAGATAGTCTTCTTAGATCTCCCGGAGAAGAACTTCTTAAGTGCCTAGCACTTTCTTGAAATGAGTAGAATGTAATCCTTCTCCACTTTCTGATCCAATGTATTTCAAAGGGTCAGTTCTATATGTTGTTCATTGTCATCTTTTCCTTCTGAATCTGTCTATTTATAGACATTCTTCATGGTAACCGGCTGATCCGGTTTCTAACCGTTTTCTGACAAGTCTGACAACTTTAGTTAACTGGTGATAACCCACAGCTGTCAAGTCTTCAAACAAGTCATGTGCCTTAGTGTTGAAACAGTCTGTCAGAAAGTGTCGAGACCATCTGTCTATTTGTGTCGACACAATTGACTTTGGTGTCGACACTGCCTTCAGTGATGTCGACTAAATTGCCTTTGTGTCGACACATCTTCTTCTGAAACTAACTTGGTCTTTGACTCTGCAGTGTGTCGACACAAGTCCTGTGTGTCGACACAGTTGTTGTAGAATCATAACTTTAGTAAGTGTTGACTTAGCCTTCAGGTGTCGACTATTTTCTTCTGTGTCGACATATTCAGATGATGTCGACAAACTTGAGATCGACTATACTCTTCAGTGTCGACGCATTCTCCCAATGTTGAGGTCGACGTTTTTCTTCTGTGTCGACACAATTTCCCAGTGTTGTGTCGACTTACTTCTTCTGTGTCGACTTACTTCTTCTGTGTCGACACAATTTCCCAGTGTTCTGTCGACTTACTTCTTCTGTGTCGACACAATTTCCCAGTGTTGTGTCGACTTACTTCTTCTATGTGACGACACATGTTCCTTTGTGTCGACACTTGGACTTAGAATTTTTTTCCTGTAAACTTTAACAATTCTTTACCTGCACATGTCAACTCAAAACAACATCAAATACAACATGATGTATATCATTGAGCTAGGTTGGGCTTCTTCAAATCAGGTACACATTTTCCAATGTACCCAACAGGCCCGACACCATATTCCACAAATAGGCGGAGAGGTCACTTTATAATATCAAAACTACCAACGATTCCTAACACAGAGCATTCTAGCGGAAACTTCATGGTTAAAAACATTGAACTCAAGAACAACAACAGAAATGTCCACTACTAATAATTAGGAATGTATACAACCCAATACACAAGGTACATGGCCTTGTGGCCTTACAAGTTTATCTTAACAGGAGTGTGGTTTACAAACATCGGCGCGTAGGTCGACCATACATGAACAAGAATAAAGCAAAGTAAAGCCTTCCAGGGGTAGCAGCGCAACCAGGGCTTCAGCCCGCTATTTCCCGCTCTAGGTCAGCTCCACCTGCATGAAACAATCTACCAAGCAGTGGCAAAAAGGGCAACAGTCAGCATTCAACTGACCAATTATAACTGAAAGTGAGGGTAAGATCTATCTCAACTCTAGAGGGGGGGTGAATAAAGTTTATTTAAAGTAAATTCACAATTTTAAACTTAGCAAAGCTTTTAAGATTTAATTTATATATAGGTGTAAGGTGCCTTGCTATAGAATTAAAAAGACAGTAAAAAGAAGAGCACATCACACAGCAAAGAAAACACACAAGCAAACCAAAAAACACAAGGAGCTATAGTGGTTCTCCAAAAACCTGGGTACATCCACTCTTCTACCACCCTTGGTAGGAATCCATTGCAGGAAGGGTTGATCAGGTGTCCTCGCACCAATGAGCTTTTGACAAGGTGCTCAAAAACCAAACTAGATTTTTTGATAAGGTGTCTTGCCACCACTGAGTTTTGACAAGGCTCTCAGAACCAGACTCAGAACTTTTGAAGGGATTTTTGAAAATCCTTTTACAGAGTGAAAGGAAAAGAAAAAGAAAGAGGGTGAAGATGTCTTCTCTGTCTCAATCAAAGAGAGAAGCACAAGTGGATTTGTATTTTCAAAGCTCCCCCTGAGATGTTGACTAGTTCAGGAGAGGAAGCTTTGCTTCAGGGTGATAGGTCTTCAGAAGCTTCAGATCTCCAGCATAAGATAGTTTCAGCAGAGGCTGAAAGATGAGTTGTCTGGAGTCCTTGGGATGAAGCTGTGATCACTTTTTGAGTACACAAAATTATTCAGCTAATTCTCCTGGATTGATCACTTGAGTTTTCTTGTGTTGATCAGAGAATCCTGTGAATCACTTCTTCTTTTTCTTTCTTATCTGTATCAGTCTGTGTATCTGTGTATCTTGTTACTTGAGAAAAGAAGAGAAGAAGATTTTTAATTATCTGGAGATTCTATGTCCAAGATAGCCATTAACTAGTCATTAAATGCCTTCCAGAAAAGATTTTGTCTTCTAGAGGAAAGTCCAGTAAAACATTCTCTGAATAATTCCTTGAAACTTGCTCCAGAATAAATGAAAACGGCTGGCAGATCTCTTGACATAAATGCTGAGATAATTTGAAACACATTCCAAAGTATGACTGAATTTGAATCCTTAAGATCGTCGATCTCTCAGGAAAAACGTCGATCTGAGCTCTACGATCGTCGACCTGAGCTCAGAGACTGGAAATGATCATCAGCTAGAAAACATCGAACTGAGCTCGAAGATCGTCGAACTGAGCTCAGCGACCTGGAGAATTAGTGAAGAAGGTTCGTCGACCTGAGCTAGAAGATCGTCGAATTGAGTTCGACGACTAAGCAAACTGACTGAAGGCAGATCGTCGATCTGAGCTCGAAGATCGTCGAACTGAGCTCGACGACTTAACTTAGTTGAGCTCAGAGAGCGTCGAACGGAGTTCGACATTTCGTCAAACTGAGCTCGACGAAAAAAGTCTTAGACTTGGCTCTATTTCTGAAATCTTGGAATGGTCCTGGGGCAGCTTCAAACCTAAGTTCTAAGCCCTAGACACATTCTAATGTTGACCTTTTCAACTATACATCTAGGTCAACCTGGTTTCCTAAGAAAAACATAGTGATCCTTACCCAAATTAGTAATAGGGTGTTCCAACAATCTCCCCCTATTTGGGTTAGGATTACTATTTACATATTTCAGAAATAAAAGATACCACAACATATATAAGAGCAACAAACAAAATAACAGAGCAAGAAATCATAGCAGCAATCAAGAGGAATTTCAGCAAAAGTTCAGAGAGATTATACTGTCTGCTTACACATGTTACTTCTTTTCATTTCCTTTCTTAAATATAATTTCTCTGTTAGGATTAAGGGCTTCCTTCTTTGACCTTCTGTCATCATCTGCACCTAAGGAGGTTTGAGCTCTTGGTCTTGGAACCACAGCCTCAGGATGCAGCTTCAGGTAGTCCACTGGGTCAAAGAATTTACTTGAAGAATATCTTTCCAATTCAGCTTTTCTTTGTTCTGACAGAGTAGTAATATTGGAGGTATCTTTTCCTTGCTCTCTTGCTTTCTTCAATTAATCTAGTGCAGCCAATTCTTTCATCCTTGCAGTCCATGACAATGGATTGTTCTCTGGGTCTTCAAATGGCACTGCAGGCTCATATCTGTTAACAGTTTCTGAAGCAGTAGGAGTTCTGGTCTCAACTTTTTCTCTGAGCTTGTAAGGGAAAGGACCTTGAGTAGAGTCTGTGAACCTTTGTCCTTCCCTAGCTTGAAATCTATGCTTGGAAGCTGGGGCTTGAGAAGCTGAGCCTGACCCAGAATCTGGAGGAGAAGGAGGAGGAGGATGAAACTGAGAAGATCCCTTTTCATATCTGTCTAACTTCCTTCTCTTCTTCATAGCTTTTAATTGATTCTTGGAGTACTGCATCCAGGGCTCAGTGATAGAACATTCATGCAAAATGTAATATGGAATGTCATTTGAATCTTTAGCTTGAGCTGGGGGAACCTTCATCATAGCCTTTTTTCTGGCCTTCCTTTTCTTGGCAATAGTATTAGAAGAATCATCAGATTCAATTTGAAACTGATCACTGTCTGAACTTTGTGGTCTATCATACAAGTCATCAATGCTTTTTATATACTTTTCTTGTTGCTTGATTTGATCAGGGGTAAGAGCTGGAGCAGTAGCAGCAGAAATAACAGGAGCAGAGACAGCAGGAGTAGAAATAATTGAAGCAGAAACAGATTCAGATTCTTCTAGGTAGGTAGAAAGTTCTTTAGCAGAAGCAGTATCCTCAATCACAGAGACCATTTCAGTATCTTCTGAAAGCAGACTTGTTGTAACAGCAGCAGCAGCACTTAAAATATCAGCATCCACAGCTTTGAAGGAATTTACATATAGGGCAATCAGGCTGGGATCACAGTAATTGATAGGCACAATGGCCTTAGTGAGGTCTTCAGATTGTTGAACTTGCAGAGAGTTGAAATATTCAGTACCAAAAATAGAGGCCAGACTCTGAAGGTCTACTGCAAGAATAGGAGCAGAACTGGAACCTTCAGCAGTCTCAGGCACATCCACTGCTTCATAAGGCATCTCCCCCTGCCTTAGTTCAGAGACAATTGAATCAAGGCACCCAGATGAAGGGATTGCCTGGGAAGAGAGGAAGGAAGACAACTTGGTAGACAACTCCTGAATATATTGCAGGAGTGGAGCCAAGGAGGTATCCAGCAGTGTGGTTAGCCTGGGGGCTAGCAACACATAAAGCTTGTCTGCCAGGTTTGAAATATCTACATGCTCAAGATGGGCTTGAGCAGAGGTAGGAGGTGAAGGTACTGGAATGAGGGTGACTGGGACTAATGGGATGAAGTATGTGGTGGTGGAAAGTGTAGGGATGGATGGCTCTGAAGGAGTAATAGTGGAGATATAAGTTATTGAGGTGGAGATGGATGAGATGGAAGAGTCAAAGGATGGGGTGAAGGATGGTTGAGAGAGGATTTCTTGAAGAAGTTGTTGATAGGAGGATGTTGAGGGAAGCTCGGGAGGAGAGGGAGGAGAATCATCCATAAAGGAGTCATCTATAAGAGAAAATGATGGAGTGGTGAAAGTTGGGTAAGAGAATAGAGGATGGAATTCTTCTGAGGTTATGGCTGGAGGAGGTGACATTGGTGAGGAAATGGTAATGGGGGAAGAAGCTGAGATTTGAGGAGAGGTTGAGGTGGTGACTGGGATAGAAACAGCTGGAGGAGGAGAGGAAGAGGCAGTCAATTCTTCTGCTAGGGTAGATACCTGAGGAGGAGTGACTTGTGTAGTCCTAGTGCCTGAAGCAAGTGGTGATGCAGCAGCCCTAATGGGGTTAATGATTTGCCTGTCCCATTTGCTGAATAGGGCACAGGTAAGCCTCTTGGATTCATTGATGAACATCCCACTAGAGGTCAGCAGCTCAGGGCACCTGGAGTGCAGGTAAACCCCTAATATTCTCCCAAAGCTTACACAGTTTTTGTTCAGTTTCTTCTTGATTAAGCTGAAAAAGATTGATCCCCAGTCTAAATGCTTCTTATCAACCAGTGATCCCATTAAGCAAAATTGATATCTTGATATAGTGTCATGGGCTGAGTGCTTTGCCAGAAGCACTTTGCCAACCACATCAGCCAGAAATTGGTATTCGATAGACAGATTCTTTTTGAACAGTTTATTATGGTTCACAGCAGTGTGACCCATTCTATCAAGCATAGAGGCATACTCTTCTCCAGATAAATCAATGGAGTCATCTCCAGAACTAAGGAGGAAAAATTCAGTTAGAAGGGCCAGGGACAATTGTACCTGAGTCCCTTTTATTGAGCCGATGACAGAATTCTCATTCTCATCTGTCGCGGTAAAACACCATTCTTTTATCTCTTCTGAAGCAATCTTCATTCGGGTGGTCATGATCTGAGATAACTGCTGTTCTCGAAAGAGGTTGAGAATGTCCTTGAATCGCTGATCACTTCCATCGAACGAATTCATATCAATATCAAAACCTCTATCGAATTTCATCTTTGGAATAGCAGCACTTGATCCAGCCATCTATACCTGCAACAATGAAACAAACACGACCAAGTGTAGAAGATTTGGAGGGAAAGAGAGAAAGTTACAGAGGGTATGAAAGCTTAAAAGACGAACGAAGGCCGAAGAAATGATTTTATATTAGGGTTCGACGGCGAAACAGAAAATCGTTGACCTCAGTTCGATGAAACTTCGAACTCAGCTCGACGATTTGGGCTACTAAAGGAATCTGAAGAGTCTCCAATAACGTCAAACTCCGTTCGACGATATTGTCGAGCATCGAGCTCCGCTCGACGACCGATGAACAGAAAGAATGGAAGCCTGGAGCTAACGGCGGCGCTGAACTCAGATCGACGATTCAGGAAACGTCGATCTGCGGTCGACAATTTCTGGAAAATCGTCGATCTCCGTTCGACGATTTCTGGGGAAACGTCGAGCACAGTTCAGAGACAAAACCTATTCTACAGACACAAAAAGAGATAAGTTTTTAGCCTAGTCTTGGTCTGTTTTTAGATTTACAAAACCTTGGAGTTTATTTTAAACTGCCTCCATCTAGCATTCCTAACTGATTGAGGAAGAAGTTCTGCTTCTTTTCATCCAAAGGCTTGGTGAAAATGTCTCCCCTTTGCAAATCAGTTGGGATGTATTCAAGTTCAATTTTGTTTTTCTCAACATTATCCCTTAGAAAATGATGTCTAATTTCTATGTGTTTTGTCCTACTATGGAGGACTGGATTTTGTGCAATGGAAATAGCACTGCTGTTATCACAAAATATTTTAGACTTCTCTAAGTTGTAACCATAGTCTAGGAGTTGGTTTTGTATCCACAAGATTTGTGAATAACAACTGCCTGCAGCCATATATTCAGCTTCAGCAGTTGAAGTTGACACAGATGTTTGTTTCTTACAGAACCAAGAGGTCTGTCACCAAGGAACAGACAAGTTCCACTAGTGCTTTTCCTGTCTATTCTGCATCCAGCATAATCAACATCTGAGAATCCAATTAAGTCAAATGCTGAATCTTTTGGATACCAGAGTCCTAGATTTGGACAGCTTTTAACATACCTAAGAATCCTCTTTACTAAAGTTAAGTGAGACTCTCTAGGGCTAACTTGGAATCTAGCACAAATGCATGTAGCAAACATTATATCTGGCCTGCTAGCTGTAAGGTACAGTAAAGAGCCAATCATTGCTCTATATGTTGTCTGATCAACTGGTTTCCCATGTTCATCAGCATCCAATACAACGTTGGTAGGCATGGGTGTTTTCATACATGATGCATCAGACATACCAAATTTCTTAACCAGCTCTTTTGCATACTTGGTTTGAGAAATAAATATGCCTTCAGCATGTTGTTTGACTTGCAATCCTAAGAAGAAGGATAGCTCACCCATGCTACTCATTTCAAATTTTGAATGCATTAGATTAGAGAATCTTCTGCACAAGTTTGAATCAGTAGACCCAAAAATAATATCATCTACATAAATCTGCACTAGTAGGGTGTGGGACTTATGGGTTCTAATAAAAAGAGTTTGGTCTACTCTCCCCCTAACAAAATCATTTTTCAGCAAAAAACATGCTAGGGTCTCATACCATGCTCTAGGAGCTTGCTTGAGACCATGTAATGCTTTGTATAGTTTAAAAACATAATCAGGATGGGTTAGAGAGATAAAACCTGGAGGTTGTCTGACATAGACTTCTTCTTTGATCTCCCCATTGAGAAAAGCACTCTTGACATCCATTTGATAGAATTTGAATCTCTTGTGAGTAGCATAAGCCAGAAAGATTCTTATGGCTTCTAATCTTGCAACTGGTGCAAAAGTCTGGTCATAGTCTATCCCTTCTTCCTGAGAGTACCCTTGAGTAACTAGCCTTGCGTTATTCCTTACAATGATTCTTTAATCATCTAGCTTATTTCTGAACACCCATTTGGTTCCAACAATGGGATGATCCTTTGGCTTAGGCACTAGTTCCCAAACTTTATTTCTTTCAAATTGATGCAACTCCTCTTGCATTGCAATGATCCAGTGTGGATCTTGTTCTACATCTTGAATGGTTTGAGGTTCAATTTGAGAGAGGAAGCAAGTGTGCATCAGGTTCTGGTTGACCTGATTTCTAGTTTGCACACCAGCTGAGATGTCTCCAATTACTTGAGAAATTGGATGATCTCTTGTTGTTATTAGATCAACAGGGGGTGTTGATGGTTCACCAACCTGTGTTGTTGTTTCCTCTTGTAGAACAAAAACTGGTTCTTCAAGAAGATTTTCTTCCTGATGGTGAGCAGCTTCTTCATCTTCACTACTATCATCCTTTTGTGTAACTTGTAATCTGTCCAAGTCTTCAGCTAGAGAGTGCACCTGCAAATGTTTTATGGTAGAAGTATTCTTCTCCTTGAAAGACATGTTAGCTTCATCAAAAGAAATGTGGACAGATTCTTATATTTTTAGAGTAGTTTTATTATAAACCCTATAGGCTTTACTGATCATGGAGTATCCCTGAAACACTCCTTCATCAGCTTTAGCTTGGAATTTTGCTAGATATTTCTTGTCATTATTATGAATGTAACAAGTGCAACCAAAAACCTTAAAATAGTCTACTTTAGGTTTCTTCCCTTTGAGCAATTCATAGGGATTCTTGCCCTTCAGTTTATGTATCAGACTTCTATTCAACACATAGTTGGAGGTGTTCACTGCCTCAGCCCAAAATGATAGAGGTAGGTGAGCATCTGCCAACAATGTAGTTGCAGATTCAATAAGGGTTCTATTTTTCCTTTCAACTACCCCATTTTGTTGAGGAGTTCTAGGAGCTGAGAAAGTATGCCTGATCCCTTCACTTTGACAGAACTCTTGCATGAGAAGAGAATCAAACTCTGTCCCAAGATCACTTCTGATCAGGGCAATATGAGTGTTGAACTCAGTCTGAATGCATTTGAGAAAATCTATCAAACATTTAAAGTTATCAGACTTCTTCCTCAGAAAGAATACCCATGTGAATCTTGAGAAGTCATCTACAACCACTAAAGTATAGGATTTCCCTCCTAAGCTTTGTACTGCAATGGGTCCAAAAAGATCCATGTGTAACAGATACAAAATCCTAGGTGAATCACTATTGTTAATTTATTTAAAACTACTTTTAGTTTGCTTGCCTAATTGACAAGCCTTACAGAGTCCTTCCCTCTTGTAGGGGCCAGAAGGCAGTCCTCTGACAAGGTTGTCCTTGGATAGCCTAGCAATGGTTCTAAGGTTAATGTGTCCTAGTCTTTTATGTCATAGAATATTAGGTCTAGATATGGAATTAAACAGACAAATATCTACCTTAGATGAATGGAAGTCTACTAAGTAAATGTTACCTTTCCTGTTACCTGTCAACACAGTTGTGTTGTCTTCTGACTTGATCTTGCATATTTCTTTGTTGAAAGTCACTTGATATCCTTCATCACACAGCTGACTAATGCTTATCAGGTTGTGCTTGAGTCCTTCAACATAGGCTACCTTCTTGAAGGTGACTGTTCCAATTTGAACTGCACCATACCCTTTTGTAGTTCCAAAATTTGAATCACCAAAAATTACTTTGGGTCCAAGCTTGGCTTTAAAGTATGTGAAGTTGTCCTTATTCCCTGTCATGTGCTTTGAGCACCCACTATCCAGATACCATAATTGGTTTGATGTTGGATAGGTCTTCACCTGCATAGATAAGAATTTACATATTTTTGACCCAATTTACCTTGGGCCTAGGTTGATAACCTTTAAATTCAGAAATGAAAGACATCCCAGGTTGACTCTTATAACCTTCAGGATGGTATCTCCTAGGAGGTACTATCCATTCAGTATAAGGGTTAAAGTTTTGGGATGAAGCATTTCTAGGATTGAATTGAGATTTACCTCTGAAGGAAGATTCAAAGCTCTGAACTGCGTTCGACGATCGTCGAGCTGAGTTCGACGATCTTGGGAAAAATCATCGAGCTCCATTCGAAGATTGACTATGAGAGAGTTCAGAGTTCAGGAAACGTTGAGCTGAGTTCGACGTTTCAGCCTGAGATCGCCGATCTCTGTTCGACGATCGTCGACCTCTGCTCGACGTTTTCTTTTGAACTTTCTTTTCCTTAGGTAGATCTGAATTTTTCCTAGCTACCTCTACAACACCCTTTCCTTTATCAGAAATAAATTTGATTGGGGTTGTTAATACTATGGGTTGGCTAGATGAAGCACCCAAACCCAGTGTACTATTTAATCTTGAGTTCACTGTGCTTGTGATGTCCATTAATTTGATACTTCTCCCATTAAGGGATTCTTCAAATTGCTTGGCCTTGGATAGTTCACTTTTTAGTGAAGCTATCTCCTCTCTATAGCATTGTAACTCTTCAGAGAGTTTGAGGTTCTCTGATTTTACAGTGCTATACTCAGATAGTTATTTTCTGAGGGAAGTGATTTCCTTCTCAAACTCCAACAGATCTAGGCATAGTACTTTAAACTCATGTTTAAAATCCTCAGAACTGAAATCAAATGAATTGATTACCTGATCTTCTTCTAGTTGAGCTTCTGAATCTGATTCTGACTCTTCTGGTTCTGAATCTGTTTGAGAGGCATTGAAAGCCATCATGCAGAATTTCTTTTCATCAGCATCATCCTCATCATCACTGGAGTTGGATGAGGCTTTAGAGTCCTCTTCAGTTTCACTCCATGTCTCAGCAACAAATCCCTTCCTTGTATGTTTCTTCCTGCTGGAGGAGGGTTTGTCTGAGCTGTTCTTACTGAAATCTTTCTCCTTTCTTCTTTCTCTTCTATCTTTCTTGTCCTTGTTCTTATTTTCTGGACAGTCAGGCACAATATGGCCTGGTTTCCTACAGCCAAAACATATAATTTCTTTATTGTTATTTGATTTATCATACCTTGGTTTATCATGACCCTTGTATGATCTCTTTCTGAAGTCTTTTCTGGCCATCTTGTAGAATCTTTTGGCCAGTAGACTTAGGAGCTCATCATTTCCTGTAGCTTTATCTTCAGGCTCCTCTTTTGCAGCTTTGAAGGCTATGGTCTTTTCTTTCCTTGTGACTGGAGAAGTAGCCTTTTGTTCTTCTTCTCTATTTTTAATGAGCAGCTCATAAGATTTGAGGTTGCCCAGGAGAGCTTCAGTGGTGATCTCATTTAGACTTCTGGAATCTTTGATTGGCCAGATTCTTGAATCCCAAGTGCTGGGGAAGCACATTAAGATTTTGTCATTCAGCTCAGTCAATGAGATTTCTTTATCCAGAGTCTTTAACTCATTGACAATCAGACTTAGTCTGTTGTACATGTCAGCCACTGATTCAGCTTCTCCCTTTTTTGAAATTCTCATATTGGCTTATCAGATGGGATCTCCTGTCTTTCCTTTCATCAACAGATCCTGAGACAATTTCAGAGAGCTTGTCCCAAATTCCTTTGGCTGAGTTGCAGTCAGCTACCTTCTGAAATATCTCATCAGACATTGTCTGAGCTAAGATGTTCATGGCCTTGGCATCTGCAGTCTTCCACTTCTTTATTTCAGCATCTGTTCCTGAAGGAGGTGGAACAGCATTTGTACTTGAGCTTGATGGTGGACTTGGGCACACTATCAAAACAGAATTAAATATGTCTTCATCAATAGAGTTCATGTAAAGTCTAATCCTTGCTTTCCAAAGTGCAAACTTGGATAGATTGCACACTGGAGGCCTGGTGCTTGCATAATCTTTGTTCTGTGCCATGTCTTTATATAAAATTAAATATAATGAAAATAACCCTCTTAAAAGATTGATCTTATCAAGGATCTTTTGGTTCAGGTGTTAGTCTGTATGAACAACCAACCTCCCTCTGATACCAATTGAAAGTAAGGGTAAGATCTATCTCAACTCTAAAGGGGGGTGAATAGAGTTTATTTAAAGTAAATTCACAATTTTAAACTTAGCAAAGCTTTTAAGATTTAATTTATATATAGGTGTAAGGTGCCTTGCTATAGAATTAAAAAGACAGTAAAAAGAAGAGCACAGCACACAACAAAGAAAACACACAAGCAAACCAGAAAACACAAGGAGCTATAGTGGTTCCCCAAAAACCTGGGTACATCCACTCTTCTACCACCCTTGGTAGGAATCCACTGCAGGAAGGGTTGATCAAGTGTCCTGACACCAATGAGCTTTTGACAAGGTGCTCAAAAACCAAACTAGATTTTTTAATAAGGTGTCTTGCCACCACTGAGTTTTGACAAGGCTCTCAGAACCAGACTCAGAACTTTTGAAGGGAGTTTTGAAAACCCTTTTACAGAGTGAAAGGAAAAGAAAAAGAAAGAGGGTGAAGGTGTCTTCTCTGTCTCAATCAAAGAGATAAGCACAAGTGGATTTGTATTGTCAAAGCTCCCCCTGAGATGTTGACTAGTTCAGGAGAGGAAGCTTTGCTTCAGGGTGATAGGTCTTCAGAAGCTTCAGATCTCCAGCATAAGATACTTTCAGCAGAGGCTGAAAGATGAGTTGTCTGGAGTCCTTTGGATGAAGCTGTGATCACTTTTTGAGTACACAAAATTATTCAGCTAATTCTGCTGGATTTATCACTTGAGTTTTCTTGTGTTGATCAGAGAATCCTGTGAATCACTTCTTCTTTTTCTTTCTTATCTGTATCAGTCTATGTATCTGTGTATCTTGTTACTTGAGAAAAGAAGAGAAGAAGATTTTTAATTCTCTAGAGATTCTATGTCCAAGATAGCCGTTAACCAGACATTAAATGCCTTCCAGAAAAGATTTTGTCTTCTAGAGGAAAGTCCAGTAAAACATTCTCTGAATAATTCCTTGAAGCTTGCTCCAGAATAAATGAAAACGGCTGGCAGATCTCTTGACATAAATGCTGAGATAATTTGAAACACATTCCAAAGTCTGACTGAATTTGAATCCTTAAGATCATCGATCTCTCAGGAAAAACGTCGATCTGAGCTCTACGATCGTCGACCTGAGCTCAGAGACTGGAAATGATCATCAGCCAGAAAACATCGAACTGAGCTCGAAGATTGTCGAACTGAGCTCAGCGACCTGGAGAATAAGTGAAGAAGGATCATCGACCTGAGCTAGAAGATCGTCGAATTGAGTTCGACGACTAAGCAAACTGACTGAAGGCGGATCGTCGATTTGAGCTCGAAGATCGTCGAACTGAGCTCGACAACTTAACTTAGTTGAGCTCAGAGAGCGTCGAACGGAGTTCGACGTTTCGTCGAACTGAGCTCGACGAAAAAAGTCTTAGACTTGGCTCTATTTCTAAAATCTTGGAATGGTCCTGGGGGCAGCTTCAAACCTAAGTTCTAAGCCCTAGACACATTCTAATGCTGACCTTTTCAACTATACATCTAGGTCAACCTGGTTTCCTAAGAAAAACATAGTGATCCTTACCCAAATTAGTAATAGGGTGTTCCAACAATAACGACCCTGCCCCTGGCACGGGGCAGCGGAATTCCTTCCCTACAAATAATTTTATTAACCCGCATATATATACGACAATCCACCACGGTTGTGCACAACAGCATTAACCAATACATAACACAAACGTCAGCACGATGGCCCGACGCTCCGTGCACTCAGGGCACCTTATTAGTGTACCAAAAAATCTAGGGTCCCACCATCAAATCATGGTCTCTCTACCTTACCGTCCAAAATGAGCATTTCTAGTCTTTACGGCTCGTAGGCCTAAGACTCTCGCTATAAGATCCTAACAGGGACTTAAGTACCCAAGGTTATACAACCATAACGCGGGTACAGATCCGCCTTGCCCGTTGCTCATCATCGTCAATCATCACACCGGACCGACACTGGTACAACATCTTCTTTCCCTTTCGCCACCAAGGCTTTTAGTTGTAGCACAATGGCCCAACAACACACAACATAGTACTCATGACCGCACGAGTTGAACAGCAAGTAGAAACACTCACATTTTCCTGGACTTTCTCCAGTACTTCCTGCTGCACCAAGCCACAGGTATTCATCAAGGGACTCCATACAAACAATCAATGAACACGGAGTCTTCTCCGATTACAAACAAAGCATCACCAATCCGTACTACTCACTTCCGGATGAGCTTCACATAGAATGCCTAACAGTACTACTCACTTCCGGTTCTAATGCAGTAAAGCAAGGGATGAACCATCGATCCCACGGCCGTGTTCCCCCTTTTTGGTGGAGGATTCCTATGCAAATACAGGAAAGAAGGATTTCACATTTACGAGTGGAAAATCATTACCCTTGTAGCACACTTTAGCACCATGATGAAATGTACACGGTTGGAAAGCCCTGCAATGCTCTTGCATCCGCGAATTCTAACTCGGCACTCGATTCGGACCACCGTAGCACCACCGGCGGCCAGATTCCTCTCCTTCTTCCTCCTCCTTCTCTCCCCTCTCTCTTCTCCTAAGAAATAGAAAGCTAAAGATGAAATGAGGAATAACTTCCCCATTCCCGTCCATAAACCATCAGGAGCCAAGTCAGGGCAATTGGATCGTAATTAATAAAAACGAATGGCCGAGATTAAATCTGAAAGTCATTTCAGATGGCCGAATGCGGCTTTGCACATGGCCGTGTTCCTGGTCGTGTGCCCTTTTCACACATGAAATCGTCGATCCAGAATAGGACAAGGGTTGAGACACGCCTGTGTCCAAGGTGACACGCCCGTGTCACCAAAACTGGCATGCCCGTGTCGGTGGGCGTGTCCCATAACTGCTCTTTGGAACCGACACGACCCTTAGTGGACACGGGTCCTGACACACCCGTGTCAGGAGTGACACGGCTATGTCGACCACGACATACCCGTGTCCCGAGCCGTGTACACGCCTCTCGACACAGCCCAGTTTCCATAGAAGGACACGGCATGTTGACACGCTTGTGTCAACTTTTTCACGCCCGTGTCAGCCCCCCTAACACACCTGTGACCTCCAGCCGTGAAATTTCCTGGGCTCCAGAACCCATAAAAACACTTCCCAACAATATAGTGTTTTTGGGGCATTACAATTCTCCCCCTCTTATAAGAATTTCGTCCTGAAATTCATTAAGAGCAAAACAAAATTATATATTATGCAAATATATACTATTGTTCATACACATGGTTATAACAATACTACAAAAATAGCTCGGGAAATTCAGTACGCATGGCTTGTTCCTGCTCACATGACAACTCCTCTCGGCCACAACTGTCCCATCGGACCTTGACCATCCCGACAGATTTATTTCATAGTTTTTTAACCGCCGTATCCTCGATCTGAATAGGCCTAACCTTCGTTATTAGCCTACTATCGACAGATACTCGATCCGCATCAACCAACTAAGATGGCTCTTTCACTGCTTTCCTTAATACCGAGACATGAAACATGTCATGCAAACCACTCAGTTCTGTTGAAAGCACTAACTGATAGGCTGCCTCACCCACACGCTCTACCACTTTAAACGGTCCCAGGTACCTCAGACTCAACTTTTTCAGACGTCGTATCCTGGAAAATGCCCTTGAAGGGTTTAATCGTTAGGTATACAAAATCACCCGCCGTAAACTCCCCGTTTCGGTGCTTGGCATTGTAGTACTTTGCTTTCCGGTCTTGATCCACCAACAATCTTTCTCGAATCAACCAAATAGTCGAGTTAGCATCATCCACTTATTTTTGCTTGTATAGCTTCGATTCGCTAGTCTCTGCCGAAGCCAAAGGGGTACGACACTTCCTACCGTATAAGGCCTAAAAGGGCGCCATCTGAATACTAGCTTGATAGCTATTATTGTAGGTGAACTCGATCATATATAGATGATCTTACCATCTCTTTCCGAAATCTAGTGCAAACATTCATAGCATATCCTCCAACGTCTTGTTGGTCCTTTCGGTCTGACAATTCGTCTGAGGATGAAATGTCGTACTGAAATGCAACTTCGTACCCAACAGTTGGTGAATTAGCCTCCAATCTCCGATGTGGAATGCCCCTCATGATCACTAACGATACTACGGGGCACATCGTGCAATCGTACAATGTTATCAACATACAACTTTGCCAACTTGTCAACAAAGTTGTCCTTCCGGTTCGGGATGAAGTGTGACACCTTAGTTAACCGATCCACAATCACCCAAACTGCATCATTACCGCGTTGCGGCCTCAGAAGCCCATGAACAAAATCCATCGAGATATCATCAAATTTCCATATAGGAATAGGCAACGACTTCAGAAGACCACCTGGCATTTGGCATTCAGCCTTTACCCAGGCATATGTTTTGCATTTCGCAACATAATGTGCTATATCTTTCTTCATTTCAGGCCACCATAATATTTTCTTCATATCCTTATACATCTTCATGCTCCCGGGGTGAATTGAATATTTTGTGAAGTGGGATTCATACATCAATTCTTCACGAATTTTACCCCTATTTGTGACGCACAAACGACCGTCTCTCCGCAAAAGGCTGCCCTCAAAAGAAAACTGAGAATCTGAACTCTCTGCTGCATACAATTGTAGACTTTCATCAAGTGTTGTTGCCTGCCGAACTCTATCCATAAGGTCACATTGTACCCCTGTCCAATTCAAACACGCCTTTGTAGTGGAATCCTTGTCAACACAAGAAATGTCTAAGACTTCTAGTTCTCGAATTAGGCTTTCATCATGCCTTATCAACCAATTAGCCCTTGTCGGAGTCCTACGACTCAAGTCATCCACGATGACATTCCCCTTACCGGGATTGTAGTGAATCTGAAAGGTGTAGTCTCCAAGAAACTCCATCAACCTTCTCTGTTGCATGTTGAGATCCTTTTGATCAAACAGATACTTCAGGCTCTTTTGGTCCGTGAATATATCCACTTTCACGCGATACAGATAATGACACCATCGTTTAAGTGCGAATATTACTGCCGCCAACTCCAAATCATGGACGGGGTAATTCCGTCCGTGCACTTTCAACTGGCGTGAGCAATATGCTATCATCTTCCCAAACTATAGAAGAACACAGCCTAATCCGCTCCCTAATGCATCACTATACACTTCAAAGCCGTCCAAACCACATGGCGTTGTCAAGATTGGCACCGTGGTCGACCAAATCTTTAGTTCTTCGAAAGCTTGTGTACATTCGGGCATCTAAACGAACTTCTGATCCTCCCTTGTCAGTGTGGTGAGATGCATGGCTATCCACGAGAAATTCTCTACGAAGCGCCTGTAGTAGCCCGCCAGTCCAAGAAAACTACTGACCTCCTCCATAGTAGTAAGAACAGGCCACTTCTGCATAGCAACAATCTTAGACAGATCCACTGCAATGCCCTCTCTACTAACCATATAACCAAGGAAAGCCACTGACGATAGTCAAAACTCACACTTAAAGAACTCGGCGTAGAGCTTGTTCTTCCTCATTGTGTGCACCACCACCCGCAAAGATTTGTATGATCTTCTTTAGTTTGGGAGTATACGAGGATATCATCAATAAAGACGATTACAAACATATCCAAGTATTCCCTAAACACCCGATGCCCTCTCTACAAACTATGTCTTTAGGATTGTTGTTTTGACCTTAGCGTATAGAGTAAAGGTTAACTAGTTAGGTCTAAGGCTTAGGACATAGGTTGGAAGCTTTCCCCAAGACCTCCTAGTTCAGATGAGAAGCCAAGAAGAAGAATTCAACTTGTCATCGAGCTCAGTTTGACAAAGCGTCGAACCCAGTTCGACTATCTGTGAGTTCATGTTGACAAAGCGTCGAACTCAGTTAGACGATCTCTGAGCTCAGATCAATGTTTTCTGTCTTAAACTAATTCAAATATCTCTGAGCTCAGTTCGACGATAGTTGAGCTTAGATCGACAATTATCTTTTGAGATCGACGATTTTTGGAAGTTTGTCAGCTTGTTAAGCATTTCAAATGTATTCAAGTCAGAGCAGTTATTGCAGAAGATTTCTAGCCGTTATAATAAATCTGGAGAAAGTTTCAAAGAAACAAAGAAGGAATGTTTTTAGTTTCTTTCCTTCAGAGACAGTTGACATTTAAGGAAAGTTTTTAAGACTTCGCTAATGGCTATCAAGAAGTTTTGACAACTAGATTTCTCATTATCATTCAGAGAGAATAAGAATACACACAGCAATATACATAGAATAAATACACATAGCAATATACACAGAACAAATACACACAGCAATATACACAGAACAAATACACACAACAAGAAAAAGAAGATCAAGAACTTAGAAAACAGAACAAGTTTTCTTTTCTGATTCCTGCTGACTAAAAAGTCTTCATCATTCTCACTCAAGACAACACATATTTCAGTTCTTACTGGAATCATCTTCTGCTGGAGCATTCTTTCTACTGAAGACCTATCACCCTTGCAAAGCTTACAGTTCCTGAACTCTTGCTAATCTCAGGGGGAGCTTTGACAACATCTCATCCACTTGTGCTTCTCTTTGACTGTTGACAGAGAAGACAACTTCACCATTTTTCTTTTTCCTTTCCTGTAAAAGGGTTTTTAAACTCCCTTCAAAAGTTTTGCTTTGGTTTCTGAGACCTGATCAAAACTTAGTGGTGGCAAGACACCTGATCAAAAAATCTTGTTTGGTTTTTGAACACCTAATCAAAAGCTCATTGGTTCCCAAGACACCTGATCAACTCATCCTTCAGTGGATTCCTACCAAGGGTGGTAGAAGAGTGGATGTACCCAGGTTTTGGGGAACCACTATAGCTCCTTGTGTCTTCTGGTTGTTTGCTATCTTTTTGCTGTGTGCTGTGGATGTGCTCTTTTGTTTGTTATATTTTTTATTTCTGTCAAGCACTCTACACTAACTAAACTAAGTCTTCCACTGCTAGAAAAATTTTCATATTTGCAAAATTATTTTAATACACTCTATTCACCCCCCTCTAGGGTGAAGGATTGATCTTACACTCACTTTCAATTGGTATTAGAGGCAGGTTGGTTGCTCAGCCAGTTTGGTTGTTCATACAGGCTAACACCTGAACCAAAAGATCTCTTAAGATCCATCTTTAATAGAGGGGTTTTTTATATTATATTTATTTTAATCTAAATCCATGGCACAGAACAAAGATTATGCTAGCACCAGACCTCCAGTGTGCAATCTCTCCAAGTTTGCACTTTGGAAGGCAAGGATCAGATTATACATGAATTCTACTAATGAAGATATCTTTAATTCTGTTTTGACAGATTGCCCAAAGCCACCTACAAGCACAAGTACAAATGCCGTTCCACCTTCTTCAGGAACAGATGCTGATATAAAGAAATGGAAGGTTGTTGATGCTAAAGCTATGAACATCCTAGCTCAGACAATGTCTTATGATATCTTCCAAAAGATAGCTGAATGCAACTCAGCTAAAGAGATTTGGGACAAGCTATCTGAGCTTGTGTCAGGATCAGCTTATTAGAGAAAAGATAGGAGATCTCATCTCATCACTCAGTATGAGAATTTCAAGAAAGCAAAAAGTGAATCAGTAGCTGACATGTACAACAGATTAAGTCTGATTGTTAGTGAACTCAAGACCTTGGACAAGGAGATATCTCTCATAGAGATAAATGACAAAATCCTAATGTGCTTCCCCAGCACTTGGGATTCAAGGATCTGGCCCATCAAGGATGTCAGAAGTCTGAATGAGATCACTACAGAAGCTCTATTGGGCAAGCTCAAATCCTATGAGCAGCTCATCAAGAACAGAGAAGAATAGCAAAAGACAACTTCTCCAGCAGTCAGGAAGGAGAAGTCAATTGCTTTCAATGCAATAGAAGAACAGCCTGAGGACAAAGTCACAAGCAATGAAGAACTAATGAGCCTCCTAGCCAAGAGGTTCTACAAAATGGCCAGGAAGGACTTCAGAAAAAGGTCTTCCAGAGTTCAAGAAAAGCCAAGGTATGATAAATCAAATAATAAAGAGATTAATTGTTTATGGTTGCAGGAAGCCAGGCCACATACTGCCTGATTGTCCAGAAAGTCAAAACAAGGACAAGAAGGACAAGAGAGAAAAGAGAAAAGATAAAGACTCTAGAAGAAATCACTATGACAGATCCTCTTCCAGCAAGAACAAACACACAAGGAAGGGATTTGTTGCTGAAACATGGAGTGCAATAGAAGAAGAATCTGATGCATCATCAAGCTCAAGTGATGATGAAGATGATGCACAAGAAAATGAATTTGCATGATGGCAATCAATGCATCTCAGAACAACACAGATTCAGAACATGAATCTGAATCTGAATCTAAACCAGAGCTAGAAGAAGATCAGGTAATTGATTCATTTGATTTTAATTCTGAGGACTTCAAGTCTGAATTTAAAGCACTGTGTTTAGATCTACTCAATTCTGAGAAAGAAATTATCTCTCTCAGAAATTAGTTATCTGAATACAGTACCTTAAGTCCAGATAACCTCAAACTCTCAGATGAGTTAGAATGTTGTACGGAGCAGATAGCTTCACTAAAAAGTGAACTATCTGAGGACAAGAAGTTTGAAGAAACCTTCAATGGGAGAAGAATCAAACTGATGGACATCACAAGTACAGTGAACTCAAAACTCAATAGTACACTGGGCTTGGGTGCTTCATCCAGCCAAGCTATTGTGTTAACAACTCCCATTAAATTTATTTCTGATAAAGGAAAAGGAGTTGTGGAGGTAGCTAGAAAAATTCTGATCTACCCAATAAGAACAAAGTTCAACAGAAATCATCGAACAGAGCTCGACGATCTTCGAACAGAGCTCGACATTCTTCGAACGGAGCTCAGCGATTTCATGCTGGATCGCCGAACTCAGGCCGACGATCTCTGATCTCTGAATACAGGCCAGATCAATCGCTGAACGGAGCTCGACGATCTGACCCAAGATCGTCGAACTCAGCTCCACAATCGTCGTACAGAGCTCAGAGATACGACCTGTTCTCAAGAGGTATGTCAAAAATTAATTCTAGATATCCTACATCTCAAGGGTTCAACCCTTATACTAAATGGATATTTCCTCCTAGGAGATATAATCCTAAAGGATATAAGAGTCAACCAGAGATGTCTTTCATTTCTGATTTCAAAGGTTATCAAGCTAGACCCAAGGTAAACTGGGTCAAAAACAAATGAACTGTTATTTGTGCAGGTGAAGACCTATCCAACCATGGACCAGCATTAGTATCTCGATAGTGGATGCTCCAAGCACATGACTGGAAGCAAGGATAACCTAATATCCTTCAAGGCTAAACATGGACCCAAAGTCATGTTTGGAGATTCAAACTTTGGACAGACCAAGGGATATGGTGCAGTCCAAATAGGATCAGTAACATTCAAGAAGGTAGCATATGTGGAAGGACTTAAGCACAATCTAATCAGTATCAGTCAGCTATATGATGAAGGCTACCAGGTTACATTCATTAAGTCTTCATGCATCATCAAATCAGAAGACAACACATCTGTGTTGACAGGTAACAGAAGAGGTAACATCTATCTAGTAGATTTTCATTCAACCAAGGTTGATATCTGTTTATTTAATTCTCTTAGCAAACCTAATGAATTATTGCATAATAGATTAGGACATTTCAACCTTAAAACCATTGTTAGACTATCCAAGGACAACCTTGTTAGAGGACTACCTTCTGGCCCCTACAAGAAGGAAGGACTCTGCAGGTCTTGTCAATTGGGAAAACAAACTAAAAATAGCTTTAAGTCACTTAATAAGAGTGATTCACCTAGGATTTTGTACTTATTACATATGGATTTGTTTGGACCCATTACTGTACAAAGCCTAGGAAGGAAATATTATACTTTAGTAGTTGTAGATGACTTCTCTAGATTCACATGGGTGTTCTTTCTGAGGAAGAAGTCTGATAACTTCAAATGTTTGACAGAGTTTCTCAAATGTATATAGATTGAGTTCAATACTCACATAGCCCTGATCAGAAGTGATCATGGGACAGAGTTTGATTCTCTTCTTATGCAAGAGTTCTGTCAGAAGGAAGGGATCAGGCACACTTTCTTAGCTCCTAGAAATCCTCAACAAAATGTGGTAGCTTAAAGGAAGAATAGAACCCTTATTGAATTTGCTGCAACATTGTTGACAGATGCTCACCTCCCTCTATCCTTTTGGGCAGAGGCTGTGAACACTTCAAACTATGTTTTGAATAGGAGTTTGATACATAAGCTAAAGGGCATGACTCCCAATGAATTACTCAAAGGGAAGAAACCTAAAGTTGATTATCTTAAAATTTTTGGTTGTATTTGCTACATTCATAACAATAACAAGAAATACTTAGCAAAATTTGAAGCCAAAGTTGATGAATGAGTGTTTCTGGGATACTCCATGATCAGTAAGTTTTATAGGGTTTATAATAAATCATCTCATAAAATTGAAGAAATAGTGCATGTCTCTTTTGATGAAATTAATATATCTTACAAGGAGAAGAGCACTTCTACCATAGACCCTTTGCAGGTACATTCACTATCAGAGAATTTGGACAAGCTAAATATCATTGAAAAATATCCATCACCTTTATCCACTCAACAAGAAACTGAAAGCAGTGAAAATGAAGATGACATTAAGATTTTAGCAAGTCATGGTGACAATCCAAATGAAGAGCCAGTTGTTGTTCCACAAGAGGAAATAACAACACAGGTTGGTGAACAATCAACACCCATTGTTGATTTAGTAACATCAAGAGACTATCCAATCTCCCAAGTGATTGGAGACATCTCAACTGTTGTGCAAACCCGAAACAGATTCAATCAAAATCTGATGTACACTTACTTTCTTTCTCAAATTGAGCCTCAATGCATACAAGATGCAGAACAAGATCCAAACTGGATTATTGCAATGCAAGAGGAATTAAATAAATTTGAAAGAAACAAAGTTTGGGAGCTAGTGCCAAAGCCAAAGAATCATCCCATTATTGGAACAAAATGGGTATTCAGAAATAAGTTAGATGATCAAGGAGTTATAGTAAGAAACAAGGCAAGGCTAGTTGCTCAAGGATATTCTCAAGAAGAAGGCATAGACTATGACCAAACCTTTGCACCAGTTGCAAGGTTTGAGGCCATAAGAATCTTCCTAGCATATGCAGCTCACAAGAAGTTCAAAGTATATCAAATGGATGTCAAAAGTGCATTCCTCAATGGTGATATCAAGGAAGAAGTTTATGTAAAACAGCCTCCAGGTTTTATCTCTCTAACTCACCCTTATTTTGTTTATGAATTGCATAAAGCATTATATGGTCTCAAACAAGCTCCTAGAGCATGGTATGAGACCCTAGCTTGCTTTCTCTTGGAAAATGATTTTAAAAGGGGTAGAGTAGACCAAACTCTTTTTATTAGAACTCATAAGTCCCATATCCTACTAGTACAAATATATGTAGATGATATAATTTTTGGCTCTACTGATTCAAATTTGTACAAAAGGTTCTCCAACCTAATGCATTCCAAATTTGAAATGAGTAGCATGGGTGAGCTATCCTTCTTTCTAGGATTGCAAGTAAAACAACATACTGATGGCATCTTTATTTCTCAAACCAAGTATGCAAAAGAATTGGTTAAGAAATTTGGTATGTTTGATGCATCCTCTATGAAAACACCCATGCCTACTAATGTTGTATTAGATGCCGATGAACATGGGAAACCAGTTGATCAGACCACATATAGAGCAATGATTGGCTCCTTATTGTATCTTACAGCTAGTAGACTTGATATTATGTTTGCTACATGCATATGTGCTAGATTCCAAGTCAGCCCTAGAGAGTCACACCTCACATTAGTAAAGAGGATTCTTAGGTATGTGAAAAGTTTTCCAAATCTAGGTCTCTGGTATCCAGCTGATTCAGGATTTGATTTAATTGGATTTTCTGATGCTGATTATGTTGGATGTAGAGTAGACAGGAAAAGCACTAGTGGAACTTGTCAGTTTCTTGGTGACAGACTTGTCTCCTGGTTTTGTAAGAAACAAACATCTGTGTCCACATCAACTGCTGAAGCTGAATATATGGCAGCAGGTAGTTGTTGCTCACAGATATTGTGGATTCAAAATCAGCTCCTTGACTATGGCTACAACTTAGAGAAGTCCAAAATATTTTGTGATAACACTAGTGCTATTTCAATAGCTCAAAATCAAGTCCTCCATAGTAGGACAAAACACATAGAGATTAGGCATCATTTCTTAAGGGATAATGTAGAGATAAATAAAATTGAATCGGAATACATCTTAACTGATTTACAAAGGGAAGATATTTTCACCAAACCCTTAGATGAAAAGAAATATACTTTCTTCCTTAATCAGTTAGGAATGTTAGATGGAGGAAGTCTTAATTAAGTTCCAAGATCTTTAAACCTAAAAAGAGACAGAGACTAGGTTAAAAATTTGCATTTTCTAGTTTCTATAGGTTTTCTCTGTCTCTGAACTACGCTCGATGATTCTCCTGAAGATCGTCGAACAGAGCTCGTCGTTTCTAGATAGTATTCAACTATCTTTCCTTCTCCGTCGAACGGAGATCGACGATGTTAGGAATCGTCGAACGAAGCTCGGCGTTTTTCCAGATAGTGCTAAACTATCCTTCTCGATCAGCGATCTCAATTATTGTCGAACGAAGATCGAAAATGTTAAATATCGTCGAACGGATATCGATGATATTGAGACCTTTCAGTTTCCCCTAGAGTCGTAGATCGTCAAACTGAGCTCAACGTTCTTTCCTTTTTGGTGTCGAACCCTGATATAAAATCATTTTTTCAGGCATCGTTCTCCTTTGCGCTTTCATACCTTCTGCAAGAACTTTCTTTCCCTCCAAACTTTTCTACACTTGATCGTATTTGTTTTTGCAGGAACTATGTCGGTCTCAGTCGCTGTACTAGCTGCAATGAAGTTCGATACTGGTTTCGATATTGACATGGAATCTTTTGAAGGAACTGATTAGATGTTCAAGGATATTCTTGAACTTTTCAAGGAGCAACAACTTGTGAACCTCATGACCACTAGAATCAAGCTAGCAGCAGATGAGATTAAAGAATGGGTCTATACTGCCCACAATCTGGATCAAAACACAATTATTGGAACCATCTCAAGGACACAGGTATCCCTAACCCCAGCCATTCTTACAGAGATTTTTGGATTGAGTACTGGAAATGATAGCAAAGAACTATCAGGGGTAGAATTTACTGAAATGTTAGATAGAATGGGTCATAATTCTGAGAACCCTAATAAGTTGCTGAAGAAAAATCTATCTATGGAGTATAGATTTCTAGCAGATGTTGTAGGCAAAGTGATATTGGCCAAACATTCAGCCCATGATACAATATCTAGACATCAATTTTGTCTAATGGCTGCGATTGTAGATAAGAAGAACCTGGATTGGGGAGCCATTTTCTTTGACTTGATTAAGAAAAAGATCTCTAAAAATTTTGTGAATTTTGGAAGAATTTTGGGCCTATTCCTGTAGAATAGGTGCCCTCAGTTGTTAGTGTTCAATGGGATGCACATCAATGCATCAAAAAGGCTTTCTTCAGCTCTATTTGGCAAGTGGGAGAGACAAATTGTCAAACCCAGCAGGGCTCCTGCAGCAAAAGTTTCTTCAGGCACAAGTACTGAATCAGTCACTCCTCCTCAGTCCACTTCCCCAGCAGAAGTGTTGTCATCCCCTTCCATATCCTCTACTCCTTCTCCACATCCAATTACATCTTCCATACCTTCATCTCAAATAGCTTCTTCACCTCCTCAAGCCACTTTTCAAGAAGTTTTCCATCCACTACATTACTTCTCATCCATTGATTTAGAATCATCCTCCCATCTTCCATCATTCAACCTTTTAGATGATTCTTTCATGGATGATTCCCCTTCTTCACCTCAAGATATTCCATCCACCTCATCATCCTTTCAACAAATTCTACATGACATCATATCTCAAAAAACCTTTTCCCCTTACCATCTCCTCATTTCTACCGACAGTCACCATCCCAGCTCCATCCATAACAGCCATCCCCATCTCTCAACCTTCCATACCACTTCACCCTGCATCAATTCCATCCATCTCTACAGCCCCTCCTTCTACCTCTACTCAAGTTAATCTTGAGCACGTAGATCTTCTTCCTCTGGCAGATAGATTGTATGAGTTGTTGGCACCCAAGCTAACTCTCTTACTGGATTCAACCTTGGCTCCCTTAGTCAAGACTTTGAATGAGTTATCTGTTAGAATATCTTCTTCCTTCTCCCATCAGGCAATCCCTTCTTCAGGGGGCCTAGATTTAGTTGTCACTGAAACTAGGCAGGGGGAGATGCCTTATGAAGAAGTGCTGCCCTCAGATAATTTTGTTTCAGAAATGCAGATATCAGAAGTTCTAGTTTCAGAAAGTCCAGCTTCAGAGCAAGTTTCAGTTCCAGCTTCAGCTCTAGCTCCAACCATCAGTCCTGTAGTAGATATACCTTCTTTATTATCCTTATTTGATTCTCTTTATAGTTATTGTCCTCCATCACCTCTCCCTGTTGAAGATCTAACCAAGGCTATAGTTCCCTTCTCCTGCTGTGATCCAACCCTGATAGAGATGTATATAAATTCTGTTAAATCTGTGGAAAGTATTTCTGTGGTTTTTGATGCTGCTGCTGCTGCTGCTGATGTTACTTTTTCAGAGGCTATTATAGAGCCAGTTGAGCCAGTTTGTTAAGCTCCTGAGCCTATTGTTTCAGATGTTGTTGTTCCTGTTGTTTCAATTGCTGATGTTGTTATTCCTGCTCTTCCTGCTCCAGCTCCTGTTATCTCTAAAGAAATATTAAAGGAAATTAATGTTTTATATGATGAGCCTCTGAGTTCTGATGATGATGATGATGAATTTAGAACTGACTCTGATGATTCATCTACAACTATTGCATAGAAGAGGAAAGCTAGAAGTAAAGCTATAAAAAGAGTTCAATTGTCCAAGACTACTTCTGATCATGACATTCCATATTATATTCTGCACAGCTGCCCTATAACTGAGCACTGGATGCAATTCTTGAAAAACAAGTTGAATTCCATGAGGAAGAAAAGAAAATATGACCAAGGAACTTCTCACTATAATCCTCCTCCTCCTCCTCCTTCTCCAAGTGCAGGATCTGGTGAAAACTCAGCTCATCAATCCTCACATGCTTCATCTCAAAGATCCTCTCATTTTCAAGGAAGATCTCAATCCAGAGGATATCAACAAAGAGGCAATCAGTCAAGAGGAAGTCAGTACAGAGGCAATCAAAGAGATTATCAAGTTTATTCCAGAGGACAGTCCAGACATCAACCTTATTAAAGGAAAGGACAAAGCCCAAGTGATTCCACTTCTTGTCCTTTTTACTTATAAGCTCAAAGAAGGATTTCATACAAAAGCTCCTCCCACTGACACCATCAATAAGTATGAGCCACCCATTCCTTTTGTTGACCCAGAGAATAACCCAGTCTCTTGGATAGCCAGACTAAAACAAATGGATGCTCTAGATCAAATTAAGAAAGCAAGCGAAAAAGGCCAAGATACTTCCAATATCTCTACTCTATCAGATCAAAGAAGATAAGAACTTGAAAGATACAGCTCCAAGAAATTCTTCAATACTGAGAAGTACATGCAGCTACATCCTGAAGCTATAGTTCCTAGAAACAGAAGCCAGAAGACTCTTGGTGCTGCTGATGACTTCAGATCAAAGAAAAATTAAGAAAATCCAAAAAGAGAAATCATTTTCAAGAAAAGAACTGATGATAAGCATTAATCTAGGTGTAAGCTGAAAACTCTTTTATATCTCTGCTGAACGATTTGCTGCGATATAATTTTATTTCTGTGGTTCTGCAATGCTTTTTTGTATTTCTATTTCTATTGTTGTTTTTATTTCATATAACTCATGTAAATAGAAATCCTAACCCAAATTGGGGGAGATTGTTGGAACACCCTATTACTAATTTGGGTCAGGATCATAATGTCTATAGGATTGTTTCTTTGACCTTATTGTATAGAGTAAAGGTCAACTAGTTAGGTCTAAGGCTTAGGACTTAGGTTGAAAGCTTTCCCCAAGACCTCCTAGTTATGATGAGAAGCCAAGAAGAAGAATTCAACTTGTCGTCGAGCTCAGATCGACGAAGCGTCGAACCTAGTTTGACTATCTGTGAGTTCAGGTTGACAAAGCGTCGAACTCAGTTCGACGATCTCTGAGCTCGGATCGACGTTTTCTGTCTTAGACTAATTCCAATATCTCTGAGCTCAGTTCGACGATAGTTGAGCTCAGATCGACGATTATCTTTTGAGATCGACGATTTCTGGAAGTTTGTCAATTTTTTAAGCATTTCAAATCTTTTCAAGTCAGAGCACTTATTGCAGAAGATTTCTAGCCGTTATAATAAATTTGGAGCAAGTTTCAAGAAAACAAAGAAGGAATGTTTTTAGTTTCTTTCCTTCAGAGGCAGTTCATATTTAAGGAAAGTTTTTATGACTTTGCTAACGGCTATCAAGAAGTTTTGACAACCGGATTTCTAATTATCATTCAGAGAGAACAAGAATACACACAGCAATATACACAGAACAAATACACACAGCAATATACACAGAACAAATACACACAGTAATATACACAGAACAAATACACACAGCAAGAAAAAGAAGATCAAGAACTCAGAAAACAGAACAAGTTTTCTTTTCTGATTCCTGCTGATAAAAAAGTCTTCATTATTCTCACTCCAGACAACACATATTTCAGTTCTTACTGGAATCATCTTCTGCTGGAGCATTCTTTCTACTGAAGACCTATCACCCATGCAAAGCTTCCAGTTCCTGAACTCTTGCTAATCTCAGGGGGAGCTTTTACAACATCTCATCCACTTGTGCTTCTCTTTTACTGTTTACAGAGAAGACAACTTCAACATTTTTCTTTTTTCCTTTCCTTTAAAAGGGTTTTTAAACTCCCTACAAAAGTTTTGCTTTGGTTTCTGAGACCTGATTAAAACTCAGTGGTGGCAAGACACCTGATTAAAAAAGCTGATTTGGTTTTTGAGCACCTAATCAAAAGCTCATTGGTGACCAGGACACCTGATCAACTTATCCTGCAGTGGATTCCTACTAAGGGTGGTAGAAGAGTGGATATACCCAGGTTTTGGGGAACCACTATAGCTCCTTGTGTATTCTGGTTGTTTGCTATCTTTTTGCTATGTGCTGTGGATGTGCTCTTTTGTTTGTTATATTTTTAATTTCTGTCAAGCACTCTACACTAACTAAACTAAGTCTTCCACTACTAGAAAAATTTTCATATTTGCAAAATTATTTTAATACACTCTATTCACCCCCCTCTAGAGTGAAGGATTGATCTTACACTCATTTTCACTGACTTCAAATCCAACTTGGAGTATACATTCGTGCCATCTAATTGGTCAAACAAGTCGTCAATCCATGGAATCGGATATTTGTTCTTTTTCGTTAGCTTGTTTAGTTCTCTGTAGTCAATACATAGATGCAAGCTACCGTCCTTCTTCACAAAGAGAATTGGCGCGCACCATGGTGATTCACTTGGACAAATGTAGCCTTGTTCTAGTAGTTCCTGTAACTGAACCTTAAAATCCTCCATTTCCTTTGGCTCTACTCGATATGGCGAGCGGGCCACATGATTCGCACCTGGTACCAACTCGATAGCGTAGTCGATCTCCCTTTGGGGTGGTAATCCTGTAAGATCTTTCAGAAACACATCAGCAAACTCTGATACAATCAGCACCTCTCTAATACTGGCCTTAGGCTCCACAACCTCTATAAGTGTGAAGAATAACTCCACACCCTTCCGAACTTCCTTAATGACTTGGAGAGCAGATAACAGTATCTTACTCGTCCCTCGCATGCCATTGAACTTAGTCTTTTGTTCGGTATCTTGACCCAGTGTAACCTCTTTGGAAGTGGAATTTATACTGACATGCTGCTCTGAAATCCAGTCCATACTAAAGATAATATCAAACTCAAATATCGGTAGCACTGATGCGTTCACATGGGAAATCCCGACTTCCTATCTTTACTTCCACACTACACGACTTATCCGCTCACAACACACATCCGTTAAGTAGGAGCACCTTAATACTGTCTGTCGTGGTCTGTGCAGGTACCCCGATTCCAAAGACAAATTCTTCAGACAGAAACAAATGTGAGGCACCTATATCGAACAAGGCTCTTGCCGAATGGTCCCGTATAAGGACAAAACCTATATTACCAAAACTAAAACAAGCACAGTACAAGGCACAAGATAAAACTACAAACTACCCGGTTCCAGACTTCTTCGGATGCGATGTCTTGAACTCTTGCTTTGTCACTGCCAAGTTCCTCTTGCCCTGTGTCTTCTTCAAGTCCTTCTCCAAAGACCTAGCCGTACTGACCAATGCTTGAAATCCTTGGCTCACAGAACTCGAGAGCAAAAACCTTAGCTCATCTCGCAGTCCTTCATAGAACCTACTGGTCTTACGCTCCTCTTCGGCAAAGATAGATCCTGTATAACATCTCAGATGTGTAAACTAATGGAGATAGTCATCCACGCTCTTTTCTCCTTGCGTCAGCCGTTAAAACTCCAATTCCATACCAATCCTTTGCGGCATCAGCAAATTCTTTGCCAAGAACAACTGAGAGAACTCCACCATCGAGATCTAAGTTAATTGCCTGCCTGCCAAGTGATGTAGTTCGACCTCATCCCACCATAGCCGAGCCTCTCCCTCAAGCAGTAAAGTGGCTAACGTTACCTTTTGTTCCTCGTCAACCCTGATTGCTATCAAGATCCTTCTTATCCTTGAGATTCAATCCTCCGCCTGGTCCGGCAAACCGGTCCCATCAAACGTTGGAGGATTGAAGCTCATGAACCGCTTCAGTTGTTGATTTATTACTCGGAGACCAACCACAACTTCTACCAGTTCTTTCCTTAGCCTAGCCTAATTTGGCACTGCTGCAGGCCTCGCCTATCCAGCCTGGTGAGCATTCATCACAGCAAGTACCGTCTCCATAATCATACGAAAAGTTTCAGCAGAAGGAGGAGGCGTGGGCACCTCCGCTGGTGCCGCACTCTCCTCAGAATGTTGGGGGTTCTGACTGTCCTGCATGACTTCTAGTCGCCTCTATGTGTGAGAAACACAACTTAGCAACTAAACAAAATGACAATCTTACAAAAAGGAATACTCAAATTTAGCAAACAAGTGTATCTTTATTCCTAATTATACATTCTGTAGTTCATTTTGTGCTATAACGACAGCACTTACACGTGCTTGCCACCTCTCAAAAGAATTTGCCCGCGAAATTGAAAGAGAAAGACCTACAAGATGATACAAAATTGTAACATCCCTACCCATTACATGGGATATAGTAGAAGGTCCGGCCAGGGCCCCACACCATATTCCACAAGCAGGCGGAGAGGTCACTTTATAATATCAAAACTACCAATGATTCCTAACACAGAGCATTCTAGTGGAAGCTTCATGATTGAAAACTTTGAACTCAAGAACAATAACAAAAATGTACACTACTAATAATTAGGAATGTATACAACCTAATACACAAGGTACATGGCCTTATGTCCTTACAAGTTTCTCTTAACAGGAGTGTGGTTTACAAACATCGGCACGTAGGCCGGCCACACATGAAAAAGAGTAAAGCAAAGTAAAGCCTTCTAGCGGAAGCAGCGTAACCAGGGCTTCAGCCCGGTATTTCCCGCTTGGGCCAGCTCCACCTGCACGAAACAATCCACTAAGCGGCGGCAAAAAGGGCAACAGTCAGCATCCAGCTGACCAATTATAACGACCCTTCCGCTAGCACGGGGCAGCGGAATTCCTTCCCTGCAAAGCATTTTATTAACCCACATATGTATACTACAATCCACCACAGTTATGCACAATTGCACAAGCCAATACATAACAGAAACGTAGGCGCGACGGCTCGATGCTCCGTGCACTCAGGGCACCTTATTTGTGTACCGAAAAATCCAGGGTCCAACTACCGATTCAAGGTCTCTTTACATTATGGTCCAAAATGAGCATTCCTAGTCTTTACGGCTCGCAGGCCTAAGACTCTCGCTATGAAATCCTAATAGAGACTTAAGCACCCAAGGTTAGACAACCGTAACGCGGGTATAGATCCTCCTTGCTCGTTGCTCATCATCGTCAGTCGTCACACCGGACTGACGCGGGTACAACATCTCCTTGCCCGTTCTCTACCAAGGATTTTAGTTGTAGCACAACGACCCAACAACACACAATATAGTACTCATGACCGCACGAGTTGAACACCAAGTATCAACTCTCATATTTTCCTGGACTTCCTCCAGTACTTCCTGCTGCACCAAGCCACGGGTATTCATCATGGGACTTCATACAAATAATCAATGAACACGGAGTCTTCTCCGATTGCAAACAAAGCATCACCAATCCGTACTACTCACTTGCGGATGGGCTTCACACAAAATGCCTAACTGTACTACTAACTTCCGGTTCTAATGCAACAATGCAAGGGATGAACCACCGATCCCACGAGAATCACTTCGTGTTCCACCTTTTTGGTGGAGGATTCCTATGAAAATGAAGGAAAGAAGGACTTCACATGTCCGAGTGGAAATCGTTACCCTTATAGCACGATTTAGTGCCATGAAGAAAAGTACACGGTTGGAAAGAACCGCAACGCTCTTGCCTCCATGAATATGAACTGGGCACGCGATTTGGACCACCGTAGCACCACCGGCGGTCGGATTCCTCTCCTTCTTCCTCCTCTTGCTCTCCCCTCTCTCTTCTCCTTAGAAAGATAAATCCAAAGATGAAATAAGGAATAACTTCCCCATTCCCGTCCATAAACCTTCAGGAGGCATGTCAGGGCCGTTGGATTGTAATTAATAAAAACGAACGGCCGAGATTAACTCTGAAAGTCATTTCAGATGGCCAAACACGGCTTTGCACACGGCCGTGTGCCTGGCCGTGTGCCCTGTTCGCACACGAAATCGTCGATCCAGAACAGGACACGGGTTGAGACACGCCCGTGTCCAAGGTGACACGCTCGTGTCGCCAAAACTGGCTTGCCCGTGTTGATGGGGGTGTTCCACAACTGCTCTTTGGAACTGACACGACCCTTAGTGGACAAGGGTCTTGACACACCCGTGTCAGGAGTGACACGGCCGTGTCGACCACGACATACCCGTGTCCCAAGCCGTGTACATGCCTCTCGAAACAACCAAGTTTCTAGAGAAGGACACGACATATTGACATACCAGTGTCAACTTTGTCACGCCCGTGTCATCCCCCCTGACACGCTTGTGACCTCCAGCCGTGAAATTCCCAGGGCTCCAGAACCCATAAAAACACTTCCCAACACTATAGTGTTTTTGGAGCATTACACGCCGTGCAGGGATAACTACAGACGCTCAGGAAAGAACCTACTTCTAACATTTATTATGAAATTCTCAAGTTTATCTTAAAGAAAACATGTTTTAGTTAAGTTTGACGGTTGTATCCCTCGGCTCGGTGGATCAACTAGTCCACGGATGAAAATATAATTATACGCTCCGAAAAATACTTCATTTACATCTATTAATACCCTATATGAGCATGAACAACCACATTTGACAACTCAGGATATGTATATCTCTAGATTTAGTATAAGTAGGAAAAAAGCTTTTACGTTCGTTAAAATATAGTGTCGTTTGATTTAAAAAGATGTCATGAGCATGAGATAAGTATAATGATACTTTTATAGCTTTAAAATAACTAACATGCAATCCTATCATAAATCCTTCCCATAGAGCAAGTATAACCAACAAATCATCTAGAAAGTGACTTAGCAGCTAGCAAGTAACTTAACATTCTACAAAATCTCTAGTAGGCATCAACAACCTGACATAAATCCACCAAAAATCATGCATGTCTGAACTAAAAATAGGACAACAAAACTATCTCACGAAGGGGACATAAGAACCACAGCTATTACGGTTGAAAGCCTAAGACCACCAACTCTAGCCACACTACCAGCTACAGCTCCGAGCC
Source organism: Platanthera zijinensis (assembly GCA_039513925.1). Lineage (NCBI taxonomy): Eukaryota > Viridiplantae > Streptophyta > Magnoliopsida > Asparagales > Orchidaceae > Platanthera > Platanthera zijinensis. Next base: position 134,701,586 of record CM077080.1, on the reverse strand, counting down.
TGAGGCATTCAAAAGAAAGAGAAAGAAATAATAAGTGGCAATAGAAACCAAAGGTAATTAACAAGATAGTTTAAAGGATTACCAGCCCAAGACAGAAATAGTTGCCAATCCATATCATATAAATCATAAAGTAATAAGCAAAAGAAGGATTTAAAGAGTTTTAAATATAAGAAATTGCACCAAGTGCGATATGAAGTCATGCTTTATTAACATCTACAAGTGCATGCATAATAACATATATGTTTATGTATATAAACAAAAGAGACTTATCAGCTCAAACACGTGAATCATTAACACCGGTCAAAATGGTACTAAGTTGGGGGACATATTGTCCAACACCAACCTTCAGACCAAATATCTCAAACAGGCACTAGGGTGGTGGCCACATTGTCCAACATAACCCAACAATCCAAATATCTCAAAAAGGCACTGTGTTTGCTGCATCATTATCCAACACAGCCAAACAGTCCATAAGAAGAGAAAAAACCCACCGGGTGTAATGATTCACAAACCGACATCAAGTTGGTGGTCCTTTATCCGCAGCAAACCTAGCCACAAATAACCATGCAATATATAAACCATGCATTACGTGAATAACCAAAGCCACAGACAGTCATGCATTATATAAACCAACGAAACGAAACACAAGGCTTAGCATCGGATTTTCATGACAATGCAAAAGGAAAAAAACTAGAAGTTACTAAGGTAAACTCGGCGAATATGACTTGATGAATTGAAAGTCACTAGACGGACACATCAAAATTGCCAAAACACAAGATCTGAGATCACTCGATGCCAAAACACAGGCTCTGAGTTCACTCAATGCCAAAACACAGGCTCTAAATTCACTAGACGCCAAAACACAGGCTCTGAAATCACTCGATGCCAAAACAGAGGCTCTGAATTCACTCGATGCAAAGACATAGGCTCTGAATTCACTCGATGCCTAAACACAAGCTCTGAATTCACTCGACGCCAAAACACAGGCTCTTAATTCACTTGATGCCTAAACACAGGCTCTGAATTCACTCGAAGCCAAAACACAGGCTCTGAATTCACTTGATGCCAAGACACAAGCTCTGAATTCACTCGACGCCAAGACACATGCTCTGAATTCACTCGACGCCTTAACTTAGGCTCTGAATTCACTTGATGCCAAGACTGATTCATTCAACACACTAAATGCCAAGGCAGATTCCCTCGATGCCCTCGACGCCTAGCTGAGTTTACTCAATGCCTAAGGCAGAAACCTGACAGAAAATCTATCTACATAAACAGAGGTTAATAGACTTATAATAATTAATTTTTTTGACAACAACTAAACCTAGACCAAGACTAAGTTGCATAACTTAAGAGAAAGGGAGGGGTAGACAAGGCAGGAGCCCAAACACAAGTAATAGAATTCTACCGCAACACGGCAAGAAGAAAAAAAACAAAATTACTGCTATCCTAAGTAAAATACAACCAAGATTAGACAAAAAAGCAGAGAAGAGACATAAGGATCTTAATAAGAGGCTTGGCAAGGGTACAAACCACCACTTGCCTCAAGATCTTCAAAAATCCGGCCTCACGAGCGCTCCTCTTCAAGTATTGGCCGCAAGAACTCTTATGCAACGATTCATGAAACCTTATAGGGAAAACGAGAGTCAAGGTTAAAAAACATAATGCCAAAAGTACAAGAAAACAAAATTACCTACCACCAACGCGTAGATCTCGGCGAGAGCTTTCCGGATCTACTCTCCGTCGATGATTCTGAGCACTGGCAATCCTACAAGCGGTGACCGAAGGCCTTGCAAAACCCGTCGCCCTCCTTTCTTCCGTACTCTCGGTCTGATGGCTTGGGGAAGAATATAATGAATAGGGTTTGGCCTTAAGTCTTTATATATATAATATAATATTACACATAATATATTATATATTATAGACATATAATATAACATATAATATATTATCTATTAGATACATATAATATAATATATACATATAATATAATATAATATAAATTATTAATAATGAAACGTCCAAATGACCCAAAAACTTGAATCAACTCGGATTTCAACGAAATTCGCTCCGAGACAAATACCAATGCTACAATTCCAATGGCGAAGTTGAAATTAAGATTTCTACAAACCAAAATCGGGTTATAATTCCCCGAAGTTACAACAAATAACAACCTACTAAAAACCACTGAATCAAAACCTCGGATTTCGATGAGCAAAAATCCCCCTCCAACAATGGCTCCCATTAACTACGCGTCAACGTAATGCCCTGACATCATAATTATGTCACTACATAAAATTAAAATAAACACCAAAAAATCAGGGGCATTATAGCAACTCCCCCTAAAAGAAAGTTTGTCCCGAAACACTATACAAAATCGAATCTACTACCGAAAGAAAAAATCAAAGGTTATCAAATAAAAACACTTACTAGAAGAAACTAGGAGAATAGATAAGGATAAGGCTCTCTCATAGCTGACTCCAACTCCCAAGTCGCGCTTTCAATGTCTTGGTTTCACCACAAAACCTTGACCATGAGTATTATCTTCCTTCGCAACACCCCATCCTGAGTCTCGAGGATACGAACATGAACTTCAACATAAGAAAGATTAGGCTGCAACTGGGGAACCAAATCAAGAACATGTCTGTCACTAAGCACACATTTCTGTAACTGGCTCACATAAAACACATCGTGCACACTAGGAAAATTAGCGGGCAAATACAGCCTATAAGCTTACACTCTGATGTGTTCAATGACCTGGAAAGGTCCCACATACCTAGGATCAAACTTGTGGTTCCTCCCAAAACACTTAACACCAGACATCAGAGAACCTTGAGAAAAACCATATCCCCAACTGCAAACTCCAGATCGTACCTTCGTCGATTAGCGTTCTTCTCATAACTCTCCTGAGCTATACAAAGCTTTTCTCGAATATGCATCACAGAAGTATTCATCTCTTCCGAGGCTTCCGGACCCAACAACGTTCTTTCACCAACTTCAGCCCAAAATAAGCGGGGTTCAGCAACGCCTCACATACAATACCTCAAAGGGGGCCATCTATAAAATTTCCTGATACCTATTATTATAAGCAAATTCAATCAATCTAAGCCGCTCGTCCCACAATCCTCCGTAGTCCAAGATATAACATCTGATCATGTCTTCCAAAATCTGATTAACACTCTCTGTTTGACCATTGGTCTGCGGATGATAAGCAGTGGAATACCTGAGATCGGTACCCAAACCTTCCTGCAAACTCTTCCAAAAAGAGACATAAACCTAGAATCTCGATCTGACATGATACTTACAGGTACTCCGTACAATCTAATGACTTATTCCAAATATAACTCTGTTATCTTCTTCATGGAGTAATCAATATTAAATGGAACGAAGTGAGCACACTTCATAAATCTATCAACTATGACCCACATAGAATCATGACCTCGGGGAGATCTCGGCAAACCAGTAATAAAGTCAATAGAAATACTCTCCCACTTCCAACTTGGAATTTCCAAAGGCGTTAACTTGCCACCGGGCCTTCCATGATCTGCCTTAACTCGCCTGCAAGTAAAACATTCAGACACAAACTTGGCTATATCATTCTTTATACCTGACCACCAGACAATTTACTTCAGATCTCGATACATCTTTATGGAACCAGGATGGTAGGCAACACTAAAACCATGCGCCTCACTACAAATCTTTGCTCGAATATCCTCCACAGCTGGAATATAATATTTGTCGTGATACTTCAAGGTACCCACATCATCAATCGAAGATTCTAGTAACTCCCCTTTTTAAGTCTAGCTACGAATATGTTGAAAATCAGGATCGTCCTTCTGATGAAGCCTTGTAAGCGTAATCTATGAGGGATTCGCTACTTCGAAGCTGCTTGGCGTGTCGATACTTCCAATAGAAATGCCCATTAATAAAAACTCTTTCACTAAAGATTTTATTTAAAGGTTAAAGATATGTACGGTCTTTCTACTCAAGGTGTCAGCTACCACATTAGCTTTGCCCGGATGATATAGAATATCTGCATCATAATCCGCAACATACTCCAACCATCTACACATACGCAAATTTAGCTCCTTCTGAGTGAAGACATACTTTAGCTCTTATGGTCCGTGTAAATCTTGCACAACACGCCATACAATAAATATCTCCACTGCTTCAAGGCATAGATCACTGCCAAAAACTCCAAATGATGAGTGGGAAAGTTCCTTTCATGAGTCTTTAACTGCCTCGATCCATATGCAATCACTTTTCCATCTTGCATCAAAACACAACCAAGGCCGGCGTGCGATGCATCCACAAAAACAACATACTCCACCCCTTCGGTGGGCAAATACAACACTAGAGCGGTGCACAATCTCTTTTTCAATTCCTGAAAGGCTTCTTCGCACTTATCGCTCCACAAAAAAGATGCGTTCTTCTGCGTAAGCTTAGTCAGCAGTGCAGAAAATATAGAGAATCCTTCCACAAATCTTCTATAATAGCCCGCCAACCCTAGGAAACTTCTTATCTCTTTAGGTGTGGTAGGTCTTTTCCAATCCATTACGACAGTTATCTTTTCTAGGTCAACAAAAATTTTGTCCATGTTCACAACATGACCCAAAAATGAAACCGAAGGTAGCTAAAACTCGCACTTACTCAACTTGGCATACAACTTATGTTCTCTTAGAGAATATAGAACTAAACGCAAATGCTGGGCATGCTCCTCAACACTCTGGGAATAAACCAGGACATCATCAATAAAAACAACCACAAGATGATCCAAGAAATCCTTAAAAACTCAGTTCATCATGTCCATGAAGGTAGAGGGTGCATTCGTCAATCCAAAGGACATTACCAATAACTCAAAATGTCCGTACCGAGAAAAAAATGCGGCTACAAAACATTCTTCTCACAGATCCTTAATTGATGGTAGCCTGAACGAACGTCAATCTTCAAAAACATCGTACTACCATGCAACTGATCAAACAAATCATCTATCTGCGGTAAGGGATACCTGTTCTTGATAGTTACCTTATTTAATTACCTATAATCGATGCACAGCCTCATCGATCCATCCTTCTTCTTAACAAATAATATGGGAGCACCCCAAGGTGAAGAACTTGGCCTAATGAATCCACACTACAATAACTCATCTAACTAGGCACGCAACTCATCTAGATCATACGGGGCCATATGGTACGATTCCTTAGCAATAGGACGAGTACTCGGCTCTAGATCTATAACAAACTCTATATCTCTCTCCGGTGGAATACTAGGAAGACAATTAGGGAAAACTTTGGGAAACTCTCACACCACAGGGACATCCTCGCTGCATGGCAAACTTCCAATGACCTCTAAAACAGAAACCAAATAAGCACAACAGTTGGAATCTAAAAGTTTCCGAGCACATACCACAAAAATAATCGGGGAATCCTGGCGCCGAAGGGCATGCACACTTCTAGGGTGGTTGTTGTACATCTTGAAGTCCAAACACTTAACCTTGCATTAGATAACTGCATCATATCTGGAAAACCAGTCCATGCCAAGGATCACATCAAAGTCCTCCAGGTCAAGCACCTTCAGATCAGCAAAAGCTATAAAATCGCCTAAAAGAATAGGAAAACTATGGATACCCTGGTCTGACACCACCGAGTCACCAGAGGGAAACTTAACATGAAACAAATCGCCAACTTGATCAAGATTCAGACGATTACGTTCCACGAAAGTCCTAGCCACGAACGAGTGGGTAGCAACGGGATCAAAAATAACGTGCGCCCAATGATTATTTACCTTGAACTTCCCAATAGAATTGCATGCATAACTAATCGACCAACATCGAAACCAAGGATACGAGCTAAGAACTATATTAGAATCCAACCTGAGATCACTTGGGTGGACGTCTGCGCTTCTTTTAAGGTTACCATATTCAACTTGCCCTTCACTTTGTCCAAATGCTACAATGGCGACAATGCTTGAAGTGGAACTAGCTACAGCAGGGGCTGAGACTATGGGCACCTCGACTTAAAATGCCCTTTCTGTCCACACTAGAAATAGACCTTATCCTTACTCAGACAATGGGCAACATCATGTCCCTTTTGCTTACATGAAGTACATACCAGATCTCCTCTGGTGGCGCTCTGAATTACATGCACCTGCTACTGCTTCTGAACTTTCAACCTTTTGAAACACTTTTCGAATGAATGGCCTGGCTGGCCACAAAAACTGCATGCCTCCTTGCTTCCCTTTTTCGATACAGGGCCGAAATCCCAAGAGCTTTTACTATTGTCCGACTTACTCTTATCCTTCATCAATTGCATTCCTCGATTGTTTACATTATCGATCGCTTCAACCTTTAGAGAAGCTTCTACTGTCTCAACATAACTCTCAGATCCATACGCACTAGCCAACTGTTTGATGTCACTCCTAAGACCGCACAGAAAGTTCTTTACTCTGCTTGCTTCAGTGGCTGCCAAATCTGGGGCAAACCAGCTCAACTTGCTGAACTCTACCTCATACTCACTAAGTGCGAGTTGTCTCTGTTTCAAATGCAGAAAGTTGTTCATAAAACGGTCTTGCTCGACCGACAGTAGAAATTCCGTAAGAAATAACTCCTTAAATGATCCCCACGGACATCCATTAGTGTGGTTTTATTTTTCTCTTAACCACCAGCTCTTTGCAAGACCCATAAGTTGGTAAGAGGCAACCATCACTCTCTAGTCCGCAAAAATCCCTAAATACGAGAACATCTCCTCGATCGCGATAATCCAATCATCCAATACCATAAATTGAGCTCTATTGTGATATGTATGAGGTCCTAGTCGTTGAAAAATACGAGCTAAAATTCATCTCTAGTGGCAGCTAAACTAGAGGCACCAAAGGAGCAGGAAGAACAGGAATGGCTTGAACCACAACAGGGTTTTGCACTCTCGCTTGCTTCCCTGAAATGACAGTCAATAGCGCCTGGATCTGCGATTGCATCTCCACCATCTGCCATGACAGGGCCTCATTTCTCTACTGCAGCCCTTCAATCATAGTCTCACTTTGTGCGCCAGACGACTCACCCTTCGACTGGGGAGTCGACCTTGTCGCAACACGCTTAGGCGGCATCCTAATAATATGACAAACAACCAATCAAAACCTAGCTTAACCGCTATAACTACACAACTTAGTTCAGACCATACATGTTTAGACATTTGCTCATACTTCTAACTTGCTTTGGTATTTTTATTCATGATGTCATGCTTAACTTAGGATGATATACCATCATCCCATTGACTCATGTTCATAAACTATGAATGCAAGAATTCTTATTCTTTTTACTTTAAATCCATGTGTGTACGTATGTCATCATGTAGATCATAGCTTGACACGTGTGCTAATGCTATGTAATGTCATGCATGTTATGTTATGCAATCTAATAAAGACCTTAATGCAAGTTATGAGTGGCGTACACATGAAATATTATGCAACTCATACTACATAATATCACATGTAATCAAAAGCAAAATCTAATGGGCATTCATGTGATGATTATTATGCATCCCAAACTACATAACGTCACATGTTGCTTCCTATAAGGATCCATATACAAACACATATTATGCATCTCATACTATATAACATGCACCGTATACTTCTTATCATGCTTATGAGTGTAGTGTTAATACTTTGGCCAAGGCATACTGATGATACATCGATGTGTGTATGAAATAGAACAAGACCACTAAAACTACACCTCTGATACTAACTGTCACGACCCGAATTTTCTCAACATAAGATATTATATCACAGTAAGAGAAAATACATGTCGTGATGCCACGCCGTGCAGGGAATAACTGCAGACGCTCAGGCAAGAACCTACTCCTAACATTTATTATGAAATTCTCAAGTTTATCTTAAAGAAAACATGTTTTAGTTAAGTTTGACGATCGTATCCCTCGCCTCGGTGGATCAACTAGTCCATTGATGAAAATATAATTATACGCTCTGGAAAATACTTCATTTACATCTATTAATACCCTACATGAGCATGAAAACCACATAGGACAACTCATTATATGCATACCTCTAGATTTAGTATAAGTAGGAAAAGAGCTTTTACGTTCGTTAAAATATAGTGTCGTTGGTGGATGAAATATTCGCAAAGCGAATAAAACCGAACTAGCAATCCTACTAGGCAAGTATACCTATCGAATTTTAGCAAGGGGACACAAGTGTCGTATTAAAATCCGGGAACCATTGAGTAATCTTACTCACACGAAGACTATTATCTTATCAAAGGATTATTTTAGGGTTTGTTAAAAGAAAACTAATTCCGATTAAGTATGGAAATATTGCGGTAAAAATAGAACTACTTACAGTTAAATAAAGAGCAACTAAAAGCGATTACAACAAGGGGTTGAAACGATGATAAAGAAAAGCACTCGATCGAGAATCACCTTGGCAAAAGTTGATTAAAAGTGCGATAATAAACTCTAACTCAATAAGGTAAAGGACCTTGACCGTTGAGGTTCCTAAAGCATGAACACGCTCTCTCGAAGTTGTGCCCGCCTGAGTTTAGGAAGGTTCGACCAAACTCTTGTCCAAATCGGAGGCCTAAAGCTCGCTTTATGTTTTGAATCCCGCTATTGGATTTCACTCCAATACGGGAGATTTAATGTCTGCCTATCTCGAGGGGTACGTGCAACTCTCTTTACTCTTGAGTGTTCACTCCAAACTACGAGCCTCTCGGCTAGCTAAGAGTGGAAACAAAGATGAAAAATATACATCGATGATATATCTCCAAACACGATTAATCAAGAGTAATTCAAGGTCTAAACCTTAAAAATAAAAAGCAAACTAGAGCATCATAACTTAATCAACTCGAACCTCGTATCATCAAGATCATACAAGGAGCATTAGGTACTCATGGTGAAGTGGAGGAGGAGAGATGAGTAGGAGTGCATGGAAACAAAAACAGAGACAAGAAAAATAGACTTGTTGGAAAAGAAACTAAGCTAGCACTAAAGCTGAAATTGAAACTAAACTAAATTAAACTATTACAAAAAATTGAAATAAGAAAAGGAAAATGAAATAAAAAATTGGTGAGAGGAAGAAACACTAAGGGAGAAATTAAAATGGAAGCACTTCCCCTCTCCCAAAATTCTATATTTTTTCTCAAGGGTCGGGGCTTTATTTAGAGATTTTCAAGGAGCAGGAAATTCCTTAAGCCATGCACAGGAGTTGACCTTGGTATGGGTTCTAGCGGTAAATGATGATTGCTTTGGAACGGGTGACGTGCATTAATGGCGGCAATAGGCTTTTGTAAAAAGCTGGACTTGTACTCTGGCAGCAAGTATGCTTGATGAAAGAAGGATATCGGGCTCGACGAAATCAGAGGAGAGGGAGGGATTGCTTTACGAAATGAGAAAAGAGAAGGTGGAGGGGAGGTCGACGAACATCGAGCGCAGAAAGATGAGGTCGATGAAGTGGCGGAAAGAACCGTTCGTCGAACACAGAAAATGAGTTCGACAAACATCGAACTGAGAAGGGGGAAGAGCTTGACGAAAAGGCTGAGCTCGACGAATTCTGGCAAAAAGAACTGCTCGTCGAACGCAGAAAATGAGGTCGACGAACTCTGAGGAGAGAAGGTGAGGTCGATGAAATTTGTTGAATGCAAGGTTGATAAATTCTTGACTGAAGGCGAGTTTGACGAACTGAGCTCGACAAAAAGCTGAGGTCGACGAAATTGGCGGAGCTTGACGAATGTTGAGCTCGAGGAACTGGGGCTGAAGGCAAAGCTTGATAAATACTGAGGACGTTTGTCGACCACAGAACTGAAGGCTAAGCTCGACAAACTGGCTGAGCTCGACGAAATGAGCTCGACAAACTGACTGAGGTCGACAAAATTGGCGGAGCTTGACGAATGCTGAGCTCGACGAACTGGGGCTAAAGGCGAAGCTTGACGAATGTTGAGGACATTCGTCGACCACAGAACTAAAGGCTGAGCTCGACAAACTGGCTGAGCTCGACGAAATGAGCTCAACAAAATGAGCTCGACGAACTGGCTGAGGTCGACAAAATTTTAGCAAAATTCATTAAATTAATTTAAGCAAACAACAAAATGAAAAAAAACGCATTGAGTTGTTACTAGATCCATGGGACATATTATAACTATATCAATCAAATAACAAAAATTTAAATTTAAATCCAAAACTTTACTATTTTACTTTTCTTCTTTACTTAGCTAATAAATAAAATTCAAAAGCATGAATCAAAAGGACTTATTAGGACTGAAACGTTTGGTTTAGGCATATACTTAGAAATGGAATTCAAAGATAAACATGAAGGCTTAAAATCACACTAAACAAAAATAATTAGTTTCAAAAAATTTCATCATAAATAAAATATTTTTCTTTCTTTCTTTTTCATTTTCGTTTCTTTCCTTTTTTTTCTTTTTAAAACAAAGGCCAAAAATAATTTCTCTTTTCATTTTGAAATTGGCCAAATAAAAGTAAATACTTTTTTGAGCACACTTTTTCAAAAAGTTCTCCAAATATATCACAAAAATCACCCTATCATAATCATGAAAATTTTTAATGAAACTCAAAAGGTTAGTGATATTAGATAGGCTAGAACATTTTAGCTTTGGTGAAAAATGAAATGATAAGTGGAGTTATCAAATGGAATAGGAAAACGGCTCAAAAGCGGCTAACTAGGGGAATAATTTTTGGGTTGACGAGAAGGCTCAAACGAAAACAAAAATGGCCTAAATTATTTTCATGCTTCTAAATTTATCTAAAGCATTAATTTTGAAAATTTTCAAAAAACAAGGCCTAGATAATAAAAGAAGACTAATAAAAATATCTTGAAAATAGAAATAATAGGCTCTTTGGATCGTTCATATCTACTAAGCTAACCAAAAGTTGACATTATAAAAATTATCCAAAAACGAAAAGGAAAATAGTGGATGAAATATTTTTAAGAAAATAAAGAATGAAAACCATAATAAAAATGCGAGTTTTAGAAAAACATTTCACGTTAACATGCTACCGTGAATTAGAAAAACAGCATGACCAACATTTTTCTTGCGAAACATAATTAAAAAGATTGATTAGAAATATTATAATTAGCTAAATTATTATATGGAATTTTGAGAAAAACAAAACAAAATCAAGGGGTACTATTGAAATACCAAAATTAGTTTAAACTTAAACAAAAAACAAAAATTTTTTGGATTTTGAAATATTTTTTTATTTATTTTTTATGATATTATCTTTTTTTGGATTTTTTAAAAAATTTTCTTTTAGAAGAAAAAGGAGAAAGCACTAAAATTTTTTTTGATTTTGATTTTTTTTCAGAGAAACAAAATGGAGGAAAGAGAAGGAGGAAATCCTCCCCCAAGCATAAAATGGACATTGTCCTCAATGGAGAAAAAAGAGGAAGGAGAGAGAATTGAAAACATAAATAAAAAAGTTCAGAATTGAAAACAGGTACTTCCCCGGATTTGGGAGTCGCAGAAGGTTGATTGATGTCACTCCCCCATGCTTGCACTTTGGATCTTCATGAAATGTCTTCCTTGGACTTTGTGATGGATTCAGCAGCGTTGGAGCAGGCGATCGCAGAAGCTTCAGCTTGTCGGAGCCATCCGGGGCAAACAAGTGTAAAATAAAGAAAACAGAAAAATAACTTGGGTTGCCTCCCAAGAGTGCCCTTTGTTTAAAACGTCGTTTGAGCTCGATGCAACAAAATAATATTGTCCAATAATAATAATAACAAAAATAATATTCAAAGTTTTTAATAATAATAAAGTCTTAAGCTAGTTAAAGTTCATGCAGAATAAAATTTACATTATTCGGACTGACATCATCACCATAGAAATAAAATTTAAGACGCTGCTCATTCACTTTGAAATCGCCCTTATCAGAGTGTGAAATTAACACAGTGTCAAACGGAAAAACTTCTTTAATAGTAAATGGCCCAGACCAACGCGTTTTTAACTTGCCTGGAAATAAACGTAATCGTGAATTATATAAAAGAACTTGGTCGCCCGACTTGAAGGTTTTTGGGTGCCTTAAGTGTTTGTCGTGAAATCATTTCATCCGCTCTTTATGAAATTTGTTATTTTCATACGAGTAAGAGCGCCACTGGTCGAGTTCGTTAAGTTGATATTTTGTAAGGTCGCCGACCGAGTGGGGATCAAAATTTAAAAATCTTAAGGTCCAAAAACCACAGTATTCTAATTCTACAGGTAAATGACACGATTTTCTATAAACCAACCGATACGGCGTACATCTGATGGCGATTTTGTATGTGTTCGGTAGGCCCATAGAGCATCGTCTAATTTGGCTGACCAGTCTTTTCTAGAGGTGGAAACAGTCTTTTCTAAAATTATTTTAAGCTCTCTGTTCACTACTTTGACTTATCTGTTTGTTTGTGGGTGGTAGGCAGTTGAAAGTTTATGTGTAACGCCGTATTTCATAAAAAATTATGAAAACTGCGCGTTACAAAAGTGTGAACCCCAATCGCTAACAATGGATCGCGGCGTACCGAATCGAGAAAATAAATTTTTCAAAAATGTAATTACGACTCGGGCATAGTTAGTAGGAAGTGCTTGGGCTTCATCCCATCGTGAAACATAATCAACAACAACTAAAATGTATTTGTTTCCGAAGATAGAAGGAAGAGGACCAACAAAATAAATTCTCCAGAGGTCGAAAACTTCGCACTCAAGGAAATAATTTTATGTCATTTCATTTTTATTGGAAATATTTCCCGACCTTTGGCAACTATCACACCTACTCACAAAGGCTTGCGCATATTTAAATAGGCTAGGCCCGTAAAAACCCCCGCAAAGCACTTTGTGGGCGGTGCGAGCAGCTTGATAGTGACCACCAGTCGGTCTTTCATTCAAATGTTTTAAAATATCTAATCCTTCTTCAAGAGAGACACATCTCGTTATCACTTGCTCCGCACAGACTCGGAAAAGGTGCGGGTCCTCCCAAAAATAGTTCAACTCAAAAAAAAAATTCTTCTTTTGCTGAGAGGAGAACTCTTTCGGGAGGACACGAGCCACTTAATAGTTGGCGTTGTGTACAAACCAAGGAGAGAGGGATGTGTTAATCAAAAGCAGCTTCTCATCGGGAAAGAACTCATTAAAAGATTTTTCATCTAATTTTTCTATATACGGATTATCTAATTGAGAGCGATATTCAGGCCTCGATGATTTTTTGAAGTCATGTAGAATTTATGTTCGCCGTAAACTTTGAAAATTTATATCTCGAGAATGGCTTGTCGGATTTATATTTTGACTCCGTCGTTGGGTTCGTAGCGTCCGTGTTCGCCTATGGTGTCAGTTTCATTTAATTCGGCACGGGTTTGGGCCTCCGTTTTGAACTCGTGTTTCTGTATCCAAAAATATATATATATGATTATTTAAATATTAAAATACTATTCAAAAATGTCTTTTACTATTCATCTCTATACTTTGATTTTTGGATTTTTTTCAAAAAACACTATTCACCAGGACAAAAAAACAATTGTTCGTGAATTTTTTTTCTGCCCTGCTTTTCGAGTGAATTCTGGCTAGTTCTCAAGTTCTTCCTGTGCACTTCTCAAGTAATGCACTGTGCTTCTCGATTGAAATATTGTTCATGCAATTTATTTTATTTTTTGAATTCTCGAGTAATTTGTATTCTCTCAAGTTCTCTGTATTCTTCATCACTCGAGTGCTCTGCATCCTTCTCGAGTATTACAACATACTACTCGAGTAATGCTTTAGTACTCGAGTGCTGCTTCTTCCCTGTTCTCGAGTACTAAATTTTAGTACTTGAGTAACCTGTTTTCAACTTCTCGAGTACTGTATTTTCGTCCCGAGAAATTTCGTTCCAGTTTACATTCGGGCACTTTTTTAAGGGTAAAACGGTGTCGTATAAAAAAATGGTTAACATAAAATTTGTTCACCTCGACGAGATCTACAACTTTTATGTTGGTAACTTTTCGATTTGAAGCCATTTTAGACCTCTAATTGTGTTTTCCCCACACCTGCTCGTAAATAACTCGTTTTTATTCTAATTTAGACAAACTTTTTTATAAATACTTATATAGATATATAGATATATATATATATATATATATATATATATATATATATATATATATATATATATATATATTCTTATACTTTGGATAATTAGAAAAGAAATAAAACTTCATCTTCTTCCTCAAGACTTACACCGAACCAAAACCATCTGTGTGGCGACTCCCTCCCGTTCGTGAATCTTCTGGTGGCCGCCGACGGTGCTCCGGTGCTCGAAATCTTCAACCGAGTATAGATCTAGAAAGCTCTCGTCGAGAGCTACGACATCGTGGTAAAACTTTCCCCATTCCTTTAGTTTTCTCGTTAGGGTTTTTCGGGCCTAACCTCTATTTTAGCTGTTTTTGTTCAGATTTCGACTCCTCCCGTCTTCTTTTGCCCCGATCTGCGACGTGGAGTGATACAGTGAATGTTTCCGGTAAAATCAATGCAAGTGGTGGTTTCCCATCGTTTCCTCTTCTTCGGTAAATGGAAACTGTTAAGTTCTTCATGTTTGTTAAATTTCTACACTTTTGCCCCCCAAGATATCACAATAATTAATCTTCCTTAATAATCACTTGATGTTGTAAGATCTTATCATGATAAACCTAAAAATTGTCAAATCATGTTTATTCATTCTTGATGTGTTTTATTGGCGGCTCTAATTGCATTATCCATCGTTGTTGATCATGTTAGAATTGATCTAGGCCTTGTAACACTTCCTAGAGGTCGATCAATCGCGTCTTTAATCTAGAATGTCGAGTAGAATCTGACGTGCCAAGTCTCGAGATATATATGGTTGTTTTTTGTGGGTTGTCTTGATTGCGGGAGTTAGTGGAAAAAACCACCTCTGCAATGTTTGAATCCTTTATTAGTACCTTATGGAAGTCTACCAGGTTTTTGGGCATCTGCGGTGTATGGTGGAGGGTATGAGACTTTCCCGCAGTTAAACGGATATTATATTCGTGAGGGGTGTGTCCATGTTAAGTATTTTCAAGTATAATATTTACTATTATTACTTCATGCATTTGCATCTTTTAAAATTCTAACTTGTTATATTTAGCGACCGTAAAAACTATCTTTACTACTATTATAAATTTAGGGTCTTGCATAGCATGAGTTGTCCTTGGGGACGTTTACACTCATGTAGGATGTTAAATCTCATGAATGAAGTATATTTATTCCGCAGTGTATAAACTATTTTCTTTCGTGGACTTGATGAGCCACCAAGCCGAGGGATACAGTTAAATTGGCTTAAAATTGGATTTTTGCTAAATCACTTAAATATCTCTCTTTTTGAGTCTAGTAGGAGTTTTGTCTGAGCGTCCGCAGTTATCCCCTGCTGACATGGCATCATGACATGCATTTCCCTTACTCTGATAAGTTATTAAATGCGGTGAAAATTCGGGTTGTGATAGGAAGCTTCTCGATAACTTCTATCTTAGCTATATCTACTTTAATTCCTCTCATAGAAATCTTATGACCCAAAACTAACCCCTCCCTCATTATAAAATGGCATTTTTTCCAATTTAGGGCGAGGTTAGTTTCTTCACATTTTTCTAAGACTTTTTCGAGGTTTTCTAAACAACTATCAAAAGCATCACCGAATACGGAGAAATTATCCATAAACACCTCCATAATGCTTTCTACGTACTTGTCGAAGATAGCGAGCATACATCGCTGGAATTTAGCTGGCGACTTGCACAACCCAAACGACATTCTTTGGTAAGCGAAGGTGTTGAAGGGACAAGTAAACTGTAACACCTTTACCCGTCAAGAAGAATATAATAGAGGGTCCGGCCGGGGCCCCACACCAAATTCAACAAACAGGTGAAGATGTTACTAAATAATATCATAAAACCCAACGAATCCTAATACAGAGCATTCTAGCGGAAGCTTCATTATTGAATCCTTGAACTCAAGCAAAACAAGAACTGTCCACTAACAAAAATAGGAATGTATACAACCAAAGTATATGGCCTTAAGGCCTTACAAATATCTCTTAACAAATGTGTTGTTTACAGACATCAGCACGCAGGCTGATCACACATGAACAAGAAGAAATAAAATAAAGCCTTCGAGGGTAGCAGCGCAGCTTGGGCTTCAGCCCGCTAAGTCCCGCTTGGACAAGCACCTCCTACACCTGCAAGATCCAATCCACCAAGCGGTATCAAATAGGGCAACGGTAAGCATTCAGCTGACCAATTATAACGACCAAGCCCCTGGCACGGGGCAGTGGAATTCCATCCCTGCATAGCATTTTTCCAACAGTATGTATAACAAACCACGCAAGAAATGCACGACCGCACAATTAATACATATCACAAACGCCGACATAACGGCCCAACGCTTCGTGCACTCAGGGCACATTCGGGTGTACTGGAAACACCGGATCCCACAAATGAGAATTTAGTCTGGCACGCAGGCCCAAGACTCTCATTATACTGCCGACGAGAGCCCAATGCCTTGGCGCTCTCATATCAAGCCTACATAACGCAGGTACAGATCAGCAACACCCCGTTGCTCAAACTGCCTTGCCACTACCAAGCACATCGTACTTGAGGCCACAAATAAAGGCGCGGGTCAGTTTCACCTTTCCTGTTCAGCACGAAGCCCTTTTTATACAGTTGCAGCCCAATGGCTCAACACCACACAAAGTGACAACTCACGACCACAAGAGTTGAACCCAACTCTCACAATTTCCTGGACTTCCTCCAGTAATTCCTGCTGCACCAAGCGACAGGTATACACCGCAGATTGCACACAAACAATCAAATACTCATAGGCTCCTCTGAATGTAAACAAGCATCACCAATCCAAACCAGCATGTCCAGATGGGCTTCACACACCATGCCTAGATCCGTACTCCGATTCTGGACTCTAACAAGGGGGAATTCACATATCTACCCCAAGGGACACCGCAACCCACCGCACACTCGCGGGGAAGGGTTTTCCCTATGCAAATGCAGGAAAGTAGGACTTCACATGTCCAAGAAGGAAATTATTACCCTTGGAATTTGCTTCAGAGCCATGGAGAGAAAGCAAATGGATGAAAGTCTTCGCAGCAGCCTTGCCCTCGCAAATCCGAACTCGGCTCGTGATTTGGACCACCGTAGCACCACCGATAGCCGGATTCCCCTTCTTCTTCCTTCTCTTGCTATACTCTCTCTCTCTTAGCTTTTAGAAAGAGAAAACACAACTCAAATGAGCTTTCTCAACTCAAATCTCGGCCTTATCAATCTAAGGAACAGCCTAGGCCATTGGATCTTGGTCAAAGAAAAAAAAAGGCTCAGATTAGCCCTTAAATTGATTTTCCTGGGACGAATACGGGTTATGACACGCCCGTGTCACAGGCCGTGTTCCTGAAGCGGTGCACAACCGACTAAAAATAAACTAGAACACGGGTATAGACACGCCCGTGTGAAGACTAACACGCCCGTGTAGCCCAGTACACGGCTGTGTATCTGGCTGTATCACCCCTATAATACGATCTCCAAAATCACCTGAGCAGGACATGGCTAAGGCACACGCCCATGTACATGGACGTATTCCCAACACGCCCTTGTGACATGTCCATGTCACAGGCCATGTCGCCTCTCGATGATCAGTTCTCGAGTACTCGAGTCGACGTCTCGAGAAAAGGGGACACGCCCGTGTCCCAGGCCGTGTACACCTGACGCGCCCTGAGACACACCCGTGTCTCATGCCGTGTCAGCCAACCTGAATCCCAATTTTGGCTTTTGATATTTCTGTGGTGTTACAATCCTCCCTTCCTTAATAAAATTTCGTCCCGAAATTCGGATACAGTAGGGAGATAAAAGCATAACACAATATATGATAACATGACATATATTTTGCTACCACATATACAAACGAGCCAACAGGTTACAAAAATAACTCGGGAAACTCGGCTCGCATGGTCTGCTCTCGCTCCCATGTTAGCTCTTCTCGGCCACAATTGTCCCACCGGACTTTGACCATTCCGATCGTTTTGTTCCGCAACTATTTCTCGGCTCGATCCTCGATCTGAATGGGCCTCACCTTTGTCGTTAGCCCATACTCAACCGACACCCAATCATTCTCAATCACTTGAGCTGGGTCTTTGAATGCTTTTCGTAGTACCGAGATGTAGAACACATCATGCAGTCCACTCAATTCCGATGAAAGAGCTAGCCGATATACAGCTTCCCCAACTCGCTCCACCACTTCAAACGGACCAAGGTATCGCGAACTTAGCTTTTTCAACCGCTGAATCCGCGATACGCCTTTGAAGGGTTTAATCTTCAAATAGACCCAGTTGCCCACCGCGAACTCCATGTTCCGGTGCTTAGCATTGTAATACTTGGCTTGCCAATCTTGGGCTATTAGTAGCCTCTCTTGAATAGAGCGTATTGTGGAGTTAGCATCCTCGACTTCCTTTTGTACCAAAAGTTTGGACTCGCCAGTTTCTGCCCAAGCTAACGGTGTACGGCACTTGCGACCATACAGAGCTTCAAACGGTTCCATACCGATGCTCGCTTGGTAGCTATTATTATAGGCAAACTCCACCATAACAAGATGATCTTCCCATTTCTTACCGAAGTCCAGGGCGCACATACGGAGCATATCCTCCATCATCCTGTTGGTTCACTCAGTTTGGCCATCCATTTGAGGATGAAAGGCCGTACTGAATTCTAACTTTGTTCCCAACAGCTGGTGAATTAGCCTCCAATCTTTCGAAGTAAATCGCCCATCTCGGTCA
Organism: Platanthera zijinensis; assembly: GCA_039513925.1. Lineage (NCBI taxonomy): Eukaryota > Viridiplantae > Streptophyta > Magnoliopsida > Asparagales > Orchidaceae > Platanthera > Platanthera zijinensis. The sequence goes on along the minus strand of CM077080.1, from coordinate 134,682,798 downwards.
CTTACAACGCTTCGGGGAACACCGTGCAATCGAACAATCTGCTCCACATAGAGTTTTGCCAAAATTTCCACAGAATCGTCCCGCTTGTTCGGTAGAAAGTGAGCCACCTTTGTCAACTTGTCTACAATCACCCAGATTGAGTCATTCCCGCATTGAGATCTCGGCAATCCGTGCACGAAATCCATAGAAATATCCTCAAACTTCCACTACGGAACCGGCAATGATTTCAGGAAACCGCTAGGCCGTTGACATTCTGCCTTCACCAAAGCACAAGTATAATACTTAGCCACATACTCGGCTATGTCCTTCTTTAAACCGGGCCACCAGAACAATTTCTTCGTGTCCTTATACATTTTTGTGCTCCCAGGGTGAATTGAGTACTTTGTAAAGTGCGCTTCGTATAACCATTCTTCTCGCAATTTACCCGCTCAAGGGACGCACAATCGGCCATCCTTCCATAATAAACCATCATCCTAGGAGAATTGGTCACCATACCCTTAATTTGCATAGCGCTGGAGACTTTCATCAAACTCCATTGCTCGCCGAACCCTATCCGCAAGGTCATTTTGAACCTCTATCCAGTTCAAGCATGCATCGGCCGAGGAATCCCTTTCAACAAAAGATATCTCTAATGCTTCCAACTACTGGATTAGACGCTCATCATGTATCCGCAACCAACTTGCCCGCACCAGAGTCCGACGACTCAAGGAATCAGCGACCACATTTCCCTTTCCGGGAACATAGTGAATGTCGAAGGTATAGTCCCCTAGGAATTCCATCAACCTCTGTTGTCACATATTCAAATCCTTCTTATCGAGCAGATACTTTAGGCTTTTATGATCTGTATAAATATCTACCTTCACGCCATAAAGATAGTGTCACCACAACTTTAGCAAAAAGATCCCCGCCGCCAACTCCAAGTCATGGACGGGGTAATTACGTTCATGCACTTTCAATTGATATGAGCAATATGCAATCACCTTGCCAAACTACAGGAGAACGTAGCCTAAGCCTCTCCCTGACGCATCGCTGTATATCTCAAAACCGTCTGCACCACATGGCAACGTCAAAATGAGTGTCGTGGTCAAATGATTATTTAGCTCCTCGAAAGCTCGCGCGCACTCCGGCGTTTAAACAAACTTATGATCTTTTCTCGTCAACGTAGTCAAAGGCAAAGCAATCCAGGAGAAGTTCTCCACAAATCGTCTATAGTAGCCTGTCAGTCCAAGAAAACTCCTGACTTCGGCCACCGAAGACATCACTGGCCAATCACGAATGACACTTATCTTTGCCGGATCCACCGCTATGCCCTCTCGACTTACCACATGGCCCAGAAAAGCCACCGACGAGAGACAGAACTCACACTTAGAGGACTTGGCATACAGCTTATTCCTCCACAAGGTATGCAATACCAACCGCAAATGGTTTGCATGATCTTCCTCCGAATGTGAGTACACGAGGATATCATCAATGAACACAATCACAAACAAATCCAAGTATTCGCGGAGCGTTCGATGCATGAGATCCATGAATACCGACGGCGCATTACAAAAGCCAAACGGCATCACTGTGAACTCATAATGATCGTAGCGTGTGCCAAATGCTGTCTTGGCAATGTCACCTTCCCTAATCCGCAATTGGTAATACCCGGATTTAAAATCCAACTTGGAATAGACGATTGAGCCCGCTAGCTGATCGAACAAGTCATCAATCCGTGGAATCAAATTCTTGTTTTTCTCCGTCAACTTATTCAGTTCGCGATAATCAATACACAGACGTAAACTACCGTGTTTCTTTTTCACGAATAGAACAATCTCGCTCCAAGGTGACATACTTGGGCGTATGTATCCCTGCTCCAACAGCTCTTGCAACTGAACTTTTAGTTCGGCCATCTCTTTTGGCGCTACCCGATACGGGAAATGGGCCACAGGTTTTGCACCTGGCACCAGCTCGATAGCGAAGTCGATTTCCCTTTGGGGAGGTAACCCCGGAAGGTCCATTGGAAACACATCAGCATAATCCGACACAATCGGCACTTCACTCACACTAGTATCCGGCTCCACTGCCTCTATGAGTGTGAAAAATAACTCCGCACCCTTCCGAACCGCCTTAACGACTTGGAGAGCAGATAACAACATCCCATTCATCCCTTGTATACCAATGAACTTGGTCTCTTGCTCGGTATTCTGCCCGAGTGTGACCTCTTTTGAAGTGCAATCTATACAGGCACGCTGCTCTGAAAGTCAGTCCATACCAAATATTATATCAAATTCCTTGATCGGCAATACTAATGTTTCCACCTTGAATTCCCGACTCCCTATCTTGACCTCAAGACTGCAAGATTTATCCGCACACATCAAACATCTGTTAGGTAACAACACCTTTATACTGTCTGTCATGGTCCTCATAGGTACCCCAATACGAAAGACAAAAGCCTCAGACAGAAACGAATGTGAAAAACCTGTATCAAACAGTGCTCGAGCCGGACAGTCCCGTATAAGGACAAAACCTATAACACCAAAATAAAAAACAAGCACCGCATACAATCATACAATAATATTAAAAACTGCGCGCACCTGTGATGACATCGTCCTGTTTAATGGCCTCCTGTTGTCCAAGATTGAAGACCCTGGGCTGCGCGTGCGAGGCAGAAGACTCCACCACAGTCTTCCCTTTCTCCGCATAAGACGCTCCCGTCTTCTTATCACCCTTTGGAGGACCAACTCGGCAATCACATGCGAAGTGTCCCAACTTCCCGTGCATAAAACAAGCGCGAGATCCATACCCAGATGTCTCTGTAACAGTCGTAGAAGGAGCTTGTCCAGTAGACTTGGACTTCTTTCCCCATCTCTTACGGTACCCAAACTTCTCCGGATGCGGCGGCTTGAACTCTGGCTTTGTCACAGCCAAGGTCCCCTTTGCTTTCCCCCTTCTCATATCCGCCTCCAAAGACCAAGCCGTACAGACAAAGGCTTGAAAACCCTGACTTACAAAACTCGAGAGCAGATATCGTAACTCTTCTCGCAGTCCCGCATAAAACCTACTAGTCTTACGCTCTTCTTCGTCAAAGATTGTACCCGCATATCTTCCCAAACGTGTGAACTCATGCAGGTAATCATCCACACTACGATCTCCTTGAGTTAACCGTTGAAATTCAATTTCCATCGATATCCTTTGCTGCATTGGTAGATGTTGTGCTAAGAACAAACGAGAAAATTCGTCCATCAAGACCTCTGCCAGTTGCCTGCCGGCCAAGTGATGCTGTTCAATCTCATCCCACCAAAATCGAGCCTCTCCTTCCAGTAGGAAAGTGGCCAACATAACCTTCTGTCCCTCCTCAACCTTGATAGCTCTAATGATCCTCTTGATCCTTGCAAGCCAATCCTCTGCTTTGGCCAGTTAACCTGCCCCAGTAAATTACGGAGGATTGAAGCTCATGAATTGCTTCAATTGTTGATTTGATGCCCGCAGATCAACTACAACTTCTACCGGTTCTTGTCGTACCCCAGGATGCGTTGGCACCACTGTAGGACGTGCCTGCCCAACCTGCTGAGCATTCATCACAGCAAGTACCGTTTCCATGATGAAACGTACCGTTTCAGCGGATGGAGGAGGTGTGGGCACCTCAACTGGTGCCGCACTTTCTACAGAATGTTGATGTTCGGATTGACCCGCAACACTTCTTGTCACCTATATGTGTAAAACACACAGTTTAGCGACCAAGTAAAACGACAAACATACAAAAATAATACACAGGTTCAACACACAAGTGTATTTGCGTTCCTAAGTGGACATTCTTGAGTTCAAGTTAAGTGTTATAACGGCAGCACGAACACGTGCCCTCCACCCCTCAAAAGAATTTGACCACGAATTCGGAAGAGAAAGACTAACAGTCTGATACTGAATTATAACACCTCTACCCGTCAAGAAGAATTTAATAGAGAGTCCAGCCAGGGCCCCACACCATATTCTACAAATAAGCGGAGACGCTACTAAATAATATCATAAAACCCAATGAATCCTAACACAGAGCATTTTAGCGGAAGCTTCATGGTTGAATCCTTGAACTCAAGCAAAACAAGAGCTGTCCACTAACAAAAATAGGAATGCATACAACCAAAGTATCTTGCCTTAAGGCCTTACAAATTTCTCTTAACAAAGGTGTGGTTTACAGATATCGGCACGCAGGCCGGCCACACATGAACAAGAAGAAACAAAATAAAGCCTTCGAGGGCAGTAGCGCAGCTTGGGCTTCAGCCTGCTAAGTCCCGCTTGGACCAGCACCTCCTGCACCTGCAAGAACCAATCCACCAAGAGGTGGCAAACAGGACAACGGTCAGCATTCAGCTGACCAATTATAACGACTCTGCCCCTGGCACGGGGCAGCGATATTCCATCCCTGCATAGCATTTTTCCAACAGTATTTATAATAAACCACACAAGACGTGCACGACCGCACAACCAATACATATCACAAACGCCAGCACAACGGCCCGATGCTCCGTGCACTCAGGGCACATTCGGGTGTACCAGAAACACCGGATCCCACCAATGAGCATTTAGTCTGGCACGCAGGCCCAAGACTCTCATTATGCCTCCGACGAAAGCCCAATGCCTTGGCGCTCTCATGTCAAGCCTACATAATGCAGGTACGGATCATCCACCCCCCGTTGCTCAAGCCGCCTTGCCACTACCAAGCAAATCATACTTGAGGCCACAAATAAAGGCGCGGGTCAGTTTCACCTTTCCTGTTCGGCACGAAGCCCTTTTTATACAGTTGCAGCCCAACGGCTCAACACCACACAAAGTCACAAGAGTTGAACCCAACTCTAACAATTTCCTGGACTTCCTCTAGTACTTCCTGCTGCACCAAGCGACAGGTATGCCCCACAAATTGCACACAAACAATCAAATACTCAGATGCTCCTCCAAATGCAAACAAGCATCACCAATCTAGACCAGCATGTCCAGATGGGCTTCACACAACATGCCTAGATCCGTACTCTGATTTCGGATTCTAACAAGGGGGACTTCATATATCTACCCCAAGGGACACTGCAACCCACCGCACACTCACGAGGAAGGGTTTTCCCTATGCAAATGCAGGAAAGTAGGACTTCACATGTCCAAGAAGGAAATCATTACACTTGGAATTCGCTTCGGAGCCATGGAGATAAAGCAAACGGATGAAAATCTTCGCAGCAGCCTTGCCTTTGTAAATCCAAACTTGGCTCGCGATTTAGACCACCATAGCACCACCGATAGCCGGATTCCCCTTCTTCTTCCTTCGCTTGCTCTATCCTCTCTCTCTTAGCTTTTAAAAAGAGAAAACACAACTCAAATGAGCTTTCTCAACTCAAATATCGGCCTTATCAATCCAGGGAACAACCTATGCCATTAGATCTTGGTTAAATAAAATGGAAGGCTCGGATTAGCCCTGAAATTGATTTTCCTGGGCCGAACACGGGTTGTGACACGCCCGTATCACGGGCCGTGTTCCTAAAGCGGTGCACAATCGACTGAAAATAAACAAAAACACGGGTATCGACACGCCCGTGTCAAGCCTGACATGCCCGTGTTACCCAGTACACGGTTGTGTATCTGGTCGTGTCACCCCTATAACACGATATCCAAAATCACCCGAGTAGGACACAGCTAAGGCACACGCCCGTGTCCATGTCCGTGTGCCCAACACGCCCCTGTGACACGCCCGTGTCACAGGCCGTGTCACCTCTCAATGATCAGTTCTCGAGTACTCGAGTTGATGTCTCGAGAAAAGGGGACATGCCCTGGGACACGCCTGTGTCCCAGGCCATGCACTCCTGACATGCCCTAAGACACGCCCATGTCTTAGGCCGTGTCAGCCAACCTGAATCCCAATTTTCGCTTTTGAGATTTCTGGGGTATTACATAAACTTAGTTTTCTCTTGTTCCTCGGGGGAGATGGGGATTTGAAAGTACCTTGAGAGACCATCAAGAAAACAGTAAAAGCTTTGGCCGGATAATCGCTCTAAGATTTGATCAATGAACGGCAAGGGAAAGTGGTCCTTGCGGGTGGCGTCGTTCAACTTACAATAGTCAATACACATTCTCCACCCCGTCACTGTCTGTGTCAGGATTAAATCATTATTCTCATTGCTAACTACAGTTATCCCTCCCTTTTTGGGCACTACTTGGACAGGGCTAACCCACTTACTATCAGAAATAAGATAGATAATTTCTGCGTCTAAGAGTTTCATAACCTCGACCTTTACGAATTATTTCATATTTGGATTTATACCATGCTAAGGTTGGATTGAATTACGCGAATTATCTTCCATTAATATTTTAGGGGTACAGAAAGATGGGCTTATGCCCTTGATATCAGATATCTGCGAGATAATAGCTCAGCGATGTTTCTGTAACACTAGAAGGAGTTTGTCATTTTGTAATTCAGTTAAGTAGGCTGAAACTATTATTGGCAGTTTGGAATTTTTTTCTAAGAAGGCATACTTGAGATGTTTGGGTAGTTCCTTTAATTCTAGGGTAGGGGTTCTTCATACGATGTTTTAGAAGTTCTTTCTTTTTCAAACACAATGTCTTCGTAGACTTTTTCTTTATATGGAAAATTGAAAGGGGTGGAGCTAGTGGCCATGGCAGCTTCTTGTATACTTTCAGTAGGAAAAGTTAAGGAAGAACAAAAATCAGAAAATTTATTTTCACTTATGTTATAGAAAGATTCATCACTTAAGGTATCTAAGAAGAAACAAGAGTCATCATTCTCTAGGGTGTTCATCATCGAAGGGGTGATAGAGAAAGTTAATTCATCGTCACCTACTCATAGGAAGAGCTTACCATTGCTTATGTTAATGATAGCTCGGGAGGTGGAAAGGAAGGGTCGGCCAAGGATCAAGGGAACCTCGACGTCTTCTTCGATGTCCAATTTGACGAAATCCACCGGAAAGATGAATTTGTCGACTTTGACTAGAACATCCTCCACTATTCCTAATAAGTACTTAACAGTCTATCAGCGAGCTGAATACTCATACGTGTGGGGTTGAGGCTACCAATTACTAATTTCTTAAATAACGAGAGGGGCATCAGGTTGATATTGCACCTAAGTCAGCCAATACGTGCTTGACAAAAAGATCACCAAAGACACATGTTATAGAAAAACTACTCGGATCACTGATCTTCTTTGGCAAACCGTTTGTCAAGACCACAGAGTACTTGATATTTAGTGTTACATACGATAAGTTCTCTAACTTCTTCTTATTAGTAAGGAGGTCCTTAAGATACTTAGTGTACTTCGGCATCTGGGAGATTGCTTCGTGGAAAAGAAGATTTACATGGATTTGCTTAAATATTTCTATGAAGCGGGAGTATTGATCATCCCGAAGTTGCTTGTTAAGTTCGGAAGGGTATGGTGGAGTTGGATAATTTTTAAAGATGGGTGGTGGAGTGAGATCTTTATCTAAAGCAGAGAGTGGAGTGATAACTTCTTTTTAAACAGATGTGGAATATTCAAAATGGGGGCAGAGATTGCCTCGGGCTCTTCGCTAACCATACAAGAAACTTGCTTCCCACTTCGAAGAGTTATAGATTTCGCTTGCTCTATCGGTTTGGGCTCGGTATTGGCAGGAAGATACCCAACGGGTCGCTCAGAAATAATTTTTGCAAGTTGTCCTACTTGATTCTCTAAACTTTTAACGGTCCCGGCTAGGGTTCTTATAGTAACATCATTTGTGCTTATATATTTAGAAAGTAACTCCTCCAAGCTTAGAGGTTTTGGATAATTTTGAAGAGGTGGAGGCGGTGCAGAAAAATCATTTTGTGGTGGCGGGCGCATTGCGTTTGAGGGATTACTCCACGAAAAGTTCGGGTGGTTCCGTAAAGCGGGATTATAACTATTCGGAAAAACAAAACCCGAAGCAGGAAAATTAGCAGCGGAAAAATTATGAAAAGCATTTCTAGGCATATTATTAACATAATCCAGTTGTTCGGGAGCAGGAGTTGCAGATTCCCATACCTGAGGGGCAGAGGCAGCAGTCATCTCCGTTATCTTTTTACTTAATACTTCCACTTACAGAGCTTATTGGGAGACGTTATCTACTTCAAAGATACCTGCAGGTTTGTTTGGGCAGGACCAAGGCACATTCCACTGATATGTGTTCATGGCCATGTCCTCGAAAAGCTCAAGAGCTGCTTTTGGGGTTTTGTGGTTTAAGGTACCACCAGAAGCTGCGTCTATCATTTGCTTTGTGTTTTGATTTAGCCCGTTATAAAACGGCTGCACTTGTAACCATACAGGCAGCGCGTGATGGGGGCATTGTCTTAAGAGATCTTTAAATCTTTCCTAAGTTTCGTACAAGGTTTCAGAGTCTATTTTTCCAAAGGCAGAAATATCGTTCCTAAGTTTTGCATTTTTAGCTGGCGGAAAATACTTTGCCATAAATTTTTCAGTTAGTTGATCCCAGGTGGTGATGCTATTTTTTGGTAGAGTGTTCAGCCATTGCTTAGCCTTAATTCTAAGAGAGAAAGGGAAGAGTCTTAGCCTAATAGCATCATTTGTAACACCATTGATTTTAAATGTGTCACAAATCTCAAGAAAGCTAGCTATATGCGCGTTAGGATCTTCATTTTGAAGTCCGTCATATTGCACATACTACTGCACCATTTTAATTATTTTAGGCTTAAGTTCAAATTATTATTAGCAATAGCTGGTCGAACTATGCTTGATTCTGTAACCTCTAGATTCGACCGTACATAATAGGACATAGGCCTATGCAGGTCTTCCTCTACGACGGGCTCTTCCATTCTTAGGGTATAAAATGACTCGGAATCCTCAACCGGTATTTGGAGAGTAGGGCCTTGAAATCACGATCTTCTTCAAAGAGTATGCTCAATTTCGTGGTCCAAGTCCAAAATATCCGACGGATTTTCACAGGTCATGCACTAGTAGAAGAGAAGATGAAGAAAAAGAAAAATAAACTAGAAAAAGAGAACTACTAATTTTTTTTTGGAATATAATTTTTTAATGTTTTAACTCCTGAACTTCCCAAGGGCTATCCGATGAAAGGTTTGCAAGGTACTAGACAAGATAATGGTATTTAAGCAGCATTGCCCTTTTCAAGAGAGTTAGATGGTGTAGAAAAATTGTGATGTGAGTTTCTATTAAGAGCGTTAATATTTTTTTGAATTTTAAATCTTTAAGAAAGAGGGTGAGAAAGAGAAGTGATAAAAATAATAGGTTCGTGTTTTCAAATTATCAACAAAAGTTGCCCCCCGACAACGGCGCCAAAAACTTGGTGGATGAAATATTCGCAAAGAGAATAAAATCGAACTAGCAATCAGCCTAGGCAAGTATACCTATCGAATTGTAGCAAGGGGACACAAGTGTCATACTAAAATCCGGGAACCGTTGAGTAATCTTACTCATACGAAGACTATTATCTTATCGAAGTATTGTTTTAGGGTTTGGTAAAAGAAACCTAATTGCAATTAAGTAAGGAAATATTTCTCTAAAAATAGAACTACTTGCAGTTAAATAAAGGGCTACTAAAAGTGATTACAACAAGGGGTTGAAACGATGATAAAGAAAAGCACTCGATCGAGAATCACCTTGGCAAAAGTTGATTGAAAGTGTGAAAATAAACTCTAACTCAATAAGGCAAAGGACCTTGACCGTGGAGGTTCCTAATGCATGAACACGCTTCTCTCAAAGTCGTGCCCACCTGAGTTTAGGAAGGTCCGACCGAACTCTCGTCCAAATCGGAGGCCTAAAGCTCACTTTACGCTGTAAACCCCGCTATTGGATTTCACTCTAATCAAGGAGATTGAATGTCTGCCTCTCTCGAGGGGTGCGTGTAACTCTTTTTACTCTTGAGTGTTCACTCCAAACTATGAGCCTCTCGGCTAGCTAAGAGTGGAAACAAAGATGGAAAATATACACCGATGATATACCTCCAAACACGATTAATCAAGAGTAATTCAAGGTCTAAACCTTACAAAGAAAAAGCAAACTAGAGCATCATAACTTAATCAACTCGAACCTCGGATCATCAAGATCGAGTACAAGGAGGATTAGGTACTCATGGTGAAGTGGAGGAGGAGAGACTAGTAGGAGTGCTTGGAAACAAAAATAGAGACAAGAAAATTAAACAAGCTTTATATTAAATTCAAATAGAGTGCTACACATGGAATACAAAAATAACACTTGCTGGAAAAAAACTAAGCTAGCACTAAAGCTGAAACTAAAACTAAACTAAATTAAACTATTACAGAAAACTTAAATAAGAACAGGAAAACTGAAATAAAAAACAGGAAAGAGGAAGAACACTAAGGGAGAAATGAAAATGGCAGCACTTCCCCTCTCCCAAAATTCTATATTTTTTATCGAGGGGAGGGGATCTATTTATAGATTTTCAAGGAGCAGGAAATGCCTTAAGCCATGTACATGTGTTGACCATGGTACGGGTTCTAGCGAGAAATAATGATTGCTTTGGTACGGGTGACGTGCATTAATGGCGGCAGCAGGCTTTTGTTAAAAAGATGGACTTATCCTCTGGCAGCAGGAAAGCTCGACGAAAGAAGGAGAGAGGGATCAACGAAATTAGAGGAGAAGGAGGGAGAGATCGACAAAAATAGAAAAGAGAAGGTGGAGGGGAGGTCAACGAACGTCGAACGCAGAAAGATGAGGTTGATAAAATGGCGGAAAGAACCGTTCGTCAAACGCAGAAAATGAGTTCGACGAATGTCGAACTGAGAAGGGGGAAGAGCTTGACGAAAAGGCTGAGCTCGACAAATTTTGGCGAAAATAACCGTTTGGCAAATGCAGAAAATGAGGTCGAAGAACTCTGCGGAGAGAAAGGGAGATCGACGAAATTTGTTGAAGGCGAGGTTGACGAATTTTAGACTGAAGGCAAGTTTGACGAACTGAGCTCGACGAAAAGCTGAGGTCGACGAAATTGGCGGAGCTTGACGAATGCTGAGCTCGACGAACTGGGGCTGAAGGCGAAGCTTAACAAATGTTGAGTACGTTCGTCGACCGCATAACTAAAGGCTGAGCTCGACGAACTGGCTGAGCTCAATGAAATGAGCTCGACGAACTGGCTGAGGTCGACGAAATTGGCGGAGCTTGACGAATGCTGTGTTCGACGAACTAAGGCTGAAGGTGAAGCTTGACGAATGCTGAGGACGTTCGTCAACCACAGAACTAAAGGCTAAGCTCGACGAACTGGCTGAGCTCGACGAACTGGTTGAGGTTGACGAATTTTTCTGAGTTCGACGAATTTGCTGAAAACTTGTAAAAAGAAAAGAAAACATTAGTGGTATGAAAATATATACAAAATGAGTTCAAAATAAAACTTAAAAAACATGATTTCTATAATAAAAACATGTAATTTCCCTAGTAGTTTAAACTACAAAATGTATTATCAGTCGTTTGATTTAAAAAGATTTCATGAGCATGAGATAAGTATAATGATACTTTTATAGCTTGAAAATAACTAACATGCAATTTTATCTTAAATCATTCACAGAGAGCAAGTAAAACCAACAAATCATCTAGAAAGTGACTTAGCAGCTAGCAAGTAACTTAATATTCTACAAAATCTCCAGTGAGCGTGAATAACCTGACACGAACCCACCAAATATCATGCATGTCTGAACTAAAAATAGGACAACAAAACTACCTCATGAAGTGGAGGTAAGAACCACAATAACTAATGTTGAAAGCCTGAGACCACCCAACCTGTTATAGCTCTGAGCCTGAGGCATTCAAAGGAAAGAATTCCTCATCAAGAAAGAATAAGTGGAAAAAGAAACCAAAGGTAATTAACAAGAGAGCTTAAAGGGTTACCAGCCCAAGACAAAAATAGCTGCTAATCCACATCATATAAATCACAAAGTAATAAGCAAAAGAATTATTGAGAGGGTTTTAAGTATAAGAAATTGCACCAAGTGCGATATGAATTCATGCTTTATTAATATCTGCAAGTGCATGCATAAGAACATATATGTATATTTATATAAACAAAAGAGACTGATCTGCTCAAACACGTGAATCATTAACACCGGTAAAAATGGTACTAAGTTGGGGGCCACATTGTACAACACCAACCTTCAGACCAAACATCTCAAACAAGCACTGGGGTGGTGGCCACATTGTCCAACACAACCCAACAGTTCAAATAACTTAAAAAAGAACTATGATCATCACCTCATTATCCAACACAACCCAACAGTCCATGAGATGAGAAGAAAACCCACTAGTTGTAATGATTCACAAACCAACATCAAGTTGGTAGTCCTTTATCCACTGCCAACCTAGCCACAAATAACCATGCAATATATAAACCATGCATTACGTGAATAACCAAGGCCACAGATAGCCATGCATTATATGAAATAACGAAACGAAACCCAAGGCTTAGAATTGAATTTTCATGACGATGCAAAGGGAAGAAAACCAGAAGTTACTAAGGTAAACTCGACGAATATGACTTGACGAACTCAAATTCACTCGATGGACACATCAAAATTGCCAAAACACAAGCTCAGAGATCACTTGACGCCAAAACATAGGCTCTGAGTTCACTCGACGCCAAAACACGGGCTCTAAATTCACTCGACGCCAAAACACGTGCCCTAAATTCACTCGATGCAAAAACATAGGCTCTGAATTCACTCGACGCCAAGACATAGGCTCTGAATTCACTCGACACCTAAGAACAGGCTATGAATTAACTCAACGCCAAAATACAGGCTCTGAATTCACTCGACGCCTAAACATAGGCTCGGAATTCACTCAACGTCAAAACACAGGCTCTGAATTCACTCAATGCCAAGACACAGGATCTGAATTCACTCGACGCCAAGACACAGGCTCTGAATTCACTCGATGCCTAAACACAGTCTTTGAATTCACTCGATGCAAAAACTAATTCATTCAACACACTCAATGCTAAGGCAGATTCACTCGATGCCTAGCTGAGTTTACTCAATGCCTAAGGCAGAAACTTGACAGAAACTCTATCTACCTAAACATAGGTTAATAGACTTATAATAATTATTTTTTTTGGCAATAGTTAAACCTAGACCAAGACTAAGTTCCTTAACTTAAGAGAAAGGGAGGGGTAGATAAGGCAGGAGCCCAAACACAAGTAAACGAATTTTACCATAACGCAGCAAGAAGAGAAAAACAAAGTTACTAATATGCTAAGTAAAATACAGCCAAGATTGGACAAAAAAATCAGAGAAGAGACATAAGGATCTTAATAAAAGGCTTGGCAAGGGTATAAACCACCACTTGGCTTAAGATCTTCAAAAATCTAGCCTCACGAGCGCTCCACTTCAAGGATCGGACGCAAGAACTCTTAGGACACGATTCCTAAAACCTTACAAGGCAAACGAGAGTTAAGGTCAAAAACCCTAACGCTTAAAGTCCAAGAAAACAAAATTACCTTCCACCAACACATAGATCTCGACGAGAGCTTTCCGGATCTACCCTTCGTCGACGATTCCGAGCACCTGCACTGTTATAAGCGGCGGCTGAATGCCTTACGAAACCTGTCGCCCTCCTTTCTTCCACACTCTCGGTCTGAAGGCTTGGGGAAGAAGATAATAAATAGGGTTCAGCCTTGAGTCTTTATATATATATAATATTACTTATTACATATTATAGGCATATAATATAATATATAATATATTATCTATTAGATACATATAATATAATATAATATAATTATTAATAATGAAACGTCCAAATGACCCAAAAACTCGAATCAACTCGGATTTCCACGAAATTCGCTCCGAGACTAAATACCATTGCTACAAATCCAATAGGGAAGTCAAAATTAAGATTTCTACAAATCAAACTCGAGTTACAATTCCCCCAAAGTTACAACCAATAACAACCTACTAAAAACCACCGAGTCAAAATCTCGGATTCCGATGAGCAAAAATCACGCTCCAACAATGGCGCCCATCAACTACGCGTCAACATAATGCCCTAACATTATAATTACATCACTACATAAATTTAAAATAAACACTGAAAAATCAGGGGAGTTACAGCACTTTGCCCCAGTCTGTTTTCTTTGATAGAATAATCCTGGTCATAAGTTCAAACATTTTATTAGATATCTTATCATGTGAACTTGTTTTGTAGAACAGAGCTTTTCCAACAATGTCTGCTAGGAACTTTCCTCTATTGTTCATCTCTTTTCTCAACACAGAAACAGTGGAATGCTTGGAGAGTCCACACCATTTCAGTGTTTTCTTGACATCATTTTGAAATAAGTCTTAATCTTCATCAGACTCCTTTACCGTGGGTAGATGCAATGCCTTGCATAATCTCTTGGGATTGATCTTAATCTTCTTCCCACTTATTAAAGATTTGATTTGGTTGAAAATGAGTCCACTGTGGCATTTGAATAGAGTTCCAGAACTTCTCTTTTCCAAATTAGGACTGGCTCGGACAGGATGAAGTTTAGGTAAGCAACCTCCAATAATTGTAAAACCTGCATTACCTCCTCAGGAGCATCCTTGAAACCATTTCAAACCAGCTTGGACCCCTCAAACGAGAAATCCATTCCTTTTGGAGCCATTGATTTGCTGAGTTTCTGAATAATTGACCATCTTTCGTCGCAGAGAGATAGTAGTTCGCAAAGGGTCAGGAATAGTGTTTCTTATTCTAAGCATACTTAGGTCTATTTATACTTGCTTCTATTTAGAGAACGTAGATAGGCGCGTACCTTTTGATATGATCATGAAGTGATCAATGACTGTGATTAATCTCTATATTTAGCCGCAAATAGACGATCCTGGGAGTATGCGTTGAGTGGACTTGACACACTCAATGCTCTCGATGCTTGTAGTTATCTTAATGCACTTGATGCCTAAGTACTTAGACTCAGCGCACTCCACGCTTGACTTGTCTCAACGCACTCGATGCCTGAATACTTAGTCCATTTCTTCTTTGTTATCCTGTAGGGATTAACACTACCTACCAGGAATATATGAAATATTACTGAAGCTATGCTAAGTTAAACATACCCAATTCAAATTTGAAGGTGTTGAACATGGCTTCATCTAGTGGCTTAGTGAAGATGTCAGCAACTTTCTTATTTGTGGGGACAAATTCAAGACTGATGTCTTCATATTCCGCATGCTCTCTAATGAAGTGATACCTAATTTCTATGTGCTTAGTCCTGTTGTGAGACACAAGATTCCTAGCAATTGAGATAGCACTAGTAGAGTCACAAAACATAGTAGTTCTACTTATCTTAAGATTATAGTCCTGTAGTTGATGTTAGATCCACAGCAGCTGTGTACAGCAACTTCCAGCAGATATGTATTCTGATTCTGCAGTTGAGATTGCAACACTTGTTTGCTTCTTGCTGCTCCAAGATACAAGCCTTCTTCCTAGAAATTGACAAGATCCAAAGGTGCTTTTCCTGTCTTCTCTACAGCCTACAAATCTACATTTGAATAACCAATTAGTTCAAAATCACTATTCTTTGGGTACCATAGGTCAAGATTAGGTGTGCCCTTAAGATATCTCAAAATTATTTTTACTACAGAATAATGAGACTCTTTAGGGAATGCCTGGTATCTAGCACAAACACATATAACATACATGATGTCTAGCCAACTAGCAGTAAGATAGACGAGGGAGCCAATTATGCCTCTATACAGGGTTTCATCAACAGGTTTCCCGTTCTCATCCTTGTTTATTGATACATTTGATCCCATGGGAGGTTTCATTATGGAGGCACTCTCCATTCCAATTTTTTTAATTTACTCCTTGGTAAACTTAGACTATGAGATGGATAATCCATTCTTAGACTGTATTACTTGGAGGCCCAAGAAGTACTTCAGTTCACCCATACTACTCATCTAAAATTTCCCTGCAGAAGTTTAACAAACTTTTTGCAGAGGTCATCATCAGTAGAACCAAAGATTATATCATCTACATAAATCTAGACTAGGATGATCTTTCCCTAGACTTCCCTTAGGAATAGTGTCTTGTCTATCTTCCCCTTGAGAATTTATTCTCAATGAGAAAGCTAGACAGGGTTTCATACCATGCCCTGGGGGCTTGCTTCAACCCATACAATGCATTATGAAGCTTACAAACATAATCAAGTGAGTTAGAATTGATAAAACCTGAGGGTTTCTCAATATATACCTCTTCTCTTAGGCCACCATTAATGAAAGCTAACTTGACATCCATTTGGTAGACCTTAAATCCCTTGTGTGCAGTATATGTAAGGAATAGTATAATGGCTTCTAATCTAGCTACTAAAGCAAAGGTTTGATAAAAATCAATACCTTATTCTTATCTATATCCTTTGGCTACCAGTCTAGCTTTATTCTTTACTATAACACCATTTTAATCAAGCTTATTCCTGTAGATCCACTTGGTTCCAATGATGTTATGTCCTTGTGGTCTGGGAACCAGCTTCCAGACCTTACATCTCTTGAACTGGTTTAGTTACTCTTGCATAGCCACAATCCAAAATGGATCAATGTTAGAACCTTCAAACCTTTTAGGTTCCACCTGAGACGGGTAGTTGGAGTACATTGCCATGTTCAGGCTTCTGCTCCTTATTGTAACCCCTTGGCTAACATCTCCAATTATCTGATCTTTGGGATGATCCGTCAAGTGCCTGACTGTTGGAGGCATTCTTACTTCAACATCAAGAACTTCATTGGCTGGATCTTGCTGATCTTCATCCATATCAGATGCACTTTGGTCTCTTTCTGGAATACGTACACCATCATTTCTTATAAGGTAGTTAGAGAATTTTCCTTGATGGTTAATTCTTCCATCATTATCTCTACACCTGCAGATCTAGAGGAGCTAGGTAGCTTACTGTTAATTATTGATGACTCATCAAAGACTATATTAACAGACTCCTCTATAACTTGATTTTTCAAGTTGTAGACCCTATATACTTTGCTATTATTATTGTACCCAATAAATATCCCTTCATAGGACTTGGCAAAAAACTTGGTCAAGTATGACTTCTCATTATTAAGAATAAAATATTTATTGTTAAAGATCCTGAGATAGGCTAGATGAGGTTTTCTATCCTTCATAATCTTATAGGGAGTCTTCTTGGGATATTTGTTGATAGAGGCCCTACTTAGGACATGACAAGCAGTGTTCACTACCTCAGCCCATAAATATTCTAGGAGAGAAGTGTCACTAAGAAGGGTCCTACTAGCCTCTATGAGAGTTCTATTTTTCCTCTCAGCTATCCCATTTTATAGGGGAGTTCTAGGTGAAGAAAATTCACGGTGAATCCCTTGATCTTTACAGAACTTTGTCATGCCTTCAGACTAAAATTCAGTACCATGGTCACTCCTGATTTTGACTATAGAACAGTCTGTTTCATTCTAAACTTGCCTAATAAAGGTCACAAAGGTGTCAAGGGATTCTGACTTTTTCTTCAAGAGGAACACCCAAGCAAACCTGGAGAAGTCATCAACTATCACAAGTGTGTACACTTTCCTACGTAGACTATGAACTAGCATAGGACAAAACAAGTCCATATGTAGGAGGTACAAGCAGCACACAGAATCTTTGGACCCAATGCTCTTAAAGGATGCTTTGGTCTGCTTGCCCTTTTGACATGTAGAGCAAATACCTACCTTGGTGCATTTGATGTTGGGACCATTTCTGACTAGCTCTCCACTAAAGGCTTGCTAATGAACTTGTAGTTCAAGTGAGCTAGTCTCTTGTGCCATTACACACAGTATGAGACTTTATCATTATTAATTAGACACACAGGGATGTCAGAACTTAAACATAAAAGGTTTAAATAGTAAATATTCTCACTCCTAGTGCCTGTCAACATGACCTCTTGGTCACTTGACCTTTTGATCAGACACTCATTCTTGTGGAAGACAATGACATAGCCAAGATCACAGAGTTGGCTTATGATTATCAGGTTATGTTGCAACCCTTCCACATAAACCACTTTTGTGATTGTGACTATATCATTGGTGATCATACCATAGCCCTTGGTCCCCTTTGTCTGAGTTCCAAAGATCACCTTAGGCTCATTCTTCACATGAGTGTATTCCTTTAAATGGATTCTTATTCCAGTCATGTGCCTGGAACATCCACCATACAAGTACCATATTGAAGCATGGGTACTTGGACAATCCTTCAACCACAATTCAGTTTACCTTAGGACCCCAAAAGAGTTTGGGTCTCAGGTTCTTGTTAGTCTAAAAATTATCCTGTCTGCCTGTAGCATTTCTGACAGTTAGACTTGCCCTTGCACTAGACACATTGCGGTTATGCCAACAATCTCTGGTAAAATTTTCCACTTTGCCACAATACTAACACTCATGAATATTATATCTCCTTTTCTGAACAGCTCTTTTAGACAAGCTGAAACCAGTCCACTATTCAGAAGGGAGAGTAGCAGCCCTTTTCATATTTCTTTCAATAAGGATCTGAGTGAAAGTGAGTCTTCTAGTAGATGTACTTGGCTTACTGTGAATGCCACTAACAGCAGTTTTCTTTGCAGAAGACAATATGTTGATTACATCAGAGACAGTCAAGTAAGGCTTACTGATTGACTTACTTTGGTCTAATTCTTTGCTAGAGGAGCTTGATTATTTGCCACTCCTTTATTCTTGAGTGTGGGGGCTAGTGCAATAAAAAAAATGGTCCATCATGGGCCATCTAAATTTCCTCACCGGGAGCCTTAAAGGCACTCAATCCCATGCCCTTCCTTCCACAATAGTTGTGAACATTTTTGTTCATATTGGTGGATCTTCCATTCAACTAGTGATCATATACGCTTTCTTGGTCATACATGTTTGATGGCAGCAAAAATTTCTCAAAAGATATAGCAGGCTGAATAGGGGCCTTGCTTTTCCTCCTATTCCTTCTTCCTGTGTTCCTCTCAATGTACCCCAGTCCCTTCTTTTTTGTTTGGGAGGTGAATGTATCAATGAGTGGCAACACTAATTTAGGCTTGGAGTACTGAGCCACTATCATCTTCTCTTTTAGTAGTTTCTCTTTAAAATCCATAATGATCTTGTTCTTATGGCTAATGGTCCCAATCTTGATGATTGAGATAGTCTTCAGCTGGCTGACTTCCCTCCTCATCTGGTCAAGTAGGGGTGCTGAGTCAAACTGCGGGGAAGTAGCTAGCTATTGGGAGATAATCTCCTTGTCTTGTCTTTCGACAAGAAACTTGCTCTTCTTCATAGCATCCAAGATTAAATCATAATTTTCAATCAATTGATTGACATCTTCCTCAAATTCTGAGTCATCATCATCACTGGATGAAGAAGCCTTAGAATTAGGACTAGTCTCATAGTTAGATTCAGAGGAGGAGCTAGACAGAGAATGTACCTTATCTAGACTAGGCTGATCATGGCTAGATTCTCCATCTATAGTGACCGTGAGTCCATAACTACTATTATCATCTTCATCCACCTCAGTGTCACTATCTGAGTGTGATAGAGGGTCCCTGATACCTATCCTTGCAGCAAGATAGTCCTCATCTTCTTCATTAGCAATAGCAGCAAAAAGCCCAATATAGGCTTCTTCTTCTTTAGAATTTGAAGATGCTGAGTCACTCTGACTCCAGCTCTTCTCATTCTTGGCAATGAAGGTCTTTTCCTTCTTGCCCTTAAGATAGTGATTCTCCTTCTACTTGTCTATTTTATTTTGTTTGGGCAATCTGCTATGATAAGGCCAACTTTCTAACAAGGTATTTATAGTGGTTCTCCAAAGTTGGGGTACATCCATTGTCCCTCCCACCATTCTAACAATGTGTTAGACAAGACCAACTTCTCCAAACTCGGCTCAGTGAGCTTGCAACACAGATCCATAAGGATATCTCAGACTCCTACAAGTCCTACCTCAGGAACAAGGCCCTATACTCAGAGAAATATTCTCCTACAACTTAGTGATTTGCTCCAGAACACCTAATACAGCTTTAACTAAAAGTCCTACACTCACGCAAGGAGGTTATCTCTACACTTAGATCCACCCCTGGATCCTACCTTAAAGAGAAACTCTCCTACAACTCAGATTCTCAACCAGAATCCTACAATATAGGCACAAAGGCACTACAGTTGAGAT
This sequence comes from Platanthera zijinensis, assembly GCA_039513925.1. Classification (NCBI taxonomy): domain Eukaryota; kingdom Viridiplantae; phylum Streptophyta; class Magnoliopsida; order Asparagales; family Orchidaceae; genus Platanthera; species Platanthera zijinensis. The sequence continues at coordinate 134,662,700 of CM077080.1, read as the reverse complement.
CTACAGAAAAGATCCTACCTCAGCCTTTATAGTTTAGGATTAGACTCAGATCAGTTAAGATCCTATAGATGAAGGAATGTTGGTTGTTGATGTTGATTGACTTTAGAGAAATAATATCTGATTCTATCTCTTCCTAAACTGAGATGACTCAGTCATATCTTCTTCACAACTCCAAGGATGGATCTTCAAGAATGTTTTGCTTGATCTGTGAAGTCACTACAGCTAGGGCTTTCCCTATTCCTTTTTCTAACTCAGAGAGATAACTCCCTGATCTTGTTGTTGAAGGTGTGAATAACAACAGCTAACTTTCTTGAGTTTTCAAATCAACAGCAAAAGTAATCTCTTCAAGCTTTTCAACTTTGTTCAGAGGAAGAAGATGAAGCTCTGGATTTCCAAAAGTAATTTTTTTCTTCCTTAGAATACAACTTTTTTATGCCGCCGTCCAACGGATCTTTGAGCAGTGGGACCACCTGGAGTAGATAGTTACAACTTCTATTTTGCATTAATTATTGTACAACAGGCAAGCGGTGCCACTTTTCATCTACTGTTCTTTTCCCGCAACATTTGAATTTATGCTGATATCATCATGACTCACCACCTGTGTACTTAGCCAAATACAGACAATTCTACATAGGTGTTGAGTGAAGACTTGTCACTCAACACTAAAACACTTAGGTAGAATTATGCACCAGCATGCATTGAGTGATCATTCATCAATCAACGAATATATATAATTATAGTCCAGCTGACTAGGCCCTGAGTGAGCCTTCATCACTTAATGTATCTAGACTTAGTTGATTTTCTTTGTATTAAGGCATTCAGTGAGTTTTCTTCACTCGACACTTTTTGTCTTTGCATGTTTTATTGAAGAGACGTTGAGTGAACTGCCTTCACTCAACGCTTCTGATCTTAGATAGGTTTTTTGTTGAATAGGCATTGAGTGAGTAGTCTTCACTCAACACATCTGTCCTTAGACAAATTTTTAAGTCAATTAACCCTGTGGCTCTGACTGAACAATGTTCTGTCAATGCTTTCTCTTCAGGGCATCGAGTGAACTGCCTTCACTCAATGCTTCTATACTTAGCAAGAATTCGTGTCAGGTTCTCTCTATCTTTAACTGTTTGAGCTTTACTCAATGCTTCTGGCTCTAGGTGTTGAGTGAACTGCCTTCACTCAATGCTTATGGATTTAACTAGATTTCTACTTTGGCAATAATGAGGCTTTGACTGCCTAGGCTTTACTTAATGCTTAAAGTCATCTGGCATTGAGTGAACTGTCTTCACTCAATGCATCTGGACTTAGGCAGATTTCTGCTGTGTCAGCATCCTGTCTTGTGTCCACTTATCATTGTTGCTTAGACAACTTGTTTAAACAGTTAACAAAGAGCAAATTGCATAGATAGAACTTAGAGCATGCATCAAATATAATTATGTGTATACCATTATCTTATAGGCCTTCTTCAAATCTGGAACATTGTGATCAATGGACCCAACATACTGGGCACGGAACTGCAGAGCAGCGGAGGAATGCTTGACGAGGCAAGCTACGCAAAATCAGAGAAGAAAAGAAAAGGGCGAAGCAGCATCGATGCTTTTCTAGTACAAGCATCCTCATATGAGCAGGTTGCAACCTCATATGAGCCGGTTGCACCCGCATATGTGCGTGGTGCCCCCACATATGAGCTGGATATGCCCACATATGAGCATTTTGCTTGTTGTACCCGCACATAAATCTCATGCCCACATTCCTAATTATTAAACTAATTACACCTGAAGGATTACCATGAATAATGAATATTTTAGGATTAATATTGTGACCCTGTTTAAGATTGCTCATTCATAATAATAACCTCTATTTACTAACACAAAGTTTGAAAGAGAAAAGAAAGCATCTAGAAGAACTGGAGCTTTATAATTTTAAGAATGTATTCATGTTAATAAACAGAAATCTTTGAAATAGAAACAATGAGGGATATCAGATATTGGTCATCTACCATTATCTCCCACACTGTGAGATCATTGAACAATATGGGATAAAGTTTCAACCACTGTCGAGCGAGGCAGCAATCCAACAACAGAAGGCGTAGGTCTCTGCCAACAAATTAAGAGTGCACAGGAACATAACATCAATCCAAATGATTAGAATTCAAAACAAAATAATTAAATATGACAAATAATTAAATAATGTTATTATTCTATTTAATTTTCTTATGCCACACAGGGGCGGATCTAGAGGGGGCACAAGAGACACTGTCACGCCCCATTATTTTTCAAAATGATTAGCGTATTTGGATTCCTCTCGTTGAGGCAATGAATTTTGACTACTTATACGTCAAAAATTGTGGCCAGATGAGGGAGAAATAACTCCGATAAGATGGAAATGTTTAAAATTTTTTTGAAGGAAGTTGATGGTTGGCCCCTCATGTTAAAATTTGTTGAACCTAACGACGCTTTAAAAAAAAGTGCACCCCATTATCAATTTGTGCACCCTCATTATTAATTTTCTGGATCCACCACTGATGTAACAGATATATGAATAGAACTTGACGTTGTCGTCCGTCATGTCACCTCAATATCTTTTCCATAAACAGGAAAAAGTGGAAAAGATGTTAATGGATGCTTGATTTTATGTCCATCCAACATATTAAGAAGTTTCACAAAATCTTGAAAATATAAGAACTTGTTGAAAGCCATAGCTACGTATTCTCTCAGGAATGATGTTAGTCTACTTTGCCAAAAAACCATAGCCGTCGTGGATCTTCACTCCACATCATGTCAGCATCATAAATGTTAAACCGTAAGATAATAACATTGTAAAAATTTATGAACCGCGAAAAATGGGAAATCGGGCGCTGGAATACTCAACCTATCTGAAGCTAAATAAACCAGATGCACTCAAAGAGCAAGAAAACCTTGTACTATCAACAATCCTTACAAGGCGAGGTATACATGGCGATACATGATTTTCCAATGTACCTGATGGAAGCAAAACAAGAAATACAAACCTAGCTGCGCGGTCTCAATGAGAACCCACCGACTCTGCCAAGCTGCCTACGGAGTCTGCTGAAGCCGCCAAGTCGCCAGACTGCAACCTAGCCACGTGGACAACTCGTTATTCCAATGTTGAGAACTCTGTCCGCTGATTTGCAAACTGCCTAACCACGAGGTCTGTGACACCCCTGAATTCTCTATAATTATTTTAATTCCTTTAGTGGTGTAATAATGATGTAAGAACGTTACGTTGACGCGTAGTTAATGGTGCGCTGTCATTAGTGCGACATTTTATTTGTTGGGGCGGGTCAGCCAGTTTTTAGACTCATCAGAATTAGAGTTCTGACTTGGAAAATTAAACAAATTAATTTAAAGCGCGGTTGTGAAGTTCGTTGCGATCTGGGCTTAATTGGTATCTCGGTGAATTTTATAAGGATTATTGTTGCGTTAACTTCGGAGAATTTTAACCTGAGTTTGGTGTGTTGAATCCTGATTTTGACTTCATCATTGGATTCATAGCACCGACATTTAGCTTTGGTGCGAATTTCATCGAAAACCGAGGTTATTTGATCACTCTCGTCATTTGAGTTTTTTTTCTAGTTTTTGTATTAATAATGTAATGTTATATATATACTTATAAAAAGATAACCATATTCATCCTTCTTCCCCAAAACTTCAGTCCTAAGAGCGGAAAGAAGAGTCGACATCCCCTTCTCCGTGTAGCTTTCGGTCGCCGTATCGGGAGCTCCGGTGGGCGAAATCCTTGACGGAGCATAGATCCGGAAAGCCATCGCCAAGCATTTTGAGGGTACGGTAAGTATTTTGGATTTCGTGAATTTTTGGAGTTCGGATCCTTAGGCTAACCCTCGTTTTTGTCCGAAAAGTTTCAAAGATCGTAGACAAGGTTCTTGCGGCCGATTCTTGAAGCGAAGCGCTTGAGAGGCCAGCTTTCTAAAGATTTGAGTCAAGTGGTGGTTTGTCACCCTTGCACCCTTCTTATCATTAGTTCTTCCTTATCATTATTTCTTAGTAGGTCTCTTGAAACTGCCGTCTTTACTTCTGAAAATTTTTGATCGAGTCGAATGCAATTCATAGGGATTACGAGTGTAATTCGCCGGGTGTATCCAATGAATTCGCCGAATGTCTTCTGCTAGAGTCAAAGACGTTTAAAACTTCCTTGTAGTTAACTGTTAGTCTAGTAACCAAATCATAATTCATTTAATGTTTTTGTGAACCCAAGAGAAATTAATCGAGTCTATCCTAATTCGTCGAGTCAATTCATCGGGACAAACCTTATTCGTCAAGTCTAATTCATCGAGTGTCTTTGCAACCGTTGAGTCAAATTTGTCAAGTATATTCGTGGAACCAAGTCCAATTCGTCGGGTATATCCGTGAAAAAAAGTCCAATTCGTCGAGTAAATCTGTGGAGCCAAGTCTTTTCTTCGAGTGGACCGTGAATTCGTTGAGTTCTTTTGATGAATTTCCATGGATTAGGATTTTTTCATCGGGTACTTACAATGAATTTTTCGAGTCTAACCTTAATCCTCAAGTCATTTCATCGAGCATCGTCGACGAACCTGTGTGGACTTGGAACCTTTTTGTCCTTCCTATTCGACGAGTGATTTCGACGAATCTGTGTGAGCTTAGTAAATTCGTCGAGTATACCTTAGAGAAATTTTTTTGGTTTTTATTCCCTTTGCGTCATTGTGGAAATCCAATGATGAGTTTTGGGTTTTTCTTTCGTTATCAGTACTTTTGGAAGTTTATTTGTGTCCTTGGGTTGGTAGTGGATAAAAGACCACCACCTTAGTGACGGTTTATGAATCATTCCACCTGGTGGTTTTCTTCGCTTCTTATGGGTTGTTGGGTTGGGTTGGACAATGTGGCCATCACCACAATGCCTTTTTGAGTTGTTTGGTCTAATGGTTTGTGTTGGACAAGTGGTCACCACCTCAGTACCTTATTTCTATCACCGTGATAATGATTCACACTTTTTAACTAGTTAGTCTTTTTATATTTATATATATATATGTTTATAAGCTTACTCTTGCAGATGTTAATGATGCATAGTTCTATATCACACTTGGTGCAACTTTACACATTTAACCCCCTTGAATTTTTCATTGCTTTCTGTGTTTTGATTTAGGTGTTGTGATTTGACAGCTAATCTTTTTGGGTTGGTAACCCTTTAAACGGGTCTAACTATTTGATTATGATCTTTGTTGCCATTTGTATTTACTTTTGCTGAGGAATTCTTTTCTTTTGAATGCCTCGGGCTCGGAGCAGTAGAGATCGGAGCAGCCATAGATGGTGGTCTTAAGCATTCTGCAGTAGTATCCGTGGTTCTTCCCTCACCTCCGTGAGGTAGTTTTGTTGTTCATATTTTAGTTCAGAAATACACTTGTTCTGTGGACTCGTGTCTGGTTGTTGATGTTGGTGTTACCATGGTGATCTACAAGTGATCAAACATATAGTCTCACTGCCAATGCAATATGAGACTATGGGGTCGCACATAAGAGTATTGGAGATGTTGAAAAGGTTTGTGTTGGCCTTGCTCATATGTGATATGAGTGAAGGACCAAGCCTATGACGTTTTGGATGTGAAGGATTTTCATTCCGGGACCTAATTGTGAATATGGGTCATCATGTATGTGGTGGGAAGACTCGAAGAGAAATTCGTCGGGTATCGCTTAAGGTTTCAATGAATGATTTGGAATTCGTTGAATATCATCATGATAAACTCAACGAATCTGTCTTAGGTTCGTCGAGTATAGCAATGACAATTTTGATGAATTAAACTTATTTGTCAAATGTCGTCGATTTGTCAAGTATCGTCGATTCATCGAATATCGCCTTAACACTTGGACAATTTGCTCTGTCTCGATTCGTCAAGTATGTTCGTGTTATTTCGACAAATAGCTTTTGATACGTTTAATATCGACGTGTAAATTCAACGAATTCTTTTTCCTCCAGTTTAATTCCTTTATGTCTTGTTTGGCATGGTCTGCTTGTATCGGTTGGCTCAGTATTCAGTATATATATATAATATGTACAGTAAACCGACTTACTTACTATTTCTTTTGACCTAATTGTGTGTTACCGAGAACGACGGTCTTCTTCCCGATGAAATAGTTCCGCCTAGGTCGTGATAGCCAATTTTTGCTATTGACCGTTTGCTGATCTACAGTAGCCGTCGGAAAGTGTTTCCTAAGGTTTCTTCACCGCCATTGCCGCCTCTCCTTTAATGGTTCTAGCAAATCATAGAGACGTTGAGGGCAAACCGTGTTACAACCTAGATCTTGTGTGACAAGAGTCTAAGGGTTCTCTGTACTCGTATGGCTATCCATAGAGGCGTGGACACTATTCTATGCTCGGAACTCCGGCCAATGTCGTTCGTTGGATTTCAGCGGAGCACCTTGGTTGAGTATTGACTTAATCCCTCTAAGGTATAATTTATTTTATAGTATGTCACTTCTTGATCAATGTTCATCGCTAGATCCGAATTTCTTTTGGGTTTTATTGTTCCATTTTCGCTGCGCACAACTGTTGTGTCGTATAGCAAAACCCAATAGTTGGCGCCCATAGTGTATTATTGTAGATTTTACACTATTTGCTAGTTATTATGCTATTTTTTCTAGCTAGTTTGTTGTACTAACTTGCTCTCTGGGAATGATTTATGCTAGGATTGCATGTTAGTTACTTTCAATGTATAAAAGGATCAATATTTTTATCTCATACTCATAAAATCTATTTAAATCAAATGTCACTCTATTTTAACAAACGTAAAAGCTCTTTTAGTACTTATGTTAAATCTAGAGGTATTCATATCATGAATTGTCCTATTGGATCTTCATACTCATATAAGATAATAAATGAAATAAACCAAGTATTTTCCACTGCGTGTATGTATATTTTCACCCGTGGACTAGTTGATCCACTGAGCTGAGGGATACAACCATTGAAACTTAAACTCAATCTATACTTTCATCATAACAAACTTGAGAATTTCATGAGAAGTGTTAGGAGTAGGTTCTTTCCGGAGCGTCTTTATTTGTCCCATGTATGGCATGGCATCACGGTGCGTATTTTCTTTTACTCTGATAAATTATTTAATGCTGAGAAATTGCGTGTCGTGATAGTTGGTATTAGAGGTAGGTTTGTTCAACAAGTTTGTTGGACGACTAATTCTTATATAGTTTTAGTTGTCTTTTCTCAATGCATACACACACATATGTATCATCAGTGCGTCTTGGCTGAAGCATGAACACTACACTCATACGCATGACAAAAAGTATGCGGGGCATATTATGTAGTATGATATGTGAAAGTGGAGGATAAGATCAGTCTGACTCTAGAGGGGGGGTGAAAAGAGTTTGTTAAAATAATTTTTCAAAATAAAACTTTGCAGAGGAAGAATTAAGTTAATATAGTATGTGTATTGTGTTGCAGCAATAAAACAGAAGTAATAATAAAAAGAAAACAAAAGATTCACAGCACACAGCAAAGAATGCACACAAGCAACCAAACACAAGAAGCTATAGTGGTTCCCCAATCAACCTGGGTACATCCACTCTTCTACCACCCTTGGTAGGAATCCACTCAGTATGAGTTGATCAGGTGTCCTGCCACCAATGAGCTTTTGATAAGGTGCTCAAAAACCAAATCTAGATTTTTTGATAAGGTGTCTTGCTACCACTGAGTTTTGACAAGGCTCTCAGAACCAGATTCAGAACTTTTAAAGGGAGTTTTGATAACCCTTTTACAGCAGGAAAAGAAAAAGGAAGAGGTGAGGTTGTCTTCTCTGTCTCAATCACTGAGAGAAGACTTAGTGGATTGAATGTGTTGTCAAAGCTCCCCCTGAGATGTAGATGATTTAGGAGTGAGAGCTTTGATAGGGTGATAGGCCTTCAGAAACTTCAGATCTCTAGCAGAAGATGATTTCAGCAGAGGCTGAAATATGAGTTGTCTGGAGTCTTTGATGTTGAAGCTATGAACACTTTTCAGTATGCTAATTTTCAATCTAACTCTTCAGGATTGATCACTTGATTTTTCTCTGAGTTGATCTCACTATCTGTGTATGCCTGTATTGAGTGTTATGTGTGTTTTGTCTCTTGATCTACTGTCTGATGTTTTAATCTCTGATGATCCTCTGTCCAAGATAGCCGTTAGCAGTCATAAATGTATTCCATAAATATTTTGTCTTCTGGAGGAAAGTCCAATAAACATTCTCTGAGAAATCCCTTGAAACTTGCTCCAGAATAAATGAAAACGACAAACAAATCTCTTGAAATAAATGCTGAGAGAATTTGAAAAACATTCCAAAAGCTGACTGAATTCTAATCCTTAAAGTCATCGATCTCTCAGAAAAACGTCGATCTGAGCTCTACGATCGTTGAACTAAGCTCAGAGATTGGATTTGAATATCAGACAGAAAACATCGAACTGAGCTCTATGATCGTCAAACTGAGCTCAGTGACCTGAAGAATAAGTGAGGATAGACCGTCGATCTGAGCTCGAAGATCGTCGACCTGAGCTCGACGACTTAGCAGAGTTGAGCTCAGAAATCGTCGAACGGAGTTCGACGTTTCGTCGACCTGAGCTCGACGAAAATTATCTTTGTCTCATCTCTAAGTCTTGATCCTTGAATGGTCCTGGGGGTAGCTTCAAACCTAAGTTCTAAGCCCTAGACTCATTCTAACTTGACCTTTTCAACTATACATCTAGGTCAAACTAATTTCCTAAAAACATAGTGATCCTTGCCCAAATTAGTAATAGGGTGTTCCAACAATCTCCCCCTATTTGGGTTAGGATTACTGTTGGGATTTGTCTCCACAATACCTCAGATTTGTAGGAGGTCAGACCTTGAACTAAGATGAATTAAGATGTATTTAATATTGTGTTCAAGTTGTATGTGTGCAGGTTCTCATTGCCAAGTGTAGACCAATGTCAGTCTATAATGAGTCACCAAACACAGGACCATACAATGTAATCCCTCATTGTGTGATCCAAAGTGTTGGCCCATGTATAGCCTCTCTATTGGGATACACTTCCTATACAAGCACTTGGATTGGTGGACTGAAGTATTGAAGTTTATTTTCTCAGAAGAAATTTTTCTAAGGCCACATACTCGAGTAGCCTTCTTCATATACTCGAGTAAGTTACTTAGTACTCGAGTAGTTCCTCAGACATACTCGTGTAGGCTCTATATACTCGTGTAGATAAGTTTGCACTCGAGTAGATAGTTAGTCACTCGAGTACGTCATATATTATACTCGAGTAGATCCTTCTGTTCTTAGATCCGAAATTTTCTCGAAGTCAACATACTCGAGTACCTCCTTTTATACTCGAGTAAGTGAGTCTGCACTCGAGTAAGTTGGGTTACATACTCGAGTAGACTGTATTATACTCGAGTAGATGATAACTTGCACTCGAGTAGTTGGTTAGTTACTCGAGTAAATGTTCTGTTCATACTCGAGTAGATCTGTGCTTCTCATCTCAGAAAAATTCTAAGTCTACATACTCGAGTAGTTCCCTATATACTCGAGTAAGTGACTCTGTACTCGAGTAGTCGTTATTCATACTCGAGTAGGTTTGTGATTACCCGAGTAGTTTTCTCAACATACTCGAGTAGTTCTTTTTCCCCTCACTCGAGTATCTCCAACCCTATCACCCGAGTGTTGATCTCTGAATCACTCAAGTAGCTTCTCTTCTTATACTCGAGTATACTCCTTCTATCCACTCGAGTATATACCATCTGATACTCGAGTATGTTTCTTCTATGACTCGACTATATCGGTTTAAATTTTCCTGAAATTCTCTAAGTCAATTTCGCTGTGTATTTCAAATTAATCATTTCTGATTGGTCCACGTGTCATCCCTAATTAATTTTCTGACCGTTGGAGTCCACCTATAAATAGGTCCTCTCAGATTTGACTAATAACAAGTCTACAGAGATTTTATTTTAAGAAAGAGAAAAAGTTCCGTGAACCCTAATTTCTCACGCCGCCGCCATTGACGTTCACGGAAGAAGCTCTGGATCGACGATCTTCGATCGCTGTTTTTCAACTCTGATTCTCCAGCAATCCAGACGAAAGTTAATCACTCGATCTCGCCGAGCCTCAAAGATTTCAGATCTATTTTCTCGATCGAGGTGATTCCGTTTTTCAGATTTGTGGATCTCTCTCAAGTCGTCTTCAACATACTTATATTAAGCCAAAGTTCTTAAGGAAGAAGACCATCAAGATCCAGATCTGAGAAAATTATTTTTTGTATTTTATTTTCAAACCAAATTTCATTGTAGGAGTTTTTCTCCGAGATTTGTAGGAAGGCTTTATCTTCCGAGTTTTGTAGATCCATTTTGGATCGAGTTTTGTAGGAACGTGGTTCCGAGGTGTAGGATTGTTTTCAATCCGAGATAGTGGAGTAGCCGAGTCTAGTGATTTGCTAGATCGGTGAGTAAAGTGGACGTACCCAAGATTGGGGAACCACTATAAATCTCTTGTCGTCTGTGATTGCTTGATGTGTGCTGTGTTATTTTTTAATTCCGCATTTGACACGCATTTCACCTATTCACCCCCCTCTAGGTGATTTAGGCTAATAACTTAGTACTCTCAATTGGTATCAGTGGGAGGTTGATCGTTAAAAGGTTAACACCTTAATCTTATCCTTCTAAGTTGTCTCTTGTATAGTATCAAGCATGAGTAAGACCAAGGATTTTGCTAAACTCCCTATCTGCACCAAGAACAATTTTCCTATGTGGAAGGAAAGAGTCAAGTTCTTCATGGAAGCAGTAGATCCCCGGATCTTCATGATTGTTGAAGAAGGTCCCCACATTGCTATGACTACTTCCACCATAAATTCCACCAAACAAGTTCCCAAGAAATTGATGGATCTAGATAAGGATGAGATTGCACTTGTCTCTCTGGACAAGAAAGCTAAAAATATTATAGCAAGTGCAGTCGATGACTCAATGCTGCAGAATCTGATTCATTGCCAATCTGCCAAGGAGATGTGGCAATCCCTAGTGACTCTAATGGAAGGTACTGAAGAAGTAAGGGATGATCGAAGGTCCCTACTGAACTAAAAATATGAAGCCTTCGGGCAGTGTCATAAGGAAGCCATAGCTGACACTTTTGAGAACTTCTTCAAGATAGTAAATGGCCTCAGAGTTTATGGACGTGTCTTCACCAATGGGGAACTCAATGAAAAATTCTTAAGATCCCTAACCAAGGAATGGGAAAATAAGGTATGTGCCATTCGGGAGTTTGGAAGGTTAGCTGAGACAGACCCACAGAATCTGTTCGGAAAGCTTATGTCTTACGAGCTGCAAATCAACTCAAGAAAAGCTGAAGAAGAGATAAGCAGGTCTGCATCCAAGGAGAAGTCTGTCGCTCTAAAGGCAGATAGCTCAAGGAAGACAAAGGCTAGCTCTCCTGCTCCAGTTCCTGAAGCTGATGAAGAAGAATCATCTGATCCAAGCTCATCTAGCTCAGAACTATCTGAAGGAGAGTTCTCATTGCTCTCCCGGCAATTCAAGAAATTCTTAAATAAGAAGAAGCAATGGAGAGGCAAAGATGCCTCATTCAGAAGATCACGACGTGACGGTGATCAGCGAAAGAAAGGCTCAAGTAGCCATGACAGGTATAACTCTAAACAGAACAAACAGATTTCGACTGACATCGTTTGTTATTGTTACAATAAGCCAGGTCACGTTATCGCGGACTGCCCGCACAAGAAGAAAGAGGGCGGCAGAAGAGAGGAAAAGAAATCCTCATACCACAAGAAGAGGACAGAGAAGAGTCTAGTAGCCAAGAAGAGCAAAACTCTCAGCGACTCCGACTCATCTGAGTCGAGTGAAGAAGAGGAAGCTTACTTTGGGCTCATGGCTCACTCAGATGATGAACAAGTCCCCCAGTTCACTGGGGAGGTAAAATCTCACACTCCTCTCTCTGAGTCTGATGATGATAATGAGCAAGAGTGCTATTCCTCTGAAGATGAATCTGAACTCATGGGTCAGTATAAGGAGTTACTCACAGCCTACGAAAAATGTCGTAGAGTAGTGAAAACTCAAGCCAAAGAGATAAAATCTCTACAGGCTAGTGAGAGCAGCTTGAGAGAAGAAGTCAATGAGACTAACTCTCTTCAAGAGAACCTCAATGTTTCTATGGAGGAATGCAATATAGCTCTCAAGCACCTCGACCTTAAAGAGAAAATCATCAAAGAATTGGAACAACAACTCGAGGCTGAAAAGAAACTTGTTGAGAGTTTCTCTAAGCCTAAGACAGTTCTTCCAATCGTTGCTGAGTTCTCTGCTAAGGCCAAGGGTGCTGGTTTAGGCCACATTGGCTCTTATAGTAAATCCTCTAGGAGAAACAAGGCCAAGAGAAAGAATAAGGCTGCACGGAAGGCTCTAGCTGAAGAAAAAGGGAAAGCTCCCTTGGAACCTGTTCTGTTCAAGAAAGTTATCTTTCCTACGAACGAACTCGACTATGAGTCTACCTATGGACACTTTTCTAAGCCGATCCCTGAGAAGCCTAAGTCAAGATACCAAGGTTGGACTCATCCTCGTAACTTCGGCGAGAGTGTCTTCAAAGCACCTTATGAAGAGATTCAACTTCAAAGCTATGGACCTTATGCTCATGGTCATAACATCAAGAAGACACCCAAGGTAAAACCTACTGTGGAAAAGCCTATGAAGGAGAAGACTTCATGTAGCTGTCTTCATCATGAAGCCTCCTCCTCCAAAAGTAAGGTTCCTGCTAAACCATCATTTCAAAAAATCAAGCAAGAATACACTAGGCAAAGATACAACAGGTTCGACTGTTGGTGTTGTGGCAGAATTGGTCACTTTGCCATCGATTGTTGGTTCAATCCTAGTAATGCTGCAACCCCTCAAGTTAGCAATGTGGGAATGACCACTCATGAGGCTAATACTCGTAGGGGGAGTTTTCTAACTCGAGACCAAGGACCCAAACGTGTTTGGGTTTCTAAGGCTAAGTGATTGTAATTGCAGGTATGTCCAAAGGCCACCAAAATGCCAATCTGGTATTTGGACAGCGGATGTTCTCGGCATATGACCGGGACAAGAAGCCTACTCCAGAATTTCAACTCAGTCTGCAACGGACCAAAGGTCATCTTTGGAGGTTCAGATCGAGGGATAACTAAAGGCTATGGTATGATTTCTAACGGTAGCGTTTCCTTTTCGGATGTAGCCTATGTTGAAGGATTCGAACACAATCTCATCAGCATAAGCCAACTATGCGATAAAGGATACGTAGTTGAATTTCATGCTGACAAGTGTTTGATAAAATCGGTTAACAACATGGAAACTATTTTATCAGGCACTCGAAGCAGAAATATTTTCTGTTTAAATTTCATTTGTATTGACACTTCTACACCAGTATGTCTTTTAGCAAAAAGTAGTGCATCTCTTGCTGACCAATGGCACAAGAGACTAGCACATATTAATTTCAAAACTATTAATATATTATTCTCTCAAAACTTAGTACGTGATGCCCCCAATGTCAAGTGCGTTACGGACAGTCCTTGTCATGCCTGTATCAAAGGCAAGCAAACAAGGAATTCATTTAAAAGCATAATAGGCAAGGATTCCAATAGAAGCTTACAGCTTCTCCATATGGACTTGTTTGGTCCACTGCAAGTTAGAAGTTTGGGAGGTAAGGAATATACGTTGGTTATTGTGGATGATTACTCGCGCTTTGTGTGAGTGTTCTTTCTGAAACACAAGTCAGATACCTTCGGTATTTTAACTAATTTTGTTAGGCAGATCCAGAATGAATACAACTGTTCCGTAGTCAAAATCAGAAGTGACAATGGAACGGAATTCAAGTCTGGAGCCATGACAGAATTCTGTGAAAGTCAAGGTATCTTTCATGAGTTTTCCTCTCCTCGTACCCCATAGAAAAATGGAGTAGCTGAGAGAAGGAACAGAACACTCATAGAGGCTTGCCGGACCATGTTGAGTGATGCCTCACTTCCAGAGTATTTCTGGGCTGAGGCAGTCAACACCGCTTGTCACGTGCAAAATTGAGCACTCATCAACAAGAATCATGATAAGACCCCCTACGAACTTCTAAAAGGCAGGCAACCAACCATTTCATACTTTAGAATCTTCGGCTGTAAGTGCTTCGTACTTAACAATGGCAAGTATCACACCACCAAGTTTAGCGAGAAAAGCTTTGAAGATATTTTTGTAGAAAAACTCTGGTGGTAGAAGAGTCGATACATCTTGTATTTGATGAGACGAGTCTGCTGCAAAGCAACTTGTCTAGTGTGCCAATTGTAGATGTAGGTACAAAGTTGAAAGAACTTAGCTTTGATGAAACTACTAAAGATAAGGATGAGACGTTCATCAAGATCACCTCTACAACCCCCATTGAAGAGGTAGATGATCAAAATGAAGAACACATCCCAGCTGAAGATGCAACTCCTGTGGCTGAAGACATCTCAGATGCAAGGACTTTAGAGTTCAGACACTTGAAGGATCATCCTGTTGACCAAATTATAGGAGATCCTCGGGATGGCGTCAGAACTCGTCGAGGTACAACTAACGAGAATTTATACTTAAGTTTTCTGTCACAGGTTGAACTAAAGAAGTTTGAGGAAGCTAACTCCGACGCATCCTGGATTCTAGCCATGGAAGAAGAGCTGAATCAGTTCAAACGAAGCAAAGTTTGGACACTTGTTCCTAGACCCAAGAGTAAGAACGTCATTGGGACAAAATGGGTCTACCGGAACAAGATGGACGAAGATGGAACAATTATAAAGAATAAAGCCAGACTTGTCGCCAAGGGCTATCGTCAAGAAGAAGGAATCGACTTCGACCAGACTTATGCTCCAGTAGCACGACTGGAGGCGATCAGGTTATTTCTTGCCTACGCTGCACTTAAGGTCTTTACTGTCTATCAGGACGTCAAGTCCGCCTTCCTAAATGGTGACATAAAGGAAGAAGTGTATGTAGAGCAACCGCCAGGTTTTGTTTATTCAACCTTTCCTAATTATGTTTATTTACTGCAAAAAGCACTATATGGTCTTAAACAAGCTCCTCGAGCTTGGTATGAGACGCTGTCCACCTTTCTTCTTGAGAACAAGTTCACAAGAGGAAAGATAGACAAGACATTATTTCTTAGGGAAATAAAAGGCAAGATTTTGCTAGTGCAAATCTATGTCGACGACATCATTTTTGGCTCTACAGATAACAACCTCTGCAAGAAGTTTTCTAAACTTATGCAAGGGAAGTTTGAAATGAGCAGTATGGGAGAGCTGAAGTATTTCTTAGGGCTTCAAGTGAAACAATCTGAGGATGGAATTTTCAACTCACAGACCAAGTTCACTAAAGAGCTACTTAAGAAATTCGGAATGGAGAATGCAACCTCTATGAGGACTCCAATGGCCTCAGCTATGTCTCCGGACAAGGATGAGAAAGGGAAACCTTTTGATGAAACCAAGTACAGAAGCATAATTGGGTCCTTGCTCTACCTTACTGCAAGTAGACCAGATATAATGTTCTCAACATGTGTATGTGCTAGATTTCAGGTGAACTCTAAGGAATCTCACTACATCGCTACAAAGCGAATCCTGAGATACCTCAAAGGTACACCAAATATTGGCTTATGGTACCCAAGAAGTAATGATAGTGAACTAATTGGATTTTCAGATGCAGATTTTACAGGTAGCAAAGACGACAGGAAAAGCACTTCCGGGACTTGCCAATTCCTCGGAAGGAGACTTATTTCCTGGAGCAGTAAGAAGCAGAACTGTGTAGCCATCTCAACGGCTGAATCAGAGTACATCTCTGCAGGCAGCTGTTGTGCACAGCTTTTATGGATCAAGAACCAGTTTGAAGACTACAACATGAAGTTCCAGAACATTCCTTTGTTTTGCGACTCATCCAGCGCTATAGCAATAGCCAACAACCCAGTCTCCCACAGCCGGACCAAGCACATAGAGCTTTGTTATCATTTCATCCGGGAGCATGTGGAAAATGGAGACATAGATCTACAATATGTCTCCACAGACAGGCAAGTTGCAGATATATTCACTAAGCCGCTAGACGAGTCCAAGTTCTCGTTCTTCAAAACGGAACTCGGACTGCTCAACAAAGAAGACTAGTGATGGACTCACAAATCAAGAAGATATCAGTGGTGTTGGCTGATCAGAGATAAAGTTTTCAGTGGCAATAGACATCTCCCAAGGAAAATTGTCTTTCAAGTATTAGATACTTGAGTATATCAAGACTTACAAGAGTAAACGGAAAATACTCGTGTATGAACTCTACCTACTCGAGTATGTTTTGTCTACTACTCGTGTATGGTGTTACCTACTCGAGTATGCTCCGCCCAATACTCGTGTATGATGCTATCTACTCGAGTATACGGACTTTTATTTTGGATTTCTAATTTTTCTATTCGCACCGAGCTATTTGCCGCTTCATTCAGGTATGAAATTATATTTATTTTTCCTAAAACCTAATTAGGATTATATATATATATATATATATAGAAAAATCGGGAAACCCTTTCCACTTCTCATTCACTCGAGTAGCCGCCGACTCCTCATCTTCTGAAAATCACAGAGCATCGTCTTCTTCGCTTCTCTCATCCTCCAAAATCGCAGATGGCCCCCTCCTCTAAAATTGGCATCGGCTCTGAACTCGCCCCCACGGGTATAGCCGATCTTTCAGATGATTTCCGCAATCTTCTGATTTTGTTCGAAACCGCCGGATTGTCGTTCGTTCTCTTGTCGCCGTGCCGAGTCATTTTCCCAGCAGTTGAGGAGTTCTATCAAAATCTGAAGGTAATGCGTAATGGAAAGCTCCTGAAAACCAAGGTCAGAGGGATAAAAATTCGACTGGATAAAGTTTCTCTTGCAACTCTATTAAAGCTTCCAGTGGTCGATGAAGATGCCGAAATGACTGCAGACGATTCAGTAAGAACTAGCTTATTCTGTGGAGCTAACCCTCAAGCCCATTCCTTTAGCAGGGCCGACTTCAACTCAGAAGGAAAGTTCCTAGTGGATGTTATAGCAAAGGTACTGTTGTGCAAGACGTATTCCATTTGAGACATTTCTATGGAAATGTTTGACGTAATGCAAGCTATTATCTGCCGCAAATAGTTCCAGTTTGGACTGTTGATCCTACATAAAATCAGAGACAGCATTAAGCATCCCATCTTTGGCAGAATTATCTCCCTCCTGCTTCATGAGATTAACCCATCAGTCTTTAACCTATCCAAAGGGACTCCCCTCCATCACATGAAGAAAGTTTCCATATCCTCCATCCAGAGATATGATATTAAAATTCTGAATTCTGCCCAGGCATCCAAAGCTGCTGTTCCTTCTGAAATGTCCCAAGAACCCAGTGTATCTGAAGACAGGATTCCATCTCCTCCTCTACATCAAACTGCTGCTACCTCTGGTGCAATAGTTGAGGGGGAGCCTGCCTCTTCTCATCCTAAGTACCCAGCTTCCTCAGAACTAGCAGAAGTCAGAGTTTCTCGTCCTCCAGCAAATCCTGAATCAGAGATTCCAGATCCAACAACCTTACTGTCTACAGCAGAAGATATAAATAAATTCATTGATGAGCTCAGCTCAGATGCTCCCCTGTTTTAGAATGAATCAGCTGTAAAGTCTCCTGCTCAGGATCCAGTTCAGACTCCAGTTCAATCTCCTGCTCAGGATCCAGTTCAGACTCCAATTCAATCTCCTGCTCAGTCCCCAGCTACAGAGTCCAGCCAGCCTGAACAGATTCTGTTGTCTGATGATGAGGAAGTATCTCCAGAACCAGTGGATGCTCCTCTGAGGACACTGGACTTCACCCTTCCTTCCTTCATCAACACTAAAGATTCAAATTTGGTAGAACCCTTCAAAAGAGCTGTCAGTTCAGTGAAAATTACTGAAATCCCTCCATCGAATGCTCCTGCTCCTTCAGTCCCTGCACCAACCTCAGCTCCTTCTTCTTCTTTAGATCTGGTGAGTAAGATTGCACAGTTGCTCATTGAACAGAGAAAGTACTTTGATGAATCTCTAGCCTCGGTAAATAATAAGGTCACTACTCTTGAAAAGGAGATGAGTAGAGGCTTTGCTGAAATTCAAGCCAATACTGATGAGCTCAAGAGATTGTTTCAATTGGGTAGAAAAGCTATGGATCACACTATTACAAGTATAGGTGAACTAAGGAATCAAGCTGAAACTGTTGCACATAATCAGATAATATTGGACAAGAATGCTGAAGCAAATGTGATGAAAGTATGTGAAGAAGTTGGCACCTTCAGAGATGAAGCAATTGCCAAGCTAGCTATAGATATCAGTAAGGGGGAGAAAGTTGTCAAAGAACAAGTTGAAAAAGTAGTTGAAAAGCTGTCTGAACAAGCTCAAACAACTGTGGATGATCTAGTCAAGAATATGAAAGCAGATATTCTATCTCAACTCCAATCTGTCAAATTCTACATTTATGATACAGCTGTATGGGTAAATAATCAGAACTTCCCAAATTCTCAACTCAACCCTACCATCATTCCCAAGTTCTTAGACCCTCTTGAAGAACATCCTCCAGCAGATGCTCCAGCTCAGGCAAACATTCCAGGAGGTATGCCAGTCTTCTCACCCAGACCTGATGGTGATGTGACTGAGCCTCCTCTCTCTTATACTAATATTTGGCAAGATGAACTTCCTCCCAGTTCTCAAGGTGTCCCAAGGAAGAAAAGGAAATATGGTGACGGCGCTTCTGCCAGCCGTTCTGTACCTAGAAAAGAGACTGCCCCAGCTTCTGAAGGTAGATCAGAAATTGTTCATTCTGAAGTTTGGAGTCCAACCTCCAAATCTCTGATCCTTGATACCCTGAAGCTAGTAATAGATCTTGGTGAGCACAGAGATCAGTATTACAGTTATTCAGAATGGAAGGCTTATGAAGCATCTCAGATCAAGATCAGACTTCATGACAGGAATTGGGGATACAACAACCCAGCTGCTCCTCCTAGGCCCAGAACATATTTTCCTAAACCTTTCAGTTACCTAGAGAGGCAAGAGCTGAAGAGAGAAAGAATGCACAAAGGAGCCCCTTCTTGAGTCAATGAGAATGTGGAAATGGACTGTTTAATCTGTTAAAAACATTTCTATATATATATTTGATTCTGGTTATGGCTATCTTTTTATTTACCCTGCTTTAGCTTACCTTATTTTCTTTTGGTATATGTGTGTTGTTCTTTTTACTCTAAGTAATTCACCTTAGTGTAGAGGGTGCTGACATCTACAAATAGGGGGAGATTGTTGGGATTTGTCTCCACAATACCTCAGATTTGTAGGAGGTCAGACCTTGAACTAAGATGAATTAAGATGTATTTGATATTGTGTTCAAGTTGTATGTGTGCAGCTTCTCATTGCCAAGTGTAGACCAATGTCAGTCTATAATGGGTCACCAAACACAGGACCATACAATGTAATCCCTCATTGTGTGATCCAAAGTGTTGGCCCATGTATAGCCTCTCTATTGGGATACACTTCCTATACAAGCACTTGGATTGGTGGACTGAAGTATTGAAGTTTATTTTCTCAGAAGAAATTTTTCTAAGGCCACATACTCGAGTAGCCTTCTTCATATACTCGAGTAAGTGACTTAGTACTCGAGTATATCCTCAAACATACTCGTGTAGGCTCTGTATACTCGTGTAGATAAGTTTGTACTCGAGTAGATAGTTAGTCACTCGAGTAAGTCATATATTATACTCGAGTAGATCCTTCTGTTCTTAGATCCAAAATTTTCTCTAAGTCCACATACTCGAGTACCTCCTTTTATACTCGAGTAAGTGAGTCTGCACTCGAGTAAGTTGGGTTACATACTCGAGTAGACTGTATTATACTCGAGTAGATGATAACTTGCACTCGAGTAGTTGGTTAGTTACTCGAGTAAATGTTCTGATCATACTCGAGTAGATCTGTGCTTCTCATCTCAGAAAAATTCTAAGTCTACATACTCGAGTAGTTCCCTATATACTCGAGTAAGTGACTCTGTACTCGAGTAGTCGTTATTCATACTCGAGTAGGTTTGTGATTACCCGAGTAGTTTTCTCAACATACTCGAGTAGTTCTTTTTCCCCTCACTCGAGTATCTCCAACCCTATCACTCGAGTGTTGATCTCTGAATCACTCAAGTAGCTTCTCTTCTTATACTCGAGTATACTCCTTCTATCCACTCGAGTATATACCATCTGATACTCGAGTATGTTTCTTCTATGACTCGAGTATATCTGTTTAAATTTTCCTGAAATTCTCTAAGTCAATTTCGCTGTGTATTTCAAATTAATCATTTCTAATTGGTCCACGTGTCATCCCTAATTAATTTTCTGACCGTTGGAGTCCACCTATAAATAGGTCCTCTCAGATTTGACTAATAACAAGTCTACAGAGATTTTATTTTAAGAAAGAGAAAAAGTTCCGTGAACCCTAATTTCTCATGCCGCCGCCATTGACGTTCACAGAAGAAGCTCTGGATCGACGATCTTCGATCGCTGTTTTTCAACTCTGATTCTCCAGCGATCCAGACGAAAGTTAATCACTCGATCTCGCCGAGCCTCAAAGATTTCAGATCTATTTTCTCGATCGAGGTGATTCCGTTTTTCAGATTTGTGGATCTCTCTCAAGTCGTCTTCAACATACTCTGATTAAGCCAAAGTTCTTAAGGAAGAAGACCATCAAGATCCAGATCTAAGAATATTACTGTTTGTATTTTATTTTCAAACCAAATTTCATTGTAGGAGTTTTTCTCCGAGATTTGTAGGAAGGCTTTATCTTCCGAGTTTTGTAGATCCGGTTTGGATCGAGTTTTATAGGAACGTGGTTCCGAGGTGTAGAATTGTTTTCAATCCGAGATAGTGGAGTAGCCGAGTCTAGTGATTTGCTAGATCGGTGAGTAAAGTGGACGTACCCAAGATTGGGGAACCACTATAAATCTCTTATCGTCTGTGATTGCTTGATGTGTGCTGTGTTATTTTTTAATTCCGCATTTGACACGCATTTCACCTATTCACCCCCCTCTAGGTGATTTAGGCTAACAACTTAGTACTCTCAATTACTATTTACAGAGCTTAGTAATAAATACAAAAGCAAATACAGAAAAGCAAAAAATAAAAGCAACAGAGCAGAACATGCAGCATAGCAGCATTCAGATAGAATATCAGCAAGTGTTTTAAAATGAATGTACTGTCTGCTTATAGAGATCACTTCTTTTCACTTCCTTTCTTAAATAAGATTTCCCTGTTGGGATTGAGAGCCTCTTTCTTTGACCTTCTGTCATCATCTGCACCTAAGGAGGTTTGAGATCTAGGCCTGGGAACCACAGCCTCAGGATGCAATTTCATGTAATCCACTGGGTCAAAGAACTTCCTTGAAGCATATCTTTCCAGTTCTGCCTTCCTTTGCTCTGACAAGGTAGTGATGTTGGAAGTGTCTTTTACTTGCTCTTTGGCCTTCTTAACCTGATCTAAGGCAGCAAGTTCTTTCATCCTAGCAGTCCATGATAAAGGATTATTCTCTGGATCTTCAAAAGGGATTGCAGGTTCATATCTATTAACAGTTTCTGAAGCAGTAGAAGTCCTTGTATCAACAGTTTCTCTGAGTTTATAAGGGAAAGGACCTTGAGTTGAGTCCATATGTCTTTGTCCTTCCCTTTGTTGTCTTGATTGAATCCTGTGTTCTCTCTGATTACCTTTGTATTGTCCCCTTTTGGACTGATAACCTCTTTGATATTGCCCTCTCGGATGATATCTCTGTGAAGATTGGGAGGAGCTTTTCTTTGGAGTAGAGGTTTGAGAAGCTGAGCCTCCACCTGATCCTGAATCTGGAGGAGGAGGAGGAGGAGGATGAAACTGGGATGATCCTTTCTCATACTTATCCAACTTTCTTCTTTTCCTCATGGCCTTTAGCTGGTTTTTAGAATACTGCATCCAAGATTCAGTTATCTTGCAGTCATGTAGAATATAATAGGGTATGTCATTAACATCCTTGGCCTTTGCAGGAGGGACCTTCATCATGGCCTTACTTCTAGCTTTCCTTTTCCTAGCAATAGTGCCAGCAGAGTCATCAGATTCTGTATTGAATTGATCACTTTCAGAACTCTGTGGTCTGTCATACAAATCATCTATACTTTTGATGTATTCCTCTTGAACTTTTTGATTTCTCAGTATCAACAGGGGCAGGAGGTGTTGATACAAAAGCAGTAATCACAGCAGTACTCTCAGCAGGAGCAGATGAACTAGCAGGAGTCTCAGATACTTGTACTTCCAAATATTTGGCCAATTCTTCATCAGCAGTATTATCCATATCAGCAGACAGCATTTCAATGTCAGTAGATCCAACAGATATAACAGCAGTAGCAGCAGCAGTACAACCAGAAGCAACAACATCCCCAGCCTTAAAAGAGTTGACATATGATGCAATCAGACTGGGATCACATTCTGAAATAGGCACAATGGCCTTAGTAAGGTCTTCAACTTGCTGAACAGGTAAATATCTTCTGTGAAGATAATCAAAAGCACTCAACAGTGACCTGAGGTCCACTGTAAACACTAGAACTGGAGCAGCAGCAGGCACTTCTTCAGCTTCATGAGGCATCTCCCCCTGCCTTGATTTAGGCAAGACTAGATCAAGGCACTCCATTGAAGGAATTGCTTGAGGAGAGGAGATAGCTGACAGCCTGTTAGATAGCTCCTAGATAGATTTGAGGAGTGGAGCCAAGGAGGTCTCCAGCAGGGCTACTAGCTTGGGGGCCAGTATCCCATAAAGCCTATCTGCCAGAGCTGAAAAATCCACTTGCTCAAGGGATACTTGAGTAGAAGTGAAGGAAGAGGTGGCTTGAACTGATGGAATGGCTGGTGTTGTGGTAGGAGGTATAGGGATGGATGGCTCAGTAGTCGAGATTGTGGAGAGGGATGGTACTAGAAAGGAGATGGATGATATGGGAGTGGAGATGGATGGTGAGAAAGATGGTTGATCAAGGATGTCATTGAGTAGTTGTTAGTATGAGGAGGATGATGGAGGCTCAAGAGGTGAGGAGGGGGAATCATCCATGAAGGAGTCATCCAAATTGTTGAAAGATGGAACAGAAGAATCAATGGGTGGATAGTAGTACAGAGGGTGTAATGGTTCTGAGGTGGTGGCTGGAGGAGATGAAATAGGTGATGAAATTGTGATGGGGGAGGAGATGGTTGATTGGATGGTTGATGAGGAAGGTAAGGTAGAAACAATAGGAGGAGGAGAAGGAGGAGCAGAGGAGGAGGCAGGCCTTTTCTCAATGATGGCAGGAACCTGAGGGGAAGAGACTGAAACATTCCTTGTGCCTGAAGCAGATGTTGCTGCAGCAGCCCTGTTGGGGTTGATAATATTCCTGTCCCACTTGCTGAAAAGGGCACAGGTGAGCCTTTTGGATGCATTGATGTGCATCCCATTTGAAACCAGTAATTCAGGGCACCTAGAATGCGGGAAAACCCCTAGAATCCTCCCAAAAAAGACACAACTTTTGTTAATTTTCTTCTTGATCAAGTCAAAGAAGATAGTTCCCCAATCCAGATGTTTCTTGTCAACTATTGCTCCCATTAAACAGAGCTGATACCTTGAGATGGTATCATGAGCTGAGTGCTTTTCCAGAAGCACTTTCCCCACAGCATCAACCAAAAATTGAAATTCAATTGATAGATTCTTTTTCAACAGCTTATTAGGGTGTACAGCAGAGTGACCCATTCTATATAACATGGAATCAAATTCTTCTCCAGACAAATAAATGGAGTCATCTCCAGTACTTAAGGTGAATACTTCAGTCAGAAGAATAGGGGATAATGGTACCTGAGTCCTGTTGATCGTGCCGACTATAGTATTTTCATTCTCATTGGTTGCAGTAAAAACCCATTCCTTTATTTCATCTGCCGCAATCTTTATTCTGGTGGTCATAAACTGAACTAACTGCTGTTCTCGGAAAAGATTCAGAATATCTTTGAACTTCTAATCGCTGCCATCGAAGGAGTTCATATCTATGTCAAAACCTGTATCAAATTTCATTTTGGAAAGAGCGGCAACCGACACCGCCATTTGTACCTACAAAGATTGAACAAACACGACCAAGTATAGAGAGTTTGGAGGGAAAGAGAAAAATTTGCAGAGAGTATGAAAGCGTAAAAGACGAACGGCGGCCGAAGAAATGATTTTATATTAATGTTCGACGCCGGAAAGGAAAAATCATTGAACTCTGTTCGACGATTTGGGCTTCTAATGGAATACGAAGAGGTTTTAATGTCGTCGATCTCCGTTCGACGACATTGACGAGCGTCGAGCTCTGCTCGACGATCGCTTAATAGAAAGAAGGATAGCTTAAAGCTATCAGGCAGCGCTGAACTCAGGTCGACGATTCAGGAAACGTCGATCTACGTTCGACGATTTTTGGGAAACCGTCGATCGCCGTTCGACGATTTCTGGGGAAAACGTCGAGCGCAGTTCAGAGACAGAAACTATCCTACAGACAAGAAAAGAAATGAGTTTTTAGCCTAATCTTGATCTGTTTTTAGCTTTTCAAAATCTTCGAATTTATTTTAGACAGCCTCCATCTAGCATTCCTAACTGATTGAGGAAGAAGTTATGTTTATTTTCATCCAAAGGCTTGGTGAAAATATCTCCTCTTTGCAAATCAGTTGGGATATATTGAAGTTCAATTTTATTTTTCTCAACTTTATCCCTTAGAAAATGATGCCTAATTTCTATGTGTTTTGTCCTACTATAGATGACTGGATTTTGTGCAATGGAAATAGCACTGGTGTTGTCACAAAATATTTTAGACTTCTCTAAGTTATAACCATAGTCTAGGAGTTGATTTTGTATCCACAATATTTGTGAGCAACAACTACCTACAGCCATATATTCAGCTTCAGCAGTTGAGGTTGACACAAATATTTGTTTCTTATAAAACCATGAGACAAGTCTATCACCAAGAAACTGACAAGTTCCACTGGTGCTTTTCCTGTCTATTTTGCATCCAGCATAATCAGCATCTGAGAATCCAGTTAAGTCAAATGCTGAATCTTTTGGATACCATAGACCTAGATTTGGACAGCTTTTAATATACCTAAGAATCCTCTTTACTAAAGTTAAGTGTGACTCTCTAGGGCTAACTTGGAATCTAGCACTTATACATGTAGCAAACATTATATCAGGCCTACTAGATGTAAGATACAATAAAGAGCCAATCATTGCTCTATATGTTGTCTGATCAACTGGTTTCCCATGGTCATCAGCATCCAATACAGCATTGGTAGGCATGGGTGTTTTCATACATGATGCATCAGACATACCAAATTTCTTAACCAGCTCTTTTGCATACTTGGTTTGAGAAATAAATATACCTTCAGCATGTTGTTTAACATGCAATACCAAGAAGAAGGATAGCTTACCCATGCTACTCATTTTAAATTTAGAGTGCATAAGCTTGGAAAACTTTTTGCACAAGTTTGAATCAGTAGAACCAAAGATGATGTCATCCACATATATTTGTACTAGTAGGGTATGGGACTTATGGGTTCTAATAAAAAGAGTTTGGTCTGCTCTCCCCCTAATAAAATCATTTTCCAGAAGAAAGCATGCTAGGGTCTCATACCATGCTCTAGGAGCTTGCTTTAGACCATATAATGCTTTATGTAGTTTGAAAACATAGTCAGGGTGAGTTGGAGAGACAAAACCTGGGGGTTGTCTGACATAGACTTCTTCTTTGATCTCCCTATTGAGAAAAGCACTCTTCACATCCATTTGGTAGACTTTGAATCCCTTGTGAGCAGCATAAGCCAGGAAGATTCTTATGGCCTCTAACCTTGCAACTGGTGCAAAGGTCTGGTCATAATCTATCCCCTCTTCTTGAGAATATCCTTGAGATACTAGCCTTGCCTTGTTCCTTACAATAATTCCTTGATCATCCAATTTGTTTCTGAACACCCATTTTGTTCCAACAATGGAATGACCCTTTGGCTTAGGCACTA